>CM052315.1:0-679248 GCA_028455605.1 Lasioglossum malachurum
ACCTAACCTAACCTAACCTAACCTAACCTAACCTAACCTAACCTAACCTAACCTAACCTAACCTAACCTAACCTAACCTAACCTAACCTAACCTAACCTAACCTAACCTAACCTAACCTAACCTAACCTAACCAGTAGACGCCAACTTTTCCTAGGTGTTAATGCTAACCTAACCGGGAAAAGGCATCTTTTCCGAGGTGATAATGCTAACCTAACCGGAAAAAAGGCATCTTTTCCGAGGTGTAAAAGCTAACATAACCGGAAAAAGGCATCTTTTCCGAGAGTAAAAGCTAACATAACCAGTAGAATTCATCTTTCCAGGTACGGAAAAAGCTAACCTAACCGTTAAACAAAAAGAAAAAAAAAATGAAGGGTGGTCCTGTACGCTCTGACCACTCTTACTACATTTGTGATTGTTTCAGGAGTCTTCGGTTTCTCTCGACATCGATACCCTTGGCCCATGCAGGTGCAGCATACATTACTATTGACTCACAGGCGTAGTAATTCAAGTATCGTGCAGGGGCTCCTTGTCCTCCTATGTTCCGATTCAGACGTGTTAGATAGTTTGCAGTGTTCCTTGCCTTGGAGGTACTCTACTCTACTTGAGTGAGGTATCTGTTATTTTTTTTCCAGGTAAATTCCTCGATATCATATACTATCAGCATATCAAATGACTACGTCATCCCTGAGACTGATTTCCAGGGGTAGATCTTTTCTTTTCCTGTTGAGTAATGTCAACTCCGTCTTTTCCTTTGCCAGCGTTAGTCCCTTCTTTCATCCTTCTTCATCCATTCTTTGATTTTCTCTGTTGTTATTTTTATATCATTTTTCATTTTTTCAGCTTACATTTGTCGTAGTAGAGATTCGTAATAAAATTAAAATTAATTTTTAGTCAGTACCTTTATCCTCTGTTCATGGTCGATGCATAACCGACTGGTCTTGATCGATGCATTACCGACTGGCAGTAATCGGTATCTTACCATCTGTAGGTGGCGGATAAATTAACCACTGGTCTTGATCGATGCATTGCTGACTGGCGGCAATCGGTATCTTACCATCCGTAGGTGGTCGATACTTTACCGATTGGTCTTGATCGATGCATTGCCGACTGGCGGTAATCGGTATCTTACCTTCCGTAGGTGGTCGATTACTTACCGACTGGTCTTGATCGATGCATTGCCGACTGGCAGTAATCGGTATCTTTAAATCTGTTGGTCTTGTACATCTTACCGGCTGTTGGACGTCGATAAGTTACCGACAGGTGGTAGTTGGTACCCATTTATCCTTTGTTCTTGGTCGATGCGATACCGACTAGCCGGTAATCGGTATCCTACCATCTGTTGGTTATCTTTCAAAAGTTGCTGTAAAATTGAGTTTACAATTTCTGACATTTGGTCAGCGCTATGTTCGTGGACTTCCGTCCATAGACTTTCATCATTAACGAGCTGGATAAAATTTGTTGAAATTTTTTCAGGTTTTCATTACCATTTGACCCTCCGTGTTCAACCATCTTCAGCTTGCCTGGACAGTGTCACCAGATCGAGAAAATCAAGAGTAATACAAGTATCCCCCTCTGTGACGACCAGACCAGTCTACGGCACGGCAGTGCCCGTCGGGCACTCGCGTCTAGGTCGCGCTCTGATTGGTCCGTATTTTTCGTTGATAACGCCTATACAAAGCAGCAGATAACATTTTTGCAAAGGAAAATGTTGCTTGAAATGATCTCAGGAATCTCCCATTTCCGGCTATTCAATAAATTTTGGGACATCCTTCTAGGATAACCTTACCATGTTGTGTGCTATTGGCAGAGAGATATATCCTCTCTGCTATTGGTCCTGAATGTTCTGAATATGTAGCACTGTAGCACACAGTGGCGGTCTGCGATCTGATAATCTGATCTGAGGCATTCTGAGGCAGTCTGAATATGGATGAATATATCGTCGATTAACATTACGTTTTACGTTCCTCTACATTTCTCTACAATTCCCTTGTGTCACTGTGTCAGTTTCGTTGGGTAGCAGTACCAGCACCAGCACCAGACCAGTACCAGTGTACCAGTGCAGAAAGAGCTTCTGGCAGAAAATTTTATTCTGATTTTATTGAAGTTGTTACATAGTTGACGCTAAAGTAATTGATAACGATGATGCTACATAGCGTAAGTTTAAAGTTATGCCGTCTTTGTGGCAAAGAAAAGTTGCAAGGCACAGAATTGTTTACAGACAAGATTAAAGGAACGGTTTTAATTTCTATCGTAAACAAATACTTCTCTAAGGAGGTACATTACACCGGTGCACACGAGATAAGCTTCTATTATAATGTTCGTGATTTTAACGCATTTCTCTTTACACAGGTCATCGATATTTCAAATGCTGATACATTTTCGAAATATGTTTGTATCGATTGCGAACATAAGATTTGTACATTCGACGAGTTTTATATTATGGTAGCAAATGTACAAAAGCAGCTGACAGCTCCATCTTTGGAAATTGATTTTGCCGAGGTATTTCGTGATTACTAATATTATCTGTTGATTAGATTGATTGATATTTTCTTGAACTGTAGTAGAATTACTATATTTTCAGAGTATGTTATGTCAATTGAAAGAAAATGATACGGTGTCAAAAAATGACTTAGGGAAGCAAGGTCCGAGGAAGAGCGTATGTCCGATATGTGCAAAGAGCTTTAGATGTCAGGCACATTTAAACAGGCACAAACGAATTCATACTGGACAACGACCGTTTGTTTGCAATGTTCGTAAGCCAATGGTATTTGTATATTTGAATAAACCAAAGATCCGGCGCATTAATATTACAATAATGTTTTTAGATTTGTAGAATGTCGTTTAATCAACAGGAGATACTAATGAAACATATAGAAAGGCACCAAGGGAAAAAGCAATTTCAGTGTGCAAATTGTCATCAATCGTTTCGTTATAAGGTATCGCTAAAGTCTCATATGATGAACTTTCATATGGATACGGAAAAATCTGGCGATAGCCAAAATTTGCATATAGAAAACAGTTGTTTTGCTTGTTCAGACTGTGGTAAACAATTTGTAACGAAATATAAATTACAAAGACATTCGAGGTGTCATACCGGCGAAAGACCGTATCATTGCAATTTCTGCATGAAAACATTCTCGCAAACTAGTAATTTAAAAGTGCACCAAGTAAAGTATCATCGACTGCCTAATTCTCTGACCGAACTTAGAGGCCAGATTCAATACAGCAACCAGATAGTTAATTGCGATGTACCTGCACAATTGAACAGTTACAATACGGTCGATATGTCGGAGACCGAGTTACAAAACACGATAAACGAGACCATAAATTCTACGGAACAAAGCGGTTCGTACGTGTCGAAAATTTATGAAAATCCTTTGTATATCGATGATGAAATTGAAACAATTTTAGACCGCGATCTCGACCAACTGGGTCAAAGCAAATATTCTACAAACTTGCAGGACAAAGTGTCTCTTTGTTTGAAACAACCTGAGACACCAGAATTATTACATAGTTTACTATATGACGATGGATAGTTTTAATTACTGAAATGTTATCGAACGACTACGTTTAATATTCGCGCTGGAATTTACTTGAAGCTTACCGCTTATACGTACCCAAATTCTCGGAAATCTCTCCTCCTTTTCCCCTTCCACTATTCACCTTCCCTATTCCACCGACACGTTGCGCGTGCCCGTCGCGCTCTGGTCATCAGAGAGGGGGTACATCATATATCGTTGATTTCCCCCCATCTGGTAACACTGTAACACTACGCCAGTTCCGCCTACGGCCTACACAGCCGCTAGATTTGCAAGCTGTATGTATAATCATTGAAAGCGGTACTAAAATTTGTCAATGTTACAAATTTAACCGATACTAATCAAATAAATACTACAACTTTTATGTAATACATGTTACATATTTATAGGTAAATTTTTCCATTATAAATACAATATTACATTTAAAAAGATACATATGTAGTTCTACCTCTGTAGTTCAAGCTTTCATCTTCCGCATATTAAAGAAACATTTGTAAATAATCAGACATTTTGTATTTTTATGAAAATATATGTAATATAATTTATACTTGTATATAGTATACATATTATACTTGTTTAATCTGTATTACTACAGAGTTTCCTAGTATGTATGTATCATTATATCCAAAACCGAATTCAAAAGGAACTCTACCGCGTCGCGTCGACTAATCTGCTGCGGCAGCGATCTTCCAAGGATCGCCAATAGAAGCAAAAAGTAAAAAGTATTGTTACTGTAGCTAATTCCTGCCAATGCTGCGCATTTATCAACTGGAAAAAGAAATACTCAATGTCTCGATTCAACGTAATTGTCATTCAATTTATTACATTTGTACATATATTATTTAGTCTTGTTCTACGTCTCTATCGTCGTGCTCCGTCACTCTTTCAGACTCTTATGCGCACACGTAAATACTTGCATACCATACATTATACCTATTCTTTCTCTGTCCCTCTCCCTCCCCTCCCTGATCTACTCTGATAATCTCAAATTTCGATTGGAAACCCTCGAAACTACATACGTGTTGCTTTTTTTCTTTTTTTTCCGAAACGCGTACGTTGTAATTAAAATAGCACGGTATTTCTGAGGGCGATATCTATCTTCTCTTCTTCCTCGTTTTATGTTTCTTTTTATTTACGTTTTTTCAGGGGTTTTTCGGTCTTTTTCAAATAGACGACTACGTACTGCCTCTTCCAGGGGCGAAGAACAGACTCGAGAGGCACGCGGCAACAAGTACACTGAATAACACGTTATAATTCTGATTACGTTTCTTGTACATTATACATTCACGTATAACTATACAAGCGCGTGCACCTACAGGCAACGATATACATATGTATGTATGTATGTGTGTGTGTCGTGTTTACAGTGTACACTGTACAGTGAACAGTGAACTACTATACCCAATGGGATTATGGATCTTTGATTTCTTCGAATTCGAACAGACATAGCTCTTTAGTGAAACACAGCAAATTTAGGGAATTAACGTTAATTTAGGATGTTGAATTGTTGGTTTAGACCTTTTCCAAGTACACTGAATTATAAAAATTCAATTAAAACGTATTTTCATTTCGAAGGAAGAAAAACGAAAAGAATAACATTGATTTTGCAGAAATAGAGAGAGTTTCAAATCATTTCGGACCGAACTCGAACTCGGAAAATCTTGAAAGTTCGCAAGAACTGATCCTGTAACTGTAACGGTAACGAAATGCTTAATGCTATTAATAGCCATAATTGTAAGTTACGTACAACATCAATACTTTCGAGACTTTTAGAATTTGAAAAACTTTCAAGATCTTCGGGGCTAAATTATAATATGTATACATATATTTACCAAGACACTAAGGTCTTTCTAAACTTTCACGATTTTCCGGAAAAGTTTTACTCGGAATATTTATCGAATTGATTCAAAACTCGTCTGTCAAGTTTACCTAATAGCCAGGTAATATAATTGTTAAAAAGGTCCACGTCTCCGCAAACAAAACATAGTATCGTTGCCAACGAGTGCACACGTATACGCATCTATAAATATATATGTATACATGTGCATATACACCACATACACGCGTGATTGTAAATCGTTTAGTTTCTTATGTTTTGCTTGTGTGTGTTCGTTTAGCATCCTGTGGATAGAATAAATCCAATTAGTTAGGACCTCCGCTCGATTATGCTAACGCGATTGCGCTCTGCCCTTTATATGTACTCTCTTTTGCAACTCTTTTTTAAATATTTTCCAACCCCCTCTACCCCCCCAACCCCAAACCAGCACCACCACCGCTACCACCTCTCGATCTCACTAATGATACACAGTGCACCTGATCGGCGAATAATCTCGCTCGCGTTTACACACGATCATCATCCCGTGGCTATGTAGTACACTATACATAATTCGTAGATCAGTCGTCTAACGCTATCGAGAGTCGAGAGTCGGCCGTGGTGCCACGGACGCTTCGTAAATTCTTACTGTAGTACACGCGACTATATTATGTATTAGATTAGAATATATGTATATGTATATGTATACAGGGGCCGTCCGATTCAAAGGTCTAAAGCAGTCCAGAATGGTTTCAGTATTTTTTCATTTATGGTTTTGCTATAGTTTCAATCTAAAGACATTTGTACCGCAAACTATTGTAGGATGTGAGCAGTGTATATGTATGAGAGAGAGAGAGAGAGAGAGAGAGAGAGAGAGAGAGAGAGAGAGAGAGCGTGAGGCGGTATGTTTCAAGGTACGGAACAAATGATATTTTTAAAGCCGAGTTTCGAGTGAGCCACCGTGGCGTGACTTTAGACCTTTCAATTAGAGTAATTTCAACTATTCATAGTTAACAAGTTTAACCAACCCCGACCACTATACCCGAAGAAGAGCGATCGATCGACTGGTTGTGAGACGAAAATCAATCAAGTATCGCATTGTTTAATGGAATAAAAAAAAAGTCGAATTTCCAATTAAAAATCCTTGGGAGATGACTCGCCTTTGCGTATTTATTTAAATATAGATTTTTATAGATTACTTTTGTGCAAAAGTCAAAACCAAAAAGAATTTTTTCGCTGTGTTAACACGCACTGAACTTGACTTGTTTGAAATTCATTATACATAGTAAACATATTGTAGTCACTTCGCTAGAAATAATTAACTGAATGAGAAAAAACCTAGATTTTCAATGAAAAATCATTTCTTGAAAAATCGGCTCTTAATTACTGCTTATTCGTAAATACCGTTTGTTATTCATTGTATAATAAATGCTGCCACTGTTAAAAGTCGATCGACAGCCGTCTCGATCAACAATTTAACGTGTTACACGGAGAAACTATCGCTACGAATCTAGTAAATAACAGCGATCGATGTAATAATATATATATGTTACACTGGCGCGGCGTGTTGCTGTCCATCGATTTTAAAATGGCAACAGAATGGCGATGTGAATTGATTGATTCTCGCGATCACGATTAACATTAACGTACAAGGGATCGTTCGACAGTTTCGTTCGATGAAAATTTCTTTGTTAAATGACTACAAGACTTGCAAACAGAATTGTCCTGTAAATGGCACGTGGCAGGTTAGAGAGTAATTATATTTTTAATTAAACAATTGAGGAAACCTAAGGCGCATCAAATTAATATATAAAATATAACAAATGGCATGAATAAATCGAATAAATATTCGTAATTTTCCATTAAAACAGAATTAAATAGATTGGTACAATCTCACCTTTTAATAAACAAACAAAGTAAATGAACTGATTGATTTATTTTATATGTTTATAAAGTGTATGTACATATGCTCATACAATATTATACGTTGAACTACAATCGATCATGATCACGAGCACGAGCACGAGCACGAGCACGAAACACGTGAACCACGTCTGTGTCGAGATCGCTTCAATTACACGCAGGCATGCCCAACTCGTGGCCGTGGTGACTTTTAAAAGAGTCAATCACGAGTCACGAGTCACGAACCGAAATCCAGCTAGGACGTATGGAAAGGGAACTGTTGCGGTTCTCCCCATCCAACATCCAACGTGTGCCGACCAGCTGAGGACTCAGAACCAGGGTTACCATATTTTTCTCTTGCCAGGCCCCTTACCCTTCCGTCTCTCGCCCAGCTACGCAGCGTAGCTCGTCTTTGTACTCTTCCCACTAACGCTGGCGACAGTAGCGGCACGCTGGCATACGGTCGCGTCAACGACTAATGGAAAGAGTGCAAAGGTGAGCTACGCTACGAAGTTGGGCGAGAGGCGGATGGGTAAGGGGCCTGGCGAGAGAAAAATATGGTAACCCAGCTCAGGACCCGCGACTGGCCGGAACCGGGACGACCGGGACCCGGGTCACGACTCTCACGAGCCGAGGCGAGAGTCGCGTCGCATCGCTGCGAGTTGGACATGCCTGATTATTACAGAATGAAAATTTCCAATAATCAATGAAAAATTAGTCACTATAGAAACACTCGTGTACTCAAGTGTACGAATTCATTTAAAAGAAAGTATTATAATGAAAAAGAAAATTAACGCCAAGTTTTAGAGGAAAATTTTCCAATAAAAATTCGCAAAAATTTCCAAGCAGCGTTTTTTCGAATAGAACTATGGCCATATTCTCGATTCTCGAAACTTTCGAACCGATCCGTAATCCGTAATCTGTAATCCGTAATCTGTAATCCGTAATCCGTAATCCGTATAACGAGGCGCATAGCGCTGATTAAATATTCAACAGCCTATTGCTTCGAGTCAACGAAGAGGAGTTCTTGCAAATCGTCGATCGTCGATCGTCGATCGTCGATCGTCTGAAGCGCGGGCACCACCACCGCGCGAAGATTTCGTCAACGTTCGTCAACGTTAGAAGGCATAGAGTTTATTTACTTTAAATGTACTCGTATTTGTTTACTTATACTTGTTCTTACTTT
The DNA here is from genome assembly GCA_028455605.1 of Lasioglossum malachurum. Lineage (NCBI taxonomy): Eukaryota > Metazoa > Arthropoda > Insecta > Hymenoptera > Halictidae > Lasioglossum > Lasioglossum malachurum. Next base: position 8,442 of record CM052315.1, read on the forward strand.
TCTTTATCTTCTTTTTGTTGGATTTATTCCGACAATCGTTAAATATTACCGCACACGGTAGTATCAAAATAAACCACACCAAGTGTAGAGTATGTAGAATATTCGTAAGTGTATGTATGTACAGTAGAGCTTTATTATACTTGCACGAGCACGGTTACTCGAAACTGTGTACCGCGATATATTTATTTATTACAATATTACAATCATTTTCCTTTAGAGAATATCGCATATATCGCATATTCGAATGTTCCAAGTTTTATTTTATCTCTGAATTTCAACAGTGATTTTTCAATTCGTGAGAAATTTTCTGACAAACTAATTTTTAACATCGAAATTATTGAAGATTCCTTAACTTCAATATTGACTTTTCTTTCTTTTTTCGTAACACATATTGTATGATATTCTTTGTCTTTGTTTATAGACATAGACAAATATTTCATGCATATTTTATTCGTTTCAGTAATATTTCAGTAATATTTCAGTAATATTTCAGTAATATTTCAGTAATATTTCAGTCTGAAAATATATAACAAACATTTTTTAACGGCATCGCGTTATACAGTTTCCAGTCACGCTCACCGTATTTTTCATCGATAGAAGAGGTTCGTAGCGTATGTATGTAGTATGTATATGTATGGGGAGTTAACATCCCAGGGCCAAATTCGATTCATTGGCGCACTACAATCGGAGCTAAACCAATGGAACATTCAAGGCCATTCACCTTCAGAACAAAACTACATAAGCCTATAATAACTATTCACGCGACAGTAAGCACGTATACATACTTATACTTCATGTACCTACTATTCGGAGCTAGAAATGAGCCCCTCCCTAGAATCTTCTTCTTTCACGTAATTATTAACCAACATACAGGGCAGCCGAAAGTTAACAAACTTATGTTGTAAGTTGTAACTGCATGTTTTCTTCGGGTTTCGATGTAATTTATTTGCTTTCCGGTTACATAGGAAATGAAATATGTCTGTGAAAACGAAAAATCAAAAGTATTTTTCCAGCGATAGAGCAATTTCAAAAATAGTCTGTCTACGTCTACATTTTTCGGATGATTTGTAGTGTTAAGATAGTGGCTCGGATATGTTTGTTAGTTTAGATCCGATTCTAGTTGATTAAGAGCCTAAGTATAGGCCCGTTATGGAGGCCCTGTAATACATTATTTATAGTCGTTCGCAGCCACATTGTTAGCGCTTTGTGTGCCACTTAAGCGTTCCTTGCGGAATCTATTATACCTCTTCTACCGACAATATACGCATATACATACAGCCTGGGTGTAAATAGAGTACAGACTGTGGAGAACGATAGAACTCGCTCGAATAAATAGTAAAATTTGCTAAATTTTATAGAAAAAATAACCATTTTCTATTTTTATGGAATAACTATACTATTCCATTGATGCTCGATAAGATTGTCGTTTCATTTGTTGTATTCGAAGTATCGCCATTGTGTAGATTCACTTTTTTAAATAATATCTAGTACACTATTTCGTTGGCCTGCTTTGCAGAAAACGGAATGAAGAGAAGGGACTCCCGTCATGTATTCTGAAAACACAAAACGAGTTCCATCGCAACTCTTGTAGTACTTATACTGAACTTCCACCCAGCACAGTATACAGTAGACAGTATACAGCATACATCCATCCCCCACAGAGTCTCATCTCGCACCATCGTTTTTATTAAAAAGTCGGCGGCTACATCTCTAATTGTGTTCATACTCGTCATTTTTTCCCCTCATTTTCTACGTTTAAACATCTCGACGGTTTCACTTGTATCATCATGTTTTTACGAAACTTGTCGCTACATCTCTGATGTCCACTGTTTTTAGCCGTTTTACAGGAAAATACACTACGATTAAAGTATATCACAGATGTTAACGAGAAGAACGTTCTAGAAACGCGTGCGCGCGAGCGAGCGAGCGGGCAAGAAAGACGCAGAGAGAGAGAGAGAGAGAGAGAGAGAGAGAGAGAGAGAGAGAGAGAGAGGGAAAAGATTAAGAGGAGAGAGATTTTAGGGAGGTATAACGGATACAGGGGCGTGGAAAGGCGTTTCTCAGAAACAGGACGACAGAGGTAAGAAGAAGAAGAAGAAGAAGAAAATTAGGGGATGTCCCGAGAGGCTTCAGTTCCAACTGAAGAGAATAATTACGGAAGGGTGAATATTCCACGATCGTTGGTCGCCGCAGAAACATCAATCCGAAAGAGTTGCACGGCAGCTGTCCCTCGGCTAATTACGATTAGCTGTCCACGTGAACTCGTCGAGCGTGTACCCAATTGACATGGAGGATTAAAGATTGTACGAGTTTCAATTTGTATTCAAGATTATCACAACGTCGGGTGTCGTTTTTGTTTTTTTTTTCCTTTTTCTTTTTGTTTAAGTCTTAAGATATATGCCTAATCACATTTATACAATAATTACACTCACCTCGAGAGGCTCGACTAGAATTATTACACGTCGGTAGCGAAAGAGACAAAAAAATACCATCATTATGTATCATCGACTATAAGAGTTATAATAATATATGAACCGGCTGTGATATACAATATCTCGATTGTGTGTTCAGCCAATATAGTAACAATATATTCTTCTCGATCAGCCCTACCTCCTCCGTCGACTGTACGTTGGTTCTGAAAATATCTCGATTACGAAGGTACGTCTTACGTCTAATTAACGATTCCCATTTTTTTGCTCTTTTATTTCCCGTTTTCTCTTCCTTTGCTTTTTTCTTTTACAACTAAGAACGCGCGCGCGCGCGCGCGGGTGTGTGTGTGTGTGTGTGTGTTGGTGAGTGTTTCGCGAAAAGGCTACGGCGCTACACGTCTCCCCCGAAAGTATTATCGAGTGTTTTATGTTTATCCCTTTGTTTAACTAGATTTGTTTTATAATCTGGCACTTCGGTAACAACCGTTCCCTGTTTCTTTCTTTTTTTTTTTCGTTTTTTTGACTCGGCATCGTTCTCTTCGACGACAGAGCGCGCGTCGTCTCCTTTCCTCTTCGCTATATCGAACGCTTATCTCTCTTATCGTTTCGTCCTTGTGGCATCGTGCTCTCTCTCTCTCTCTCTCTCTCTCTCTCTCTCTCTCTCTCTCTCTCTCTCTCTCTCTCTCGTTCTCTCTCTCACACACACGCACACACGCGCGCACACACACACAAACACACACACACACACACAACAATCTTTCATTTCCCGACAAGCTGGAGAAAAAGGAAAGGCGAGAAAGTGTGGTCCGATTAATTGCGATGGTCGTCGCGTAGACGTCGACACGGTTAAATAATCTACCTAACAGCTACTGAACTCCTCTAATTGTTTATCGGCGCGAGAAGGTCTACGTCGTTCGTCGTCCTACCCAATTCCTAACGGATCATCTTCTCCGCGACGTGTCTCTCGTTTACGATTATCTTTTCTTTTCTTCTTCTATTTGTTTTTTTTGTTGTCCGGAACGTAAAAACAGTTCCGCTGGCAATAATAGATTGTCATAGGTTGTATTCCATCATCCTCTCTCGTTATTCATCGTCCTTGCGTTTCCTATATCCCCACCCTGAATTACCCCCTCCCCTCCCCACCCGCAAGGATCCAACGAAGCTCCCGACTCCTCTTCATTATTTTTTTTTTTACGATTTTCTCGATTGCATTTTGTGGTTGGTTTTGGCAAGTTCACGGCGACGAAGTGACTAGAATATAACGACTATATTGTCATGCACTACAGTCTTTCTTAGAGACCCGGGAGCAGCCTGGTCCGAACAACAATGCTAGACCCTGAAGACCCCAGGGGACAGCTGGCCGAGACGCATCGTCGCGGGCTTCACGGCCAGCCTTGAAAACTGGGAAACCGGTTTCGAATTGGCCCCGGTTCGTCCCGATTAAGAAGGATCGACGGGGCCGTTGTCCGAGGACGGTCTCTCCTCGGGCCTGTCCGAGTTGGCCTCGGTGTCGTCAGGTTCGTCGACGTCCTCCTGCACGGGGGTCACCGACGAAACCATGGTCGAGACGTCCGGTGTCTCGTCGCTCTGACGACGGCGACGGACTCCGTTGCTGCTCGTCGAGTCGGTGTCGTCGACGTAGATCCTGACATCGGTGCCGATGCTCTGACAAACACTGTCCGGTATGTAGACGACAGCGCTGCCGGTTCTGCTTCCACTTCCGCTTCCGCTTCCGCTTCCGCTGCTACCGTTTCCACTGCCAATCATGCTGTCGCTGGCGTTGCCGGTCTCCTCGGCGACGTATATGCGTCCGTAGCTACCGGCTCGAATCGCAGAGCTATACTGATCGGGAACGCTAGCCAGCACCGCTGTCGAGCCTCCGGCCTTCAGCTTGGACGGTCTCCTTTCGTTTATGATTGACTGCACGTCAAAGTCGTCCGTCGGAGGAGCAGACACGCGTCTCTCGTCCATAATCCTCGTTCCGTCTGATTCCGGCTTGCCCGCGTGCCCGTTGCTGTTACCCGCGCTGTAGCCGTTGATGGTTTTAGACGCGCCGCCGCCACCACGGCCGCTTCCACCGCTGCCGGTCCCCGAGCTACCGTTCGCGTCGGACTGTTGGGTTTGCAAGTCGTTAGACGGTCTGCGAGTCAAGGTTGCCTTGGACGGGTAAATGGTCGCCGTTGGCAGAAGGTAACGCTCGCTGGTTGGCTTCGGGCCCGCCAGAGCTGTCACCGAGCCACTCGGTGTCACCGGGGACGACGAACTCGGTGCCGAAGGCCGGGTCACGCTCAGCAGAGAATGGTTGTCTCGCGCGTCGCTGGTCGCCTGTAACCGTTGACGTTGCGGCAGACCAGTAGTAGCGTCGCGTGTATCTGGTCCATAACTGTGTTGCGAAATGATTCGAGGCACGCTTAGATTGCTGACAGGCTTCTCGAAAACTTCGGCGACTTCGAAGTGCATCGGCAGTAAGGATCTTCTCTGGTGATGCCCCGAATGGAACGTTTGTCGACGCTTTGACTTGAACTTGGACGGCCTTGAATTGGGACGATGATACGAGCTGCGACGAGACAGCGACACGGAAACTGATCCGTCGTCTCCGCTCCTCTCTCGCGGCGGATTATAAATAAAGTTCGCAGGCAAGGAACGGACTTTGGCGAGGCCAGGTCTGCCGATAGGGATCTTATCGTTCGTCACCAGAATGGACTCGCGTTCTCTGGCGTCGTCGTCCTCCCCGACGCCGTCGTCGCCGTCGCCGTCGCCGTCGCCGTCCCTCTCTCTTCTTGGACTGTCATCTTCGTCATCTTCGTCTTCGACTTCCAACAGTTCCTCTTGTTCGGCAGCCAGTTCTCTTTCCAGCTGAGTTTCCATATCCAGTTCGTCTTCCATCTGTTTGTGACTCTCCTCGAGGTGTTTCATCAGCACCGCGACGACAACGTTCACGAGAACGAATTGTGCCATCAATACGAAAATTACAAAAAAAATCGGAGCGATGATAGTGCTCACGCAACAGTTCTTCACGCAATCAGCTGCCTCGTCGCAGTCGTCTCTTAGCGTGTCCTTCATGATACCGTTCCAATTGTCGCCCGTGGCCACCCGAAAAAGCGTCAAAAACGCCATACCGAAATTGCTGAAGTGGGCGTGTTCGCCGAGTCCTTGACACGGCATTTCGTCATTGCATTCTGGAACAATCAGAATTTTCCGAGTGTTCCGAATTCTATTACCATATACTCGTACATATGTACTATAATCGTCTGATCGTTTGCTGTGTACGTTGCTAGGAATCGTTGCATTTAGTAAATTTACTTTCCCTGACGATTATCGAAATCGAGTAAAAAATAACTCGAAAAAAAATATTATTCCGCAAATAGCAGATATGTGCTACTCACCTAGCCGGCCGAACAGTTCCACACCAAGTGCTGCGAATATGAAGAACAGCAGAAAAAATAATAGTCCCAAGTTTCCGACCTGCGGTAACGCTTGCATCACAGTATCTAAAAGGGCTCGTATTCCCTTCGCCATTTTTAGCAGCTTCAGAACTGCAAAGACAAAAACGAATTGATCGGAACGCTTGCAAATTATTGGCAGTATTATACTCGAATTATTGTATCTATGTATTCTCTAATATTTGCCGGCTTGCTTACCTCTGGCGATTCGTAGAACTCGCATCACCCGAATGATCGTAGGATTAATCGGTATGATTTTCGATTCAACTTCCTCGAGGACTATGCCGACCACCGAGAGAATCACTATTCCGATGTCTAACTGATTCCATCTGAAATTTCATATTTATTCGTTTATTCGTTTATTTGTTCTATCAGTTCCAATCGATCAATGCGAGTATGTAATATGATTTATTAATATGTATCGTGATATTGAATTTTGACAAGTAAACAATTCTAATTTAGTCGTAATATGTATAATCGATCAACTACAGTGGATTGTAGTTCTTTTTAAGAATTGTATTTCGAATGAAATATCACGTACTTGTCTTTCAAGTACAAATGCAGACCCAGAGCAAGGAGTTTCATGAAGGATTCGAGGATGAAAACAGCGGTGAAGAAATAATTAAATATTTTCAGGGCGTAAGTCAGAGCCTTCGGCATCATGTAGAACTCCATCGCCATCGTGACAACGTTCAGGCCGATCACCGCAGCGATTGCTAGGTCGAAATACTTTGAGGTGACAACGTTGTGAACGAACAACCTGGATTTTGAGTAGTTCGTGTAATAAGGTGGCTCGTGCATTTCTGAAAACCAGCAGAATTATGGTAAAAACATACATACAGGGTGTTTCGTTTATCCGATAACGGAAATATCTTGTGACGCACTGAAGTTACGAAAAAAGTTTCTGTACAAAAATTGTTCGGTATGAAGGGTACAACCAATCATATAGTCTAATTTTGTTCAAGGACTAGAATGGCAGGACGGGGGGACTTTACTTTGATCTGAAAAGCTTTTCCATACAACAGTATGTCGGATATGTATGTCGGCTATTCGGGTGATTCTATTTAGCTGACGATGAGACACGGTGTATAATCGACAATAATCGTATTATCCTCAGCCTCAGCTTTGCTCCTTACTTCGCCGTTTCTTTTCCATTTGCAGGGCCCGTTTTGCAGCTCTTCGCACACGTTCTTCCTTCTCTTGTTCTTCGCGACACCTGTGGAAGTTCTCCACCACAACCCCAACGAACATATTGAGCACGAAGAAACCGACGAGCAGGATGAACGCTATGAAGTACAGCAGACGCCATTCCGAATAGTTCTCGATTGGCTGCAACAAGAAAACGGTTGTGATGCACAAAAGATGTTAAAAGATCAAATGAAACAAAATAAGTAAATATATACTTATTTTTAGTTTCGAAATTTAGATCGAAACGGGTATTCGCGAATGAATTTATTTGAAGGTTTGCTTGGTTGATCTCTCGCAACTGCTAAAAAAAAACATTTATAATTGAGAAAATAAATATAAAAATAGCAGCAGTGTTCCTTCGGGTCGCCGCGCCGCGCCGCGCCGCGCCGGTCGATTATGATTTAAAGCAAAGTTTATTTAGACAACACGCGGAAGAGATGGAAAACACGGGTGGAATTGATAAATGAAAGGAAAACATGTGGATTGGTTTATACCTGTTGATCAACGCCAACGGCATCAAGGCCGGTGTACATGATGTTCACCCATCCGTCCCGCGACGATAGAACAAACAACGACATTAAAGCTTTGCCGAGGTCGTCGAAATTATATTTCCTATTCAGCCAAACGTTCCGTTTGTCGGCCTGGCAGTCGGTCTTATTGCGTACGTTTTTTATGTCAGGCCCATCGCAATAATAAAAGGCACCCTTGAAGAGCTGCACGCCCAAGATACCGAAGATTACGAAAAAAGTACAGCATATCAAAACGATGTTGCCGATAGGTCGTAAAGAGGACAACAATGTCTGAACAACCAGTTTCAAACCAGGAGCTCGGTTAATAACGCGTAACGGCCTCAGTGACCTTAAAAGTCTAAAAACCTGCAAACAAATAATAAATAATTATTTTTTAATTTATTAAATTAGTTTTTTCACACTATTTCCTAGTATTTCGAATAGATATAAGAAAAGGTCGTTGCTCTGAGCAGACACGTACCCTCAATATTCCAAATATTCTTGGACTACTAGACGAAAGTAGGGACATTGATAAATCGATGATGGAAATGATCACAAGGACACCGTCCATGATGTTCCAGCCAGAAGTGAAGTAAGCGTCCGAACCGTACAGCATGCTGGATGCAACGACCTACAACAATGTCATTTGTAACTATGTATAACGTTGCGTACGAATGGAGTGGATATGTTGCTCGTTGTTTCGCATGTATATGCATGTATGTATGTACATATGTCATATGTATGTAGTATGTATGTAGTATGTATGTAGTATGTATGTATACTGTATACGTACTGTATACTATACGTCAAATCATTTTCAGAAACAACATGTATACAAAATATACATACACAGGTACGTACGTATACAATTAACTATACATGTATTTTGTCAGAGAAAAGAAATGCTTGCGAAGTATGTAATGTGTATACTTTGATGAACATTTCGATGGCGAACACTCCAGTAAAAATGTAGTTCGCTGTTGATAAAAAAAGTCTTTCTCCACTGTCGGGCGGTATGTTTGGCCGTTCCATCGCCAAGGTGATACAATTCAGACCAATGAAAAAGAGGACCACGTTGTCGAACCATTTCTGATCAACCAACTCTCGACAGAAAACTCGAAACCTGAAAATTCAAAAACGCGTCGTCTTCGATCAAAATCCCAACAACAAACCAAACATATATTTTTCTCGTTTAAAAAAGGCCCCGTCACTCGTCACTCTTCGGTAAGGTTCAATCGTAATCTCGTCAATCTTCCGAAAGACATAAAAATACGCTGCATGCACTAAAACGCTTCGTTGTTCGCAAGAGGAATGATTACCTGTTATTCGGCGGAAAGACATACAGCGAATAATCATCGCGTTCTTTAAGGCAACCTTTAGGTTCGAAGAACATGAAGATCTTCTTGATCCTCTCGATGCTGCTAGCGCTTCCGTGACCGTTTAAAGGAGGCGACTGTTCGTCGGTGCGCGGATTGTCATCGTCTTGATCGGGAAGTTGCTTGATTCTGGGCAGTGGACCAGTCTCCGTTGACAAATTATTGATTGTACGCGCCGTTCGACATTGCACGTGCACCTCGTCCAGGGGCAATGTCTTTCTTGTCGGCGATTGAACGTTCTCGTATCCGCGCAGCGACGTTCTTCGCGACAGGTCGTCGATCCAACGCATCTTTTCAACATATAATAATCAGAAAAATTATAGAGAAACTTGGTTATTAGATTAATCGCATGGGGCGATTAAAACACCTTTTACAATATAATCAAACAGCAGCAGCACCCAGACAAACGCGTCCGAATCGTTCCGAATCGTTCCGAATCGTTCCGAATCGTTCCGAATCGAGTCACTTTGCGAAAATTCGACATAACGAGTTCGTTAGTTCTTTCGAAGAAGATGAATGGATTTTGACTGGATGACGAGAAAAGAGGATTTCGAAATAACAAATGTAAAATGAAAGTTTGTCGCGAAAGTTTGGTCCACTGACCTGATTAGGAGTCGCCGTGTAACGTCGTATGGAGGAGCTACGACTGCAAATCGAATTATTAGGGCTGAGGCTACGATTATTGCTTGTTAGGACGGCCGTACGATTATTCGGCGTGTCGCATTGCGTGTCGTTCCTTATCGAACCGTGCAAATAACCGCCATTGAAGCTGCAAATAGCATTAAACAATTTTCACAATGACACAATGTTGTTCGAGTACAATAGAATACATATTGTGATTGTATGTATGTATAGTAAAATATTTCCGAATATTTATTCGAGATCATTCGAACGAATATGTAATGCGAAATATTCGAAGGTACTCGAAATCGATCAGGAGGACGAAAAACTTGTGATTCTGAGTAATAGATTGTTTATCGAGAGCTCACGTGGAATTGGAGCCGAGCAGAGTGCTCCGACCGTTGTTTAAAACAGTGGCTCTTCCAAGGGGTTCGTCTTCGTTTTGCGACCAATGCTTTCTTCTCAGAGAAGGACGAGACAATTTCCACGAGTAACCTCTTTGTATCCTTGGCGGACTGTAAATAATGCAATGAGGCCCCGTTACACGGTCGAATGTCTTCCTCTTCGAGTCTAAGGGTTTCGATCTTCTTTAAATCTTGTAATATTAGGTTTTACCTGGAACTGGATGGTTCCCTCGGATTGACGGTAGCAGCGACGAGGCTTATTCGTCGAGGAAATTGTCCGGCGATCAGATTCTTGGTTGGTATTTTGTTCGAAACGTCCGGTAATTTTAACAATCCTGAAGGAATGCTACATTGACTCTGCAATCGGAACACTTTCATGAATATTCAGAGAATTCTATGGTCCTTACTTTACGTACATGATACCGTTCGATCGATACGAAACAGCAAGAGCAATGTTAAACGAAATATTAAAGCTTGTTTCAAAAATGAAATTAATAATTCAGTTGAATTGAACGCTTGATACAAAGAAACAGTGGCCAAACCTGATTGAAATAGGGATCGTATGTATGCGTATGTAGCATGAAAGTAATGTTAAACTTTTACAATATATGTATATATGGTATGTATATCGATAATTTTCAGGGTAGCATATAAGACTAATGTATTGTACATATTGTAGTTTGATCTACTACCAACTACCAGTGTACAGCGCTGTATAACGAGGTGTTGTACGTACGCCTGAACGATCGATAGATTCGATCGACAGTGCCGCCGTTGGATAAACAGCCTGGCAGTTCAAGTCCCTGTACCCGACGTCTAGGGTGGTGTTTGGCGAGTCCTGAGGGGTGGCTGCCGTGTGTGTAATTATCGGTGGTTGTCCTGCACCACCCAACATCTTGTTCTCCTTTTGAATGTTGCATTTCGGCTCGTCTATCTGATGCCTCCACACCGTGTTCTGTTTCTCTCTGCTGTTGTTGTCTTTGTACTTGCGCAGCTCCTCGCAGCTTTGCCACGAGTTCTTCCGATCCTGTATTTTCAAAATCGTATCCTTCGTAATACACGCTATTATCAAAAATAATGCTAATACTAATTATTGCTATAGAAACTGAGAGAGAGAGGGGGGGGGAGAGAGAGAACAGAACAGACAATAACTTGCATCGAACAAAAATGCGCAGACAGCTAAAAATAAAATAAAACCGCCTGCTATTCGCACGCGTCAACATCGTACACCGTACACCGTACACCGTACACTGTACAGCGGCGCGGCGTACAGCACAGTTTGCATTCAGCCTGATTGTACAGAATCGTCGAGTAACAAGCATAAGAGCAATCCGTTCGTTGCGCATACACAACGGATTAATTGGCAAAGTGGCCTTGAACGTCCACAATTCGCAACAAGTCGTTGTATTTGTCTGATTCCGAGCCTAGAGCTGTTCGAACAAAACTCGCGATTGCACGGGGTAGCGTAATTACAATTACGTGAAATCCGACTGTTCGGTGCTAATGTGAAAATTCGTGAAAATTCATTTTGCAAGCAGACGCGTTGCGTTCGTAAAACAATTTGTTCGTAAAAATTACCTGAGTATAGGTATCGCTGTCGGTGATCGAATGCGATCTCGATATTCTCGAGGAACCATCGTCGCTTCCCATTCCAGCTTCTTTCGCGGCGAGCCGCGCCATTTCTCTCTGCTCTCGTTCTCTCCTCTCATTTCTCTGTGTGAAAAGATATAAACATATTAATTATAGAATTTAGTGCCAGTTTTCGTGTTTTACATGCAGCTAACTCGCTACATAAGTATAAAGTATAAAGTATAAAGTATAAAGTATACAGTGTACACGCGCGTAAAGCGAAGAGGCGAATGCTAGAGACTGCTAGAGATCATACCTCCGAGGAGAAGCCCTCGACAAGAATGGCGACCAGCAAATTGAAGAGGACATAGTTTCCGAATGTCATCAACGCGACGAAGTATAGTGCTGCCCAATGGGAGGTTTTCTGCATGCCGTTGAAGAGCACAACGTTCCAATCTTCTTGCGTCAGGATCTACATGTCAGAGCGAACAAAAAGAAAAAAAGGTCGCCGCTGTAAACGGGACTGCCAACGAATCAACATCCTCGTCGGAATGAATCTCACGCTGACGAGACGAACGATAGGCAGAGATTATTCTAATTCCCAACGATCTCGAAACGAGAAGTCCAATAATAATTACTATCGGCTGATACGCGCCGCAAATCTAATTACACAAGAACAAGCTACGTATAATTTTTTTATCCATCAGCTCGAATATGTCGGGAAACAATGTCCCGGTTAGAAAGAAAACAGTGCCGATCAGTGTCGCCTCGTACTTTATACTGATTTTCCTTTTTCCATACTTCATACTTGCATCAATCTCACCACGAATTTCTCTCTGCACAACGAAAGCGTTATTTTCTAAACGAACAATACAATTTTTGCGAACTCATTGTTCTTTGGTCGCAATTGTTCATACCATAGCAGCAAACGTGACCGAACTACGATCTTCGTACACTCCTTATCGTTTAAAAATTTGTCCAACAATTTCTTCGAACATTTCCTAAAGAAAATTCATTTTCATTTTCATTTCCACGTTCGATTGCATGAAGGGTCGCAGTTCGACCCGCGACAAACGGGGGATGCAGTTATTTAAATTCAGTGAAGCCTCGATTATCCTAACCGATCACGCAATCACGGGAATTCGTATAATAGAACATTTAATACAATTTCTGTTGATTTGTGAGGATGTTCGGATAATCGAGGTTGCAAATCGCCGTCGAGAAAAACGGCGAGATACGCGTCTGTGACCCGTGTAATCGATTTACACTGTCGATCGGCAACGGGGCTGTGATAAACGAATCGTTTTCTTGGCAACTGGCAAAAGTACTGCGCAAGAAAACGTCGACGGGGGAAAGAGAGAGAGAGAAACTCGTCAGCACGTTCATTATATCTGTCGTGGCGCTCAAAAAGCCGTATGTAGAGCGTGAGTGAATGAGTGTGAGACAAATTCTGTGGATAAAGATAGAGAAAATGTCTGAGAGAGAGAGAGAGAGAGAGAGAGAGAGAGAGAGAGAGAAAGGAAGAAAGAAAGAAAGTAGAGAGAGAGAGAGGGAAGGGAGAAGAGAGAAATCGTAGAGAAAATGAATTGAGACAGGAAAGCGCGAAAAAGCAGAAAAATATTCGAGTATCGTTTGCAATTTACTGCGATTTTGCAGTACTTGCGTGACCCATTTTCTGAATAATGTCGAACCAAATAGGTGGAAGGCGGTTCTCAAGAATGTAGCAAAAATTTGTTGGACGCTGTTTTATTAAAAAAGTTCGAGTGATTGCAAGAGTCGCTCGGAAACGCAATGTCGGAAACGATGTCGGAATCTTTTCAGTGGTTTGAAATTGTTCAATTCAAGTAATTTTAATTTTTTAATAGAGTCTTTTTATTAAGCGACGGTTCATTTTTTTTAAGCAAAAATTGCGTGTAAGCTTCTCTAGTGCTGTTTTACGTAGTTTATACTCTACTGTTACGTAGTTTAACAGTTAAGACACCCTGGAGAAAAAGTGATACGTAACAGCGAATACTTGCGGACCAGAATCGGTTGTACATGTACAACCTTCTGGTCGATTTACGCAACCAGAAGATTCTACGGCGCGGCGTACTTCCGTTTAATTGAACATTATTGCAGAAAAATGGGTAGCGCAAGCACACCTTTTACTCGCTGATGAAGATGTAAAACCGTAGCCAGAGATACAAGTACCGATGCAAATGCAAAATTCATACAGGCTGCTCGCTTGCGATGTTCTTCTTCGCAAGTGATTCTTCGACAACTTGTGACAACTCGTTTGAAAAAAAATAACGATAGACCCTAGATTAGACTGATTAGACTGATTAGACCCAATTAGACTGAACATCTTATATAGAAATTAAGCATCTAAATACAGTAGAAAAACTAGTACATATTTTGTATTTAATAATATTTCCGTTTGGAAATATTAGTGATTAGCAAGTAGTGACCGACTGACTACTTAGTGTAGCGACCGATACAATTTTTACATTATCTTCATTATACTACATTATATCGATCGTAATGCGATAAGTCGCGTTAAATAACAATGCTAAAAATAATTCGATGTACGTCCAAAAGCTTTTGATCTCCGCATTGTCATGGTTCTTTTCACATTAAAATCATCTAAAACAGATATCTACAGAAATCTAGCATCGCAAGGAACACCTTGTACGCACGCGTATCTTTATAAAACCCGGAGAATTATTTACGAACCGAGAAATCTAAATACAGAAAGACGTAGATACATATAGATACAGGTACAGATGCAGATACAGATACAGATACAGATACAGATACAGATACAGATACAGATACACAGAAAGAAAGAAGGAGACATAGAGACATAGAGGAGACACAGAGATACAACTGGTACGTAGACGTAGAAATATAGACCTAGAGAGTGCACGGTAATAGTAATAGATGTAGAATATAATAGGCGTAGATATACAAGCACAGATAAAATAGACATAGAATATAGAGATACAGAGATACAGAGATACAGTGAAAGAGAAGAGAAAATACCTTGGTGCTCATGATTGCTTAGTGCATATACAGTGTTCTATTGATTGATTGATTGATTTTTCTTTCGAAATGTCATTATTATGTATTATTTTTTTGTTTTCGCTGTAAGACTGTAAGAGGGAGGAACAGTGGTACCTGAAAGACCGTGACAAGTGCCCAGACGATGTCGTTGAAATGTTTGCGATCACAGCGACACATTGGGTGCCGCGAGACCACCTCGGCACAGGTGCAGGGCCGACTCCGGTCCGCCCACATGCAAAACTTACCCCCGAACAGGTACATCCCTAGGATGCTGCAACCGAGACAATCCGCTGGCCTAAAGTATCACCGCGACTCAGATCGGCGGCGGTTTTTTGGGGATTAGGAAACCGGGAGAGAGAGAGAGAGAGAGAGAGAGAGAGAGAGAGAGAGAGAGAGAGAGAGAGAGAGAGAGAGAGAGAGAACCGATAGATACCGCGTCGTGCTACGCGAAGCGCCTTTCCCTCGGCAAGCTTGTTTTCATTAGGCCAATTATGCAGCTGGATATGCGGGACACGGAGATGGCCGTGCGAGCATCGCTGGCATCGTAGCATCTTGATCAGTCGAATCAAGTAGGATTCTACATAGTAGTACATACTGCACCTACGAGAGCTCTCCCCTTCTAATCTCTCCGATGCGAACATTTCGGGAACGAAGCGTTGCTCTCGCGCATCGATCGCAACGATAATCCAATTAACCGTTATGAAAACGAATAAATGATTTTTCCTTAATTTCCCGGATACAGTAGGAAAATTTTGAAAAATACTCGTATATATTACAGCTCTCGTTTTATCGTGTACTTATTCGTACGATCTAGTAGATCGAAACAGGTCATAAGACTTGGATTTATTATACATACATATTATGTACCGGCTAGGCGCGGCGCGGTAGATTCGAAAACGTGCGTTTCGTTTCAGTTACGCACCTAGGCTCCGATGTCAGCTCGAACATGGATTTGAATACTTTAAACGGTAATTCCGAGCTGGAATTATTGTGTGTCCCCGCGCGTTCGGTAATCACGATATTATTCATCGGTTTGGAAATGGTTATTCCTCACGGATGGCTACAGTTGCGCCCGCGCGAATATCAAATCCTATTTAAACTAGTTTAAAGGACGACCGGTGTTGTTGCATCGGCGAGCAAGACTCGATTTGTTATTTCGCTGATCGACGTCGATTAGATTTGGTTTTACCAACTTGTTGACAGCGCGATACGCGATCGTCCTTACGAGGTTTTATTCCTGTGTGTAAATAATATAATCATATCGAATCCAGTAGCTCTGTTGGCTGCTGTTACTAGTTACTAACCAACGTAGATGCATTCTTAATATGTCTGATTTCGAAAAAACGAAGGGAAGACGCTTCTTTGCAGCAATTATTCAGCGGGTGGATCGGGATGACAGCGAGAACAACTGTCACTCGAAGCTTGTCAGATACAGTCACATTCTGCAAGATCGGCGTGTCTGTTCCACTTATACAAATACATATGTGTCTCGTATCAGACGTCAGCGTCAGACAAGAAAGAAATAGGCGGTCGTGTATAACTGTATACTGTATAAGATATGGTATAAGTATAAGACATAAGATGTATGTATAATACTCGTAATGTTGTTATCGCAAGCGAATGTTACATAATACATAAGCTGTGGTGTAACTGTAAGAAACGGTACGACACGGCACGGTGTTATAATTATAATTACCGAAGGGCTATTACCACCGAGTGTTCGTTAAAAAATCAATATTTCCAGCAACCCGAGTAGCTCCGATCAAAGCGACTAGAAAATCTCTACGATTCAGGTATACCGAACACAATTATCTCTCAATTGTCTCTCGCGTGTAAAATATCACGAAAAACTAGTTTTAATAATCCCTCTTTTAACACTTTTAAGGTTGCAAAAATACCTTTTACAACGAACAGAAGAAAATCATTTGAAACTTTCTGAAATTCATTTTTCTCGTGCAACGTGCAACCGAGACAACGGAAACTTTTTGGTAATGCTCGACACGTCTCAGCGCGCAACGTCTCAGGCTCCATAAAAATGACTGAACAGAAACTAATACAATATACATATTACCATATACCGATTATACGTATGTACAGTACACTCGATGGTCCTTTATTTCAGTTGGACTTTCTTCCGGTCTAGGGAAATTAGAAAAGTGCAGCAAAGAATACCAGTCGTTGCAGAATGTCACGTGGCAACGTTCAACCGGAAAACGAAATTCAAAATCGGAAACTGAACAACAAAATGGCGAAGCGTGTGTACGCAGGTCGCAGTAGAGCCTCTCGTATCCGAACCAATTATTTAAACATTCAATCGGTAAAATCGTAAAATGTGTTTCCTTAAAAATCTTTTTAAATTTCCAAAAACAATTCTGAAATTTCGAAAAAAATTGATTTTCCAAAAACATTGTGATCGTGACGCGCGATTTGAAATGATATCGTTCACCATTCAAAGGCTACAAACTCGAATATATGGTATTTAACACAGATATCTTTTGAAGAAAAGCAAAATGTCTCCTATTATTTTTCACATAATCAATGTACGAAATCTTACGGCTTACGGTCAATACGTTTCAATACGTTTCAATACGTTTCAATGAAAAGTGACTCTACACTTGAAAAAAATGTCTAAATTTTTCTCTATATCGGTTCAGATACACAAGAATCCGCTGCATAATATCTCGAGAAATGTCAAAATAAAAAGAATCTTGAAGGATCGTTCAGCGACTGGTTGCACAAGTACTCACTATCTATCGGTGATAGCGGTATCTGTAATTTTCACGTTAATTTATATTATGCCTCTAAGAAAATCTCTACCTGGAATTGGAATCGAATACCTAAGACCTAAGGCCTAAGACCTAAGGCCTAAGGTAAAAGTGTCGGGATAAATCAAAGATGTCTATCTACAGCGACTAATACGCATAATAATAATAATAATAATAATAATAATAATAATAATGGATGATGATGATAACAATAATAATAAGAATAATGATGATGATGATAATAATGTTAACAATGAGAGAAAGAGAGAGAGAGAGAAAATAGTAATATAATAATAACAACGACAGTACTATAATAATAATAGTATTACGTGTGGGAGACGGTTGTTGTATCGTTCGAACACTTCGAACTTCGAAACAGATACATAACTAACTAGTCGCGGATTCTGTCGGGCGTATCATTACAATATTGCAATTATACTTTTGTTTATCTATCGCGGATTGTTTATTAATTCTATTATAGTTGACGGCCACGGTATTCACGGAGTGATTCGAACGCGATTTGCTCCGATTTACTCGCGCGGACTGAATTTTCATTTTTCTCTGTTTTCGTTTTCGTTTTCGTTTTCGTTTTCGGTGTCGAAACGTTGCGTTGGTGCGCGTCGCGCGTCGAGCGTCGCGCGTCGATCGAGATGGCGATGCGAACTCGAAGAGACTGTAGACTGTAGACTGTAGAGAGAAACAGATGGCAAAGAGACACGACAGCGAAGACCAAACAGTTCAGAGGAGATAAACGGATATGTGAGTAGAAAATCGTCCACATTAATGACACCGAAGGTGCTGAATAAATGACACGGCGGAAGGATCGAGATAAAGAATACCCGGGGCGCAACGATGACGACGACGACGGTGATCGTGCAATCGAGACTCGAGACGGAAGCGATTCTACGCGAAAACTCGGCAATAAAACCTGTTTGTTTACGTTTACAGGAAGTCAGACTTGGGTGTTTGCCGAAGCACATTGGCTGAAGGAAACTTTTGATTTTAACTAATAAAAATTTGATTTGAAATATCTACATACATAGTAATCTCTAATACATAGTAATACTCGCGTAATTACGTTCTATAAAATTTCTCATGATAACTTCAAGAAAACTAAGAAACTCAACATGTTCTTTTGTTTCTGGATTCAACGTTTTTAGGATTTTTCGAGTAAATAATACATAATAATAATATTCAATTGCGAAAATAATACTGCTGGTATTTAGTCAGAATATGGTGAAATAATAAACGTGGTTTCGACAAACAATCAAGTTTAATCGTTTCAACAATGAGATCTGTCAACGAAAATATTTTATTCGATAATATCGACACGTTTTTTCACGTGAATCATGCGATTACGGATTGCACGGCATGTTCGCCGATGTCGCCGATGTCGCCGATACACACCGTATGCGCTACACTGCTACACTGTTAAAAATTCATGGCGTAGCCCGAGAAATTAATGTTCGCAGTTCTGTTCTGTTTCGCGCGCGCGCAGGAATCGTATTATCGTCGGAAATCACATTTTTACTGTCTGTTATTTATGGATCGTATACGTTATTAGGTTTGATTTCGGCGAACAGGGACCTCTGACAGTTTTCGGTATCGGATTCCGATTGCGATTCCGATTGTGCGATTTAATTGGATCGACCGAAACCATAATCGAATGTTTTAACCCGAATTGGGAACGCGACTCTTTTAATTAAACCGTCGCGCAACGCTTTAATTAAATTTTCGAGTGATAATGTACACAGCTTTAACCCTCGTGCATCGCGCATCGGTTCGGTCGATTTCGCGATCTGCAGCTTAGCTTCGTTTCGTTTCGTTTCGTTTCGTTTCGTTTCGTTTCGTTTCGTTTCGTTTCTCGTTAGGTTGTAGATTTTTGCATTTATGGCAAACACGTGTAGACACAATTTGAAAAAATAGAACGTTTGAATAAATTTCAAATGATTCTGTCGAGGAATAATCAATTAAATTGATCTCATTTTTTTCAGTCTTCTCATTGGAAAAAGATTTCCATTGATACTTAGAAACTGTGGTGCCCAAAGGGTGGTTCGGAACCCACCTTAATAAACTGTAGGTCCCATCGGTAATGACCATTAGCAGTTCATGCGACGTAAAACAAAATATGTATAATATATATGTAATAATAAGGTCAGAGGTCCCTGACGTATCGGTGCTAACGAATCAACGACAGATCCGCAAACAGAGTCATATACATATGTAGAACGTACGGGGCACAGGACACAGGGTGCCCCAAACCTCGTTCGCTTCCATGAGGTCATTTCAAGCGACATTTTCCTTTGCAAAAATGTCCGCCCGCGCCTTCTCCGACATATTGTACGTAGTATCATTATACATACGTATACCGTATACCGTATACCGCGTATATCGCGTATACCGACTCCCGGGCTTCGGATAAATTTCAGTGCCGTTTTTTACAGTGTAACGGAAGTACGTATGATCGAATGTAAATATTGTAAGAATTCGTGTGCATATATTGAAATGAGAAGCAACAACGAACACTCAGGGAGACATGTCAGCATGCAGAAGCGTTATAAATAATTAAGAACAATTATAACATAAATATGTATATGTATATGTGAAAAGGACAATCACCATGCACGGCTCGAGCCTATGTGTCCGACTGAAAATGAAGAGCGATCAAGACTAAAAAAAAGCATCGAGAACATCCGAAAAAATAGTCAAGTGTTTCACCTATCTATTTGTTGATGCGACAAATCGAATACCAGTGTCGAAAATTCTGAACAACAGCAACAACAACAACAACAACAACACAGTAACAACGATAACGAGAATATATGTATGTTTAATCCGCAATAATAATATTGCAATCCATCTCACACACAGAGAGATAATAAATTGTTGATGCAGCAGCAAGCGAAAATCAAAAATGCAACTTGCGACGAACACTTGCAGACTCCGAGAGTAACAACAACAACAACAACAACGCAACAGCAACAACAGGCCTGTAACGAAGCGAATGCGAAGCTTCAATGCAGTTTCTCGCGATATAAGCCTCCATCCAAGAACTTATATCACAGATTTCTCAAATCGAATCGAGTCAAAGAAGATTTGTTTCAATTGGCTGGTAAGTGGAGTGGAAACATTGTATGCGTAGTGTGATTTCGTTTCTTAATCCTCGTACTGTCGAGTAATCAACGGTCAAAATAACGCAATCATGTCTTCAACTAGCCAAGTATTGTTGTAAAATAATTTTTACTATTTAGGAGTATCAGAGATATTAATGTGTATTCGATATGTGAAATTTTTGAAATTTTTCATGTTTTTAGGTTTTTTAGGGTGTTTGAGAATAGGTGAGAAAACTGACTCAACCTCGACCGACCGAGGGTTAAGAGGTGAAAATATAGTTTTAAAAAGTGTGATGTAAGATCTTTCTTATTCGGGGATCTACATTCAACACATTTTCCGCGCGATTTCAAAAGATCTTTTAGGAATAGAAGAATTAGGGCGTGAAAAATTGAAATATTCAATTGTGTGCCACTGTACTGACTACTGACATGTTCCGAGTTCAACTTTACTGGTTCTACAGAAAAAAAAACCATATATGTATTTTCAATATTAATGTAACTATATATCAATACATGTGTAGTTTTTTTTTTCAATTATAATGTACCTATGTACATATTAAGTTTATATTTTTAGAATGTTATTGAATATTGAATTTCGATCCAATCAACAAATTCTTTAATCCATTCCCCTAACTCAATTTTTCCTTCAATGGAGGATCAATAATGCAAAAAGCATAATAAGTTACTCTACACTTGAAACGGGAATACATACTACTGTATGTCTGTATACGTATATTATGTCTTCGGACATAATTGTTATTGTAAAATAATAACAAATCAGTAAAACCAGTAAAATTTAATCGAAGAATGATTCTAAGATAATAAGGGACCAGTAGAAACCGAGGGGAAAATGGCGACGGAAAGCACAAAAGACATTACATACAAGATACAAGAAAAATTGTAGCAAAAGGGCGGTTGTTTAACCCCTTAACTTAACTTCACTTAGGATAAATATACATATATGTATAGTTTAATACTTCGTATTGTATATTATATGCGTAATGCGTACACACACATGTAGTACTAATTATTGTGAAATAAATTCCGATTTCCTGTGTTTATACACTTTGCATAGAAATATGGTGGCTTACGGGTTACACAAATCTCGATCTTTCACATTTCTATCTTCTTTGATAAGGAAATACTTTTTTCTTAGAAATTTCTTTATACATATACCTGACATTGCTCTATTTCGTCTGAAATAGTGCAATTATTGTACTCGAGTTCATCGGTTTCGGCTGGTTAGACTGTTAGACTGTTAGACCCCCCCCCCCTCCCCCATATACATATACATATAACATGCAGTAGAATCTCTGTCCATTCGAACGCATCCATTATAATTTCACGACCGCTCAACATAACGAAATAAAATCACTTGCACTTATTTGAATTTAATCATCCCTGTTACCGTGTATGTAGTATAATTCAGCCATCGAGCTTATTATTCTCTGGTACTAGCCAGTATACCAGTATATTCTTGCGATAAGGGCCGTCATATTGATCGAATTTCGCGAATTAATTATTTCAATCTACCTGCACCCGCCTTTCGAAGCTGCGGATTCATGTATCCCCATAAATTTTCAATGGGGTTTGCGCCAGCCGGTTGTTCGGGTCATTACAATCCCAGGATGCTATTCGTGCGAATTTCCCTGTATTGCATTATGCTCAAGAACAGTTGCATTCTCCATCAGTGCTGAGCCAAAAGGAAACAATTTTTCGATCGGAAAGTATTGTTATATTTGCATCTATATCTATTTCGATGCGTCTCGCCAAAGGAATCAACGCGCGATTTTAATTTAGTTTGACGTTTTCGAAAAATATGTGTGTGTGTGTGTGTGTGTGTATGTGTGTGTGTGTGTGATACTACATATATGTATATTATTATACATATCTGACACCTATATTAATCTCCGTTTCCCTTTTTTTCCTCTTTTTCCTCTGTTCTTTATCGCCTTCTGCGACCAACTTAAACCAGTCCACTCTTTATTAGCCCGTGCTCAGGTTTTTCCAGTTTCTTTGATCCTTCGACAAGGCTTCGTGAAAAAAAGTTGCAATGTTTCTCCTTCCTTCTAGGATATCCTACAAAGCTCCTTTTTCCTCTCCTGTTCCTGATATCGATTAGCTTTCCATTCATTGCAGTCTCTTCCTTTTGTCTGTTTGCTCTAGTTGCTTCGGTTTATTCTCTACCATCTGTTTCTTATTGTCTATTGCTGACCTAGATGCTTCTATCCTCTTTCACCTGATCCTCTCATTCATCGACAGTCTTCTTCATCGCGTTCCCGGATTCTACGCTATTCTTCCATTTTCTATTTGTTGGTTTTTTCTTGCTTGTTAGATCTCTGCATTCGTCAATACGTTACAAGGGTAGACATCGAAGCTTGAAAAGAATAAAACGGAAGTAATCTGGCCCTAAATCGGTGTTACGAAAGTTTGCCCCCCGAAAGTCTTGTTTACGTTGTTTCGGTTACTTGATTTTAAAGTAATTGGAAACTGCTTTAGCATCACCGTGAACCTGTGATTCGCTTGAGCTGGAGAGTATACAGTATAGTACACTCAAGTTTCTTTCAACTTTCAAGCGAAGCGAATAAGAGGTACATACATACATACATACATACATACATACATACAGGCGAAGCAGTTTCTAGTTAGACTGGAAATTCGAATAATTTCACTAATGTGAACGAGCATTAACTTCGTATCTCTTCGTGTACAGTGTACAGCAGAGAACTGCATCAACTCGATTGAAATGATGGTCTTTACGCGTCGCATGTTAACAAAATCATTTCAACAAAATGATTACAGTTTCATATTACATATTGCGTCATGTTAAGAGATGTTTAGTCCTCGATAGTCCCCGACTATTCCACTATGTATATTCGTAACAGCCTGTGTATCACCTGCAGCAGGTGTCGCGCCACATCTATTGCAACCAATTTACATGAATCAATAAGCTGATGCCGGAAATGAGATAAGTGTTCTGATAGAAATTCATAATCCAGATATTCATTCCTCAACTTTTTTTTCAATTATCCAGAAGATTTCTTTTCATCCAGGAAATTTCTTTCCTTG
Source organism: Lasioglossum malachurum (assembly GCA_028455605.1). Lineage (NCBI taxonomy): Eukaryota > Metazoa > Arthropoda > Insecta > Hymenoptera > Halictidae > Lasioglossum > Lasioglossum malachurum. The sequence goes on from CM052315.1 coordinate 31,970, forward strand.
ACTAACCTTAACCAGCCGAATCGCATGAACTCGAGCAACCGTGACATTCGAAGACTAGTAAGAATGAAACCCGGTCACCGAATATACATATAGCGCGAAGCCTCTAGTCCAGCTACAGAGTCCATAGACTATATAGACTATATAGACCTCTCATAGAGAATGGTCCACGGTCGGCACGGTCGGCACGGTCGGCACGGTCGGCACGGTCGGCACGGTCCACGGTTAAGGGGTTAAGGGGTTAATCCGCTTAGCTCCCGGCAGCAAGCAAATTGCGGTTGGTCTGCGTGTAGAAAAGCGAAGAAACATTAGGAAAACAATTCGAATGACCCGTGGCCTCCTCCTACCTCGATACGGCGACATGCCATAGGAGCGAGATTATGTACCTTTCTCTCCTTCTCTCTCTCTTTCATCCACACATTCTCTTTTCGTTTCTGTCATACGTTACCTTCAGACCTCAAGAAATCATAAAAGCAGATGGGTCTGCTGCGCTCGTACGTTGACAAACGCTCGAACGTTGGCAAACGTTGATCGTACGAGCTATACTAATTCTCAAGGCAGCCGAAAGCACCCTGCGACAACTTCTGCAGCACTATACTCTGTACATTCTGATCCTAATCGCGATTAATTACGTCGCTTTTCAATTTTCAGATACATACATCTTTACTGTTCTCTATAAACTGAAAATTCCTAGATTATGGCAACGAACTAGACTATTTGCAACTTGAATCAATTAAATTTAACAATCTACGGTACGGTACGAATAAAAAGAGATTTAAGTCAGGACCCACCGTATAGCGTGCGAGAAGGTCACAATGTCGTAAGTCAAAGCGTAAGTCTAACTGCCTTGACTATGGTACAGCAATTTTGTTAACGTACATAGCGTCGTGTGCGAACGTCCAATAACGCATATACGCATATATGTACGTATATACTATATGTATACGTATATACGCACATATGCACTATGGTAGTATGTAGCAGGATAAAAAAGCCGTCGAGAGAGAGATGAAAAAGGTAAATCTGTGTTTATCATTTTTGTAATCATTTTCTCTTTTGTTCATTTTATCGGTTTTGTTTTTGGATTTGTCTTTTACTGTTTTTTCGTTTGTTTTTTTTTTTTTTTGCTTGTTTATTTGTTTTTTTAGGTACCTGAAACACCGTCACAATAGCCCAGAGCAACGAGTCAAAGTTTTTTCTATCACACTCGACGTCAGAGCTGCCTTTCATCGTTTCACAGAATTTGCAACCAAACAGGTTCATCCCGAGAATACTACAACACAACGAAACGTGCAATGTACTTCCTTATCCGTAAATATATAGATAGATAGGTAGAGATACGTGTGTGTCGGGGGGGTGGGTGGGGGACGGGGGGCGGGGGTGTCCGTGTTTGTGGATAGTAGAGAACAGTTCTAGATAGAGGATAAGGGAGATAGAGACAGAGCTGGAACGTATACGTAGAGTCGTAGAGCGACAGACAGAGAGGTGAGGGAATTGAATTTTGGGAAATTAATTGGAGTCATTTTTTTGGCTTTTAGATTAAGAAAAATCGAGGGGTTACATTTATCTAGGCTTGACTGTTATCGATGTACATAGGTAGTTTGTCGAAGCGAGCCAAACAATCTCGTCATACCGGAAAATCAAAAGATCATAGCATACAATTTAAGTGAAATTCGAGAAAAAACGTTATCGAAAGGAATTGTAATTCTAAAAGTTTAACCGGGTTATAGTAACAAGTTACCGCGTTAACTGCCAGCTCGCGTGCGGGTTCGACCGAATCGAAGCCGGTTTTGTTTCACAAAATTAGAGCTCCGTAAAGTGAATTTTTGTCGCGAAGTTAATTGCAAAGAGAATATTTTTTTCGTACATTTTCGACCGTTTTCTGCAGGTCTAGCCGAATTGATTAGCCGGTTCGAATAGCCGCGGAGATGACACAAGTACACACATGTCAGTTTCAAAATTATTTAAAAGCCGACGACTCACAAAAAGTCTGCTCGACGGTGCACAATCTAACAAAATGGTGCTGTGTACCACCGAGGGCACGTTTTGAATAAAATAGTTATCGATTCCGTTCGGGAACGAAACGGAATGGGACGGACGGGACGGGACGGGACGGGACGGGACGGGACTCGCGTAATCGAGTTTCGTTTCAAAGTCAATACGACTTTGTTACACGTATAAATGAACGAACAACTTCCGTTGAAAAGGAAAAAGTTTTTCAGTGCTGTCCGATAATCAAAATGGATCCACGAGTCGCGACGCCTCAATTCGGTGAATAAACGATTTAGATTTAAAATAAAATGGCTACCGATTGATTGCGAGGGCCACGAATTCATTTTGTGCACCTATCAATTTAAACTGTGTGATCATTTCAATATTTATTGTTTAATCTGTGACGCGCGCGATATGATATGATCGAATTTCGATAGAAACATTATTGAAATTTTATGGTATATATAAAATCGTATCCACAGTTTAATAGATACAGGCAGAGTTTCATTGGGATTGGTAAGAATATGTGATTTAATTGAAACAGGTGACTCGCAATTTATGACTCACAATCAGTTTAGATAGAGAGATATTATAGGAATTTTATGGGAAATGGAATTGGTGAAAATATTTCGATAATTAGTTATTCATTTTGCGGTGCCTAAATGTTGGGAATTATTATTTTTGTCTGTTTTTGGACGTTGTGGGTATATTTCTGACAATGAGAATAGAAATATCAGAGGGATAGATTGAAAGAAGAGTTTGTAAATAAAGCGAAATATTCTCAACAGAAACCTATGGAAAGCCGCGCCTGGATCGCCTAATTTCAACGAGCATCAGACTATTATTTAAGTATGTACATATTTCGGATATCAGGTTATCCTGTAAGTAATGTCGTTTTTATATAGTTACTCGCTCCGTTGTCTAACAAAATTTTCTCCTTCGATTATAAATATTGTTTGATTCCGCGGTCTGAGATGGCTAAAAAACTTTACATCATACATACATTCAAGGTATAGTCAACGATCTATCTATCGATGCAAACAATTTGAAAATCCCTTCATGGTTAATCAAGATATAAAGCATGAAAATCATGTGTTAAATTTATATTGTTAAAACATTTTTCTCGAGGTTGATCATGTCTCGAAATGTTGTACATATATTGAATTTTCTATTCAGGGGGGCAGATATCGAAGGCACACTCTGTCACGTCGCGACAGATTGTAGCAGTATATCCCCCTCGATCATACATTGCAATCCATAGTAATCCTAGACATGTGTTCAGAGCAGGTACGGTCAATAAGCGCTTTCTGCTCTCGGAGAGCTTTGGATTTGCCGAGGAACTACGCCCGAGGGCAAATTATGTCGAAGAACGCTATACATAATACGAGTCAACCGATTCGATGATCCCAGTGGTCGTGGTCGCTCTTATCAATTTCAATCAGGGACCATAACTGCTGCTACCCCCCAAAATGTTCAAAGGTCAAAACAGAAAAAAAGAGCTACTATCTCTATTTTAAAACACCTCTAGCTACGAACATTCATTGTAAATCTGCCAATTTGTTCTTTACGCTTCGTAACTAACCCTGAAGCCACGCAGATTTCTTTTTACGAAATATAATTACGAAGTATACTACTCTTTCTCTATTCCCTTGTGGATCGTGGCATTACTCGCAGGATCCCCTGTTAGCAATAGAAAATCGGTCGCAAGAAGATCGAGGGTACGGGCGATTGTGGCGAGCGGCCAATCGAATCGAACTCTGGGTGAACCCCGGTTTAGCGAGAGGCCTTGTGCGCAGCATGATCAGAGAACCGGGGTCGGAAAAGGTTCACATATCGTTCATTCGCAAGCTGACTAATATCGATGACCACACCGAGGCGCACGCACTTTGTAGGCATTTGAAAGAACCAGAGAACAAAATTAAAACCAGAAGAAGAAGAAGTAGTAGTAGTAAATAGTAGTAGTAGTAGTAGTAATAGAAGTAGAAATAGAAGTAAAAGTAAAAGTAAAAGTAAAAGTAAAAAAGTAAAAGAGTAGAGAAAACCGAAATGAAACTTCTGAAGGAAAAAGGATAAACAAAGTGGAAGGAAAAGTAGCATATAGCAGGAAGTAAATAAAATAATAAATATTGGTAGCGACAGTGTCAGAAAAAGTACGAATACACGAATAATCAATAGGTAATAGATAGAGATATATATATATACATATAGCTCTCATACTTGGTCGCTAGATAAAAAGCATCATGCACACATGAGACAATTTCTGGTATATATACGTATATATATATGTATATACTTATATTGATAATTCATATATATATGTATAATAGGTGTCCTCTAAAGAAAACGGTCAAAGTAATACACGTTCGATGCCTCAAGCCATGAGAAAGGGCCAACAAGACATATCCCTCGTAGACGTGCCAACAAAACACCCATATCGCCATTACCATCAACAACGTTCAGATAAACGCTGCGCCCGAGATGAACGCTTAAAACAATTAAAATATACTTTTCAAAAAGAAAATAATATACAGAGTCTGGTAGCACGTACACAGGCTGGGTCGTGTACCCTTGCGACCGAGACGGGGCCGGGGGGCCGCGCGGTCGCGGGGCGAGGGCGAGGTTGCGAATTAGGCAAGCTTGGGAAATCATTGCAGAGAAAAATGTCGCGCGCGAATCATATACATTATTATACATAGTCTGTTTTTCATGTAAAAAACTTTCTGTATTCCATGTTACTTTTAATTTAATGAAAATAGTTCCTCCCCAGCCAGAGTTACTATTATCTTTAGCAAAAACTATTCATTTCGAAACATTTTCAGCATTACTCACACTTATTTCAACATTAGGGTCATGATCCTAAATAATTTCGTTTATACTCCGATGACACGATAAAATATATTTACTTTGCAGTTCATAGAATTATAGCCGTGACCTTGAGATGACTTTGAAATATCTTTGTAAAAATCACCAAAATCGTCAACACGCGTTCTAACGCTTGTATTCAGCTATTTTTCCGTATCAGCAACCATAATCCCGCAAACACACCCTATTATCGAATCCACAACTCGGCCCGTGTACGCATACACGTAGACAAGAACTGGCTGCTGCGACTTGATCATTTATGTAAATGGTGACGATGCAATCACGCGGTTACGATCCAAATGCCGTGAGACAAAGTGGCAAGCGCATAAACAAGAAAAGACAAGAGATATACAAAACGGAAGACGTAGTCACCTAAATGGCGCATATCGCGATTCGAAAAAGAGGGGGGGCGGCGGCGGCGAGCGATGATGGAGTGGGTGGATTGATAGGAGCAGTTAAAATTTCGCAACGAGAGAAAGCTCCAGGCTCCTGTGGAAGCTCCGAAGCATAGAAAAACAACAAGCTCTTTTTCCCAAGGTAAAAAACACGGATGTCAAATGATTCCGAGGGGTTAAACACGGTTAGCATGGAGAACGCTTGTCCACGAAAATCTTCAATCGTTCAGCCGTGATAAAGATCAAGATCTCTTTCCACGGCGCGGCGCGAGGACATCCGCGGAGGATCGACTCGAACTGCTTCGGCGATCATGCAAAACGCACGTTTAGGCTGATGAAGGACAAAGAGGGCTGGGGTGGGGCGGGGTGGGGTGGGGTGGGGGGGGGCGACGAGGTGTGATCATCTGAACCGAGGTAGCGAACGATCTACGGGACCCGAGTTTGATCCACGACGCGATCGCGTGTGCGATGATACCTTGGAGGGCTAAATCGCGATCCTGGGAACCGTGCACCTCCGTTCGATATCGATCGATCGATCAACGCCGACGACGATGACGACGACGACGACGACGACGACGGACGACGACGACGACGACGACGACGACGACGAGGACGACGAGGACGACGACGACGGTGTATAAAACACACACACACGATTGACCGCGTTAACACGTTGACCGTTGTTGGTCCAACGAAAGGGAGAACGAAAGGGAACGACTTACCTGAATATAAAGATGAATAGTACTAAAAGGGAAAAGAATACGGCAACGTTATCCATGGTGCGCAGCATGACGAACAGCTGGCGGCGCAGGTTCGGCAGGAAACGAACCAGCTTCAGGATCCGCAAGAGGCGGAAGGTACGCAACACACTCAGACCGGAGCTTCCGCTTCGCTCCTCGACGAACGCTTGGAAGATCTCGACCACACTGGACAACGAGAGGACACGTTAGTCTGTCAACTGTGACGTTCTGTTCGGTGATCGTGGCTTGTAGGGTTCCGCGACGATACCTGTCGCGTGTTTCGATCGCATTCACCTGTGTCAGGTCAGGGGTCGGGGCTCGGAATGATTGACTCGCGACGGCCGATTTTCGAAGGCTACCTGAACTGATTCGAGAACTAGGACCACCATCGCGGGAAGCGAGACGCGCGGCGAGGCGAGGGGGCGTAGCCTTCGAAACTCCGGCCGTCGCGAGTCAATAACTCCAAGCCCTGTTCCGTGTACGTATTCGGATAATTAATTCCCGAATTATTTCGTGTTTGGATTCGTTTTAATCAGAAAAGAACGTGACGAATATGTCTCAAGTATTAGTTGTTCGAGCGAATTTGAAAGTATGGACGTTTCAGACGTTACTCGAAGATCTTGGAAAAAACTAATTTGATGGAGTACATACCTTAGTACGACGACAACCCCGTCAAACACGTTGAATCCGTTGCTAATATAGCCAAACGGGCCCTCCGCTATTATCTTGAGTAACATTTCCACGGCGAAAACGGCCGAAAACACAATATTGCTTATTTCAACCACTATGGTTAATTGCTCTGGCTGTTGACCGACGAACAGAAAAAAAATAGCACGTTCGGTGCGTGTGTTTAAAATCGTAGTGTACCTAAGCCAAGTGTAGCTGGCCTAATGCCAATTACACTGATATAATATATTAATGCAAGCAGGGTAAGTCGCCGGAAAGCGATTTGAATGTCAGGTGACTTACCCTGTATCGTAATGTACAGTAATGTCTCGAATATGTGGAAATCTTCAGGACCGAAATATTCTATTATATTTTTGTATCGTGTATACATATAGAGTGTAGAGTGAACATCTGTTTCGCATGTATCGAGACATCGCTGTAGATCGTGTTTGCGTTTCGAGAAGGGACATACTGACCTGATTATGGTACTCGATGCCCATGCTCAGCGTATTGATCAGAATCGCGACTAGTATACCCTGTTGAAAGTATTTATGCTCGACCAGCTTCTTGATCGACCGTCTGATGCACCGTATCACGCAGATACAACAGCTTCCGCAGGACCTCAGGAACCTTTTCGCTCGCGAGGATTTCGCCCATTTGTCAGCCTCGTCCGGCCATTGATCACCCGCTGCCTGCAGCTCGCAGCAACAGGAGCAATTATCGATGTCCGATGTTAGCCACTGTGTACGATCCTCCAGAGTAATGTGTCGATCCCTTATGCCTAAAACGAATGTTCCCGTCTACATGCGATCGCGTGACCGTAATCGTAATCGTAATCGTAATCGGACGCCACCTCCTGTTCCGCTGTGATTTCGGATTACCCCGTTACACGCCCCGTTACAATCCCAGCCAAAATCAAACAATATTTGCATACGTTAGCTGATAAACAAACTCGCGTAGCATCTCTCGATAGTATCTCCGAAACGGCGAAACGCTCGAGTCGCTTGGGCCAATGTTAAACAAATTATTCTGTTTTAGAGGAGACAGCGTTTACCGAAATTCTTTTGGCAGACTGTATGACAGGCTACTGGCACGGTAAAGTCGTAAATCCACGGCTGGTTAGCGCGGAAGTAAACAGAGAAGGACTGTTACCTTTTGTCAGCGAGTTCAAGAAGGAGTCCAGTGTTAGTTGGCCCGTTGGCAATGCAGCGCTTAGAGCACCGCCCAGCGCCAGCAACTCTTGACAGGTCATAGCTTCGCTTCTGCTCAGCTCCGCCTGCAACTGTGCCGACACGTGAACATGACAGATAACCCGTGTATACGACACGTTTTATCAAAAGCATTATACTACGGACAGCAGAGAAATAGTCTAGCTGTAAATTAGCTGATGCGACAAACAGTGCCGTGCGGTTCGGTCAACCCTACCCCTATCCCTACCCCTACCCCTACCCCTACCCCTACCCCTACTATACCGCATACCATACGGTCCAACAGGTGTTTGCAGATTCATTGTCAACTGGATATGTATTTCTTTCCGTGAAATCAGGAATTTCGGCCAGTAATGTCTACTTTCTATGTCAACAAATAATACATTGCTTTTATAGATTTTTCTGCACGGCAAACGCTAATTTAAACATTATTCTTGCCCAATCGGCCTATCATCTTCTATGTACACTTTTTCACTGTGAATGTTAATCGTTATTATTTATTCTATTCTATTGTAGTAGGTATAATAAATAGTATAGTATGTGTAGTAGATAGACCGTGGATTTGATGCAGTTATGAGAAAAATAAGTAGATCGAATGCAGAGCAGTAAAATCATTTAAAAAATTTCATAATCTACGTGTGTACTAATTGAACGCGCATCATTTGAATGTTGCATAAACGATCGCGATCCACCCAAGTGAAATGGGTTCTGCACGACGCGACGCGCGACTGTCCTAAGCAGAGAAAGTCACGGCTAGAAATGAATCAAGCATAAACATCGACAACGAAACCGTTCATGCCAAAAAGGTGATATTGTGCATTTGGTGGGACATTAAGGATGTCATTTATCACGAGTCGCTGCAATCTGATCAAACTGTTAATGTAGACTGTAGACCATTGCCAACGGTAACTCATCCGTTAGAGTGATGAAATAGGGTGGAAAGGAAATGGATTTACTGGCAGCGAGAGAAACCAGGAAAGTTATTAGCTTCGGAATGTTCCCGAAAAGCCAACTTGAACAAGTTTCTTTTTTTGTTAATATACTAAAAATCGCTTCGATATCTTTATGGTTTTTCTTATTGATCGAAATTTATCAATTTTTCTCTACGACTTCGAACTTTTCCGTAAACCGGAATAAACCTTGGGGAATAATCCTGAATAAAGTAGAACACCGAGTAAAGTACATCGAATATTCCAGGTTTCTCTCGAGCCCTGAAAACTTCAAAATTTTCATACGGTAGACTTGATATGTAACAAGAAGTGTGAAGGAGCTCGTTAAAGAATGTGATTAAACGATAAAACCATTATATAATATAAGATAGATTATTTAGTGGGCTCGTTACGTTCGTCGCTCAAGATAAATCGCAGTTTCCGCAAAGGTCGAGAGGTGTCGCAAGTTTTACTCTTAAACGGTCTTCCTGGCTTATGATAAAGTTAAACATTGGCGTACCCTTTACACAATCGACCAGCTAAGCAAGCGAGACACGAGAAGATAGGGAACGCGAGAACACACATGGCACAATGAAACCGGAAAATGAGGACATTAAAAGAAAATGAAGGCGTACGCTTTTCATGTGCCCGCGCCCCGCGCACAGCGAATACAGTAAGTACCCATATTAGGTATCGCGGAAAGTTCTTGATGTTTTTACGCGTAAAATTCCGATTTCTCTACTTCCCTATACTGTACTACTCGGTACAATGGCATCGTACTTAACAACCAATTGTACTTTTCAACAATATTTTTATGAATTACTAGACTCGTTCCTATGTGAAAATCTGAAAAACATTTTCGCACGAGCTCTAGTTAAAAAATTTTTTTCGCGAGCGAGTCGAGTATATGTACGTATGTGTTCTCGTTCCGACACGATTCTCCAAGTAGCGGAATTTTTTGTAACACGTTGAGCGTAATGCGCGGCCGAAGTGGGCTTTGTACTTACTTATGCACGGTTTTTCATTGGTATTCCCCAGGAAAAATGAAAAAGTGACATCTAGCTCGCGCGTGAAACGTACGTTTCTGGAAGACTGCGGGACCGCTGGGGTTAGGTCGGACGAGCTTTTATTTCTTCGCAAAAAAAGGGTAATAAAGACGCCGCGGCGCTATGGAAACGACACGAACTTTCCGGGCGACCTAATAATTTAATAAAACAGTAGAACTCAAAGCCGCGGATCCCAGAACCCGGTCATATTAACGCGTACTGCTTCCTCTCGAAACATGTTTCCAGCATCGGGGAATCCTGGGAATTTTGATGTTACGACGCCGAGGGACGCTCGCTTTCAGCAATTCTTCACGACCCCGGAAACTATTTTTCTACCCATCCGACTTAACATTCTTAACGTTTCACGCAGCAATTTCTTTCCTTAATGGGTGATTTCTAGACATTTTTTCAAGAAACGAACAAACCACTTTTAAATATTTTTAAATCGGTAAGGATATTGAATTTTCTCAACGCAGAATTTTTCAAAATTCTCGAGTAACACAGCCTCTTGAAATATATTCAAACTTCTAACCAATCTGAATTTCAAACAAAGTTGATCGATTGTGTGTGTGTGTAAGGACCACGTTAAATTAGAAATTAGAGTGTTTTGAACTGATGCAACAGGAAAATGCAAAGTTGATGCTAGTGCGATAAGGAAAATGACAGAGAATAAGTATGTACCTGTATGGGATCAACCAGAGGACTCGACCAAACATTACCGTCGCCGGTCTGTGTCATTTTCTCGCTGGAGCAGACGTTACGTTCGCCGGGCGACACCGTCGAACTTTGTTGCAAAGTGTTCCCAACGCCAGAACTGCCGTGCAACAGCACGACATCGCTAAACATCACGCTGCTCCTTCTTCTATAGTGCAAGCACGGTGGGCTGAGAAGCGCGTTGTTCGTCTGTAAAATTATTAACCAAACCAAATCATTTGTTTGAAATCGATCGAAACTGTAGTCATTTTCGATTTTATTCTCCTTCGAGCCTATCGATGGGATTTCGGATTTCGGATTTCGGATTTTATAGATTATTTCACGTAATCTCGAGTACTTTCCCGTACACCTAAATGGGTTTGTTGTAAATTACGATTGGTACCTGGCGAATCGTAGCTTGTATGTATGGTATTTATCGAAGCATTTCCTGAAATACCTTTTGTTATCAGAAATATTTGTTAAAGTAAGACTTTGGAATCATTACTCTGTGTATCACAGTACACTGAAATATCCAGAAAAATGTATTTCGAATATTTCCAAGTTTTTGTTCAAACAGAAAGCGAGTCATATGTACAAGCTTTATTTCTCTTTTTTCGCTTATCGTTGGTACATCCATGTCCGAGTCGCTGTTAGCATTTCCTACGTAACATATACATAGTAGAGATTTACTGCATCGCATATTGGCATGTGTCTGTCAGATCAGCCGCGCGACCTCCGCTGGGTTCGCGTATTCGCTATCATAGATTGAAAATGTCTTGGCCAGCTTTTTTTCAACGATACTGAATTTTCCGAGCGAGTCTAACGTGTTTTTAAGTGCTTAGAAATTCGAGTCTTTCTTTGAAAACAATATTATACAATATATTATATGTATACCAAATCAATATTGTAAGAAATATCGCGAAGATAATTGTTCAAAATAGTTGTTCATGTATAAGAATCCCAAACGGTAAAAACATTGGAAGAATCGAAAAATATTTCTAAGTTATTTGTTATTTTCAATCGTTTTCGGTTCGTTGGAATCCGATCCGCTATCTATCGATGACATTAAGTAAGATATCGAAATGTCGAGATAGCGAGGGTTAAATAAATATTTGAATATTATAGCTGACAGCTGACAATGCGAGTGGTTTACCTGTATGCTGGCTTCGGTGGCGTTGGAGACGACATTATCGCTGCCGTTACAGGACACGGACGACGTCCGATGGATGCCCAAACGGTTGCAGATGTTCGACGAAACATCCGCCTCGGAAACTTCGGGGCTGGCGCGTGGTGCAATTGCCAAATTCCCATTGCTTCCGCCATTGCTGGCGACAGAGTTGCCGAGGATCGCTGCCTGCGTAGTCGGCGGACCATTCACCGCGAAGTCGGTTAACGATCCACCACCGCTGACAACGCCGACACCTTGTTGCTGATGCTGATGCTGATGTTGATGCTGATGCTGATGCTGATGCTGCTCCGCGTACTCTAGAGCTGCCAGCAGCCTTGGACATCTCCCGTGATGGAGTCTTCTGTCTATCAAGAAAATTCCAACAAACTGGTAACAGGTTACCGATTCGTGTACCGAACGAACATCTTTGGCTCTGTATTTCGTATGTCGTATGTCGCGTCGTATACTAATCACTACTAATCACACATTACTGCATTTACAGAAAGGTTCCAACACTTGGAGCCTTTTTCGAATAAATAAATGTAAATTGTTTAACAGTTACATTGTTGTCGAAGGGTATTCGCTTAGCAAAATTTCGGAAATAATCGCGGGTAAGTGACGCGTTAGCGAACTTCGCCGAAGTCTCGTATGTATTTGCCATGGCAGAATTTACGTTGCGCGCTATGCTAGTTTGTTATATATGTATATTGCGCTCGAAACTGTGCGATAAGACGTGTAGAACTATAAATAATATCCGAGTCGGCCGCAGCGTGGTCTAGCTTGCTTACCTCCGGGTAATCTATTCGAAGCAGAAGTGGGCGCCGCGTTTCCTCGAAACGGATGTCCGTGCTGTTGCTGTTCTTTAAGCAAGTTCTGCTCGCGTTTCTGCTGCCTTTTGTATAGATACAGCCGGTACCTCTTCATTAGCCGCCTCTTGCCCCTCCGCCACAGGTGTGCGATGTATCTGAGGAAAACACGCGGTTCGGATGCATGAAAATCAGGTGCTTATTCTCGCGGAACTATTTCAAGTAAGTACTTGATCTCTCGAGCACAACAGACACTCCATCTTCTAATTTCACTTTCAATTCCGAAATATTACACTGTGTACAACCACCATAAGAGAAAAAACAGCATCAGCTCTAACCTTTCTAATAGAAATACAGTTAGGCTAAATAAGAAAAAGAAAAAGTATTCCAAAGCTGTTTTCATCGCAAGAAGAAGAAGAAGAAGAAGAAGAAGAAGAAGAAGAAGAACACGTAAATTGCGCGATAATCAGATGGAATGTTCTAACGTAAGACAGGGGTCGGAATTATTGAAGGCTACCTCAAATTCAAATGGCTCGAGAACTAGGCGTGGCTTCGAAAATCGGTCGGCGCGAGTCAATCGTTCCGAGGCACGATAAAATGCGATCGCGAGTGGCGTTCGTTGCCAGGGCAGTGTAAAAGTAAAAATACGCCGTAGAAAATCAATAGCTTACTAAAATTATGCCGTTCCATTGACGGGAAATTGTGCAATTTTTAGCTACGTACATCTTCGCTTTTATCTTTTCACCTGTGTACACCGCATTTAGCACGGGGGGTATAGCATATACATATGTATACTGTATACTATATGTATGTATGTACGTGCATAGAGAGTGCATAGTGCCGTATACGCTCGGCAATGCGAAATGGAATTTTCTACGCGTCGCGTGTTGCGTGTCGCGTGTCGCGTGTCGCGTGTCGCGTGTCGCGTCGTGTTATCCGTGTGAGCCTTTGTATTGAAATTCTCTCTAAAATGGGAAACGTGACTCGAATACCTTGTCTGATTTCGCACTTTGCCGGGCTCGTCTAGAAAAACTAATATGTAACGAGGGAATTAGTTATGAAAGAGAAACGTGATTATTTGTGAACAGAAATCAGCGAATGTAATCACTGTACCAATATACCCAAGAAATTGGAAAAAATTGGAAAAAATTGGAAAAAATTGAAAAAGATGCGATTCTCGCCGGAATACTTTCGTTTAGGACGTTTAGATTTCCAGAATAGGTTTACGGAATAGAATATTTTTGTAAATACTTACTTGACAATTTCTGCGTAACACGTGGTTGGTTCGGACGTATTCGTCGACGATGCGAGGGTGGACGTGGAATGAAACCGAGCCCGCTCCAAGCGCATTCGTTCCATCTCCCTCTTTTTCGTTTCGGAAAATTGAGTTGCTATCACGACTAAGCACAGGTTAATCATGAAGAACGAACCAATCTGAAAATCAACATCTTACTGTTCAAAATTCTGATAAGCAGAGGAGATCCTTCAATTAGTATCTGGCAAAATTTCGTTATCGGTGTACCGCCGAATGTTTATGTATTTAAACATACCACAATCAAAAGAACGAAATAAATCCAGTCCCAAAATGAATGAGCATCTTGAACATAATACATTATGTCTGTCCATCCCTCGAGGCTAATTACCTACGGCAGAATTTCATTGTTATACCAGCATCAGCATCGATTATTTCGTTAACCTGCTAACCGGGGAAGCCGAGATCACTCGTCGTCGTCGTCGTTCACGATTACTTTCACTTTTTAATTGGAAACTTTTGAAAACTGCGACACAGAATGTTTCTTATATGTAGGAAGTTTGTAAATTTGAACAATTTCCCGGTTAACAGTTAACAGTTAATAGTTAACAGGTGACAGGTGACAGGTGAAGAAATGGATAAAAATCATAATATGCTTTATCGCGTTAACCAAAAAGCAATAACCCCTCGTTCTATCACATTCGAAACAACAACTCTACTAACTGAAAAATCCCGTTCCCAAAATTTCATGTTACACACACACACACACACACAGAGAGAGGATACAGGAGATAGTTTGTAATCGACTTCCAGCCAAAAGCCAAAAGCCAAAAGCCAAAAGCCAAAGGCCAAAAGCAACTCCGCCAAAAAATCCAGACTACAACTACTCGCGTATTCGAAAACATGTTTTTGGTTTGACAAATGTTTTGGAAACTGCGGGGCGTTATCTTGAAAATTTGGCTCGAGCAATGGAGTCGGAATCGTTGAATGCGGTAGAAGTAGGACACTCACAAGAAATATTGCGACCCAGGCAAGACCGATATTATCGAACGATATCGTTCCCTGGAAAGGATTGTTACCCTGACCCTTGCACTCCGTATAATAGTAATTCCAATTAACGCAGGTGTCGTTGGTGATAAACGTTGCATTATTGTTCGACAGCGCGGTATTGTTGCACACCGTGTTTCCTAAAACCAAGAGAAACGTATACGCGTGTAGCATCTGCCTACTCGAGAACATACATGTACATATATTCAATTTCTACTATTGTTCGACGCACAGATTCTCGATCGTTTATTATGTACACTCATTCGCACGCATTCGTTGGAATCATTTTTCGAACAATTTTCAATCAACGAGATACGATCTGTTAAATATATTTTATTCGTTTCGTATTGTATACGTTGTATACGATGTGAGATTAGTTTGTCAGAATTTTAATTCGAGCGAACGTATTCGAAAGTAGAAAAATTCCCGTTCATCAAAACTTCCTCTCTACGATGTAAATAGTTTGCGGGATGCACCAATATAAGCAAAATATGGTTTGCATGTCGAACTTTCAGGGTTATTTTCATCCTCTGAATACGAACGATGGCCACTGGAAAAATAAGTATCGAATATTTTTTTCGAGTGATACGGTGCAGGACAAAAGTATCGTACAATTTTTACACAGGGTAAATGTGTCCACAGGAAAAATCGAAAAATACTCGTATTATCAAGTACATACATCTTGCACATTCTGCTAAAATGTTGTAACAAAAATAATAACACAAATACACATTGTTTGTATTAGCGTTAACGAGATTTTGTGTTTCAAGTAATGGTCGTCGCGCTTTGTGTCGATATTTCAAACTGAAACGTATAAAAAAAGATATGGCATGTTTTTCGATTCTTTCGATGGAATTCCAACATCCATGGATAGATAGGCGCGAAAGCGTTTCGAATGGAACCGGGAGAGGCCGGGAGGGTTGGCACAGGGGCGTGAAGAAGAAAACAAGAAAGAAAGGTGTATGGGGAGGTGGGGAGGTGGGGAGGTGGGGAGACGGAAAAAAGAAATCGGCCCATTGTGAAGGGCGTCGAAGGTGCACTCACCGAACTTGAGCGGCGGCAAGTTACTGCAAGAGTGCATTCCGTTGTCGTCGGGCCGCGAGCAAATGTAGTCCTGACCCTGATACTCGAAGTACTTCTCGAGATCGCTGGAAAACCAATTGACCACGATTAATATCGCTTTAAACAATACCGTTCAGACGCCCCCGCATCCACAATTCTCCCCCACTACCCCGCCCCGGGTAAAAATGCGCGTGTATGCACGGGGTGTGAGTCACTCAACCGCACAACCTAAATTTACATATTATGCACTGATTTACTCGTTGCATAACAGAAAGCTTCGAACAAAACTTGCTTTACATCAACTAAGACGTGCAATGGAGATCATTCGATTTTTTTCATGTCTTCGTATTTAGCGAGATCTCCTTTAGACTTTTATCGGAGTTCTTTTAATCCAATGTCTGAAATCTCATTTATTATGCGATTGCGCTTCCACTAAAGATTAACTAAAGAATATCTTGCTACATACTAGTTTTCGACCTCGTACACCTGAAAACTTTCTCGCTCAGAGTTCGATGCTCTTTCAAAAACTCGAGATCATCTTCGGATTTCAACAACAAGTAATTCAGGAGTAAAAGGTGGTGCAGTGAAGCGACTCGAACAGTATATCGTTCCTTACAGTTAAGTGGTTGCGTGTGTATGCTTTATGCACGGATGCACTCGTCACATGCTTCGTTTATGCGCACACCGTGTATATGCAGCGTGTCCGCGACGACGTACGTATACAGTATTTATACTTACACAACACAGGCACGCTATACAGACGACGTTGCAACTTGTCCGTGACAATCGAGAGTCTCCGATGTTGGAGGACGCGTTCGCGAGTAGACCGAATATGTAATACATATTTGGAAAGTGGAATGTGTACACGTATGTATAGTGCGCCTCGGAATTCGGAACCAGTCGCACAAGCCGAAGAGTTGTCGACCCTAAGCGCGAAAGTCCGTGGAAAACACAAAATAACATTTCCGTGCACGAGTTTCCGTTTTCGAAAAGACCAAATTCGACAAATCCCTTCGACACACATGCATTCGTGCTGACAATGAGTGGGAAAACGATGATTGATGAGGTGCGTCGGCCATTTTGCTATTCGATAGGGCAGGGCGCGTACCCGACAGGAATTCAAATTCGATTGTCACGAAAGCGGAAATTACAACAGAAAAAAATCTCACTCTGGATTTTCCGCCAATTTTCTCACAAGGGATCAACGTTCTTCGACTTGTACCGCCGATTCCGAGTCATTGTATAATATACAATATACGGATACATCGCGAACTCCAAAATGGCGATCTCGATTTCCGAGTCCAGAGTTTCGATTGATTCGTGTCATGCAGAAGAGAGTATGAGCCTACTATTTCGTTGACGATGAGGGAATTTATATAATGTCTGGGACAATCGAGACTTCGCTATTGTACTTACTAAACTGATTTATTAGTCGTTGCTAATTATATTCTATTACCGTCGTTTACAGACGTGGAAATGTACACTGCCTTATAAAATTGAATCGTTCAACGTGGTTAATCGTAGAAGCCCTTTAAGGAGTCAGCTTATTTATTACACAGCCCTTTGAATCTTCGATCTAATATGATTCGTTTAATTTGAAAATTTAGCGTGACGGATCAGACTGATTCGGTGCCCGGTGTCCAGTGTCCAGCAATTCTATACAGTGTACGCGGTGCGCAGTGCGCCTAAACAAGTTTGTCACTTGAATTATATGTAATGTAATTTTTTCGTTCGATACGAGATACGAATTATGTTGGCGCACTGCATACGCGTTGCATTCTAATTGCAAGTGATGCGAGTCAGACACTCGACGGTATTCTGTCCGGCATGGTGTGCTCCTATTCTCCTTCTCGCTGCGCTTCGACTACTATGGTATACGTATCATATGTAGTACTGTATATCGTAGTAAGTAGCGCGCAACTCAGGCGTGTCAAGTGTCAAGTGTCAAGTGAACAACAGCCCTCCGAACCGACAGACTTCCGTATATGTAACACTTGTGCATACTCCGGCAACGGCAACGGTAACGGCAACGGCCTGGTTGGATATTTGCGTGTCTGCAGTCTGCATCCACTTCAATCTACGCTGCCATGATCGTGTCAATTGGCTTCGGAAGGTTCCAGTTCAATCATGCTTTCTCGCATTGGCATTCATGTTCCAATTTAATGGGGCTGTTGCGAGTGTAACGGATGCGGAAAATTGTACACTCTGTTACACCAGAGTGCGGATTTTATGCATTTACGACAAAACCGAGTACGCGCGATAGCATATATGCATGTAGTTCGTAGAACAGTCGGTATACAAACTAATATTATTTATGACAAAGCAATCACGAATCTCGCTGTGTACGATGTTCCTACAGCCACCGAATGCACCAATGTTTTCGCTCCGTATACAAAAATATTTTTTATCGTCCCCGCAATACAAATTTTCAAACTTGTACAAATTTCATCGGATTTCCTTAAAATAGAAATATTATCTTCGTATCTCAAGTCTAACCTGTCTACCAAGCACCATATGTATTTTCATTGTTTAAAGCATATTAATTCTAATATGTATGTACAGCGAGCGTTCGAACAGTTTCGCGATCTACTACATATAATTAAGATATTTTCGAGAGAACATAGTTGACGCGAACGAGTCAAGTGAAACGATAAGAAAGGAAACTGCTAACGCCTCTTTACTCTTTAGTGTTTATGCTGCCCCCGACCCCGACGCGACGCGACGCGACGCGACGTTCGTGGCGTTTCTAGCGAATGCAAGAAAGTAAACGCTCGCGCTCTTGTTTTGTTCCGAGGGCTGCTCTAGCTCTTATCGGCGTGCTATTCATTCGCATCGTGTGGTGCCGTGGTGCCACCAAACAATGTCGTTTACCGTGACAAAAACATTTAATAGAGAGATGCGCCCGATACGCCCTCCGTATTTCTACACAGCTTGTTACCGCGAGCCGTCGCGCGCCATTGTCTCGTAATTATCGTGTCATTTCGACACTATTCCCGCGGCCATTTTTCCTCCCCCTGCGACCATCATATATATTCTTTCTTATTATTACCATATCTCTATATATTTTTCAAATTCACTATATGTATTGGGTTTTTTATTAGAGATATATATTAATGTCTGCGTATTGCGTATGGCGTATACATTACGCATATATACGCACGCCGCACGCGCATACACATACACACGTTTATTTCTGTTCATCGATTATTATCAATGAAATGTGAGCATTTGGTGTGCTATTATCATCAATTGCATACCATTGGGCTATGCTCTACTGAAGGTTCATTAAATGAACCCGCATATGCGAGATTATTGTTTGAGAGAACCGTTCCCCTATTTTTCAAAATTGTCATGTGTCATACTAGAAGCTCGCCGCAAAAGAGATTTCGCAAAGTTCGAAGACGTGGCGTCACGCGCCGTGTTACCGAGAGGAACTTTGGCAATACTTGGCGAAGAAACGTAGGTAAATTCTTGCATGACCCACATACTGAGTGGGATCTATGTATACGTATACGTATAGAGGGCATATCAGAGCCCTTTGTATCGGAGTTTCTAATAGACAGCGAGAATCCAGTGCGGAATATTCGCACATGCACAGCGAATATCCGCCAAAAAGGCTGCCCATAAACAACGATTCCCTCTGGGTATGTGCAAATATTCTGCTGGATTCCCGCTCTCTATTAGAAAATCCGATACAAAGGATTTTGATATGCCTGCACGGACTCTACCGTCTCGCGTCGCGTCGCGTCGCGTCGCGTCGCGTTGGTGTAGCTATGTACATAGCTGCGTACCACCGAACTTACACAAGCTCGCGAAATTGTTATGCGAGAGGCCGAGGCATTTAATCGGGAACGCCTAAATGCCTCAGATTTTCTAGAAAAAATTCCGCAGACAACGATAATACCTAAATACATTTGATAATGGGCCTAGTTTTTCATTCCTTACGCCTTACGAGCACAATTTGCAACAAAACAATCTGAAAACATTCTCTAAAATGGACCTGAGGATCCAAAATACGTCACATTTTGATAGAATTTTAGAAAGCATTAGAGACCGGAAAATCTAATTTACCCTGCAACTACCCTCGCGGGAAAGCTAGGGGGTTGATATTCGACACGGAGGGGTTTTACTTGGTCAGCTTTCGAATGGTTACGATAGTCATTGAAAAACCTCCAACTGTAAGGGCAGTTTTGACCATCTTAATCGGCTAAGTCCTTTGTGGGAACTTATTTAATCTCAATGAATTATCCCCTCAGAATACGAACAATCATCCTATCGAATAAAAATGTTAATTTGCGTTTCGGTGAATCATATTTTGGTCGAATTTCGCAGGAATGCTTCTGCTAGATCTTTCACGATCTCTCGATGCGGTAAGCGTTTGGGGATTTCGTTTATTGGTTGGCACGCAGCATCCTTTGCATTTTGATCGGCCAATTCGCTGCCAGGTAGCTCGTTAATGTTTTGTTAGTTAAATGGGTTTCTCGGAAACAGAACACGCCTCATTCGAATTCAGTCGGTGTAACAATTAACATGCGGCGGGCCATTAAAGGGAACCGCAGCCCACCCCGGCCCCCGGCCGTTATTGCGTCGCACAACTGTTACAAGTTGCCGACGACGATGATTTTTAATCTCCTGGACCTGCTCCGGTGCTTGCTGAACAATTTATTTATTCAAATGATAATTGAAATGTTGATACTGACTTGTTTAGAAATTACACCGAGGGAGCTGCCATTAGGCAGGATGTACATTAGTATAGCGTTAATACGCCGTTCATCTAAATTTGCTAGGTAACCGGACGCTTATGGTCGCCGGTATATGTAGTATGTACTATGTACATAGTACGGCAAGGCGCGGCGTCATCTGTTCCGAGCGTGTAAAGGCGCGTGGAAACGAGTGTAAAAGCGGAAGTCAATCGGTTTAACGGTTTCCCAGATGTATGCATGCGCGTGTGTGCTGCCAGTTTGAAAAACGTTCCGAGAGAAACGTGT
The DNA here is from genome assembly GCA_028455605.1 of Lasioglossum malachurum. Lineage (NCBI taxonomy): Eukaryota > Metazoa > Arthropoda > Insecta > Hymenoptera > Halictidae > Lasioglossum > Lasioglossum malachurum. Next base: position 52,821 of record CM052315.1, read on the forward strand.
TCGGAAAATCTCTTTATCGATCAATTTTCCTTTTCCTTTTCCTTTCCCTTTCCCTATTTCTTTTCCACCAGGAACGGTTCCCACCTCTTTCTCTTGGCAGTTTTTCACCTTTCCAACACCGCTTTTATTGTTTTATGATACCCCCCCCCCCCCACCGTTAGTGAATTTCTACAATGATTTTACATTTCGATTTCCTTTCGCTCGTCTTTTTAGTGCAGGGTAAAAGACCATGTCAACGAAATAAGTAATCAAATCTTATAATCAACTCGAGCAATGGATTTCCAATTGAATTTGTAATATTTGTCTTTTTAAGTTATTTTTCATTCCGAGGATCTATGAGTGCTCAGTATTTTCAGTGAATCTGTCTAAAATGTGTTTTGTCATTTTTTAATTAGAATTACTCTCCCGAATGCTTGTGAAGTTTCCCGTTTGTTTTACTGCTAGTGTGCTCGGTACTACATACATACAACGCATTACGACTATTTCTATGCTCGCGATGTGCTGCACGTGCTTCTCGTTTGTAAAACATCTACTCGAACGCATGGACAAGGTTCTCGTTGCAGTGCGAGAGTGCTCAATCATTGCGAAATCGTGCGAATTAATGCTCGTTCTAATATATGGTACATCTCACAAGGTACAATTTCGATTTCTCGGAGCCGAGGAAAAAAATTGCTTGGTCTGAAATTCGCCATGCGATGGATGAATCAATTGGGAAAAAACATCTTTAATAAATCACTGTCTTCGTAAATAGTAACCTCCCTCACGCAAAATTTAATTTTGAAATAACACAAATAAATAGTAAATATCGGTAGAAAGAAAAATCGCCAACGAGCTTAACGCAATAATGCTAATGGACGAAAACGTAGAAGGTTCCTGGTGTTAGTGTTTGTGTGTATGTGTGTGTGTGTGTGTGCTTGTGCAAACAGTTTCTTGCATGGAGTGTACACTCGCTACCATTGAGACTCATGGCATGGTCCCACCCCCTTCCTATCCCTCTTGACACAGTTCTCTGTAGCTTCGTCTGCACACGTTGCGCACACAACCCACGACACAACACCATCGACCGCCTTGGCTGTATATGTAGTGTGGAGTGTGGAGTGTGCAATGTGTAGCGTATGTACATATTTCGAATCGAGCACTACTACGACACGCAACGCTCTGGCGAACCTGTTCGCATCGCATAAATATAAATCAATGGCACCGAAAGTCAATTGACTGCCACCCTGCCGCGTCGCGTCGTGCGTCGTGCGTCGTGCGTCGTGGAAGACAGCGTCGTCGACCCTGGCTCTCATTGTCAGTGTCCAGAATCCGGAATCAATAGGCAAAAGCTCAGTTCTCAGGTGAAATTAAGCAACCTCTCAATCTTAAGTAACAAATCATGTATGAATCAACGCTCTTTAAACGCATCGATGTATCAATTAATCCCCAATCCTCACACTTGTTAAAGCTGTTTCGCTTTCCTTGTGAAAATATTTCATCGAATACGAGGTACATACATACATAAATACCTCCTTTACGAAACATTAATGACGAGATGCTAGTGTAAAAAAAGAGGGAAGGTAATCCGAAAGTCCACGAAACTACTCCACCCACAAAAAAAAGCCTTAAATTATAGTCCTTTTTATATTGAATAACTGTTGCTAATCAAGTTTTTATCTATCGCCAAAAATAAAAGAAAAACACAGATATTCGAGTGCTAAATCTTCTTGGACCACCCCGTATAACGTATAATAATGAAAATGATACATAATAGGGGAAGAAGCAGAAAAATGTAAGGAAAACGTATAGTGTTGTTCCCGTGGTGAATACAGCCCCTTAAATCACGGTTTTCACGTGACAGTAAATCGTTTGTAAAGTGACACGGAGAAAAGCGAATGACTTTTGTCATCGCGTAAGCAAGAAACCGTCGCCGCGCCGTCATGACAGCTTCGAGGAATCATGATATTATCTACTGTTACATAGGTGAAAAGGAAGGGGGGGAGAGAGAGAGACTCTGCTGTAAATTCCATTCATTCAACGCGTCCCTCAAACGCTACTATTCTCAGCGTCGATTTAGTTGGCGGTTCAAGGTCACTTCGCTCTGTTCCCAATGACGTCACCAACTACCATCTTCTTTTTTGCAGTATATACTGCCGAAGGACTCGATATAGATTGATATACATAGATATGTAGAGAGATAGGTCAGAACGCCTCTAGAGAGAGATACGTTCTATGAATTTTTTTGTTTACAATACCACCATCCCCCATTCTTCAATATACATATAAACTCTCGACAAATATAAACTCAAATATAGATTTTTGAGGACCTATTGACCGAAGCTGGAACCGAACGGAATGCTTGAAAAAACAGCTCGTTAAAATTTAGCAAATTTTTTGAACGAGTCGATGTACACTTCGTACAATTTTCCATGAATGGGTTTCGTATAACTCATCGCGTATTAATACGAGAAAATAGTTTTTGAGAATAATGAACACACCAATCTAACTAGCAGTAATTTGTAAAAATAACTCGAATATATGTACATACGTATGTATATTTGAAATCTAGTAAAAATTCGAATGGAATGTACAAACTTTTTGGACAAGTTTGTACTCGCAAAAATACGCGGTAACACGTGCTCCAAAGTGTCATATAATATAAATAAGGTGTAACGCAATGCACAGCATGGTTATACGTTATATGTCGGACAATGTAACCAGGAAGTTGCACAGTTGCTAATGACCTTGCTGTAGGCGTGACTTAAAACAAATGAATAAAAAACGATGCGAAATGGTGGAAATGTCAGGTTTCGCTGCATAACGTGTCGCGGAACGGAAAACCGTATTATTCTCACGCGAGCGCGCGCGCGCGCGCAGCCCAAAATATGTTTAGAATCCCAACTTCGAAATGAAGCTGATTTTATAGAAAACGACACACGCCCTCCGCAGCTGCGGGCGGCGCGGCGCGGCGGGCGGGTTGCGCATTGCGCCCGACCAATGGCCGAAAATGTTGTTATGTTATAGTATAGTAGACAGAAAACGCGCACGGATCAGCTCCGAACCGGCCGATTATTTACAATCACCGCGTTCCGACAACTCAGACCCACCGAATCAGATCGATGGGATCATATATGTATACATATACACACATATTTTTCTATTTTACATATATAGATAATAGATAATAGCCTAGCTTCGAGGATCCTTCAATGATTCAAGGACGCTTGAAACATTCAGCCCTCCCTGGTGACAAAAGCCAGATGTGGACAGTGAAATCAATGGAAAGCGAAGAAGCAGAACCGAGTCCTTTCGTTCTTTGGATGTGGTATCATAAATCGTCTTAACTTTGCCACCGTGAACGACGCGCGACGCGACGCGACGCGACGCGACGGGGAACTCTGAAAGGATACGTATGTATGCTGGAAGAAATAGCACGGCCGCGGAAAATTTTCTATGATTTCTGTTTCTGACAAAATACTGAACACTCAAATACTTCCATCGGCACAACATTTGAAATAATGTTTTCAATCATTAAATCTTCGAATGAAATACCAATCACTTAATGACTTAATGCTTACATCGAGTACTACTTGATAATACAATTTCATTTAATCATAACATAGCATAAATCAACGTTTGCAAAGTAAATTTGTCTACAAACATAAATGTACGATGTACAAGTATAGGTAGTTGAGCAAAAGTAACATGTGACTGGAGAGAGAAGTAATAACGAAATAAATCTTGTCTCTTTAGAAAATAGGAAATATTTTACTGCTCGGTGAAATGGGTCATTTCAAACTAAATCGATCATTTTTTGACGTCAATGTCTGGGATTTTGTTCGAAATGAAATATGATGTACAGCTCGTGAAATTGGAAGAGGGTGGAAAGGTGGGAGTAAGTTATCATTTCACAGGTTCGAAAATTGTTTGAAAAATCCGAACTATTGATTTTTCCAATAAATATGATGTATTCTACTATGTATTGTACCTCGTATACTGTATACAATAAATCCAATGTGGAAATGCCCCACGCTTCAACAAATCGGATCAAAAGTTTGCGACACCTAGTTTGGCGATGGACAAGACAACATAGTCACCAAAAGCCAAAACCGTGTAAAAGAACAGTCAAACCATGAATTTTCACCGTCGCGCGCCGTCGGGAATCTCCCACAGCGCTTCACAAATATGTAAAACCAGATTTCCATGTAAGAGCGAACCAAGCAATCCTGTCTCGCAAAATCCAAGTTAAAAGTACATAATCCAAAACGTACCCGATGATTTATCCATAAAACATCGCTTTCCTTTGTAAAACGATTAATACTCGTCCCATTTTCGGCATCTACAAGTTGGAAGAATCGCTCTCAACGGAAAAATCAATTTTGAAGAAAATTGGACGTAACAGGTTGAACAGAGGAAGTCCCAGTTTCGAAAAGATTCGATTATTAGCCGTATAATGAAATTGCCGCACGGTCACGTTTCGGACTAGTTATTCGCTGTGCAACGTCGACTAGTCTCTCTCTCTCTCTCTCTCTCTCTCTCTCTCTCTCTCTCTCTCTCTGCAAGCGAATTCCAAATCCCATTTATTTTCCTGCGCGCTTTGTTCCCTGCCGTCCTTTATTCGCACTGGTCATTCAACCACCTAACAATAGCAAAAACACGAGTGGGACGGAGTTTATTTGAGAAGATCTAGAATTTTTCTACTCGCGACTTCCGCGGACGCGTGACTGCGATTCAATTAATTTTCACCGATAAACAGGGGCGCAGAAATCGGTACAAGCATCATGGGGTCCCATACTTGAGACTTTGAGACCATTTAAGATGAAGCAACTGAAGGGTCACCTATCTGAAAATGCGCTATCTTCGGGAATCTTTTTTCGGATATTCCGATGTTAATATTGCTCTCTTATCTTTGATATCTTTTTTAATTTTGAGACTGGAATGTATTACCTAAAATGTAGAATTTTTAAGAAATTTGATCATTCGCAAAAATGACAGCAGTTTGAAAAAATTATTTCTTACGTTGAAAAATCAAGTTTTTCTTTTACAAGTCAAAAAATATTGGAGATAAAGAATGATCTGCAGTCTAGTTATTTTGGATAGGTGAAAAGATTTGGAATATACATTTTTGTTCGTCGTGTTATACATATATCCTACATATATCGGCAGAAACTAATTTTCCATTCCTAAATGTTGAAACGGGTATGTATCGTATGTATACAATTTCAGTCTCTGTGCTTTGTGCGAGCTACGTGCTTTTAACTTTGAATTCTTCATTTTTCTTTCGCCTCGCTATTCTTCGTCGTTCCGATTCAAAAGGATTAAATTTACATCCATCGCTGAAAACAACATCGCCGGGCCGTACACTCTCTTTTCCAGCAAACTCCTTAGCAAAATTTAATCCTTTTCACGTTTTATTTTTTTCCATGGTTTCTGTATTAAAAGTTCTAATTCTGATGCTTCTTTATGCAATCTTTCGTTGTTTTTCTGATAGAGTTTCATTCATTTTATATTGTTGTATCACCAACCAAATTTAATTATTTCTCAACTCGTAGAAATCCTTAAAGTTGGAACGATATATGTACGAATGTAACTTTTAAAAAGTATTTATAGTAAGTATTTATTATCAAAAATACTCCAAGGTATCTTCATCTATAATCCAGAAGTCATGAACCTCGCACATAGTGTGTGCGCACGAAGTATGCACGAAGATAGCGGATTGATCGAATATTATTATTGATGAACAGGAACAGACAAGAGGCGATATAGAGAAATTGAGCGAATAGAGAGACAGAGAGAGAGAGAGAGAGAGAGAGAGAGAGAAAAATTAGATGATCTTTATTTGATATTTGAGACACCCAGCATAAAAAAAATGTGCACGTAAAAATTTGAATAGATATAAAAAACCGTTTGGAGCAATCCAGCCATAAAATAGTTGAACGCTGCCGCTTTAATGGATTAAAGATCGATCAACCCTGAACGCGCGGTGATTTGTCGAATTCGTTACGCTTTGTCCGCGGACTATACACGACATGTCGCGTGTTTATATCGGTTGGATATAGCCGTGACATTTAACGGAGACGTTGCGGAGGATCTCCTTAAGCTCCCTGAGCTTATATGCTGGACTGCGCAGCGGGAGATAAATATTAATTTACCTTGTGGATAAGCACAAGGCAGGAGGAGGGCACGTATTTGTCCACATACGGTAGAAATCCGTAAAGCCGATTACGCGTCTCAAAAACTGGCGCATTAATTAGCGAACTGGGGGCCACGAACGACCTTGACAAATTCGTTCGCGATTCATTAATCACACTTGGAGATTCATCCCACCCCCATCTCCATCTCCCTTCCCCTTCCCCTTCCCCCGCGGAGCAATTAATTTTGTTTCAAGTAATTGGGGCTCGTTAGTTTGACGGTGGTATTTATAATAATGGTAAACGTTTCTTCCCCCGGATTTTCTGAATGCTATTTCCACGTCGCGTCGCATTGCTGTTTAATTCTCTTCTCTTCCGGAATGATAAATGTAAAATTTCTATGTGTTGTCTCTTGAAAGAAACTGTTGCGCTATCTCTTTCCGACAGGATGCAGGTGAATACATATTTCTAAAATTATAATGTAACGCGCCAGTGGGACAGAGCGCCGCACCGCGCCGCGCCGGCGCGCGTGAATATGTTAAATTAAAAAGTTCCAACGAAAGTTTTGTGCTTTTATCTCATTTTCAGATTAGCAAAGCTCTCAACCGCGAAATTCAGATTACGACGGTGTAAATGTGTTTATACAACCGTGTTCTGGTTACATTACGAAACAAAGTTTCGGTTTGGTGTGGGTTCGCATACGCGCAAAATGTTAGGGCAGAAAATCCTAGACGCAGGGAAATAGTAGTACTTTACTAAAATGAGTATGTCTCTCCGTATGTCCCACAACACAATTTGACAAAATTAAAGATCAAAATCCCCTTGTTAATTGTATTGCGGCTAGTGCTAGCAGCGTGTAAAAGACGCGGCAACGCTGGCCACACGCGTCGCGTCAAGGTCACCCAATTTGGGGCCGCGAAGATCAAAGGTTCGCTGTAAGACGTAAGAAGACTCTCTTCTGTAAGAACGTCGGCTGTCTGCGCAACATCCTCGTCGAAATGCTCGACTGGTCAGCGCAAACATTCTGCGACGCGATCATTTTCAACTTGAACTATACAGGGTCGGATCGATTAGAAGACAACACCCTGTATGTATGCACGCGATAGACAGCGAGGACGACACCGCGGTATAGAAAACAGCGCGGTGCGGCAGTACGCGAGACAGTCGTGAAACGTGAAAAACACAGAGAGACAGCTAAAACACTGATCGAACATCGAACCTTGAGGAACATGTTCCCTGATTCGAAATGGTGCAGTGTTTTAATCATCCCCGTCGCAAGGTGGCATGCTGCTATGTTGCGTGACACACTATATAATACATATTTGTACACTCGGACAATGATCAACCCCCGGACGGCTTAGCCTGGGCACGTTTAGACCTCTATTACAAAACGACCATTTGCGCCTAATCATATTAATTTATTGCTGTTTCTCGAGAAAGACTGAGCGAGTCGAAATGCACCCAGGCATCGCCGAGATTGTGCATTAGTCGAAAGCGTCCTCCTTCCAAGGATTAAGTACAAACAGAAATATGTAGAATGAAGATAGATAGAAGTAGAAGTACATAGACAGAGTCAGATAGATAGATAGATAGATAGATAGATAGAGAGATATATACATATGCACGTGACCTATGCATGTACCATATACATATACATATATATGCACACACATGAATGCACGTCTATCCCATATTATTGTGTCTATGCAGTTTAGATTTAGATATATATATATATATATATATATATATATGTGTATATATATATATATATACACATATGTACAAAGAGATATATATGCACAGTACATTGTTCTCTACTAGAGCTTACTAAATGCGTGATCGAACCGAGTACTCGTCCGAGAGTAACCTGCAACAGCGAAACAATAGTCACTGCCCCCTACAGTCATGTACTTACGTCTAGTTTCTAGATTTTTAATCGTCTAGTGTCTAGTGAGTTTTTTCTTTGGGGGAATATGGGACTAGTCGGATAAACGTGTCGTTCAGGATAAAGTTAGGCATTGATTCACCATAATTTTTAGTCCAATGCTTCCAATAAATGAGCAACTTAAATTACGAAAAATAGTAGACCGGTGATTGACATTATTGGTGCATAAGAGACGGATCGAAAGCGACACAGTGTCCGCTGAGTAAAGTTTAATTAGCTCGAGCGAGTGATCGACAGTCGTTTCGTTGAATACGTATACTGTATAGTGTATACTGTATACTGTATACTGTATACTGTATACACGGGCCAACGATGTAACGAGAGAGGCGGGACGTATAAATATTTTGTCGTTTGGATGGCAAAACTTGTGTACAGGGTGTATAAAAAGTAATGGTCATCCATCCTAGGGGTGAATCTCTACACCTCTGGATCGATGGTCATTTGTAAGAGAAATTTGCCGCAAAATTGTTTATAACAAAGAAAATTGTTGTAAAAGTTTGTTTTTACATCGATACCTTCTACTCGTCGAAAAGAGAAAATGTTTGAAAGTAGAGAAAGTAGTAAACTTTTTCTCTTCCGGATGAGTGGAAAGTGTTGGTATAAAAAAAAACAACTTTACCAATAATTTTTTCTTTGGTATAAACAATTTTGCGGCGAGTTTCTCTTATAAATGTCCACCGATCCAAATCCAGAGGTGTAGATTCACGCCTAGAACGGATGACCATTAGTTTTTATACACTCCGTACACTGGCGAGCAAGTTTGTTGTTAATGCTGGTACATATCGTGGTACATATCGGCAAACTCGGGTCGGGGGTCGGGTGTCGGGTCGAACTCCGACAATCAACTCAAACAATCACGGTGATTTCAATGCGACCCGTTATTTCGCTCGTTTATTTTTACTAGAAACTGTAGAAACTGTAGAAACCAGCACAAGTTACAAAGCTACGTTACATTAACACTAATCCTCGGACCGTGTTTATTCACGTTTAAACGAAATAAAACATACTCCGTACTCCGTACGCCAGAGAGCACGCGATTCTATTAGAAAATTGTGCGCAGTTAAGGGTTAGAAAACATTCGAAAGCAATTCAAACTCATTTAGATACACATCCAGTATCTCGTGCAATTTCACGTCGCTGCTCAACAATTCCCGCGAAGCTTCTCGCGTCGCCAAACTCACTATCGCCTGAGCGCGAGATACATACTTATTTGCTCCTGGCAGAAAGTTATTTCCTCGACGAGACAGAACTTCCCTTATGAAAATCGCTCGTGGTACGACGATGATACAACGAGGTAAAAGCAGTGTCTACATAAATAAATTATTATATCGAATATAAAAGCTTTATTAATACTTGTTACCAAGTATTACTATACCATATGTATGAAATATCAATAGTTCATTTCGAATTCGTACGATGATTCACTTGAAAAATTTTGAGTTTGCCCGAAGATCTACAGTCTGCCGATAACGCAATTCAAGCTCGGATATTCCAGTTCAAGATACAATTCAATTATTCGGTAATGATTGAATGTAACGCAGTAATTCACTCTTTGCCAGGGGTAGTAAGCATAATAGAAGCGAAATTGCTCCGTATCGACAATCGACGAACTATGTTCCGAGAAAAATTCCAACAAATTGAAGATAGCCACAGAAACGTGGAAGGTTGAGTGAACAGAGCCGAGTGGAGGGACACACGACAAAATAAATATTTATTCGAAGCGGTATACTTTGCGGCAGTTCGCATACGTTTACGTATGCGTATATGTACGTACAAACATATACGAGCTACTTTGCCATGCACTTCAGCATATTGCGTGTGTACGAACCGTATATGTAAACATTCTTTAAGTAGCCGCGGCCATGTTGGCTGCAGCTCCCTCCCCCCCCCCCCCTCTCCCCCCCCCCCCCCCCTCTCTCTCTCTCTCTCTCTCTCTCTCTCTGTCTGTCTGTCTGTCTGTCTCGCGCAACGTACGCAGGGTCTTGAAAAAATTATTTATCCTACCATGCAACATTGAATCTGTATCTCCCCTCAATCGATCACTCGAAAAAACTAGCTTCAAAATTATCGTTAATATTTTCTCATAAACGAGAACCCTTTCATCGACAAATTTATTCAACCAACATAATTTTGCAGAGATTTTCGTTCACAAATCAATATTTTTTTAAATATACTGTCAAAACAGGAAAGTGCATAAAAATCCGCAGTCTGGTGATAAATAATTTTTCTACAGACTGTTGTACGCGTTGCGCGAAAGCTGTGGATTTAAATTGTTTCTTGCCAAATTCTATAATTCTCTGCATGATAGAACCTCCATTATCGTCTTTAATACCGAAATCTTTAATATTAAAATCGTTTAACGCTTTTTGGTATAATCTTGTAAATGAAAAATATTTTCCCGTAATGGCAGACTTTCGATTCTCTTTGCGGAGATAGATTTCTTTTTAAAATTGCTATAACGTGTCAAGAAATCATATCTGCATTAACAAAATTCCTGTATATTCTCGAAAAATTACTACAAATAAGACTGTGCAAACTTTCGAGTTAGTATGTTTGTCAGTTTTATTTTAAAAAGAATGTTCATTTTGCAATTTTTGCACCACAATTGAACCAAGTTTCTCTTGAACTGTTAAACTCCCTGGAAGAAACCACTGTAACTTTGAAGAAAACCGCTATGCTCGCCTAAAAAAATTCCTGTCTACTTGGAAAATATTGCAAAATAAGTCGAGAAAGTTTCAGACCGCTGCGTTTGTTGGTTCGGTGTTTAAAAGATCCACACTTTCGCGAGACCACTCCGAGCGCTACGTTATCGGAGAAAAATAAATCGAAAAAACGTTCCGCGAACAGCAGTTATAGTATTCCCGACATCATGCACCGGAAGCAGAGCAGGTTCGCGGTAAATCATTCGGATAATGGAGGAGCTACCATATAAGACAAATATTTGGTCTTTCGGCATCCCAGCGCCGCCGCGCCGCGCCGCGCCGCGCCGCGCCGCGCCGTTGGAAATAGAATCAGGAAATCGTGGAAGCACTTAGCTGCTGCAAAGAAGTTTTAATTACCGATACATGTAGGTGGTGCTAGAAGTACACAGAAGCTATTTAAACTTTGCGTCCGGAAATAGACGCGTTCAACGGAGAAGAGGGAAAGAGGGAGGAGAAAAATAAAATAACGAACAGAAACGTCAAACGTCGAACGTTCGAAAAAATCGCGGGAAAACCGCGCAAAGACAAAGAGACTATGCCCCAACGATACACAAAGCTGAAAATAAAACAGGAAAATTGGGAAAAGGATATGAAACAGTGATAAAGAAACTACACGCCCGAATCTTGAAAATTGAAAAAGCGTTCGATTCGCTGAAAAATTGAAGAAAAAAGCTTCGGAAACGCTGCAGCACATAACGAAATCATCGTATCGAGGAAAATTGCTTAAATATGGAATATTAAAATTGCATTCCATGTGTTTCATAATAGATAGTGCAAAAATATGTTAGAAAATTGAAATTATCAGACTAACCAACTCTTTGCACTCGTGGCGTTAAATTAAATTAATAGAGATAGACAAATTACAGCGATAAATAATTTAATAAACTCCAAATAATATGCAATTTCAAATGCTAGACAAATTAAAGGAATTTTATTGTAGATGTTTATTGAAATATTGAAATATCGAAATATATCGAAATATCGATGGTTCTTATGATACATTCAAATGTGAATGACGATTTGATCGCGTTTCATTGAAGTTTCCGTTCCGATGGATTTTACAGAACCACGTTTGCTCGAACCCATATAAAATCCGCAGTCTATTTGTCACGGTACCAATTTACTCGAAAGCCGCACATTTCTTACTGACAACTGTGCGAGACACGGTCACTTTACCTTCGATAATTTCTTCGTGGAAGCGGATATTTTCCCGTGTGTGCCAATAATCCACCACTTTCCTTACAATTCTCAAACTTCGGTAACTTGAATATACCAATTTTGTTCTCTACCTCCTGTAATTACTATTCCACGTTTCGTAATCGTCCGTGTCGAATTCCGTATACCGCTCGAGGTAAGGGGCAGGTGTGTCAAAATTTCTTTTGCAAGCGGTTGTTTTGAGATTCGCCGAAAAGTTCGGTCGAGTGCAAAGAGCTGGGGTTCGCGTACGCGAAATTCGCGAAATGAGGCGTCGAACAAAGCGACCCTATCTGTTCGCTCCTTCTCTCTCTCTCTCTCTCTCTCTCTCTCTCTCTCTCTCTCTCTCTCTCACTCTCTCTTCGCGTTCACCGGCTCAGTTAATACGCCATCTTCTTGAAATAGAGTGCAGCTGACATTCATCCCGCAGCTTCCTCTAACCCCTTCTCCCAAACTGTGATACTTTCTTGGAAAATTATCTGCGCGAAATGTTGGACTGACTGGACCACAAACTCGCATATTTCGAAATTTTTGTGATTTCTAGTTTTTCAGCTACATAAATAGATAGATAGATTTGCCCTTTGCAGTCAACGGATGGTTCACCCTCTTGAAATTGTTTGATAGGAAAGAAAGTGTAACTAGGTTGAACAACTGCGTCTCTACTTTTGCCATTCGTCGTCTCAAGAAGGCTCGATAAACTACAAACTATAAACCATTTTGAAGTGAACGAGAGTAACCCAAGTATGTATCACAATTTAGTCAGCCAAGTATTAGAATTTAAAGGCGTAAGAAGAGAGAGGCGTAAGAAAGAAGGCGTAAAAAAGCTAAAAGGATTCTCTCTCGGTAAACCATTTTTAACTGAACGAGGCTGATATCCAAGTATTAGAAAAAAGGGGGCACAATGTCGGGAAAATTGTAAAGAAGCATTTTGAACCGCTATAATTATATTGACCACGGTACGCGTCGGCCCCGGTGCAGGCAAACAGAGTTCGAAGAAAAAGAAGCAGAGAAGGAAACGGGCGGAGTGGATGCAAGTATGTAAAGCGCGTAATAATAAACGGAGAAAATGGCGGCTGAGCTCGAGCCACAGGAAACGCGTATAATACGGAAGAGTAGACGTATAGTAGAATATATGGTATGTACAATATAATATAATATGTATGTATGTATGTATATGGAAGCATGCGACTCGTGTTTGCAGACTTACTCGGGGTATTTCACGTTTGGTAGAGCCTTCAGGAAGCAACGCTGGCGCAGGATACCCTCCCACAGTTGAACACCGACAATACCGAATATGAAGAAGACGAAGAAACATAGCAGAAGAACGTTGCCCAGCATGGGAAGAGTGTCCAGCAGCAGCATCACCAGTATCCTCATACCTATCGACAGATTCAAACAGAAGCAATTTCAAAATTGATCTTCCGTTGAAACCTCGGCGACATTCCCACGTATAGCCACGGTAACTCCACGCACGCGCAATCAAATTTTCCAAAAACTTTCACTAATGAGCTCATTGTATCTCGATAACTATTTGTTTGCGAGCCAATTGTGTGGCTTCTTTCAAACTTTTTCTCTTCTGGATGAGTGGAAGGTGTTGATCTAAAAAACAACTTTACCAACAATTTTCTTTGTTATACATATAAACAATTTTGCGGCAAGTTTCTCTTAGAAATGTCCACCGATTCAGGTGTGTAGATCCACCTCTAGAACGGATGACCATTGCGTTTTATATACCCTGTGCCCTGTGCCCTGTGCCCTGTGCCCTGTGCCCTGTGCCCTGTACCCTGTACCCTGTACCATACATAACGCGAAGTTACAGATTACGTTATGGGTTGTATTATGGAGCGTATTACAGCTTTAGTATGTAGAGACTAGAGACCTTCTAAACTCTAAACGATGGAAACGAACAATCGAAGGAATGTACGTGACACGCTTATAAGTTTAGCGATTTTCGGCCGCATTTCGTCAAGTGTCAAAGTACAATTCCGTACACAAGTTTTCGGACAGTTTGTAGCTTGGAAAAATTATTCGATCAAATGAATCGAGTGTCTATCATTTCTGATATTTCCAATGTGAAAAGTATTTTTGTTAACAGTTTATACTTTATACAAATGTAATGATCAAACTGTTCTAGGAAACAGAACAAGTTCAATAAAAATGTATAACGACAACCTTCCAGAAATGTTTTCACCCGTATTATTAACATTTAAGAAAAAAAAGTTTCTCTCCACACTCTCCACACTCTCCACTCTTAAATTGCTGTGCACTTTTGGTCTTCCTGCCAGGAACCAGATAGGTAAAGGGTTTTTCTATTTACGTCTCGAGGGGGAAGGATAATGTCACCTGTCGCCTGTCGCCTGTCGCCTGTCGCACACCTGTAATCGGAAGCGTAGCTCGAATAAAGGTAGATACGTCATACCGAGAACGTTGTCGGATATAGATTATACATAGAGGCTCCTCATCGGAATCGCGGGCGGAAATAAGTCGTTTCAAGTTCATTGATTGGCTGTGGGTCACGGGTAGCCTACGCATTCAGAAACAACCCTTACATGTACACCCTTTTGAATACTCTACTGTACGGAAAAGGTTGTTGTTTCGTCAAAATCAGTCCAGCGAGGTTTTACTTATGGTAGTGGAAACACGATCGTTGTCGTGGTCATTAGCGGTAATCGGTAATGATACATGGTACAGTTGGAAAAGTTAGAGGCGACAGTGTCAGATTATTCAACTATCTGACAATCCAACTATGAATCCGGAGCACGCGTGCACATATCCTATGTACATATGTAGAATGTAGAAGAAATGTGCAGTCGGTTCGAGCGCAGATCGAAATTACCCGCCATTACTCAGCGCGTACGAGCGCCGATAAAATTCACGTGTACTACATGCATATTGTAAAATCGATGAGAGGCAGTTTGTCATGCGAATAGAAGTGTCAACAATTTTTTGCAGTTTCTTCCCTATACTCACTCGGAATTCTGTTGATAGCGCGCAAGGGTCTTAGAACTCTTATTGTTCGTATCGCCGATAAATTCATGTTCTCCACGTTCAAGCAGTACTCCAGGGCGCTGCAAAAAGTCCAAAACATACGTTTTTCCTCTGTTATCTCGTATCAATTACTCTCTTTCACAATTTATGGTTGTCTAAATTATTATTTATTGCTAACATTCGCTAACATTCGTACGAACAATAGTCTGGCGATGAGAAAGGAGAAATTGGATAGTGTTTGATTTGTTGGTTGGAAAGGATTTTTTAGGAACGAGATATTGCGCGAGACTGTAATTATGTATCCCTAATATATTTAGTGTATATGCATGTACATTGTACATACATGCAACACACGTCGTGTCGCGTCGCGTCGTGTCGTCGCGAATCGGAAGAATTTCTCTGAAATAGTCATTTGACTTTTCTGGTTTTCGGTTTTCGGTTTTCGGTCTTCTACATATTCGACACGAGATTGAATTGTACCAAGATTTTCTCAAATTTTCCGACCGTATTGTAGAAATGTCATGTTATACGAAGCTTGCCTCGTACATATTTCGAATTTTCCGTGTGGAATTTAATCGGAGTCTATGTAACGAGACAACTGCCAACTCAATTTAATGGTGATGCCGAAGTTTCATTGCATACGGCATAAGGCACAAGTGGTTCTGCGTTACTACGATGCTGTTAAATGCTACTCAAAATAGGCGATAAATTCAATTATCCTTATCTTATAGTATAGAAGGAAACATAATATTATTTCATTCGTATTAATAGTTCATCTTCTTCCCCGTTACCGTCTTCTACATATTAGTAGACTGTGGATTTTATAACTTCGTAAATAATAAACATTTTCCAATAAATAAATACATACATAAGTATGTAACTATCTACACTGTTTTAAATGCGAGAACATTCTTTTAATAAAGTGTCCAACAGCTTTTTAGAAATGAATTTGAATTCTCCTTTTAGAAAAGCAGCCGCTGATATTTTCAAACAAATTCCTTCAATTCATATCCTCGGATTAGCGACAAAAGCCTGCAGCTTTCGCGAGCTTTACTCCTTTTCAAGCTTTACAATTTGAGCAGAAACGAAGAAATTATAAGCCTTTAGTATTAAAGCTCGAATAAATTATGAATCTTTGAACAAACTGCTGGCTTTTATGACAGGTGCTCTATTTCCAGGCAATTATTAATTAGGGGTGTTGTGTTTGTAGCATGCCCAGTGAATGAACACCTCCCAGCGAACGAACCCTCTTCGTGTTGAAATTTACACGGTAATTCTATTATATCACAACTTCGCTAAAAGGTACATTGTAATCAAAATAAAATATGTAATACCAAGTAAATACCAACAGTTATTGCGAGTGGTCTATTTAAAAAGTAAAATTCTGTAATGATCAAACATAATCAAAAATGTGAATGAATGGAAACTGCGAGTGGTCTCGCAAACTGCGTACTTTATAATAGGTACTCGCGGGGAAAGAGAGGAAGAGGAGGAGGAGGAGGAGGAGTGTTAATATTGACACACACACACACACACACACACAGAGGATTAAACAATAAGAGAAAGAGAAAACTCACCCGGCAGCCACGATAAAAAAGTCGAGCCTGTTCCAAGAGTCGGCAAGGTAGGTTCCTTTCCCGTAGATTCCCATCGCGACCATTTTGATTGTCATCTCCAGGGCGAAGAAGGCGAAAATGATGTCGTCGAACATCTGTAAGCAGGTCCGCGTAAACGGAGAAGGGCTTTGATTAGGCGAGAGGACGGTGAAATTGAATCGGGCGCGTAGTCGATCAAGGACACTCGACACGAGTTCCATTACTCATCGACACCAGATGTTGGTTTCTCGTGTTTGCCTCCGTTTTCTGCGCTATCCGTGCAAATTCTGAAGCATTAGGGGGCAAGGTAAACGGGGCAATTAATCAATTCACCTCTTACATCACTAGCTGTTGGTAGCTGTTTTTGATTCTAACTCGCCCTCGGTACTCGGTGACTTCCGATATTTCCCCGTTCATACTCATTGTCAGACTGACGAGTGATGAGCAGAGATATTGTGCAAGATTTCACGCGCATACGCGGCCGAGACAGTGACGTATCTATACATACGATGATGAGGTAGCAGAGCCTCGAGGCAGTTATGATTCGCGATGGAATGAAACTTGAAGGGATTCGAAAACTTGGTCGAGGAACGGCTGGAAAATTCCCGATCAAAGATCACGATTCTCGTGTTGCAAGCTTTTAATCGGACCGTAGAAGATCGTAATTGCAGCGTTTACAGTTTGCAAAAGTGAAACGCGAAGCAGCGGGCAGGCGGGCAGGCGGGCAGACGGGCAGGCGAACAGCGACAGCTGCTAGCCAGGGAAAATGAAGGCGTGCATGCAAGGACAAGCGTGATTTAACGGTCTCGTTTCTTTTCGACGCTCGTTACACTGTTCCCCTAATGGGACACGGACACGTAGATATGTGTCATGTACATGCATGCATTCATAAACGTATTATGCTCCGACTGGTACGTACTTGTAGTATTTTACAGCGATTTGTCACGCACTGGTCGTCGACGCACGGCTGATACATCCCCAGCGTGATGCAATTCAAAAGAATCACCATCATGCTCACCCTCTCGAACCACGTGGATACTATGTTAAGGAAAATCGTGTGCTGTTGCGGGGTAAGAATATCAATTAACATTTACTGCCCAGGTCTTTCGCTCGAAATTAACCCGTATACGTGAACGCGATAAACCTTTCAATTTCAAAAGGGTAAATTTGATTTGCAATTGTTTTTAACGCTTCTGATAATGTACTGTTAACGATGGTCACCACCGCGCCGGTAAAAGAGAGGTATGTAGTATTGTTCTAAGATATCTGGAAACGTGGAAACACAACTAGCTTTACCAGCAACTATAAAATTCATTTACACGGGGACATGCAGACGTCTAGGCACTTCAGTTTATGGCTGCTTCGCATTGTCAGTGTTCGAATAAACTAAGCAGCTTATGGTCGTCTTGACTCTGTTATCCACGCTCGCAATAAAAAGATCTATGATCTACGTCGTAGATTCTACACGAGCAATCTTATAGCGAAACGTGTGGTCTGTTTACGGTCCATTTATCTATATATATGTATCATATATGGTACAGGAA
Source organism: Lasioglossum malachurum (assembly GCA_028455605.1). Taxonomy (NCBI): domain Eukaryota; kingdom Metazoa; phylum Arthropoda; class Insecta; order Hymenoptera; family Halictidae; genus Lasioglossum; species Lasioglossum malachurum. Next base: position 70,899 of record CM052315.1, read on the forward strand.
TGTCTCGGATATCTCGGATCACCCGAATACATATCCGCATTATTTACCGTTCGATATTTCTTTTTACCGTTAGCTGATCAGGATCGTTATAAATAAATAATAAGCAAATTTGTTAATGCGATAGCTACGAATTTCCCAATTCATTGAAAATTTAAAAACTTGAATAGCAAAATTACGGCCGCAGACCGTAATGCGCCGCGGCCGCCGGCCGGGCCGTTCAATGAATCATTTGATCAAATTTTTTCCGAACAGCAACAGCTATCGATTCCGTCGGTGCCGATTGAACAAATTGACCGAGCGACCATTCTATTTTCCCGGTGATACGAACGATTAATTCCTCGACGGGAGGCCAAGTAGGTGGGTGTAGGTATTGTAAATAATAGCGTAATCGGCAGCTATACACCGCCGCGCCGACGAGAACCCATTCGCTAATTGAACGAACCGGTATTATGACATTTCAGTATCACATTGTCACAAAACGAACAAACGAACAAACGAACGATCGATCGACGAAACAAGACTCGCGCTAATCTCGCTGATCGATCACCGTTGCCAAGTGACTGTTAACCTAAACACTATCCTCCACGGTGCGTGAACTACATACAATTTAGGCTTTCTTCGATGGCGGATAAACGCATGGTGCTGTTGACATTTCACCGAGCCGAAACGACAGTAAACGGCCGGCCCCGTCCCCTAACTTGAGAAACAAAACGGTGACCTAACACGAAAGGATGCTACTTGGTGATATTGCACGCATACAGGGTGAGCCTTGTGACACGGCAATTAAGTTAATTGTTGTGCGAAAAAATTATTCAAACAACTGTTGTCCCCCTGGAAACTATGCAATATTTTTCGTACAACAAATAGCTTACTAGTTGTTTGAAGCGATGTTACGAGTCTCACCCTGTATGCGTAGTTACGAGAATCATACTACTATTTGTATTTGGGCACTAATTTTCGTTTGTGCCCACTTCGTTTACAGCTCACTTTATCGAGTTTGATCGGCTCGAAGTGTGTGACATTCGAATACATTGCCAATTTATACGCGTGATCCTGTTGTTTTTCCACTGTTTATGCACGTCGTCCGATGACGCGAAGATGCCATCATAAACACGTCACTATGGAACGTGTCACCGTGGAAAATTCTCTTGAACCCCTTCCACGACTATTTATAAATATTACCGTACTTAGAAAATTTAATTAAGCGTGCCAGGTATATATAAAGAGACAAGAGAAAAATCGAAAAAAAATAGATGTAGCCTAAAGGCATTGAAACTTGGGATTTATCAAGCCGCGTAACCAACGAATGCTTCACATGCATAATTAATGATTATTAGACTTCTCTGAAGAGTATAACTAAATTCACCCAAGTTCCCGGAACATCTTCCGCGGTCCTCGGGTGAGTTCCGCGACATTCCGCGTGCATAATTCAGTTCGTCGGGAATAAATGTCACGCGTAGGCTTTAAATCTGGGAAGTAAAGGTCATTTCAAGGCTATACATATAATTATGTATTCAGTTCTCCCTTAATGTCATCTTATAACACACACACACACACACACACACAAACCAGAGAGAAAATAAAATGATTACATTATTAAACTGTGGATATAGAAAAATCTAGAAAAATCTAGGAAAACGTTCCGCCTTAATTGCAAATAGGTATTTATTTATTTTCTCGCATTGAAATCAACGATTCCGCTATAGTACGGATATATGTAGTCATCAGAAAAAGTATACGTATAAATAGAATACGTATTACAATACGAACACTCGAGAAAAAATACTTGAATGTTGCAATCTTAATTAAAGTGACCGAAACTTTATGACGAACAAAACTTTGTACGTGTTTAACGGTAACGAGGGAAAACATGACCGGGAACGGAAGTGAACGGAAGTCCGGAAGAATGCAAAGAAAAATCACACTAAATAGCTCGGCACACACGCATTCCGCTCGCAACGCCATCTATTCGATACATATGTACTTCTAACAAGAACTTTTGAAAACCAATAGGAAAACTGATTGAATGATTAACGAGGGTGATTCACCCAATAATGTTCAGAAGAATTTAATTAACAGGATTTGTGCGCCCCTCCCCCCCCCCCATCATCCTACATAACTACATGAAGCTGCCAGGCAGCGCCGAGCGCGAGGCCCGTAGCAAATATTATGGCAAGGCCCTAGGCTTCACATCAGGGCCGCTCGTGTGCAAATGTAACATACCTTTGCGACAAACACAATGAATGAGCTTTTTTTTAGAAAAACTATCTGTGCCCCCTGGCATAGACAGGCGCTCATGAATCGGCCTCTGTTTGTATGGCGCGGGGCCCGTAGCATTTGCTACTCCTGCTACGGGGCATAATTCGGCCCTGCTGCCAGGTTTAACTGAAAAGTGAAAAGTGAAAAGTATGAATGACAAAGGTAATACGTTGCACGCAACCCGCCTTGTTCACGCGACATGTTAACCGGCCAGTGACACTGCCAACATGATTACGTATGTAGTAATACACGGCTAACAGTTAGGTTAGGGTTAGGCTGACGGGCTTCCAACACGAAAATTCAACCTGTCGTAAATTTAGCCCAAGTGTGGAATGTCGACTGCAATAACTCCCACAAAATCAAAGCAATTTTATTATCAATGAAACCAGAAAGTTCAAGTATATCGCACCGGGTGCTATTTCAATATTTTTTCATTTGAAAAATTCGAATAAAATTCAGGCATCGTAGATTCGGATAATCAAGATTCTACTATAAATCGCGTGAATTAAACGAGTAGATATAATTGAAGCTACGCAATGTTTGGACTGGTTTCGATCAGAAAAATATCACGAACGTGTTGTTAAAAGATTCAAAAAAAATTATTAATATCAATCACATTACCGATTAGTGTAATTAATGAATCCTTTAAAATTGGAAACCTTTTGATTAAAAGATATATTACACTTTCGTCGTATCGATGAAACGGTGATGAGATTCTAAAGTAATTTCGAACTATGTATGTATCATTTTATTTCGAGGATAAATCTTGATGGAAATTATTTAGTAGGATACAATCGATGCGATCGCGCGCGCGCGCGAGCGAGATTATTACCACTTGTATGGTCAACATAAATGCGATACGAATGATTTGTTGCGAAATCTGCAGCGAAATAATCTCGTCGTATTTAATATGCTTCCTCGTCTCGTTGCCATTTATACGACTTGTTTTATCACCGAGTCCTTCGTTCTGATTCAAAGATGCAAAAAATCGTGCAGCGTGACCTGAATTGCGAATTTTAAATTTCCCGATGTGTGTGCTCCACATACCAGTTTTTAAAGTTTTTAATACCTATACTATTAGGTTGTATAACAAATTAAATATTACCCGTTTTACGACAGAGAATTTTGCCCTACACTCTAGAATATTCTTCTATGTATAACCGATTTCTCGGGTGGCATTTTGTATGTAATATGGTAGATCAAGATATTGGAACGCGCGAGCTTCTATCGGATTCAACAACTTCACATCTTTCGTTTCCTTTTACTAGAAAGACATCGTTATAAACTTATTTCACGGTCCGCTGGCCATGGCACAGTCGAGCTACAGCACCGAAGAAAATGGAGGACAATAAACGGTGGATTGTAAGTGGCTTACTGTCACAGAGAAAGGCTGCAACTCAAAGGGCCGGGACGAGATCTTTTTAATTATAAATATGCATCCTTCGGAAATTTCGAACGGTATTAAATTTTTCTTTATTAAAACGTATCAATTTTCTAGAAAATATTGTTCATTTCAATACTTGGAGTCCGCATAAAGAGAATTGCAAAAAGTACTTGTTACTAATTTCTTTCAACGTAGGTAGTGGAATTTTGTCGACAGAAGAGGAAAACAGGCTGTTCGGCGAATCGTGCGTCGTGTCGCGGCGCTAAAATCGTGGCGAGCGAGGCGAGGCGAGGCGAGGCGAGACGAGAGCGCGTCGCCACGGAATGAAAAGCGGAAGCTGACGAGGGACGTTTCCGCGGGTAGATCGCGAGAAAGCCGGCACACGTTATCTACTTTCCACAAACATGCGGAGCGTGTCCGATCAATAAGCGGCTGGCCTCCGCCAGGCTCTCTTCTCCGTGTAACCCTCGAATCTTGGTGTGTCGCGCCGCGTCGCACCGCGCCGCACCGCGCCGCGGCTAATGCGGGGGTGGAATCGCGCGCGGCCGCAACACGTTTTCCAGCTCGATCGCACATCGCATCGCCGAGCTGGATTTCGGATCACGGTCGCGTAAAAACAGGAGCAACTGTTGCTCCGGGAAACGATACGCCGCCGCGCCGTGCCGCACCGGTCGTGACAGCGACTGTATCGCTGCTGAACCATTTACGATAGAATCCCGGTTTCTAACAATAGACTGTGTATCGACATTATCCGTAATTATACATATATTTATTATCTTATTTGATAAATTTGAAATAATCGTATGTCAATTTGTTTGAATAGCCAAATAATTTTTTTTTAACTCTATCATAATATCGCGCGAAGAAAATACATACATTACGTTAATTTACGTGCAAATAAGTGGATTAAACGGGGAAAAAAATCACTCGACTTTTCGGGTGTTCCACATTGGCAATCTTTACCCTACATCAATATTTCCCAATAAATCACAGCATTCCGATAGCGTCCATCGCATATTTTTCGCGAGGCCTGCAATGGCGGTCGCCCTTAACGACTTCGTCTGCCTCGAAAAATCGGAGCAGCAGCGCGCGGCGCGGCGATTCAAATTTTCGGTGAAAAATAACCGAACATAAATCGCGGCTAACCATCGGCCGAATTATTTAGCTCCGTTCCAGATTCGCCGGTGGATTTATTTCCTGGTCGATGGGATGGATCGCCTCACCCGGTGTAACACGCCGCACCGCGCCGAGTCGATCCTAATACGCTTGATGCGCGTCCGCGGAAATGAGAAAGACGGAAACCGGCTATTCTAACAATAGCCCCCTGGCCATCGAACATTTATGCCCGGAATCCTATTGTTTTCGGGGTTTCGATTCCAGGCTTTTGGATATCTTGACCGAGGTCCGAGGTCTACCTGTGCCGATTAAAATTTCACGGGCCGATCCTCTTACGGCTCGCCTAAGGAGTAGCTCGCCTAAGAGAATCCCTATTTTTCTAAACCGGCCTTCGGAGTAATGTTTGCTAAATAGGAATGCGAGCGAGCTCGAGACTCGTATAGGAAGCGGATTTTTATAGAAATTGATAAATTCTGGCAATCTCAAGCAATAATAGTAGGCGTACCGAAGATTCTTTCTTCAGCAACCTTAACCTTAACATTACGTTTGCTGAGCACTAAAAGGGGCTGCGTTAGAATTTTTAAAAAATTATATAATATTTAATTTGAGAAATCGACGAACCCTGATCGCGCGAGTCAGCGGTTCATCGAAATCCCCTAATTTGCCGCACCTGCACGCGCAACCATATTCGATCGTTGAGTATCGGTGTCCGGATTGACGGATTGCTATCGCCACGCGATATACACTCTGTGATTAGCGTGCTATATACATATACGTACATGCATACAGTAGACATCGTCGCGAGTTTAGGCTAATTCAAGGTTCTAGCGCCGCGCATCGGTGAACGGTCCCTGAAATGAAAACTAGTTCGAAAGACTCCTCTCGGACCGTGTTTGTCCTATGGTAACATCACGGGGTTCTCCTATCTGTGACGAATCGCGTGCGCGATAAATTATGCAGACGTTGATGCGCCACGAGCCGAAGGGCAGAAATAAATTCAGTCACGCAGCTACGTATTCCGCAAACGTGGAATACCGCTCGCTTCTCTTCTAGGTCGCGATGCGCAATTATTGAGCGCAATCGAGGACGATATTTATGCTCGCGTTAATATATTTACGTGCCCGCAATTTGTTTCGAGATGCACGAGCGAACTCTCCCGAGGTCCGAGCCCGAGCCACCCGGTCGTTTCTCCTTCGCCGTTTTCTCACACGAGATATTCTATGTACCTATGTACGTATATCATCGGGCTTCTCCGCGTAGACCTTTGCATAAATCCACAGTTCTATTAGGTCGTGCAACGTCCAAAGAATTTCGAATTGTTCGCGGTTCGATCGTTCGAAACCGAAAATATCCCCTTAAAGGTTTATACCGCGAGCATCTTCAATATGTATCTCGCGGAGCGGCGCGGAGCGGCCCTTGCGAACTTTTCGTTAGGAGGATGTTCATGGGTTTGTCTGCTCCCCCCCCCCCCCGTGAAATTCATTTGGTTCGTTCACCATCCGTCAAAAGCGATTCTTGGATCTGCTCGAGTCATCTGCCGAGCAATTTCGAGATTGTATCGCATCGGCCTCGGGAGAGCATTTCTCTCCTTGGCTCGTAATCCTCGCGATTCGTTCCATATCGTATCGCGGCGCGGCGCGCCGCCCGATGTAGACCTCGGTGTAGACCCACCGAGGGAGAACCCGGTTCTCGATTTATAGTCTTTCACCGGCGCGGCGCCCGATAACTTTTATCTCTCGCACCCGCAAACATTTAGGCCACCGGCTTTATCTGGAGTGATCCCGTCGATACGCGAGCCGATAAGATGCCGCATTAGGTTAAACGAGTAGAGGGTGTCAACCGATGGTTACCGTCACGGTGCTGCAACTCGAGTTAGTTTCACTGGCAATTTGTCAGTTGGTTCAATATGTATGACCCTATTCCAGTACATAATATAATATATTCTACAACATAGTAAATGTTATTCGATCGACTTGAAATTTTGTAGACGCAACCGACACGCTCGTTCTTGATATGTACCATCGTCGGTGGACCCTCGATTATCCGAACCTAACCGTTTCATCGTTTAGTATTCAAACGTTGCGACCACCCGATGGAACACCGGCCCTCGGAGTCTCTCGAGCGACTCGAGCACTTGATTATTCAAACGCCGCCACATCGTCAACCTCGGTAGAATATGTTGGGTTACGTGGGTCTACGCCCTACGCGTTAGGTTTAGTTTGCGCGCACCGTTGGAACAAGGCTAAATGAGATCGAAGAAAGCCGTGCCGGACTGCCGTGCCGGACTGCCGCGCCGGACTGCCGCGCCACGCCGGGTGATAACCGCGTTGAGCGTAGATGTAGAGTGCAGAATCATTCGGCTGTCGATTGTCCCGGGATGTTTCTCGGAATCGGAAGGGGCGAGCGACGGTTACGACTGTCTACCGATCCGATCCGGCGCGGCGTTGCAATAAAGAATAAGGACATTGTTCCTCGAGGACCTGGTTTCGCAACCAAGAAAGACGTCTTTTGTTGCGAGAACTCCTCGCCTTCTCGCCGAGGGGGTACGAAACGGACGATGTTCTGGAATTTTTCAGAGAAAGTATGTGGGATGCATCGATTTGAAATTTTACAGAGTCGGCGACGCGTGTTTCGAGAGTACGCGTTATTCTTTTTCGGCGAGAAATAAGTATCGATTTGTCCGAAACTGCAGCGGTTCCGCGAGCACGCTTTGGGAACGATATTATTCGTTGCCGAGGCGATAACGGCTGCCGCAACCTGTATAGGAATATGGGACGACGCGACGCGTCGAGACCAGAAAGATTTATTTTCAATCTGTACGAGTGTGGCTGTCTTTTGTACACGTAGTAAGAAAGAAGCATTAAAAAATCGAAATATGGTATTGTATTCTATTTATATATTCTGTGTATTATTTTGTATATTTTTTATAGCAGCTCTACGGTCACTCGAGCGAACCATAGATAAACTAGATGTGATTTTTATTCGAACGACCGCGACCGATTGGTCGTAGACGAAAGTTAGCTGCACGAGTTTTCTACCTCGACGACTCTGTATACCCTCCAGTAAATTAGATCTAGGTTGAACGCTAGATCTCGATTAGACTAGGTTAAAACAGTTGGAAAACTTTCAGATATGAATGTTGAAAAGAAACTTGTTCTTCCTATCGCCGGTTTATTTCTCTCGAACAACGGAACCTAAGAACTTGGAGAAATTTTCTTGTGAAATGGAAATGACCGTGCATTGTTCCATAGAGCCCACTACTAAAAAGCAATTTTTCGAAAACAGAATCGAAAAAAGAATCGAAAAATTGGTGAAATTGAAAACGAATAGAATAAAAAGATATAACGTGAATAATTCTCGTTGCGAAATGTTTACAGTCGCGTGGCGTAAGCGCACAGAACTAGCTGCTCGCTTGTGTCAGTGGAATTCAGTCAGTTTTAATTAAGAGACATGAAATTAGTCTCATCATAAAATTAATTGAATATCCCCGAAAGGAAATTTCCCTAACGTAACACCCGTCAAGTTCCGTCTGGAAATAACATTCGCGTTAACTTGTCACGTTCGAACACGCCGCCTTCCGAAAATAATTCTTCGGGTTTGCGAATCGATAGTCGGTGACAGTCGGTCACGTTTGTTCGATCATCGACATACATATACGATCCACCTGGATAATTCTTTCGAATAGGATATTTATATAGGGTGCACTGTCTAAGAACAATATTATCATTCTACAATTGGCCGTCTGTTAGCGAAATGAGGAAAAGTGTGCAGACTCGTGAAAAAGAAAAACCAATCAACCAATTTCCCAAAATTCAGAAATCTGTTCATCCACCCTGCTACCACGGCGTCAACTTGTAATTGTTTGCCCGTCCACGCATGCGTGTTATTTTAATTGAGAAAGAGAGAGGGAGGGAGAGAGGGACAGAGCATGCAAGAGATCGATAGCAAACATATTTTAATTGACAAAAAAGCGTTAGTTTTACAGGCTACCGTTGAATAACAAAAATTGACAAAACTTTTCAAAGTGAATGTAAATTATTTAATCCAGTTTCTTTATTCCTTATTCTGAATCGTAGAATACTTGGTACTTGACAGGTTGTTTAGTGTTAATATCGATAAAAAAAATTGGAAATCGATGAAATACATAAATGATTTGATTGGAACACGTATCGCGATAAAAGTGGCAATCGTCTGAATAAATGCAATCTTTCAATTTTGACAAGGTGATACATGCAGACTTGGTTTCACATTTACTAAATACATAGAATACGCGAAACAGGGTGTATAGCGTATAGCGATATAGCGGTATAGTCGATATAGCGGTATAGCGGTATAGCGGTATAGCGGTATAGCGGTATAGCGTATAGTGTATACTGTACATACATACATATAAGAGATGAAAAGGGTAGATGGGAAAAGATAGATGCGGCGCGGCGAGAAAATGAATATTCCCGTATTTGGCCACGACACGCGATACGGGGAGGAGGAGGTGGTGGCTCAGGCCCAGAGGGGTTGAAAACCATGAAAGTGTCTGAGTTGTCGATCCGAGACTCGAGACCAACCTCTTTCGGATTCACTATTCCCGCGATATGGTTGATCGATCCAACGAGCCTGCTCTCAGCCTGGAGACCTAAATCTCCGTGAAAATCCACCCGCGTCTATCTACTGGGCTCCAGCACCCACCCCCATTTCCTTTCGTTCCACCTGTTCCCCGTGATTCCCTTGGTTGTCGATGACTCACCACTCACCACTCACCACTCACCACCTTCTCGCCAGCACGAGTACGTGTATGTATCCACCAATGCGTCCGATCCTGCTATCCGGAAGTTTCTATTCAAATAACTTTCTTCCGTGTTTTCGAAGAGTTCTCGCGTGTTTCAACCCCTCAGCTATGGGGATCGGTCGAATACTAAATTCCGTTTTGGTTCGAATTCTTCGAAACAACCAAACAAGAAAATTTCATGTGGAATGCACATGAAATCCAATCGAACTAAAAAGAACAGGATCAAGTACACAACGATATATCTATGAAACGATGAAAAATAAAAAAGAACTTCCAAGGGAGAACTTTACGGTTTCGAACTAGAACTCGAACGGTGTATGTACGTATCACGTGTTGCATTAGCTGTTTTGGAGTTGAAGCTGTTTCGAAGATGACAAACTATCTTTTGTTTCCTTTAATGTTATCTGGTAAATTGAAACTTGACCATTTTCGAACCACCATACCGAAGAATGTACTATATTCTCTAAACTCGACGTCTATCACAATTTTTAGTGAAACTTGTAAAGCGAGCTTTATATTGAAGTAACTAGAATAAAAACAGAAAGATCTTGAACAGTTTACAATATCGTTTAATCATTTTAAGCGCGATCACTCTATTATTTATGAATTAAGGTAACGATCACAGAGATTCAAGCTGCCGATTTCGATCGTAAAAATAGTAGCACGGTTGCCAAGATATTTGGTTAAACGGCAGTCAGCTGATCGGAGTCTTCGAATAGAAGATGAATACATGCATGAAACCTTTCGAGAACTGCAATGAAGAAACTGGACCAAATACATAATACATGGGGGCGCACGGTTTCGGGGCGGCGCGGCGGTTCCGTTTAATAAGATCGATATAAATGCATCTATTGTTTCCGTTTCCAAGGAAAATGCTATCCCGTCGCGTCGCGTCGCGTCGAGTCGAAACTCTAAACTCGAAACTAATTTCACGACAAATATGACATCCCCTCGGAACCGAAAGTTTTCGGAATCCCTTTATTTTCTTGAACATGGATCACATATCGCAGACCCATTCATTTTTGTCACGAAGCACAATCAAATCCACAGTCTTACATAGAAATTATCCTGTTTTAAGGAAAACTCCATTGGAGCTGATTTGAAGGTCATCATATCCTACATAACAATACTATATTAGATTGTTAAACACTGTACTACATACAATAAATATCTATTGAAAAGTCAGTATACGTTGGTACTGCGAAACCGCGTATGTAGGACCACAATATCTCTTTACTCTATAATTATTTGTTAATTAACGTCTCGGTCTGTTTTATGTGTTCGCTTCGTCGCGCGATGGCTTCTATTCGTCTTAATGAGGATTCGCGACCATGGAAATCCAACTAGTTAACGAGGAGACCAAGTATTGTGGTCCTTGCGGTGCAACAAGATAATTTCGAATGCGAAAATCTCGTTAAACATTACTGCTTGCAAACTCGAAGCTCTTTCTCTAATTAATTTGTCAGGGCGTATTTTCAAACAAGACCCTTTTCCAAAGAAACAAATAGAATCGGCATTAAAATGAGTAAAACGAGAGAGGTAAACGATCAATTCTGAAGATCGTGATCAATTTCACGAGGCACGAGGAAACATGAAATTTTCATTCGACGATTCCATATTTCATAGTTAGAGTTCTGAATAGCTTCGCTGTGCTACAGGAAATTGATGCTTTAATTCGAATTCAGGAAGTTTTCGGACAAGCAGTGTATGCTCGCGAGGGGTCGGGAATCATTTCGAAGAATTTCCGCGATAAATCATCGAGGCGGCCCATCTCGGCCTGATTCTTCTTTTCCGATCGCTTTACTTTCCTCGCCGCGAACTTTCCTCTTTGTTTTTCGCTGACAGCATTCGGCTCGTGTGCTTAAAAACTTTCCTTCAACTCTGACAGGGAGAAAAGTAAAGTGAACTCTCCACGCGGAAAGAATCTCTAGGTCATCGATGAGAGCGATTCGCTGCGCTGCCCGACGGATGCGGGAGCGGGTGGGTAATTTCCCTCGTTAGAACGGTGCCTCGATATACATACGTTCGAAAAGTTCAGGACCGAAATGTTTATCGCGACCGGATACTATTTAGTTTTCGCGAAATTTTTTCGATCAAAATGATTCGAAGCACGACACAGTTTCGATCATTTTTACGCGTTTAATCCACGATTCGTGGTGAAACTTGGATTATCCGAGAGAGAATTTTACGAATTCAGACAAATACTTTTGTCCGCGTATTAAAGAGCACTTATACTCGAAGAAAATCCAAAAAAGTTCGGATACATCTCAAAATTCTCGCTAGGCCCTGTCAAATACGATAACAGAATTTTCATGTATGATAAAACGATGATAAAATCGATTTTTTTCGCTTACGCTGAAAGAATAATAGTTTGAGAGCGATCGGCACGGCGCGGCGCGGCGCGGCGCGGCGTAGCAAGGTTAATCGATACGTATCTTCTCGTTTCGGATTCGCCTCGCGCAACTCCATTACAAAACCGGGCGAAAAATAATCGAATGACTAGGACCGTCGAACGATGCAATCTTCGACAGCCCCGAATCCCGGCCGGAAGTGACAGTCGATCGAAACAATTTACCCGGCCCGCTCCGGCCGGCTGATTGTCTATTAAGCGTCCCGTAAATGAGATTCGAAGCACCGATGAGAAACAGGTTGACAGAGGTTCGACCGATGGATCGTTAGATAGACGGAAGTAATCGATCACACCCGTGCGGCAGTGGTGCCAACCGTCCGATGTGCTGTTTTTGTCGTTTTCGACAAGCGCTCCCGGACCCCGAGCCCCGAGCCCCGTGCCCCGAGCCACGAACCCCAAACCCCGAACCCCGAGCCTCGGGGGCCGAGAACGTTTCGCCAACTTTTCGTTTTGCTGGGATGCGGTCGATGCAGCAACCCGCAACGGCACTTGGTTCGCCAAAAAATTTCGATTTCTTGCCCCGAGTCTGCAAGCTTGCGGTGCGCCACGGCCACGGCAACGGATCATGATCATCGACGATGGATAGAAATCAAAAACTTTCATGTTGATAGCTACGATAACTAATGATACTAATGACGATTATTACATAATCTGATATAAGATAATTAGCTGTTAATAACGATAATTACTTGATCAAAATTCGAAATTTCATGGCTTTTCGTAGAAAAACTAGGATAAGGAACAAGTTCGATCTGACAACTAGAAAATTCCGCTTGTGGTATGTGATATCATTTAAAGAATTTCAATTGGCTGTTGAGAGATTGGAAGTTAGATGGAACGTTTGCATCTCTCGGTGAAAATGGACCCAGCCCAGCACTCGTATAACTCAAGGGTGAAAACAACAAGAGACGAACAGGCGCCGCGCCGTGGCAAATTGTTTTGTTGACTGGCGCTTCCGAGTCCATCACGGACGTCCATGGAATTAGCTTGCCGATGCATTGAGAGAGAGAGAGAGAGAGAGAGAGAGAGAGAGAGAGAGAGAGAGAGAGAGAGAGAGAGAGAGAGAGAGCAAAAGAGGCGGTGGGAGAGAAAAATTCTTTTTCCTCTTGTTGTAATCTGTTCGACCCCTATCCTCTCGCGTGCAGCGGATCGATAGGAAACAATTCCGAGAGGGTTACGCGAAGACGCTATAATGCACCGGATCGCCGCGAAAGGACAATGTTCAGCCTCGATTGGCGAAGCGATAATTCGGTTACCTCCGCTGGCACGACGTGCTCCAATTTGTTCCTCTAATTGGACAGTTTGGATTCTTATTATTCTTAGCGGGATCAGGCGGCGCGACGCGACGCGGCGTTTAACGCTACAAACTGTGCAAAACCACTTACAACCTACGATCGATCCGATAAAGTCTCGTTGCGCTTATAGCAAAATAGTTTCCTAATGGAAGTTGAAATGGCTCGATGAAAATTAAGATAAACACGTCCTCGGCGATTCTCGATGGAATAAAAATTCTGATTTTAAGCCTTCCACAGTCGATATATCGCGAAGAAGGTATTCTGGGAGCAACTATTATAGGTTACAACTATAGGTTTCCTCGAATCTCGGTGTTTCGGTGCGAAACGACGCGACGCGCGACTTGCTACGCGTTTCGAGACGACTGCAGAAAAAAACAAAAAAAAAAGAATGAGAAAGACACGAGGCGTGGAGGCGTGGAGGCGTGGAGGCGTGGAGGACGATTCCGCAGCACTTTTGGACACCTTGTTGGTGTGGAAAGAACATAGAGCGGGGTGCTCGAGACACGCTCGAGTAGCGTAGAAAGCGATACCCGCCAAGGGTGCGAACCGCCAAGGGTGTTTCTCACCCCGCAAGGCCACACAAGTTTGTTATATCGAGCCTCTTCGCCTTCGCCGAACCAAGGCTGCAATAGGCTGCAGCGATGTGCTTCGAGGATCACTCTCGGCCATTCGAGACCAGCCACGAGAGACTTTTTTGACCTAGAACCGTTTCCGATCAGATAACGACCTCTCGCGGTTCGTGTCAACCGCTAATTCGATCGGCCGAATTATTTTTAATCGTAATTACGTGCGTCCTCGATCCTTGCCAGTGTTTAGTAGTCCTCGCGGAGTTAGGAGAGGAGGAGCGGAGGGGAGCGGAGGGGAGCGGAGGGGAGCGGAGGGAAGCGAACGCGGGCTTTTTCTGACCCAATTGCAGCCGAGGCTCGCGCGCGTCTATCCTTTCGCGCTGACAGAGGAAAATTCATGAGCTTCGCGGATGGACGCGTTAACGTGACATTTTTCAGAAAAATTCAGATTTCCGAACTATCGAGACAGAAAAATTCAATGTGTGATGTGATGTTGTTATTTCGCTTCTGTTTCTCGGATTTCAATTGACTCGGACGATTTTTACTTTGCATAACGATCCGCAGTCTAGGAATGATGTCGCGATTAAGACTGACAATGAGCCATAATGGTTCAACAGAGGGATTCCAAAATATTTTAGACGATGCAACTACTTTTTATACCGTGTATAGTGTACCATATGCCATATATGCTTGTATGTTTTGTTTTTCGGCAACTGTTTTCAGCGTATTTGAATTTTTTCGTCTTCGACCCAAGTTTTCAAGAGTCGATAATTATCCGCACCACTGCACTTGGAAATTTCGATAATGGAGATAGTTTACTCGATGCCGGACAAAACAACTTCGCAAAGTGGGCTACGAGCCAGAAAAGTTGGCGAAACTATCGCATAACAGAAAATTGCACCTTTACGGATCGTTAATAATATATTACAAATAGACACCAGGAGCTTCCTTCGAGTTTGAACTTTCATCATTTTCAGAAATTCCTGGAAATTTATTCTAGAGATTGTTTCCTACAGTAATATAAATAAGATAGATAAGTATCGCGTGACGCACCTTGCGTAATAAATCGATAATTTTTCCGTAAAACACGATTCGATAAGTACGTTTTTCCATTTGTATGGAGCGAGTGGTAGGTCGGTTTCGTTTCGAGTTTCGAGTTTCGAGTTTCGAGGTTCGAGTTTCGTGTCGATGGCAGTGTCGCGATCATGGTTTGACGGTGTCCGCGTTAGGGGTGGTCGACTGTTGACGGAGTCGGCGCGGGGTTGGCCTGAAGGCGGTTTAAATAGGTCATTGATTGACCTATCCCGAGACGAATCCCCAATGTGCTTGTACGGACACTGGCTGACACGTCTGTCTACGTATTTCTACCCCCGTTGAAACATACAAGCCCCTCTGTGTGCACAACACAGGCACTCGCGCGCGCGCTCGCGTACACGGGAACATAGGAACACGGGAACACGGGAACACGGGAACACGGGAACACAGTGGCGCATGTACGGTACGTATACCTATACATACATGTATAGCCTATAGCCTACAGCTATATAGCGGCTGTGTGCATGCTCGTTTGTGCGCGAAATTGTGGGGTGTGCGGAACGCACGTGGTCGCCGGGCAAAGTTTAGTCAGCCTAGCATCGGAGCAACAAGCGCCGGCAGAAAGATTCCCCATTGTGCGGGCGGACAATGGACGGCTGGAACTACCGCGAATGCGGGCCAAGCATTTCGCAATTCTCCGCCGCTTTTATCCCCCTTCCTTCGCCTTCCCTCCTCCACCTCTCCTCCTCCCCTTCTCTCCCCTGCACCGAGGAGAAATTGAACAAACGTTCTCTTGTACCGTGCGCCGCGCGCCGCGCGCCGTACGCCACCGCACCGGCCTGCTACCTTAGAGAAGCGCGAACACTTATCCCCTAAGGCCCGCGGAGATTTTTCTGGAAATCGCACCCGTCACTCTCGGCTACCATCAATTCCTTCCTTCATTTTTTCCCTCCAGACCCCTATACAGTCTAGAAGGCAGTCTGTGTTTTTCGGAATTTCCGAGTTCCCAAACGCTCCGTCGCGTCGCGTCGCGTCGCGTCGGATGGAACATGTTCACTGCTGCTAAATAATTGGATGCAAACTAATAGTAGCATACAATAGTAATAAGGTCGATAGAGATATAATTGAAAATAGTATCGCAGGGTCTGCGTTTATTTCAAGTAGAAACGGTCAGCAATAAACGGCCACGTCGCGTCGCGTTGCGCGTTGTGTGCCATGTTGAACCATATGACTCATCGAACGCTCAAAACGTTAGTCCTCATTTATTTATACATTTTATCGTTGCAGTTGTTGTAAATAGTTCTTCGAACTGCAGATTTCTAAACATGTCGAATGACTATCGTATACTAACGATTTTCAAGACGGATAATGAGAATATATGTATAAAATAAAGTTGCTGAAAAGGAATTGTTTTGAAATATGAATATACCCCGTATAACATTCTGATTAATTTCTAAGACTAATTAGTCAATTAGTGCGCCCCTATAATTCTGAAGATACCATTTTTCTTCACAAATGTGACCACTATATGGTACATATATGTATGTATATTTACTATTTACGTATTTTAATTTGAATATAGGTATATTGTAGATTGTATATCCTCCTTTGTTTTAATTGATGTCGCTCATCGCGACAATAGTTAATCAAGTTAATCCAGCCCAATGAAATCTGCCCCGAACGAATAGCGAAGCGATAAGTATTGTCCGCGGAATAAATTCGTGAAAATCTACTAGTAGGAGATTATTAAAAATCCCGAACCCGCGAAGCAATAAAAATACTTGACGAGCCTTGGAAAGATGAATCTGAATTGGATCCGGAAAAATTCATTCGATACAATACATATCTCTATGTATTATGTATGTATATTTCGTATTCGCGCCAAATTCACGGGAAAGTAAATTCGAAATAGAGATAAATTTCAAGGTAGAATTATTCTAATGCCGGACTCTCTCTCTCTCTCTCTCTCTCTCTCTCTCTCTCTCTCTCTCTCTCGCCAAGACACGAATGAATCACGTCGAGAACTTCGACGCGCGGAAGAAAGCTTCCCGATGTTAATACCGCGGAAAACTCTTAAGGACTGTTGGCGAGCGAGTTTTATAGTTAGCAGTTTACTGCCATTAAAGAATTAAAAATGTATGGAAAAAGTCTTGAACCCGGAAAGCTGTGAACAAATTTATTAGCCAGCCAGACCACGGGTTCTCGAGAGCAAAAATACCATTACCAATTACGAAGAAATCTAAAAATTTTTCATTTTTCATTTTTTTCGTTTTACGTTTTACGTATCTGTCGTAAAATTATGCATTCCGTGGAGAAGAAAAATTCTCCTTTTTCAGATTCCGCGTATTCCGGCACGAGGGGAATACAGTGCCAGCCATAACTCTGTTCTGTTCTGTTACACCGCCCAACATCAATTTCGCTAACTATTAGACTAATTTTATAGATTTCAATGCGCTGAATATAAATTCGAAAGGTACCTTTCTCCGAGTGGCTCGTCTTTTTAAAAATCTCCGAATATCGTTGCGAGCGGCTGTACGCGACGGAAGACGCCGCGTTCACCGTCGCGGTTGTTTAAAACTTCAGGGTCTAGTTCTCTTCGAAACAATCCCAAAAGGATTAATAGCTACAGCCCCATCGGTCGCAAAGCGCGAACAGGTCGAAACAACCCCCGAAACCTTCCCCGAGACTCAAGCCGACGCGACGCGACGCGACAAATGGATCAACGATAAACCTTTAACAACAACAACAACAACAACAACAACAAGAACAACATCACCGTGGTTGAACGGCATGCCAGTAACATTCCAAAAGGATATGGATTAGTGATGAGCGCCAGACACCAGTTGCGCGGTCGTGTGTTCTGGTCGAGGTACCTGAGTACGACCGGCATGAAACCAGGATAGGGTAGCTCGTCACCATCCTCTTCGTCCTCATCGTCATCATCGTCATCCTCGTCATCGTCTTCATCCTCCTCGTCGTCTTCAGGGTCCTCGTCGTCTTCGACATCGGGTAGAATCGGTCTATCCGTCCCCTGGCCGCCTCCATCTTCGTCCTCGTCGTCCTCGAGGTCGCTGAGCTCTGCCACGTCGCTGTCGGACCCCTGTTCACCGTTACCGATCCCGACAGCCTTTCCCGCCGATCGGTACCTGTACCCTTGCGGATAATGCAGCGACATGGTTCTCGATTATCCGGAACTAGCAGAGTGTCCGTTCTTGCCTGTACAGGGTCTCCGCGAATCAACGGGGATCAACGGGGGTCAACGGGGATCAACGGGGATCAACGGGGATCACCCGGGACCGATCCGTTGGCGATGCTAGGTCGTCGGAAGCCTGTTCGAGATCGCTGCTGGCTGTTGTCCTCGCAGATCCGAGCGACGAGACCGTCAACGGACACCACAACGACATCGAGGATGAGAACTCGGTCGCCGCGCCGCCGCGTCGTCCGGTCCCCCTAGGGGTTCTGTCGAGGTTCGAGGGTACGGATGCACTGCACTCAGAGGGAGGAGGGGGTCTTCTCTACCACGTTCTACCGGGGGCATTCGTCATCCTAATCGGCGTGACCCGTGATCGAAACGGTCGTCGCACTGGCCGCATTTTACACCCGGGAGCAACCGACGGCTGGCAAACCGAAGTAAGTTCCGAGAGCAAACCGAAGTAGTCGAGGATCGACGACGTCGGCAAGCGGCGGCAGCGGCGGCGGCGGCGGCGGCGGCGGTGGCGGCGGCTGGGTATCCAGGTGCGTGTGCTGGATAGTGTACGCGCCTGCCCAGTCCTCTCACCTGCAGCTCTCACCTTTCGTGCCCCTTTCTCTCGATTTCGGGGCCGAGCTCACCTGCTACCAGGAGCGCTACGTTCGCTCGAATTACAGCGATTCGATGCCAGAGGGATCGGAGGAACACTAACTAGCGGACCGGGGAACGACCAACGTCGCGCTCTTTCGAAACCCTCCGCGAATTTCGGTATCTTTCCGATTAAAGAAGACAGAGAGAGAGAGAGAGAGAGAGAGAGAGAGAGAGAGAGAGAGAGAGAAGCGTGCGTACGCGGAGGATGATGCCGATGAGCGCGTGAGCGGCGCGTGGCGTGTCGCGTGGCTACTCAGTTAGGGTTTCGAACAGGGAACTGGACTCCGAAGCGACGGCGTCCCCATCGGTTAGCGAACCGAACCGATCGTGTACGCGCGATTTAGGATTACGACGACGACGACGACGACGACGACGCGACGCCTGGTCGAACACCAGTCTACCTGGAGAGACGACCTCCTCTGATCTAAGAGACCATAGCAGGTCTCGTCGAGGAGCGATCGCGTCGACGGTGCCCGGTGCAGCGTCGACCGGTGACTGAAAAAAAAACGTCGAACATCCTCGCCGACAAAACGAAACGCATGCGCGACCCCTCCGCAACACGTCCCCGTTCCTCCTCGTAGTCGTCGTCGACGTCGACGCCTCCCTCTAGCTCTACGCTTCGCGACCTCCTGCGTCCTCCCTCGAGAAGATCTGGAGATCCTCCTACCTTTGCTGCTGCTGCTGCTGCTTCTTCTTCTCTTACTCTCTCGCTTCGCGTGCTCTTCCTCTTCCTCTTCCTCTTCCTCTTCCTCTTCCTCTTCCTCTTCTATCCGCACGGGCTAACTGGCTAAAATTCTCCAGAAAAGAATATTTCGAATGCAGTCGCTCGCAGTAATATTCGGCCACTTTTCATTAGTTTACTGTACGAGGTTAGAACAAATTTTGAAAAAAATCCCAACAGCTCGGAATTGCAGAGAAAATACCAAAAGTTGTTGTTTACAACTTTTTATGCGGGCCCGTATTGAAAATTTAAAAAATACATTTTCTACATCTGTATCGATTGTACGTGTATTCCGAGCATTTCGCGTAATCCCGACCAATTGTAATTTTTTCAACATTTCTTTTCTCACCTCGTACAGTAAAAGTAAACTAATGATTCCGAGGCCCGAGGTAAATAATTTGAGTAGAGGAGCCAAGGCGCGAAAGGGACACGAGATAACTATTGGAAGCGGAGCACAGCCTCGACGGATAGCAGGCCTCCTCCAGATTCCAGATGTTGTCGCTGCCGTTTTCATCGCCGATAAAGCGCCCCACCGCACCGGGTCCTTCTCGCTTACCTTAAAACACTCTGTCTCTGCTTACTCTATCTTATCCTGTCTCGTCCAGGAGCTTGACCTTGAACCGATCCCGATGATCGACAACGATCAGCTGAACACGCGTTCGATTATCATGACCTGTTCTCGCTAAACCGAATGCGAGCCGACGCGACGCGACGCGACGCGACGAACCATCGTGGACGAACCATCGTGGACGAACCAAAGGTCCGGGATTAAAGAGGATCAACTCTGTGTCTCGGTCCCGATTGGTCCCGATTTCCTCTCGGGATCGGGATAGATCCCGATTCGGTTTTGCACGCTTTCTTCCATCACCTTCCTCATTCTTCTTCTCCCTCTGCGAAGCCTGTGCTCGTGTTGCTTCTGCTGGTTTATATGTATACCGCGGCTATTTTCGGTTGGAATTCGACACGAGATTTTGCGGCAGCCGCTCCTACCGTCGTTCCCCGACGAGAAAGTCTGTCGATGCTCCAAAACCAATCCGGAGCATTTGCTGGATTCGAGGCTGGGGAATCACCGCGTTACTCGAGTTCAGGGATTACTAGTGCGCTCTGATAAATATGCTCGGCGAAATATGTAATCACGGTAGGGGTACGTTGCGAGGCATCCTGCGGAGGACTGGACTGGAAGAACGGAACCGTACTTTAGAGGAGGTACATATTATGCGGAAGGGAAGAGAAGGGAAAGAAATAGCGGACTGGTCGGAGAAAGTAGTGTACACAAGCTACAGAAAGTAAGGGAAGAGCGGGGAGAATAAAAGAGCAGGACAGAATAAGTTGTATGCGTGCGAAAAGTGGAGGGGTGAGGAAATTCTAAATACATAAAATAAATAATAATATAAGCGCGCTATGCGATCGACCTGAAACCTGAAGAATATTCTTTATCGCGAAGATCGGTAGAACGTTAGATCCGATACTCCGACATTTCTGCTTTATTAGTAAAACTATATATACAATTATATGCAACATTATTTCCGTCGATTCCGCGGTAACAAGAGAAACAATGCGGATTATAACAATGCGGAAGGTAACTGGTTGGTTCGCGGTAACCTTTTTCGCGCTACTACTACCAAACAAAGAGCACGATGGTACAATTCGCATGCTCGTATTCTAGCCGGTGCATTGGTCTTAAACGCGTCAACAGAATGAATCTGCCGTCATCGCGGTAACTCGGAACAGACTATGAAACAAGTTAAGGGAGCGATCCGATGTAGCGAAATAGCCCTAAAATTCCAAAACGATTTGTTCAGCCCATTAAGTAGAAAAAATCCCTAAAGCTTCTACGATTTACATCGGACCATCCGGCATCCCCTAAAGATCCGCAGACTTGAACGACTATTGAGCGTCTGCCTATCGTTTCTCGTCCAATAAGGTTGCCAAACGATCGGGACTAGTAACGGGTAAAGAACATGCGCGACGTCGACAAACGTACGCCGCGGCTTGGCCATCCGAGGGTATCATCTTGCTCATATGCTCGTTTTTACGGGACAATAAACTATCCGATTCCTCTGGGTCGGCCAAAATAAGAATCCTTCCCGATATCAAACGGTCGTAGACTACTCGCAACAAATCCTCGGTATCCTTTGCTCCTCGTTTCCCAGCTATAATGATCTAGAAAGCATAAAACGTTTACGTTTACGTTTACGTCGTTTAGTGGCGAAAAAAGTTATTCTGGTTTAAAGGCTAAATTTCCTGCGATATCTACACACCTGCGTTGCATCATCGTGATACCGGACAAGCGCCGATACTAGTTGTGGAAGAGCGTTAGGTCTCTGCATCAACATTCGCCTAAGCGCCCCGAAAAGACGTACAGCTCTATCCTTGAGTTCGCCGCGATCCAAATAGTCGGCTAGTCTCAGTAAATTCTCGGCGGCAATCGAGTTCCCGGATGGCTCTGCTCCATCGTGTACTGTATAGATGGTGATAAATCTCGTTAAAACACGTATCGTATCTCCTCCTTCCAATTCAAGTTTCGATCTAATATCGTGGTAGGCAGCGAGCGAAACGGCCGCCGGTTGATAGACTTAATGGCTGGACGTAATGAAACACTAAGCAGACCGTGCTATAAATATTTGGACACGCTCACGCTTTACTAGAGAATGTAGGTTTCCTTGATTTCGTAGCTGAGCGTGACCGCAACTGCCGCACGTACGCGGCACGCGGCACGCGGCACGCGGCACGCCGCACGGGACCGAGGATTTTAATCGTTCCGGCTAAAATTACCACGAAAAGTACTTTAAGCGTACCCTCCTTCAGCCGTAGGATTACAGCAGGATCCGACGATGTTGTTGAAAAATATCCGCCGTTCGCCTCGTCCCAGAACAGCTCGTCTTGAATGTCCTGCAGCTTCTCCGCGAATTCCAGCCATTTCTCGTCCAAGCTGGCTTCGTACAAATCTATCAAACCTTTCACGACAAACGCGTAATCGTCCAGGAAGCCAGCTATCGGTACACTCCTGAAAAAGTCACCATGAAACTGTTATTCCACGGAATGCGACCACCTGAAATTTAAAGGACTGTTGCGATAAGTAGCTTTTGGCTAATTCAAAATCGAGTACTGCTCGAAACATCTTATATGTATATCTATGTTGTGTCAATTCTTGTGCCAAAGTAGACTTTAGTTAAATAATTAAAATTGCCACCTTATCGCCGCAAACCCAACAATTATTGACCATTCAACTAACTCACGTCTGTATTATTGCATCGTTGTCGTCGCGATAACAACTGCGAAGCAACACACCTTTAGACTCGTCGAATAGATAACGTTCTATAAATTTCGCGGCATCTGTTGCGTATTCGATGTATCGTTTATTGTTCGCTGCGGTTCCTCCGCGAGCTAAACCACTTATCATAAGACCTGAAAAAGTTCATTACAGTTTCGATAACGCTATCCAATAGATTTTCGAAAGAGAGGAGGATAGATTCTACTGGGAAGTGGAAGTTGTCCCGTTCCATAGAGACCGTAACGCGGTACACAAAAATTGTTTCGGATGGATGATGTAAGAAATTCGAACTGGGTCGACTTCATCTTTTTTAAATCTTCGAAATTATTTACCATTCCATGCCGTAATTATTTTATCGTCCAAGTGAGGTCGTGGTCTTGCCGATCTAGCTTTGTACAAAATAGAGCATGCTTCTTTCAAGTAGTTTTTCGCTTGTTCGACTGTGAGACCGAAGTGTTCTGCGGTTTCTGCTATCCCGTTGTACATCATCAGTACATTTTTTCCAGTTAATTCTCCATGAGGATCCTAAATCGATAAACTTCATGAAAAAAATTCGAAATTTAATATTCTCGATTTGTGCTTGCTGAGACTAAATACTTTTCACTTTAAATTTTAAAATAACGTATACTATGTACATACAACGTACTTGGTATTTCTTAACGTTTCCTGATTCTTTTACATTGAAATGATGGCAAAAAATATCATACAACCTCTTATTTTTCTCATCGGAAATCTCTTTATCTAATATCGACCTAATTTCTTCGGCAGTCCATACATAAAATGCGCCCTCCTTTTTGGCAGGAGCGCCATGCGTAGGGTATGAATCTGCGTCTTCGGCACTGTAAAAGCCTCCTTCCTGGTACATGTAACAAACGTGTATGTATATTTACATCGAATAAATAGAATAGAACAGAACTGCGATCGATTAGGTCAATGTTATTATGTGCAAAGAAGAAACTGATTGAAAACGTTCGAGCGATGTTTGTTCCGCGCGTTCAATTGATTTCTACAACATATCGAAAAACGATGGGAGGGTAGGTAGCTGTTCCGAAGGTTCACCGGACTCTAGATGCCATGCGTAGACGAGGCACACACCTTGTGTCGTAAATCTCTTAAAACATAGGTAGCAATGTCGTCGATAACTTCGGCGAAAAGAACATCTTTCGTTGCCAGATACGCATCCGCGTAAGACTGCATTAGTTGACCTTGATCGTACAACATCTTCTCAAAGTGCGGAACGTGCCATTCTCCATCTGTAGCGTATCTTGAGAAACCCTAATCGAAAACGAACATAATGCATTGTAGTTTCGCAACGTAGTAGTTTGTAAACACAGAGCACAATTCAAATATGTTCGTTCGTACATTCGAACTTGAAATTCTTACCTGACCCACGTGATCATGGATACCACCGTAAGACATTTTCCTTAAACTGTATACGCACATATGCAGACATTTTTCAGCCAGATCGCTATTGGTTTGACGCGTGTACATATGGAATAGGAAATTGAAATTGACGGGCTGTGGAAATTTAGGTGATTGCATACTGTACGTAGAACCAAATCCTCCAAATTCAGGTTCAAATTCGCTAACGAGTTGCTGAACGCAGATCATGCTACACTCCATGGGCGGTGGATCCAATATCTGTACCAGAGAAATCGCTGAACAATATTTTGCTATTGGGATTCCTGAGCGTGTTCGGGGATCCCGAAACGGGAAACCCGTACACCTCATCTGTTTCTTACTCATTTGATCTTACCATCGATGTTTGTGCAATCTCCGAAATATTTTGTAACGTTTGCAGATTAACAGAACCAGACTCAATTATTTTACTTCTAATCTGTTTCCACTAAAAATATAGATAAAACATCAAAATAGACTTCTCGCGCATAACGTTCGTTCATCTAGAAATTCATGAATAATTCGTTTCACCATGCGTCGCTATAAACAAAGCGACTCTTACATACTTTCTCGGCGATATTCGTTAAAATTTTCTTAAATCCGGTATGCCCATATCGGTCCTCCGGAGGAAAGTATGTTCCTCCGATTATGGGTTTCAAATCAGGAGTAAGGAAGACGCTCATCGGCCAACCGCCATGACCAGTTGTAGCCTACGTTAAAAAATAGTTCTTTTACTTTATACCGTAGAGTGTATAGCGTATAGCGTAGAGCATAGAGTATTTTCAAAACGATAGATACTAACGAAACATGGAATAGTTACCTGTATAAAAGTCATGTATATTCTATCTATATCTGGCCTCTCTTCCCTGTCTACTTTGATATTGATAAAATACTTGTTCATAATTTCAGCAATTTCCTTATTTACAAAAGATTCTTTCTCCATAACGTGACACCAATGGCACGTCGAATATCCGACAGACAAGAAAATTAATTTATCCTCCTTCTTTGCTTTTTTCAAGGCTTCGTCGCACCATGGATACCAATCGACAGGATTAGTTGCGTGTTGTAGTAAGTATGGAGACCTTTCCAAAGCGAGTCGATTTTTCGCATCCTCCTGCTTGTCCTTGGATTTGCTCGACGAAGCCATATTTGTCGAAAATGGTAGGCAGCTCAACGATTTCTCATCTACCCTATGAAATTATTTGTTTATTCATTTATTGTTACGTTTATATTCTATAACATATAGAATAGTTAAGGAAAGAAATTGTTAATGAAGATAGAATGCTACAATAATGTAATAGGTGTAACTGTTATAAGCAAGGTCTAATGAATTTTTGTTATTTTAGCGTGCCAAATCTACCGGTAAATTTATGCTATTTAGTATGTTCTAGCACGTCCTATACATATTTCAGGCACTCTTGCAAACATTTTCATTCAAAGCAATAAATTTAAATACTATATATGTACTATTATTTATCAAGAATAAATTCAGTTTAAAGGACGGTGGTTTGCAAATTATCGAAAAAATGGTTGTAATATGTTTAATTATATGTTGAATTTCACTGAAAAAATTGGAATTTTCAATGAAAAAATTAATATTTGTGTGTGCTACCTGATTGGTCGGTGTGCACCAATTGATAAGAAAGCACCTTGAAAGAAATGGGATTTCGCGCCACGATTGCGAGTGCACCGTTGTTTAGATAATTCGCATGTATACCGAATTATTGACGAGATACAACATCTTCCCAGAGTCATAACAGGCTTGGCATGGAAATGTGTTTGACGAAAGCAAAAGTTCCGATTATTTTTCTGCGAACATAAATTTCGAAGATCATCATTTGATTTACATAAAACAATAAATTAACATTCCAAGTGTGGATTAGAACTAAAACAGCTAAGAAACCGAAACATTATCTTATTTTGTTCGAAAACAAAGTACAGTTCTAAATAAACACTTGATTTCTACATAAATAATGTATGCGTATAAAGCAACATGAAAATCAATCGATTGATATGTTTGCAATTGCGTTGGCAGTTATAGAAAAGTAGAAATTAAGCAAGCTGCTGTACAATATTATATGTATATTCGATAAAGCAATAACGAATTTCAAACGAAATACCTATTCGAATAAATTCATTGAATAGATTGGTTTTAGGATGAAATACATATACATATATACATATATATATATAAATAGTTGCTTTCAAACACATGACATGTCGTAATTGATATATGTATATGTATATTCGTTTGACAAATAGAAAGAATTATACACGCTATTGTTAGATCTAAAAA
Organism: Lasioglossum malachurum; assembly: GCA_028455605.1. NCBI lineage: Eukaryota > Metazoa > Arthropoda > Insecta > Hymenoptera > Halictidae > Lasioglossum > Lasioglossum malachurum. The sequence continues at coordinate 97,277 of CM052315.1, forward strand.
ATATTTATTTACGCTTCAACTTCAAAGTAGAAACATGTTCATACACTATGCGATGCACTACGCTGTATTGTGTATTGTAGTTTGTATTGTATGCAAATAAAATATCGAAATGGCGGATCCCTCTTCGGCTCGATATGCAATGTATTTTGACTTTGGTAGTTTTGAAGTGTTGATAGAATGGATAATGAAAAGCATGATACAGAATACGATAGGTATGAACGGTATCAGAATTTGCAAGAAAATCTAAATTGTTTATTTCAAACAGATCTACCCAGAAAAACAAGAGACCACAAGAGACTTCGTCTGTGCACGAACATTCACTGACTTACGAGGAAATTTTCAGTTGCATCTTTTGACCGAAAGAGGCATGCGTGCATGTGATCTGCTGATCAGTGTCAGACATGACGAATCAACTTGCGGACGCATGCGCACCGAAGATTGATTACCGAAAATCTCCGCTGGCCGCTGACTGACTCTGCTTCGCTTGTGACATATTCCGTGGGTACACGTCAGTTTACCACTGATACATATACTATGGATACGAGAAGCCTGACGCTCGTTAGAAGAAGATTTTGCCAGTTTGCAAGAGGCGCCATCAAATGTCAGACTATGAACTATGCGTGGAGCACAACGCTTTGCCTCACTTCGCCACGCGCAGACGCACCACTGATATATATACTATGGATACGATAATAAGCCAGCCGTACAGCCGTTGAACCAGTAGAAGAAGGCACTTTCTTTTGCCAGCGCCACCAAATATCGACGCTGGAACACTGATATTATTATAGTGTGCGTCTCACTGATGTATATATATCAGTGGTGCGTCTGCGCGTGGCGAAGTGAGGCAAAGCGTAGAGCTCCACGGGTGATCGCGGGGTGCGGAGGGAAGCATAGTTCATAGTCTGACATTTGATGGCGCCTCTTGCAAACTGGCAAAATCTTCTTCTAACGAGCGTCAGGCTTCTCGTATCCATAGTATATATATCAGTGCTTCAACAGCTGTACGGTTGGCTTATGGGAATCTCGTATCCATAGTATATACATATATCAGTGGTACTTACTGTACTTACGTCGGTACGTGGATATAAATTGGCATAAACGTACCGTCAAAAATGGCCGCTGTGCATCGAGAAGCAATCCAAAAACAAATTCAGCAAGACTGGGCAAATCGTGAATACATTGAAGTTATAACTGGTAGCATTAAAAAGATAACCGATTTTCTGAATTCATTTGGTAATATATAGAAATCATTCTATTTAGCATTTGGATTCCTAAGATTGCAATTTTTCAAATAAATTGTTTCGTGAGATAGCAAATGCTTTATTTTATTTCATCGTTTAAGTAGATTTCAGATGTTTTTCGATCGAATTAGATAAACCTTGAAAAATTAACGAACTAAATAAGTGAAAATGACATTTCAAGTAATTCAAGGTAATGTGTTAATCTTTAGCACAATAGAATATGTGTCGCTGTTTGCAATTTGATCTTTTCAAAATCTTCGTTGTACATAGAATAGGCGAAAATTCAGATTCTGACTAAAAATAATATTAGAAAAATTTGAATTGAGATGTACGCGAACATGTGGAATTACTTGACAATAACTAATAGAAACCTTCTTGTTAGATATGTCTTGCAGATCACGAATAGCAGTCTTAAACGAAAAACTGACTACGCTCGAAAGAAGAATAGAGTATCTCGAAGCATGCGTAAGTTGTTACGCATTCATCTTTATATATTATTTATATTTATATTTATTTATAACCTGCTTTATTGCTATTGTCCACAGGTCACAAAAGGAGAAACGCTGACTTAAATTAGATGTTAACGAAACCACATCATTTTTAGGACTTTAAGATTTTTGTATTTAACGGAGCTATATATAAATAAATGTACTTTAAGGACAATAACGATACAGACCATACTTTAATGCAGCTTCTACAATTTATACAATTTATAGTAACGTATCTCTAATTTATGTATAATAACGACAAGTTTACTGATCGTACACCAGAATTCTAGGGGACCTAAGTTGTGTTGTGCTCGGAGTATGCACTCCATCGCTAGCTTCGCAAATACCAAATAGAGTTACACCAATAGCTATAACGATCATTCCGTTCCCTACCATATAAGGAGGTAATTTCAACCAGTGTTTCAATATAGGCAAACAAGATGTTGCTGTAAAAAGAAAATATTTTAGTAAATAGAGTAACAAATATTTCACATAGAGTCGATAACCCAAAGAAAGTATCTATCTGGTATAGTTGAATCTCTGGAACTAATAATACCTTTACCACTCAAAATTCACTACGAAACACCAATTTTCTTTCTTCGTATTTATTTCTACTATTATTCCATAGTTGCGGAAACTTGTAAAATTGAGTAAAAGTATCATTGACAAAAATTAAAAATAAGAAATGTCGATTGTTGAATTGAAATGGCTAAACTCCTGCAGACCCAAAGTTTTCACGGTTATAGAGAGAATATTGTAGTATAGTAATGTAACTATTCACACCTCAAAATTGAATGTGTCTTCCTTTAAGGCTTTATAAGCCGAGTTGGACGTATCTATTGATCTAGTTTCGTTTACATACCTCCTATAAAGTAATTGATAGGATCACGCTTTCCTCTGAGATCTTCCGCGACAAGAGTCATAGCAGGTAAAGTAAAACCTATTGCAGCCGATGGGACCACACAGTATGCTAAACGTTGCACAGCATGTAACGCTGTCTTGCACTGTGAACGTATGTATATGTCGTGTAGGCCCATAACTGCTCCGAGTTTCATCATTGGAAAGAACCAAGTCGTTATTCTCTTTATAGGATCTTGCTGGTACTCTATCGGCATGGTTTAAAGATCTGAAACAAACAATTTTCGCTTACTTACGCTATTCCTTTGACTGATTTAATAATGATTCAAATGTATCCTCTTATAGTAGGAAATTATAATTTCGTGTAATATAACACTTTCCAAATATACTTTGAAAATATTTTGTTATTTAACAAAAGGTGAATTTGCTGAATGCAAAATGTGAAAACACAAACTGAAATAATATGTAGGTATATACCAGAAATTTCTAAATGCAGCTAAGTAAGTGTTCCTTCTGCTTCGGTTCTATTGGGTTATATCAGGCTCTATGTTCTATCAGGATCAGCCGATCAGGTTGTATTCGTTGTATATACAATATTACATAACATAAACCATTTCTATCATAGATTTGAAACTTTGCCCTCTGTTCGTTTGCGATTATTTTGTGTATACATTTCCACAATTTCCATACATTTCTAACTGATTTCTAACACAGTGTACGCACAAAACGAAAAACCATATGAATCATCAAAAACACACTTTTTCTTCATAAAATATTTTTTTATCAAAAAGTAAAATCCGGTACGTGTCAGCAGAATACAATAGAATCAATAAATAGAATGCAGCAAAATATCCTCTCTGGTCACTGCAGGTCATTGGTATCACGTGGTATTCGGTGATATCACGGTCATGGTACATATCAGGTATTTATGTAATCCCTAGAAAAATATGTAATTTCGAAAAAATGATTATCACTGTTTCAAATAAAATACGTCAAACAAAATGTTAACGTTAAATTTCTATTATATATGATCATTGTTGATCATGTTCAATCACTGTTCAATCATATTCAATCATGTTTGATCATGTTCAATCATGTTGTATGTTCGATAGGGAGTTTTTTTTTCTTGGTTTAGTGCAATAACCATAGAACCTGATCACGGTGTATTATAAAGGTGTTCGGACTTCCCTCAGAAAAGTGTGATAGATAGGGCCTAGTTCTCTGGTCGTCACCAGATGGCAAATTGGACAGGATCCCAGTTTTCGTGTGCGTGTAAATGAGATTGTGTGTAGCATAGCAGTGCATAGCAGTAGCAGCGTGTAGTGATCACCACACACATATACGTTGTAGTTAGTTTCCGATCTTTAGGTGAGAGGGCGCCCTGCTACACGCTGCTACACTGATATATACTATATATGCATCAGTGGCTGCTACACACAATCTCATTTATACACGGTCATGAAACCTGGGAACCTGTCCAATATGCCATCTGGCGGCGACCAGAGAACTAAGCCCTATCTATCACAAAACGTCAACCTTACAGAGGTGCTTAGTCGTAACCGTCGTAACACCTCTATAATACACCGTGAACTTGATAGAACCAGATAGAACTAACCTTAGTAAGCAAAAACGCAAAAACGGAGAGGAGGTTCCCACGGTTGTTATATAAATATTACAAGTATTAGAAGTAATACAGTTTTCGCGTAAAATTCAGTTACCGTTACCTCTCTTGAAAAATGTTACGCCCTATTAGAAATGTGATTTCGTCGCAGGTATACACAAACATTATTTCTATCGAAATGAAAATAATTGTATTTAGGTTATTTATTTCTTCGCGGTAACCTGGTTCTGTTGTTGGGAAATAAAAAATTCACGATTCTAGAAAAGGAACTTACCGTTGTTACAAACTTTGTCGACGAAAGCGAAGTCAACGAAAACACCTAAGCAGCCCGCAACGGATGGAAATGTTAAAGGTCTCAGTGACAGATGTGTCAATGTCCCGAATCAACGTAAGATATCAATACATTTACTATTTTCTTGTGGTTTTTTTCTTTAGAAACACTTTCAGGACAATGAAATCATTTTCCAAAATATATACATATATTAGTTATTTCAGTGTCACTGTTTATTTGGACCGAATACATATTGTTATATTATACATAATTTTTTACATATATAGTTGGAAAGTTTAATATTACAGCGGTAGGTCCTGGCGCTGCTAAGAACACGGACTACAAAAATCCTGAATATTTCTGTTATCACGTAGACAGTTTTGGCGAAGCAGAAGTTGAACTAGCGCCGTATAGATTACCACCGCCTTCTAACAAAGTACCCTTCAAACCGTAAACAAAATTCGCTATTTATAATGATGTAATAGGAAATGTATAAGAAATACAATAAAGTATATTCAAAACAGAGAACACTGAAATTTTTCACTCAACTATATTTATATATTATATTATATATTATTTATTATATATACATTATCACAGCCTACTCTGGAGTAGGCTGTGACATTATATATACCCAGGCAACCAAAAATCCAAATTCGGTCGACCTCCTGTGCGCGCATATGCCGCGTCAGGGTCGTCCGTAGGACCAGGGTTTGGACATGGGCATGAGGTTGGTATGAAATCGGCCGCTGGACACTGAATCTGCTTTTGTGGCAGCACTGCCGCACTGATGTGGCCACATGCCTTTGTGGCAGCACCGTCGCACTGATGTGGCTGGCGAATATCGTTCTAGAGGGCAGCACCGTCAGCGAGAGTAGGTCGCACTAATGTGGCAGATGTCGGCGAAGTAAGTCTCTATCGTACCAAATATACAGTACTTGTCCCTTTTATTCACATACACTCTCGACAATTCGAAATACCCATATAAATTTTATTTTATGCCCTGTAAAACGATATTCGCCAGCCACATCAGTGCGACAGAGATCGTCCAAAATTCAGCCAATCCGACCTTGAGCAGCTCCAAGCGTAACTTCGACAATGATTTGACGATCTCTGCCCTCGGCAGGCTTGGCTCAAGGCACGCCTGGTTAGCTGGGATATGTATAATAACACTGTTGTAACACTGTCCAACAAATTTCAACTTTTTTTTTGTATTTCGCTTCCCACGATGCGATTCTTATAGAGTTTTTCGCGCTGATTCCGAATCTTATACGTACAGTTTTTGAGAAAATGGAGTTTTAAACAAAGGCATATTTTTCAACTTTGAACAAATATTGTGATGTTATTATAAAAGATATTGAATTGTTCTTTACACACACACAGCAAAAGATTCCTTAGACTTTCCCGAATACAGTGGCGCTCAGGACGCTATACGACGCAGCGATGAGATACGGAACGGGGAACAACCGTTCTAGTGGTGAGCGCCACTGGCCGCAACTCATGTCGGGCGAAGATATTTTGCTTTCTGGTTCGGTAAAAACGTCGATGCTGCAAACTTCCAAGGGGGGTTTTTCAAGATAAAAGTCTGCTCTATCGCGTGGTATAGTTCGATTTGACGCGGGACCCTTATTTTTTGCGATAAATTCAAAAATATCGTCAAAAATTGGTGTGAAAGTGGTGTCTCTCCGTCTTTAATGATCGTTTAAACAAGCATAATGCATTAATATTATATATCACTGTATTCGGGAAAGTCTAAGGAATCTTTTGCTGTGTGTGTGTAAAGAACAATTCAATATCTTTTATAATAACATCACAATATTTGTTCAAAGTTGAAAAATATGCCTTTGTTTAAAACTCCATTTTCTCAAAAACTGTACGTATAGGAGAAAGATTAAGGACAGATTCGGAATCAGCGCGAGAAACTCTATAAGAATCGCATCGTGGGAAGCGAAATACTTTTTGACTGATGGACTGATGGTTATATATATACATATATGTAACCATTATATCGATACGACTATCTGGGAAATCAATGAAAGAAAATTCAGCAAATTTCCAAACATCTTATTTAAATAAATTAATATTTATGCGTACTTTGTTATATATGTTCGGTGTATCTTATTCGTATGCTCGACAGTGGTATAAAAGCATGAGTCTCGTTTCCACAGAAGCAGATTACATTTAGAGTAGTATGTACGTCAATGTACGTGAAGCAGCGCGTGTTAGGTTATGCGGTAACGTCATCTGGTTCTGACGTCTTTTTTTTATGTTTGTACAAATTGTTAACTCTCTTATTTTTTATAATGATCTCTGTTTCGACCGCGTGAGTGTACATTCCATTCTTCGTAAAGTTTTGCATTGCACGCAACGTTCTATTATGCTTAACGTACAAATACATTCGTAGGTATTAAATAGTTCGTTATTATTTCGACGAAGACGTCGAACCGCTAAAATATATTTTACATACGCAAATATGACTTCTACTTTGCAAAACACCGTTCGATCACTATTTAAACGAGACTTTCCTTGGAAGATTGTTAATTCCATACATATTAGGGACAATGCACGATTATTTCATCGAGTCGTGGCACAATTTCCGGGCAGCAGAAAAAACATCGTTCTTTCGGAATGTTTTGGGTGAGTATCTATTTGATAAATTTCGCAATTATTTACTATAAACATTTGAAATGGACATGCGAATGAAACAAGCTACTTATAATTACCGTTCACTACTTTATGTAAATTGTTTCATTTCTACATTTCTTTCAATATGCTTTCGAAATCTATATCTGCTTTAGAAAATTGATAATTTTATAAATAAAAGATAGAATTTTGAAAAATCACTGTAATTTATATTGGTGTATTTGTTCTTTTTGAATTATTCACTATTAGATTAGAATTCCTCGCTGCGTATTCTGCTTATAATCTTCGTCGAAAGCCATATACATATTATAAAATACTATCTCATGCTGTCTGCATTAAATTTCACCTTGAAAATCCGTGGAATAGGCGGATATTAAAATTCAACAGACAAAAGTCGACGATATGTCATGAGTAGATTGCCGATCTTTATGCAAAAGAAAAATTACCTGCCACGATTGCAACAGACAAGAGCTCACTTCAGAATTCCCTTTTTCTTATAATTGCACAACATCCATAGTTTAGCCACGAGTTTACATTATAAGCGACGCTAATAAGTTATGCGTTCATACTTTCGTATTGAGAATCATTTCGAAGAAGTTGTCTTTGCTCTCGTCGGACTTGCAATGTATTACCGTTTGCGTTCCGCGGTGCGTCACTGACTTTCCAACTACCGTGATAGATCTGCTTATTTCCGATCCGAGTTCTTCTTCTATAACCTATGTAAAATTATCGGTTTTGTCGTACTAATTTGTAATTATATCATTTTCTTCGAGTACAGAACTAAATAAAGCAGAAGTCTAGAAACCTGCCGTTACATTTCCAGAAATAATTATGCATGTATATACGAGTACTGTTCGCATCATAGGAAGCATATTTTTTTAAATATTAACCTTATCATTCGTTCAAATTTGATAGTACAAAGAGACAGATAACACGTGTTCACAGATATGAAGATTATAATGGGAACCGTGATCTTGTGCATGCCACTTATTTAATCCAGATGTATTGCATATTTGCATTCGTTAGAAGACATTTAATATCGAATGTTTATTTAAAAGTAGGATGTATTGGAGAACTGGGAGGTCTATTAGTAAATACATACCGGTATTACAGTCTTTATAGAGTCGTCCGATTCAGATATCTCCTTGGATTTTCTTCGTTCAGACAGTGACATTTACAGCCCTAAATAAGTATAATGATATGTATATATAATGAAATACGGAACGCGTCGTCGGCAAACAGATCTACGGAAGAGTTTGTGTACTCGGTTTGTTATTTACATAACAACTGACTGATCGAGATCGGGATCGGGACATCGGGATCGGGGCGATCTCTCCATGACGGCCATTGAGTAGATTCTCGGTTTTTCAAATGTTATTTTAGTACACAATTCACGCGCTCTAGAAATAGATACTCGTGAGCAGATTGTCGATAAGCAATATGTATAATGTATAAGCATATACTAAATAAGATGAGCTCCATGCTGGAAGTTAAAACATGATTGTGTAAAATGTACATACATAATATACATATATGTTTATGTATATGTACATGTTATGCGTTTATGGAAAATCGATAATGCAATATATGTATTATTTATTTTAAATTAAAGTACTTATTTTGCGGAATCTTTTCAAGTATAGCGTTATTTTCTAAAAAAAAAGAGAACAAATAAATATATTTACATTTCTATATTAATATTTTCTTTATACATGACGAATTTATCATTACGATTATAAAAGCACTTCATGGAGAAATAATAATATAAAATAGTTCATATATATTTTTTTTATTCGAGCGATCGCACACATGATATTTTGAATTTAATTCGGCATTTAATTCGTTCAACCGTTTTATTGGTTTGTTATTCGAGTTGAAAGTTTAAATCATATGGCGCGTCTCTGATTTCATTTCTGCAGGCAAGCATAATATTTCCACATCGTCGTATAACTTTATTAGAATGAAATATTCCTGTTCATTGTTGATAAGGCTTATCGTAACTGTATACAATATTGTAAATATATGTATTTGTATTCTAATGACTAGATATTCTAAATGTTGGCTCTGTATGTATATTAGATGGAGCCTTTAGTTATACATAATGAACAATTTTTATTTTCATTGGAATATCTATCGACTAGGTGGTTAAAAAATTATTTTTGCAATTTTATATAATTGTTATATACTTGTGCCAATACGGCAATAAAAATAAGCATCGTTCTAACAATTAAACACAATTTTCTAATACATTGTAGAAAGAAGCGAACATTGAAATGTTGATGTGTACTTTTTAGATCAAAGTACGCAAATATGCAAGCATTGCGCTATGCTCCGCTGTCTACGCTCACCAGTAAAGATGAAAGTCGCGAATTGATGGCTATTTGGCCAGATATTGTTCGAGACCTCACGGACGTTGGTCGTAATCATGATTTGTTGGATGTCTCTAAGAGGATGACAAAGGTGATTTTATTATTGATTAAAAAGAATTGCTAGCCTGCGGACCTACACTCTGATTTAGATAATTTCTGGACACGTTATAAATCTCAACATTTTAAAATTTCAACCTAGACCTCCGCAATAGGTGATTTTATTAACTAGACATTTTATTAAACTTTCAGGCATTACAGTATACTATTCCTACAGGGAAAAAAGCGAGGGCATTAGCGCATGTACTCGCATACAAAACGCTGGCGCCGGAAGATCAATTAACAGACGAGAATTTACGTTTAGCACGAATTCTGGGTTGGTGTATAGAAATGGTATGTACTTTTGCTACGCTTTTCAAATGAATTTATTTTACGCTATACGTAGGTTGCATAATATTATATCCATTTGTAAATAACCCTGAACATATTTTACATAGTATAGATAGAAAATGTATGTAATATACACATGTAATATGACAATACTCTATTATAGTTACAATCATTTTTTATAATAATCGATGATATTCAAGATCAATCGTTAACTCGACGTAATCAACCATGTTGGTATTTATACAATAATAATGGATTAGCAGCCATTAACGATGCTGTATTAATCGAAATGTATATATACGAGCTTTTAAGAATACACTTCAAGACGAAAGAGTGTTATACAAATATGCAGAACTTATTTTTAGATGTAAGTGGTTATGTATTGTATTAATTAATTGAAATCACTTCTTGGAGAATTCCGAACGATTCAGTTAACGTTCACATTAATTACAGTCTACGTTAAAAACCATGATGGGTCAGTCTCTAGATATGTTAGCAATGAACGGTGGAAACAAACCCAATCTAGATCTGTATACGATGGATCGATACAACGCCATTGTCAAATATAAAACAGCTTATTATACGTTTGTACTGCCAGTCACGGCTGCTATGTATTTTGTAAGTTTGCCAATCTCCTTTTTCTACCTAAAGCTAGTTTAGATAGAAAACCTTTATTTATGGATTTTTCATGATACTTCAGGCTGGTGTAAAAGATCCAGAAATGTATAGACAAGCGAAAACTATTTTACTAGAAATGGGTCACATGTTCCAAGTGCAGGATGACTATTTAGACTGTTACGGCGATGTCAGTCTTACAGGTAAACAGGGTACGGATATAGCGCAAGGAAAGTGTTCGTGGCTCGTTGTTGTAGCTTTGCAACGTGTCACGCCGAAACAAAGGAAGGTTTTAGATGTAAGCACATATATACCATCGATAAAATTTGTTTGCCGGATGCTAGCAGAAGCGATAATAATTTTTAACGATACGCAGGAATGTTACGGGGAACTGAGCAAAGAGAAAGTGAATCGTGTTGTACAGCTTTACAATGAACTAGGCTTGCCAAACACATATTCGATCTACGAAGAAGAAACGTACAACTTATTGAACACGCACATACAACAAATATCACGTGGACTTCCGCACAATTTATTTTTGAAGTTGCTCTCGATGACGTATGGCAGAAAGAAATAAAATGTATAATGTAAATTTAATTAAGAAAGAATTGCCTAATTTATTCTTAAGACAGGAAAAATATATCCGTACGTGTTACGAATTTATCGATCAAGGATAATCCCTGATAGCGATTACTTACGTTATAGCTGTTTCGAAGAACAACTAATTTAGTAGAGTATTAAATCACATTACCGTACAAAGATGGCAATTACTTGTAGCAACTATTCGATTTGCAATGGCCGATAACGATATTATAAATTTTCGAATAGGGCGGTAAAATATTTTGATATTTCATACATATATATACATAAAATATATACACATATTTTTACATAATTTTTTATTTTTCTTCTATGGAAAGCATTTGTACAAATTTAATGTAGATGTTAATATTTTAAAAGATTTAGAGAGAGAGAATCCAGTTAAATAAATCTTTTAGTTTCACCATCTAGTTTTTTCTTTTGCGTCCTATGTTTTGCTTCGTCACCTTCTTTTTAGGTCCAAATGGTTCACGTTTTTTCGTAATTTGACGAATTTTCGTGCGCACAATGTGCTTCAATTCTCGTCTAAGATTTTTGAACTCTTCGTCGGGCATAGATTCCTTAGAAAAGAATGTCACTGCCTCTAAAATTTTAATATTTACAAAGTGAGATTATTTTTTATGTATAGATCTATTTACACTTTTCATAATTCACACATACCATTAAATCGTACATCGTTATCTTCGAAGAAAAATTTATTCGTTCTTTTAGGTACATTTGGCGGCGACTCTACTTTATTTGATTCGATTTCTTTATTGCCATTCTCATCATCGGATGAATCATATTTAAATGGATTCTTTGCATTGAAATTAAATTGAAATTTTTTATTCTTAGAGTCTACAGTTGTTACGTTATATTCTTGTTCCTCTGAAAGCGTACTTAAATATGTTAGAAAAATAAGAACTATAATAAGCAGGTATTTTTAAATATAATCTCTAGCCATTCTAGCCCATCGAAATACTCACCCTTTTCACTAACTTCTTCTTTTCCAAACGTTTTTAATAAGCTAAATGGACCTCCTTCTTTTATGCTTTTCGTCAGCGATTCTGATACAGAAAAATAAATATCTTTCGATACTTCTGCAGGTACAGTTTCCACAGCGTTCTCAGCGACTTCCTTGGTTTTTTTTCTTTTTTTAACTTTTTTTGTATCCACTTCAGAGGTTTGTGGAACAATTTCATACTCTTTATGGTTGCTTTCCGTGGGATCATATCGAATCATCTGTTTCCTAAAATATGAAAATGTGTAAAACGATAGCGCGTTACGTATTATATTATTTGTTCTTCAAGATAGTTTCAAGTTTACTTTGCGATCTTTGGATCCTTATTCGCTTCTTTGCTTTTTAAACTACTTTGAATTGGTTTGCCCAGGATATTTTCTAGAATATCCAATTGCATTTTCTTTTCTTTCTGCAAGTCAGTCTCATCGTTGTTTTCTGTTGCAGTATCCTTTTCTGATGCACAATCGTCGTCCATGAAACGTTTGTCTATTTTAAATCGCTCATCGTTTCCAAAAGTAACAGTACGTCCCTGGAATTAAAATATTCAACTTTTAATAACCGGTATTGTCGAATTGATTAAAAATAATAATCTTTACTACCTTTTTATTAGTTTCAAAATTGTCAATGTCCCAAATTGGTTCATTATTGTCTTCATCGTCGTCAACACTATCATCGAACAAATCATGTTTCTTCCTTTCTGCTTTTTTTTTACTTTTCGATTCCAATACTTGATCGATATTATCATCAAATATTATTTTATTTTTGTTCGATTTGTTATCCTATAAGGATATATTTCAAATTGTTTTATTATACGAGAATTAGAATGAATCAAAGTGTTATTTAAATTTCAATATATTTACCAAGTTCTTTAGTGCATGTTGTACTGCCAATTCTTTAGCTTTAAACGATTCCTTTTTTCGTTTTAATGATTCCAGCCGTTTTTTTTCGGATTCATTGATTTCAGTCATCTTTACATACATCCGTCGATCCGTCTCGTTTTCATAATCTCTCGTGGTTATAACAGTTATAACTATATAACCATGCCATGGTGTTTGTTTATTTCACATAATTTTAGGTTATGTTAAGGCGCTTTTTCGCGCATGCGCGAGTTTCGTCAGGAACGTATTTACATCCGAAGTTTGTGGGGAACTGTGGCGGCCTTGGCGCTGCCCTACGCCGCTGTCGCACAGTGGGGTATTTGTTACAATTTGAATATATATATATATGTATATATATACACGTACACATTTTATACATTCATTTTTCAAAATCAAATCATAATAAATTTTGCGAAATTAGCGGGGCGGCCAAGGTACCCGATCTTCGTACTTGACTGAGGCCGTCTGAGGCTAGAATCGTCGCGCATGCGCGAAAAAAGCGCCTTGCATAGCACAGCCTGACCGAGCCTACCACCTGACCAAGCCTGCAAGGCCCCTGACCTACAGGTTACAGGCTAATACAATGCTTGTATCGGCTCGAGGCCCAGGCCGGTTGATTCGTGCCGGACAAAGTTCGCTGCACAAATCCACACAAATCGGAGCACCGGAGGTGAGCTTATGAAGAATACGATCGTTTAGTGTAGTTTTTTCAAGAAATAATCTACCAAAAAATTTAATAATAACAATATGAAAATAGAATTTATTTATTAGCAGAAGTTTATTCCAATTGCCTAAAACTGGAAATCTATAGCACTTCATTTTTATGCTATTCATCATCTATTCTGATATAGGAATGGATGAATTCAAATTTACATAATCGTTAAGAGTATAGATAAATTAAATTTATTCGAATCACACAAATATATGATAGGTACGAAATTGAACAATTAAATAAAGCAAAATCCAGGTGTAAATTCCATGGTAAATGAGAATGAAAAACCAGGCTTCTCGTATCTCGATTTCAAGTTGCAAATTCTGAAATTCACACATACACAATTTGAAATTTCCAATATTGGTATTAAAATTTTATAATAATTTTCTTATTATTTTACCGTAGTAATAAACTTACTCGGAACACTGTGAAATAGATGTTTAGAAATTAAATTTTCCCATTGTTATCCTCCTGCCTCTTTATATATTATATTTGCTTTGGTGTTACTATAGACGACATCTACAACATAGAATAAACGAATTAATTGGAGAATTATCAACGAAGATCGACGACTATAAGCAATAACACGACCTTTGTTCGCAGCCACGCGTCGTTTCCTTGGAAACATCCTGCCATATGTCCGTTCTTATCCTGTAACTTATAAGTACCAAAATTAAAGGTGTTTTCGTCGACGCGTGTTGACAAAACATACAGTTGACTTTTAAAGTAAATTAAAAATAAAAAGAACAACTTACCCGAGATACAGTCTATGCGAAAACATTCCGACGAAATGTTTGCGTCTCTTCTTCCACGAACGCCTGTTTTACGCTCGACAACAAAGTCCTTATATATTTTGGTTTTCCTTCCGTATGCCTATGTAAAACTTCGAAAGCCTTAGCTATCTCCAAGTCGGCGCTCCATTTACTTTCTTCTTCGACGTCCCCGATCTGCCCTTCCTCTTCTTCCACTACAACTCCTTGTTCCAGTTGTTCGTCTTCTTCTCCCCTTTCTTCTTGTTCTTCTTCCTCCATGTATATTTCTTGGCCTTCTCCAGTCTCGTTCTCGGAAAAATGTGCTTCGGCTTCTACGTCGGTCGGCGTAATATCATCCACGCGCTCGTCGCCATCCGTAAGGATAGCAACCAGCTCGTTTATTCGATCGTCCTCTTCGTCTTGCTGTTCTTCCGTCGTTACCTCTTCCGAGGATTTTGTTATATTGTTCCAAGAGTTTCTAATAAGTCTAGAATCGATCTCTGTCCACGACTCGCCTATTATTTCAACGTAATCTTTTATGGAGTAACTGGTGTAAAATTCGCTTAGCCCGCCGTCGCGTTCTGTCATTTTATGCAGCAGTTTTAGAGAAAAAAATTTCTTGAGCTTGGCGATCACCCCTTGGTCCATAGGTTGAAGAAGAGAGGTAGTGTTAAGAGGTAAAATCACGATCTGAAATTGATCGTCCCGATGGCATTCCTCCATTAACTTTATCCCCCGATAATTATCCAACAACAAAACAACTTTCTCCTGTACAGCGTTTGCCAACTGATACCTTTTCACAGCTGGTTTAAAATCATTCTCGTACCAGTCCAGAAATACCGTCTGATCCATCCAACACTTTTTCTGAAATTTAAACACTACCGGCATGTCGTCTTTGAAACTCTTCAACGCTCTTGGATTTTTAAGCTTGCTTATGACTAGCGGCTTCAACTTGTGCAACCCGTTCGCGTTCGCACAGAAACCTACGGTGACCACTTCCTTGTGCGTTTTCTTCCCTTCGCTTTTCAGTTTGACGCATTGCTCTAATATTTTGCTAGGGAGAACCTTCCAACCAAGTTTCGTCCCGTTCATATTATAAATATTCTGCCACTGTATTTTCTCCTCCTCGAGTTTCTTGTGAAATTCTTCTATGAATTTCCCCACGGACGCCGCGTCCGTGTTTTCTTCTTCTTCGTCGAAATCGTTCAATAGACGTATGTTGTGCCGGAGTTTGAATTTCTCTAGCCATCCGTGGCTCGCCTTGAACGTGGACGAACAGCCAGTGTCCTGGCTAATTTGCAACGCTTTCTTTTGCAACAAGCTGTTCGTAATAGGGATTCCTAGTGTTCTCGTGTCCCGGTACCATGAAAATAATTGTGCGTCTAAATCTTCGTACATCGGCTTCCGAATTCTCTTTCGCTTTTGTATATCGTGACCCAGATACGCGGGAAGCCCTTTTTTCCGGATTTTTCGCACGGTGCTCGGATGGATATTGTATTCATAGGCTATTCTGGATACAGAAATTCCGCATTCTAATTTCTGCACAATTATTCGCTTTTGCTCTATCGACAGAGCAGACACGTATCCACGCTTTTGACTTTGCATGATCCAGTAACCCAGCAACAGAGACACAGCGTTACCTCCGTAGCGTCGCAAGACGCAATATAATATGTTGTCCAAATTAAAGAGGATTAGATGTCCAATGTCCAATGTCCAATATAGTCGGTCCGTCGATCCCCCTCACCCCCCACATAAGCCAAGCGTAGGCACACTGTCGATGAGCATAGCTTGTACATCTTTCGAGAATGTGACGTCACGACTGATTTTATCTTTGCCGAGGGGAAAATTATCTGCGCCGGGTCTATAGGTATATATGGTCTAAGGGTCTAAGCGTGGCACCGACCATGACCATAGACTATATCCATGGCACCGACATCGACGACCGCCGACGACCGACGTCGTTTCCTAGCAGACGACACCACGACACTGCAGTGACTGCAGCGTGGCAGCGTGCAGCCGAATACATATTGCAAAACCAGAGAGGAAATGAGAGTGCTCACTCCTCAGTGCTCACATCCGGGGTTTGGCCGTGCCACTTTTGTCTCCGCATCATGTTTATCCTGGAACAGTTCCTACATCGTCTTTAGCATGGAACAGAACCTACATCATCTTTAGCCTTTAGCAGGAAACAGAACTTTACATAGAGTTTATTTTCCAGTACGTTATTATTTTTAAATTGCAATTCGTCTGTTATAAAGTGCATTCTCCCAGCTTCAATTTAAGCTATTAAACATTAAAACATTTCAATGGGAAAGTATTAAATTTTATTTTTATGTTCAAGCAAATGATTCTTGCCGTTTTTCTCATAAGACCAAGTGCTAATTCCGGTAAGAATCAACTGCTCCGGTAAAATGCTTGTACAGCGTCAATTCATGCAGCGGCAAAACGCTCAAACTTCTCGCCAAAGTTACCGACAATGCAATTGGTGGTACTAAGCTTCGATACTTCGTCGCTAGGATCGCTAGTGTCGCCGCCTCGGTTGCTATGTCGGTAACATTTGGTGAGAAGTTTGCAAACATTTTACCGGAGCAGATGATTCTTGCCGGAATTAGCACCGAGTCTTACGGGAAAAGCGGCAAACGGTCGTGCCCGTGACGCGGATCGAAATCGAAACGAAACTCGACTTTTTATATTTTTACATTGAAATTATTCATTTGAAACCCTTATATTATATTATCGGGTTACGTGTAATATAATAAAGGGCACAATGAAAATTTTTAGAATATATATATATATATATTTGATTTTCAATTAAATAATCTTTTTCATAGATGATATTTCTTCGTTTGTTCCATGAATATTGTGCAGGTTTTGACATTGTTGATGACGTTGGAAGTTGGAACTATGTCTTGACCACACTATCTTCAGACTTTGTTATTGCTACGTCAGTCTTTTCGATTGTTCCCGAACACCTTTTACTATCGTTAACATTCGCGAAAGTTGGGCTTGTTAATGGACTTTCTAACAGCTTCTCTTTTTCTTCGTCCATATTGTTCGTTGAAACATCGTCTATAACAAATACAATCTCGTACACATACATATATTTAAACATATATATAAGCATGTATATCATTAGCACCGACGAGACTGCCAGCCTTACGGGAGTTGGTGAGACGCAAATTTTCGGTGTTTTCTTACGCCCTCTAGGACATATTCTGGCTCCAGCCAGAGAAACAGAAGGCCAGCGCCACATTTCGTCGGTGAAGAAGACCATTGAGTAGATTCTAGTCGCTACGGATCGGTGAGAGTGAGAAGGCGCATTATCACGAAACCATATCGATTATTATTAAATGTTACATTCTCCGCCATATTTCAGACGATGTTTTGGCACTATTTTGGCACTATTTAGAACTTTTAGCGATGTGGTATTTCAGATCACTGTAAGTTCCACGTTATCTCCGCGCCCAGTCGCGCCCGGTTACGCGTCTCGCTGAATAGCACAGGGGCTGATCTCGTCGGTGTCATTGGTAATTCGCTGAGCAATATATTTTTAACGATATCGATGAAGATAAATGCGAGAACGTACCATAAAACATGCTAGAAATTTTCTCCTCCTCGTCAATGAAATGGAAATGTTTAATGTTTGCAAGATTTTGAATAATTTCATATGTCTCCGGGTGTATGTTCGTAAACCATAGTCTTCTTTTCTTTGCATTCGCGTTCCTTGATAATATTTCAATGCCCTAAAAATATATATATATATATGTACAGTAGTACGTGTATAGTGTACAGTGTACGTAGCACATTTTAAAAGATGTATAAAAAATTATTTCTTCCTTTCTGATTTTGGACCAATATACACACATATGTATATATAGTACATATAGCTATAGCAACGTGAACAGTATTTACCTTGACAGAGGTATAGTCCATGTATCGAACCTTCTCGCAATTCATAACGAAAGGTATGTTATGCTGCTCGTATTGCCGAATAATTTCATTGGCTTTATTACAAAAATAATTAACCGCAGGATAAAGGATAGCGCCATCCGGTCGAAGCATCGCATACTTCTTTCCAGACTGTGACTAAAGGAATTTATGAAACAGTATGAAATGTCTATGCATATTATATGAACGAAAATATACCTACATATATCTAAAATTAATATACGAAGAAACAAAGTCTGTTGCATTTGATAAACGATTCGAATAGTATTAGTTGTAAAACTCTACCTTTTACCTTGCATTCGATGACTTCGATCTGTGGCCTGGCAGATGGTCGAATCAGGTAAATTAAATTAAATGCGGCGCCAATTAAAAGTCCAATTTCAACGCCGCAAATAGTGCAAACAAAGAATGTAACTACCGCTGCAACGGCATCCCTTCCTGCAATCAAAAGAATATATATGTAGATACCAGAATATTCTTAGTTCGTTTATCCATGGAATTGGAAGATGAGTTGGACTTTTATCGAAATACATACATACATACATATATATATATATATATATATATATATATATATATATATATATATAAAATACCTACATATTAGGTTGTTTACTTTGATCGGTAAGTTAATTTAGAAAAAAGTTGTGTTTGCATAATGTTACGTAACAGTATGAAAATGATACCGATTTCAAGTCCTCGATGAGCAGCGATAATTGCGATACTTACTACTTCCCTTCCAAAGCAGCTTTACGATCTTCGCATCTATGATGAATGCCACTGCTGTTATCAATACCGCTGCAAGCGTGGCTCGGGGAATGTAATAGAAGTGCGGGGTTAAGAAGCTTAACGCTAATAATGCCATAATTCCTGCAACAGTGAATCCTCTTAAACGGAATTTTTCTCTGCCTCCTCGATGTCTGAGTTCGAGTCATTTATTTTTCAATAAATCGACGCAACGACGCGACGCGACGCGACGGTAAAGAGTAATAAAGTAAAGAATGAATATAATGAAAAATTCGTTGCTCCGATACTCGTCTTGGCGAATCCGCTATGGATTGATCATTCAAAAATGAAAATACATATTACATACCGACATATAGGCCAGCCATGGTGGTCCGTACACCGCTTGCACTTATCACAGCGCTTCTTGTAAATGCTCCAGCAGTTGGCATGGACGAGAAGAAGCTTCCGAGTATATTCGAGAGACCGAGTGTCAACATTTCTTGCGTCGCACAGATTGTGTTTCCACTTGCTAAAAAATAGTTCAAATTTACATACATATACATATGTATTGCCGATCAGAATCTTTATTTATACACACATATATATATGGGGTATGTATATACGCGTGTATTGCGTATAATGCATAATGTATAATGTATAACAAATTCTCACAAAACGCTTTAGCGATAGCCACATTTGCCAACACAGACACAAGTGGTAGCACGATCAACCCTGTTCCATAATGTTGACACATATCGATCAAAGTGTAAGTTTGATTTCCAACCTGGGCTGTAAATGGCGGCACGGACAGTTTCGGAAGTCCCGATACGATTTTCCCTTTAACAAAAATCAATTTCGTTTCAAAACAAATCACATTTTCAAGTCAAATAAGATTGTCATGATGCGTGCACGGTAAAATCAAAAATACCTGAAAGAAGAAACGGCGATCCTCCTCTGTGCTCGAAATAAAATGCTACAGTAGACGCTAAAAGAATGACCAAAGCGTTGCGACATATGGAAAGAAACCATAACATCTTCTTCGCGAACGCAGCTCTGTTGCTGCCATTCTTTTGGTTTTGGTCACTATTTTTAGCGATGCAACAATCAAAATCTCTTAATTTCTGCGAACATTAATAATTGTTTATCCACACGTATATTAGTTTAATTTTTCTTTGTCAAGGATAATGGTATGTATATCGTATTCACCGTGTAAATTTTTCAGTTTATTCCTAATATCCGACGCGACGATTCATATTCGATATTAAACGGATATAGGAAAATTTGATTAGTTGCAAATAGTTGGAGAAACTTACTCGAAAGAATAGAAGGAAAGCTATACTGGAAAGTCCAAGAGCAAAATCAGGCAATCGGATTTTCCGGGAATTTTCGAAAATTTTGATGATATTGTCGGCCACGCTGCTAGCTTTAAATTTCAGCCCGAGCAGTCCTTGTAACTGTGAGACGATTATAATGATCGATGTGGCTGATGTGAAGCCTGATGTAACTGGCATCGATATGAAGTCCACTAAAAAACCTGTATGGACCGTGGCGAATTGATTCAACAATTAATAATTATCTCGTATGTGCGTACATACGAGTATATGTATATGTATGTAGAGCATTTATATTTTGGGATTATATCATTTTATTCTTGATTCTTTAGTTTTGCGAATCTAATTGTATTAGCGTGTAGCGAGAGTGTAAATAATTCGTTGGATCAGTAGTATTGTATGTAGTATTACCTAACAATAAGAAACATCGATCGAGTGATTTCAACGAGTGGTCAACCGAAACGTCGCGTCGCGTCGTACTCTAAAACGGCTAAGTACATACACGTTAAATGTATCATTTCGATGAAATTTCGCAAATATTTTACAAACAAACAGAAATAATTGTTCGAGAATTAAATATAGCTGTTTATGTATATTTTCATTTATTTGAAAAATAGTATAAGCGAATAAACTAATAGCCTTTTAGCGGAGATGAACCTAATTCGATTAACGTAAATTAGGAAGTGAATTGTTCAAGTTCTAGGTGTTCGTTATGGCTATGTTATTCAGCGAAAATGAAACTATATATGTATTTCGATATTTTTTAATCCGCCCGCACGTTCTTATATCGTGTATCGCATTACACGATAACTATACGTATATGGTATGTATACATTCCATGCGATATCTTCCCACCTCGTGTCACCATCGATTAACCGAATTAACGAAAAATTAACGAAAACTCGTTACCGAATGAAATAGTTTAATCAAATATCAATGACGTTTAATCGAAAGAATCGATGCTTCTGTTTAATACTGTTTGCTGTCTGTTATGTTACGGATGTCGCGGTGTTTCAAGTTGTCTTTTGTAAGAAGTAAGAAAAATCGAGAGGAACGATAGAGAGAGAGAGAGAGAGAGAGAGAGAGAGAGAGAGAGAGATCGCGTGAAAAATAGTTGGTAAATTGGTAATACGAGCCTAAACGAAACAAGCCCATCAGTAATTCCACGCAGCCAGCCAGGAAGCAAAAGAGCACGACAAACTCCACAGGCATGTTCCTCGTGTACTCTAATGTCAACAGAGACATCAGGGAGGATGGGCCAATCGATACTTCTTTAATTGTCCCAAAAACGATGTACACGAAAGCTCCAACGAAACAGGAATAGAGGCCGTACTGCAAATCAACGTAAAAACCGCATTCCTTTTCATTAAATGTCTCCTGTTTCGCGTCAACGTCAACGCATCATCTTTATAGAATATGTGAAAGTTCATATGTTCCTATGAGCGTTGAAACGCGTTGAATCAAATTCCACGTGACGTCTCTATGAAAATTCAATTCTACGTATGTATTTAATATTAATAGTTAATATACTGGACATACATACGGCAAGGAACGTGCATTTACAGCGGACTCCCGTACAACGCGATCAAACAATTCTTTCAAAAGTTTTTAAACAATTCTTTGTACATCTACTGTAAATTTGTTGCCACACGAAATACATGTATTGTATATACATACATGCACACACGTGCATAAGTACACAATATCTCTCCCCAAAGTGATTTTTCAACGAGATTTCAAGATTATCGGCGCGGCGTGCGGCGTGTTCTCGGACACGAATATCTCGAGATCGAATGATCGAAAATTTCAAACGCACACATGGAGGAAACGAATGAAATCGATGGTACGATACCTGTGGAATAGCATAAATACCTGTGCAGTTAAACCTGCGAGGGCAGCGTACGCTATACTTTGCGGGATCAGAGTGAGTCCGAGCGAGAACCCGGCCACCAAATCGGAAACAGCATCGAACTTGGAATACTTTGGCAGCCAGGTCAATATTGGCATATATTTCGCTATCGAGCACTTTGATTTATCATCTTTCTTCTGCGGCGACAGTCGTTCTTCCGACGAGATTGATGTTTTCATCGTATTTAGCTTCGTCGTAATTGAGAAGATCGGCGAAGGAACCGGAAACGCACTATTTAAAACTTAGCGACCGAGAAACGCATCGGACGCGTCGGATGGTCGATGGAAGATTGATTTCGATCGATCAAGTTAGAATGACATTAGAGAGTCGGATAGCAAGGAAACGGTAGGGTAGAACGACGCGACGCGCGACGGTAGACGGTAGACGGTAGACGGTAGACGAAAAGCTGCCTATACTCGGGGAAGCAGTGGCGCAAAACTGACGCAGCCGCCCGCGCCATGTCGTTACATTGCAAACATATGTAAACGCGGTTCTATCCGGCTATCAGCAATATTTTCACGGCTACCAAATTGTTATCGCACGGTGTCGCGTCTCCGAATAAAGCTCAGGGCAAACAGCCGGTGCGGCGCGGCGCGGCGTTAGGAAGAGGAAGCTGCTGGGTTTTGCTTCGCTTGCTACCGGAGTTGAGGAAAATTTCAAATTGTTTTCCAGAAACCTATATGTACTAGGGTCTATAGCCCGTAGTCCTTATAGACCTGCTTATGTACCTCATTATTTTTATTTCGCATCATTCTCCTCGCAAAAACGTACATCCTACATCCTACAATAGAAGTATATTCTCTTTTGAAACTTATTGTTAAATGTACGCTATGTATATCGGTAGAATAGTAGCAAACGTATAATGTATTTCGTATAAATATAATTGTTAAGAAAGTTATGAATACGTGGAGAGACATATTTAAATTTGACGTAATCACGCGCAACATACTTACATACGTATGTATACATATGTATATGTCAGCATGCTCTACATTTAACTTGAAATATATGTAGTACTATAGACGACTATCCCCTATCTTACGATCTCAGTTTACTCGAGTAAATCTGCTGGAGATTAAACGAGAGCATAATGTCACGACTAGAGGGTCCACCGCACCGCACCGCACCGCACCGATTCAATGCCATCGTTTTCCTTACCTACGACCTACATTATTTCTGGACCATATTTCGCTCTTCGTTATTCAAGATGGAAGCATCACGACGTTCGCAACTTTTTAATGTTTAATGGATGTAAATTGAACTTTGTACTTTGTACATTGATTTTTCCCGAAACACGAGAACCTATAATATGTTGCCATACTTTTCAAGTAAATATTTCACGTGGAATAAATCCTGTCATAAAGTAAAAAAATATGGCTTCACGTTTTATCTCGTTGTATCCTAAAATATAAGTTAAATCTCTCAACATCTAATTAATGCTACAGTTTGCGTCTGTATCACGGCTCTCTTCCATATACCTAATCCATCGGCAAACAAAATTAGACACGGCAGTGGCGCAATCGAATCGTTACTGTTAATCTTCGGCAAACATAGACTAATATTAAGCAGTAAGCCCTATTATTATCAGATACGAAACGTTTAATTTCTATCGTTCAAGGTAGACTGTAATTTTTTATGGTCTAATATGGTAAAATACATATGACATACAATATTATTTGTATTTCTATTGCTAGAGAGAGAAAGTTCACTATGTACCTTCTAGTATCGTCGAGAAAGGTATAAAGCTCCAGCTTTGATATGAAAAAGGAGTTGGTCGCTACAAGCTGCGCTGCACATAAAGGTTTATTTATTTATAATGAACACCTAAATGATACTTTCGCGAATACCAAATGCAAGAAAAACTATACATATAACTAATAAAAAAGTTCGTACGTTTTCGAAACGAATTTTTTGCGCAATCAGTGGACAATGGAAGATGTCAAGAAAAGAGAAAAAGCATACACAAACAAAAAGGTACTCGTGCGTGCAACTTTCAATACAGTGATGATATAATGACGACGATAATAATAATAGTAATAAATAATAATAATAATAATAATAATAACAACAACAACAACAACAATAATAATATAATGACGATGGCGATGACAATATATGTATATGTAATGGTAACAATATATTGTATAATATTAAGTGACAACGATAATTAATAATTAATAAACGTAATACTAATTATAGTCGATATTTATTTTCGATAAAATCTCTATGTAAAAATTCAATAATAACACAATAATAAGATCGTTCGATGTGCTGGGTTTGGCACACGTGTCACCATTTGTTGGCCGATTTACGTCAATCTCTTGTTGACCAGCTCGATTTGTTCGTCAACCCTGTCGGATATTCCTAGGAACTTGGTCGGTTTCATGCCAACCATCTTGATGGTCATTGGCACGTAATCGCTGCTGACCTGGGTCAAACGAGCCAACGACTTCATGCAAACGAACAGCTGCTCCTCTTCGGGTGTGTCGTTGAAGTATTGGCATAACGCCATCGTCAGTTCCGCAGCCAGATCGTCGAACACCTATGGGAATTTCGGAAGAACGTGAGAAGAGAAGACCCCTGGCCCTGGGATCGCGCAGGCGCCTAGGCAGTGGGAACGCGAGCGAAACACGAACAAGGCGCATCGTCTCAGCTAAGAAAAAGATACGGACCACAGTTTTCACTTCTTTGCAGGCCAGATTGTGAATAATAGCGGCACCCCGTGTCTGCAAGTCTATCGAGGTTGAAAGCAACGCGTGTATCGCCACTTTCGTCGTCACTCTGATGTTGTTGATTCTCTGGTTCTTGTGCTGCCACAACGATATGTACAACAGCCACTCGGAACTGCTCAGGTTCTCGAACAAGTTTGTCAACTGTTAACAAGTTTGCGCAGATTAAAATTTGTTTCCACAGTTTTACGTCCACAGTATACGTAGATAGACTCGAGAGAGCGCGCAACATCGGATACCGCTTACAAATTGTGTGAGAGCAAGCTGTTCTTCCGCGGGATGCAGATCAAAGTCGTAAGCATAGTTCATAATGATATGGTCTCTCCTGTCTTGGTGTAGCAAAAGAATCACATCGTCCTTTAACGCGGCAACGGAAAGTATGTTGAACAGTTTCACTCTTGCGTTGCTCGGTATCGTCTCGTCCCTCAGAATTCGACCTGACGAACAACGTAGACATCGTACAGATTACAGATTGTTCAGCGTTCTAAACGCGATCCCGACAATCGTCGTTCGTCGACTCACCTACAAAATTCAAGAAGTTGTCTTCGAGCGCCCAGGAGCCTTCATCCTCTAGGACGTACATTCTCAGTTTGTCCATGCATTGCTTCTCCTCTTCGTTCAGTTGCTCGGTTACCAGACTGTTTAGAGTGTCGTACTCCGCCTTCACGTCCACCAAGTCTTTGAACACTATAGGGGGCTCTGCTGGCAACGATTCCGCCGCGGGCTCGTCGAAGCTCAACAATTGTGCTTCGGTCAATTGTTGGGCAGCTGGTAACAGATAAACCTTTTGTACTATCGCTGTACACTTTCGATTTTCAACGCAACTTTTCTTTTTCTAGCCAATTCTTACAATATAATTATTCTTATAATTAAATAAACAAGAAATCGCGTCAAGTAGTACGTATAGTCGATTTCGATAGAATCCAACTTACCTTCGCTTTCCGCCATTTCTGAGCAATTGCTGGGACCAGTACTATTCGTATCACTGGCAATCTCTTTACTTCCCTTGTGTTTCTTCTCCTTCTTCTTCTTTTTCTTCTTCTTCCTGTCCTCTTTAGCTAGCTTTTCGTTCAGCTCGTTCCTTCTTTCTTCCAACGCAATTGAATTTAATCTGCCGTGAATATATAAACAATAGACAATAGACAATAGACAATAGACAATAAACAATAAATAATAAACAATAAACGACAATATTCATAAATATCAGATGATATTGTACTTTTTATAGTTACAAAAAAAAAAACCGTTAAATTTCACAATGAAAAAGCGTTTCTCGGAGAAGTTCAATGTTTATATAGTTTATACATACATAGATAGAGTTTCAAAATTGTTCTCACCGTGCTTCTTCAATGGCCTCATTTAAAAGCTCAAATTCTGGCGAGACTTCTCTTTGGTTTCGTGTCCCAAGGAATGTCGAACCGACTGTGAACAGTGCTGATCCACTTGGGCTGTTGCTCAAAGTTTCTATCAGCGTTCTCAAACCTTGTCCAATGGGTCTGCACACGAAATTCGTGTGATTTGGTGATTTCAGTCGAACAGAATTTCACATGTAAAATACGTCTATGCTATATACAGGGTGGGGCGGAAGAGGATGATGATTCCACGTGTAAAAATAGATCGAAAGAAAAAGGAAAAACATTTTTTCGTTCGACAGCCCGTTTTCGAGAGAGTCTTCGTTCAAAGATAGCGGGAGAAAGTAGAATTGGTCGGGCATGATCAGACGCGCGTCAGACGATTCCTACTTCCTACTTTCCTACCCAATGCCAAACGTACTCTAATTTTATAATTTCTAATACATATGTAACGTGCATAGTACATATGTATATGCATGGCATATGGATTTTGTTAAAATCTTACAATTGTAGTATCTCTTCTGGTAGATCGAGGATGTACTTCGGAATACTTTTTCCCGCCAAAAAGTTGCTGACTTCTTCCGTGAAACAGTTGCAGTTGTGCTTGAATAAATTGTACGTTCCTGGACTGCAATGAAAAATAGTCATTGTAATTAGTACCGGTGTATATACTTTAAAAAAGATCTGTTCTCCGAGTCCACTAATTTCCAAAAAATTACTTAAATCTAGATCTTGAAAAAGTTTTCTGTTACTCTCTCGTAGACTCGTAGTATTCGTATAGTAGAAAAATTCGAAAATATTGAAACGTATAGAGAAAAATCCAGACCCAGTTACGGCTGCCATGAAATCGTCAAAGTTAAAAGCATCCGCCTCGCGAGGCGAGGGTTAAGGGTTATTTTCGGTTAAAAGATGCCTGTGCCCAAGTTGGTCTGTTTTTCTGCGGTTATTATTAGACAACGGATGTTATGGATTTTAAAATATAAACCTAGAAAGCACAGGGACCAAGAACTACATAAACGCGTACCATCGCATCGCGATCACTTCAAAACTCTCGTGCCTCCATTTCGTGAGAAATAGAAAATGCAATAACTAAAGTAAGAATAGCAGAGACCGCGGAAAATTGTCGACGCGCGATACATACTTGTGACTTGTGACGCACGATCCATGAATCATAAAATAATAACAACGAAAACGTATAGAGGTATAGCGAGACGAATAATGATGTCACTATAATATTTAGTGGCACCTCTATCTGTGAATACTATTTTCAAACATGTTGCAGATTTTTTCAATTAGATGTTTTATCAGCAAAGTTGTTTTTATATTTTCGGTCGTTTTCAAATAAAAAAAGATCAAATATTTGATTTCCGAACGCGACAATTTAATAAGAAATATTTTACTTCCCGAATGCAACTAATTAAACATTTCATTTTCTAAATGCACAGCAAACAAGATATGTATTTTAAATAATATATGGTATATTTTAGCCACTACCATATGAAATAAATTTAATAAATTTCTGATTGGAAAAGACCGAAAGCCGAAAAGTGATTAAATGGATAAATCACCAAATTAAAATGGACATGTCGAAGCAAACACGATCAAACTTTTCCCAACACAAAAAGAATGACATTGCACTCGAATGAAATCGTAGAAAATCACAAAATGCACAGAATTCTATTTTTCTATTCGAACGAGAAGACATTTCCGGCACGCGGAAGAATGAAAATGGACATGATCGAACTCACGCGAACTTGGACGTTCCCAGGCCGTTGATGTACTCGAGGAAGATGGAGTACGACAGGTAAGTGACGCCGATGCTTTCCACCTTGTCCGGCTCGCCTAACACCGTTCCACCCTGAAACGGAAAAACCGGATTCTTCCGGGATGATGTTTCGGGAAGAAATCGTACATTCGGAAGCGCGCCAATGTCAATTTAACGAAGCCGTTGCGACGCGCGACGCGCACAATTTTAGAACCGTGACAAAATCGCGAAAGAAACCGTTCCCTGCAAGAATCGCTCGAAATAACCGTGGACCATCTTGTATCGGGCGAGCGCGCTCTCTCGGATCGAACCGAACACGATCATGCGAATCGAACGAAATTGTATCCCCATCTCGGGGTGGCATGGCGGCGCGCGACGCGTGGCGCTTCGAATGTATTTAGTCGACTACTTCCTAAACTTTCTTCTCGTTTCTAAACGAAACCGTGTGTCGGAACGAGTGGAGTTTTTCACAGTTGCGGAACACTTGCGCAGTTTTTCGGAGTTACGCGAACGATCTTTTTCACCTGAAAGAAGGAAGTCGGGGCACGATCAACCGTTTCTCCGTCGTGTCGTGTCGTGTCGTGTCGTGTCGTGTCGTGTCGTGTCGCGTCGCGTCGCATCGTTTCCACGTTTCGTCGAGGAACCACTCGCATTCGAACTGACGTCGCGACGCCACGCGTCCGAGCAGCGTGTAACTCAAGATCATCGATGATCGCGCGCGCGCGCAACCTCTCCATCCATACCGGTTCCGGTTTATTTTTCGATGCGTTCACGGCCGCGTGCACGCGTAGACAGTACTCAAAATTATAGTGTTTTTTCTGGTCCATATTGCGAAGAATAAAACTGCAGGAGATTATAAATGGTAGGGGTATATTTCGAATAAAAATAAGCTCTTCTTTTCTAGAGATATTACGTCAGGGAACGATTTCGTGTCAAAACGCAACAAGGAATCCGTCACGAACTATCGCACTGACCTACCAGATCACATAATATTGTGCCATAATTTTTCTTTAAGGGTTCATGGTACCAGCGAGTGATTTTAGCAACGATCGTATCGCGTCGATTGTTACGTCAGTCATATTTCGGGAAATATCGTAACGACCGAACTTGAAAATTCGTTCCTGCCGTGACAGATGGATAGAAATACAAGAAAGAGTATGCCGCTATAACAGAAATTAATGGGTGCTGTGAACTGCGAAGGGTTTCGTTAATTTCATGCTTCTCCACTTCCGTACGAAATAAAATGAATGAAATAGAAATAGCTTGTGGTAAAAATAATAATAAAATAAATAGTGTACGGTACGGACACGGTTACACGGTTACACGGTTACACGGTTACACGGAAAAGAATGAAATAAAAATAATATTTATTCGTTATCCGCGACCAGCCAAGAAAGCAATCCGAATTCCTTCTGTCGTTCCTCGATTAACAAACGACTTTTTGGCAATAGCGGTTCCAGGGTAGGGACAGTTATGGATTCCGATCGGTTCGGAGAACGGAGGTTCTAGCGTACCTCGAAACAGAACGCGGTCCCGGTCCCAGCAGCTTCTTAGAGGCGGAGTATCGACGGGAAGACTTACCGACAGCTTTCGCCGGATCTCGTCGAATCTTAAACGACCGGAATCGTACCATACAGCGGAGAGAGTGACGACGAGAGAGGAGAGAGAGAGAGAGAGAGAGAGAGAGAGAGAGAGAGAGAGAGAGAGAGGGAGAGAGGGAGAGAGAGAGGAGTGAAAGAGAATCAAGTAAACCGGGTAGCTAATTTTAGGAGCAACCGGACCAAATTTAGTACCCGCTCGTGTCTAGCGTATCGTATGGCGTGGAATGACTCCTCGTTGCTAGCCCCGAAGCTGAGCGGTCATGATTCGGATCGCAGCGAGTGCACACCTTGCTGCTATCTCGCTATCAGTCGCTAACATTTCGCTCTCTTCGGAATCTTTTCTTTTTCGGATTCCAGCTGTCATGTCGGCGGACCGTTCTTAACAACGGGAGCAACCGAGCAATTAACCCCCAGCAGCTAGCTGCACGATTTTTCTACGTTGTTGGCCGCCCGAGCCACATTTTCGACACTCCAAATCGAACAGACCAATTGCTATATTCTTTCTTTTCCGGGTTACAATGTTTCTAGAGTGTTTTATTTAGGCTCGGATGCGTTTCGTTTGGGATAAAGCGGAGAGCGATTAGATCGACCGAGGATCTCGAGGTAAAATTAACGAATCTCTAAAGGTTTCACGGTTTTCTCAATCGGTTATTACGCGAATAATTTGAACAATCTAGTTCAGTGTTCAGTCAATGAAAAAAGCTATTATGAAATGCGGTGGCATATCGATATGATGCAATTAATTACGAAACTAATAATATAATTTGTTGCAGCGCCATTCAACGTCCTTAAGCACTATAAATAAAATTCAATCAACTTTCATCGAAAGAATAATCAAACAGGATGATTAAGCGAAACAAAGGTGTGTCAATTTTTCACACACAGTAGCGTGTGTGTGCAGATTGTTTCAGTTGATCAATTATCCTTTTGATCAAACAGTTAAAGTTAAGACGTGTTTGTTATGGTAATTAAACTATAAGAAATTATACTCACAGGTCGAGCAGTCTGGATTCCAAATGGACCAAAGTAGTATTCTCGACCATAAGCGACGATAGCTGTATGCCATATTCCTTCTACGTGTCGACCTAGACGTAAATAAACATTTCTCGATTAGATAAAGCGTCTACGGAAGCACACAACTTGTTAATTTTATCCATAATATACATATAAGCTATGGGCTAGAATTAGATAAAAATTGATTTAATCTTTCGACCATTCATTTTTCTTCGAAATATATCAAAATACAGCTGAGTTATTAAATTTTAACTTGATCTTTCGTTAACGCGTTGCTTGAAAAATTCTCCTCTAGATTAACTATAGTAATTAGGCTATCCACGTGAGCCCTATGCGTCAAAACGTGACAGAACGATTGATGGAAGTGCCAAGAAATACATCCGGGCATATTGGCTATAGCTTTGCGACGATTGGCATGAGACTGTACACCTCTACGCTTGAAGAGGTGTACACATGAAACTTCAAAGAAACTGTGTAAAACTGAAACTGTCGTTCACTTTTGCATAATAAAGTAATTTTGAAAAGTCTTTCGTAAAGACAATATATGTACAATAAATATAATCAAATGTTACCAATTTTTATAAGACAGATCTCTCTTTTGAAAAAAGCTGTAGTTGTTGTAAAATTGTCAAGGAATTTACAGAAGAGAAAACAACGTTCCTCTTGCAAGAATGACTATGTTTACATATTTCACGGCCGTGGCCAGTATAATTGACAAATAGCAGGATTATCGAGCGAATCGTTTAGCCTCTGCCAAACCAGAAAGAGTTACGAGGTGCGTGAACTTCGATGTCAATACAATTAATAGTCTAGATATCTAAATAGATTAAGAATGGCAGCGGACGCTCCTGCCCAAGGACCCTCGTTAACAAATCCCTCGCGGCGCGGCGCGGCGCGGCGCGGCGCGGCGCGGAGTACAATAATAATCGCGGCTGCCCTTGTCATTGCAAATCCGTTCGATGTTTACCGCAACGTCCACCCGATTCATCCACGCTGAATTAATGGCAGCCGTACAACGGCTTAGAGTTTAGAGTTTAGAGAAACCTCTATGCCTGCTATCGATGAACGTAGTCAGGACGTGGTCAGGAAGCAGCGATCACAAATTCACAACAACTTCCCTATACAGCAATCATTTTACATTCTTTTCGAAAAATAAGATACAATAGAAAAATGTTGGAACACAAATTCGTCGGAGGGAGAGTCTATGTTTGTAGACGTGTCCCGCCATCAAATCTATGGAAAAGATCGTTCTTTTTAGTTTTATACGCGCGCGCGCGGGGTGTCCGAAAAATGTTGTACGTGGTCTGGAAAGCGACGATTTCTGAGGTGGCGGTGCCACGTGGGCGTCGCCAATTCAAGTTTTTAATCAGATTGTTGGGTAACGGCGGTAGTTCCCACGCGCGGCATGATCGAGGGTGAGCGTAATGCATAATTTTGAGCTTGCTGGGACCGGACTCGGCTCGAATTCGGAGTCGTCGGCCCGTGACTTCCTCGACCCCGTTTCTCACCGCGGGAATAGCCGAGCATATCCGCGATTTTCTTATTGCAACGCGTTTCTGGGAGGGTCGTGCCATGCCATGGCGAAATATAAACGAGAAATAGCCGCGCCGCGTTAGAGGTACGGGCCATCCAACCCGACGCGCGACGCGACACCACGATTCACCACTTTCGACGCTTGCGCAACGTTTTACGAGCGGCCACGCTCGGGATCGCGGTTTTTTCCGGTTCGGTCGGTCGTTTCTGCACTTTGCTGACACTTTCGGTGTGTTATGGGGTCGTGTTCAGCCTGTATGCTCAGATTTTGCAATATGCCAAAAACTGTGGAACAGGTAATTATTTAAAGCGCGCCGCGGTCGGAAAAAAGTTACTCCAAACGACCTCTGGAATCAGCCCTTTCAACAAAGTACAACATTTTTCGAACACCCTGTACATCCACGCGCGCGCACATACATATACATATACATATACATATATATGATACATATAGAATATTATATGTATTATCGTAAAAATGTAGTAGTTAGGTAAATGTGTACACTTTCGTGCGCATATCGATCGAAACGGTAAGTGTATTCGCCAGCAGAAATAGTAAATCATGTACATACATGTAAATGAACATTTACGCTAACGTAACATTATTATTACGCATATTTTTCAAATTGCTTACTAAAAAAGATTACTCTGGAATTTTTACATACTACGATTATAATGCTACAAATATAGATAGCAATCAGCCGTTTAGTTTTGAACGACCTAGTGTAGTATATTTAGCAAGATCAGCGACGAACGCTTGCGCAATGCTGCCCTTTTCTTGCGATTCATTCCCTTTTCGGAAGTGTTTATATTTAAATAGCTCCGTACCAAAATGGCGGTAGCGCTTAGTGGATATTGCCAAATATCCAAGCACCTAAACAGGTGCTTTCCGATTTCCCTCGTTGGGGAAGGCCAGTTGGATTTTTAGCACGTTGCTGACGTCGGAATTATTATTAGTTATTATTTAAACCAAGCTTTGCTTCTCGGCTATGCGATACCCGTATGAATTTCCGTCATTCGGTGGTCATTTTTAACCAATTTTTTTTGGAAACAGCTATTTAATCGGTTAAGTGGATTACCAATCATAAACAAAAGTCGCAGCAAATAATATTGGTTTTATTTCGATAAATGCTGCAGAAATCAGTTTCGTTGCATTTATACAGAATTAACACTGTTTGATCAAGAATAAAGAGCCGCAGGAACAGCGACCGAGCAAAATAGTTCGTAAGCCGCCGAGACGCGTGCGCGCGCGCGCGCGACGAATCCTACCGACTTTTTCATAATTTTTTTCAGCCAACCATGTTCGAGTATACCGACACCGTTATTCGCTGCTTAAAAATATCTTGTTGTTGCTGTTTACCTCGCGTACGCGTGTGTCTCGGATGAAGACGCAGCAACGAGTGCTTTAAATAACGTACAACGAATTTCAGGCAGAACAAACGGTCTCGGCCATTTAAATAACGTCCGACCATCCGACGTCGCAAAACAGTTATCGTCCCTTGCATTGTCATAGCTAAAATTAATCCCGCGAATATCGTTGATTCGTGTATCGCGGCAATTTACCAACAATTTTCGAAAATGCGAAGTTCTTCGTTATCCCCCGGATCGTATTTCGTTCGCAATGATTTGCGACGATCATTATATTGTACAAATATCACAACTCTTTTGTGGAGCAATTTATCGAAATTTGCATTTCGAGTCAAGAAAGCACCCAACGATGGTCTTGTTTAGAACAGTAACATTAGATATTTCACTCACCTATGACAGTTCTGGACATTTTAGCAGCCATGCCTTTCGACAGGTCGTAAATATACAATTCGACCATAACGCTGGAGTCCTCGTCGTTGTCCATCTTGTTCAACTAAAAGAAAAGGATTCTCCGATAAATAATGATTTCATTAGTCGAGAAACTTCTGGGAAAGTATAAAAGTTTAAGAAATATACGTATATGGACCTAACTAGGAGCACTTCTAAAGAATTGTAAACTATTCTAAAATCGTAGTCACGTGTCACTGAAAATTAAAACACAATGTGTGTACTTGGCGCTACAACAGACACGATTAAAATCATTCTCGAGCAAACGATGATTTAGCGATGATAGTAACACAGTATTTTCCACGCTCACCGTAGAAACAACAAAACCATTCTATTCGAAAAATTTCCGTAGAAATCTTAAAGAATATACATCCCCCCGTGATACAAACACTGTCATATACATATACATATACATATACATATACATATACATATACTGTCTAATCTGCTCTAAATCGTGAACCGATACGTTTCTCGGAGAAACCGGCCGCGCGCATAGTCATCGGATTTTAAGCAATTATAGCTCTAGGGTTCGAGCCAAACGCAACAAAGAGGAAAAGTTCAATGAAACTCGCCGACACCATTGATTCCCTTGCGACATAGCAAGATATCACTGACAGGGAAAACCATCTATCAACGCACACGAGTTCTGATCGAACGAACCAAACTTGTTTTGGATCCACAATTTCAGACGAGAAAACAGATTTTTCGATTCAGCAGAAGACTTTGCCGGACCAAGAAGATCCAGATCGAAACGGCAGGACGGCAATTTCCCGCGTAAACGTTCAAATCTTCGAGAAGGTTACCAATTGGTCGATTTTTTGCTGGCTTTGAAACTGAGAGCGGCGATCTTTCGGTCCCTCTTCGGGTCGAAGAAGACGCGTTACAGCAAGATGGGACGGCCAGAAATTCCGGAACTGCCTCGGATATTGCTCGCTGCTATTTTGCGTGTGGCAAGGGGTCGCCCAACTCCGCTTATGTCGGCCCTGATGGATAGGAAGAGTCGGGGACGCAAATACACTGGGTCGGCCGCGGCCCGACTAGACCCGATGGACCGACGCGCGACGGACGACGGAACAAGACGAAAACGCGAGACCGAGAGTCCTTCGGGATCGGAATAGAAAATCAGAATGACGTTTCGGAGGATAGAACGAGGAAAATTGTTTTAGAGAGTCGAGGAATGTTTTTGGGGATGTTCGATCGAGCGGAAAGCGGAACAGACCGACCTGACCCGATCGATCGATCGATCGACCGACGCGACGCGACGTTCAACGCGCAACGTGCAACGCGCAACGCGACGGCTCCTGAGCGGAGGATACCGGTGGCACCGATTTCACGATCACTAGATGAAATCACGAGCGCTAGAGATCCCGATCCTCTTTGGATCAAACGTTTCAACTCACTGTTCTGCCGACGCGCATCAGATGGAGCGACCTATTCGCGTTCCAACGTTTCAACAACATCGTTATATCGCTGAATGAATCAGCAGTACTCGCGGACGACGCGTGCCGCGTGCCGCCTGCCGCCTGCCGCACCGACTTGCGAATCGGCTCGACCAGCTTGAAAATTCGTGATTTTACCGCAGTTTTATTAATCGATGTGCTACGAAAACGACATAGTCGGATCAGGTCGATTTTTTCATACCATTCGATGAAACCCCCCCAGAGAAAACTCTCTGCGGCAAGTTTCAAGTCGGCACTCGTACCGCTAGGATAGTTACTGAGTGGGCACATCGCTTGGTTCAATTTAAAGAAAGTTATTAGTTTTTAAAGAAGATCCACTTAATTTTGTCTACCGACAGCGACAGCGACCGTACGATGCCGAAGACGATCAATGAAAACAAAACGCAGACGTGTTCGTCGACGCTCCCAGACTCGATTCATTCGTCCCGCGTTAATAGTAACGTTCGAATGCGCAGGACGTATCTACAGGACGTTCCAGGGCAAGCGAGAGAAAACTTACGCAACTCGTTGGGCTTCTCTACGAAACGACGAGAGACTGGACGGCTCGAATCGAGAAGGATGACTAGTTTGACGCTAGATCTGCAGATGTCCCGCAGAGAGTTGCCAACTTCCTCTGCCAGCACGACGCGGCGATTCGTCCTGGATCCTCGGGACCACTGGAAAGAGGACGACGCGCGACGATGCGAACGGGTAGCGCGCAACTCGTTAGCCGTTAGGCGATCGAAGAGCGACGACAGCCAAACTATGTTGAGGGACGAAGACGAAGAGGGAAAGTGACAGACACGTGAATCTCGTGTTCGACGACTGTCCGCGGCGGTCTGTGTCACTATGTTCCGACGACTGCGAAATCCTCGCGCCTCGCGGGAGTCAGGGACCAGGTGTTCAGTTTTAGGAGATACGGCGCGGTAGTCGTTCTTGCCAGGAAAGATCGTTAAAGAAGTAAGAGGATGTTCGCGCGCAACCAGCGCATGCCTCTACCTACCGGCGCAGCGCGGCGCAGCATCGCGGCCAATAACGCGTCACGGTGTTGTCCTCGAGCGACATATGCGAAAAATTCGGCACCGAAGTGTCGCTTATAATTTATAACTAATAACTGGTATAGGATAGCCGTTAACAAAACGAATCAACCATTCTTTTTCTTTTAGACAGAATTTCTTTGGTCCTACATTTATTTCTAACAAGCAAATCAAAACCCTATTATATTTATTTATTTATTTATTTATTTATTAACGTAACATTATGTACGTGGAGTCAAGGTAGGTATGTTTTTCGTGATTTTCGCTGAACGAACAATAAATATGTATATTTCTATATATCGCAAGAATGGATTTCTCAAAATAATTTAAATGAAAAATAATATCTACATTATGTGTAATTCCAGATACGAATAACGCAAATGACTTGCAAATTTTTTAAAATATTTCTTTGCATCATCCTCTCCTCCCGCTGTTTCCGCCATTTGTATTTTTCCCACCTCCTCCGACGACTCCGGAGTAGGGTTGCCATATTCGCCGGCCGCCAGGCCCCTTACGTTTCCGTCCCTCGCCTAGATGCTCCGTAAAGCCTGCCTTCGCTTCCCCCAACTCTGACCACTATCGCTGCCGCGTACCGCGTGGAGCATGCTACCGACGTGGTACGCGGCATCGTAGTGGTAAGAGTGGGAGAAGCGAAGATAGGCTTTACGGAGCATCTAGGCCAGGGACGGAAACGTAAGGGGCCTGGCGGCCGCTGAATATGGCAACCCTGCTCCGGAGTCAAATTGCATACATTATAACGTAATCAAAAACTATTTGAAACCAAAACAAAGAATAGTTCTTATCGAAACATTTCAGAATAGCTGCTAATTATTAAAATTTCTAACAGAAAACTAATTAGACGCCGCAGGTCCGTATTCGAACGATACGAAAATTTGCATCTGTCATTTTCACGAAAAGATCAAAGAACTTGACCGTTTCGTTACGTGTTCGCTTAGGAGTCGCGTACTTGCGTCTATACACACACGTCTATAAAAAAAAATGTGTAATGTCGATGATAAAACGGTAGAAATATGATTTATCGCGTTATCTATCGAACAGCCTGTCGAATGTCGTACCGTCGCGTCAGTCGCGTCGGTCGCGTAACCTTCCCGAAAACTCGCCTCGAAAACATCGTGTCAGTGTCTCCCTTTGCTATTCATAATTGCTTCGAAATAGCGATACTGTCCGTTTTATTTATAAACGAATACGATCACCTGGTACATAATTGGTAAGTATCGCCGCTGTGGTCACGACCGGACGACAATTTACGAGTTCCGACAACCTCGAGATTATTTCCAACAGAGCGTATACGCGTACATACAAGTAACGTAACTACATATTCCATAAAATTTCTGATTCGTTTACCGCGATCGTTCGATAAAACGTGTCACAATCGCCAATAATACGAGAATCGCGCGTGTCGGTTCGATTGCGTGACATTCGAAAGGAATCCGCGTGAGCGGCACTGCTGAAAAATAAACGCAAGAGGGCCAATAGCGCAACGCTGAACGGCCCGAGGCGACGCGACGGTTTCTCGGGAATATTCAGCGAGTACGGGGTGATTCAAAATATAAGTATAAACGGTTAAATGCAGGACGCGTGCCGATACGTTACCGGGTTTGTGAAAAAAAATCGAGCCCGCGCACGAGAGAGAATAAAATAATCAGAGACCGCGCGCGCGACCGTGCGTGTCCTCTTTCGACGCTTTCGACTTCGACACTTCGACGGATGAAAAATTAATAACTGGTGATCGCACTGCTCGCATTCGTTCACGTTCGTTCGCGTGGGGGAAAAAGGGTGCTCACGCACACGGCACACGTATAGAGCATCGAAAAACGAGTGACAACCTCCCTGCGTGTTGTAAACACAAATCTTATTCCGCAATCGTGATCTGTGTCTATCTACTGCTATCTACTTACGAGAATTCACTGATCGACAAAAGGATGGTGCAAAGATCGGCCGTGTTCTATTCGTGTTTGTTGATCGGCGACGACTGAACTGTGGCTACTAAATAGCTCGGCTGGCTTTGTAATATACTCGGGTGCGCGTAGTTTTTGTGCGGATCGTCGACGCGGTTTACAGGAGGAAGCAAGTCATCCATTCTTGTTAGACGGTGCCCGTTTCCCGCAGAGGAGAGGTTAGAATACTAGACGTTGACTCGACAATTTTCTGGCGACCACTAGGGAGTTTGGCGGCTATCGGTTGCGAGCAAGCGAATCGAACGTCGGAACAGCGAGTTGAACAGCTGATGCTTCGTCGACACCGGCGAAATGTCAAAGTCCGATCAAATCGTAAGTTATCTGTTGCTAAACCGTCGAGCCGTTCACTATTATTCCGTCCGTCGAGTTCGAACGATCCCGAGCCCTATCTCAGTCAGAAAATCCTTTGTTTTCGGTTCCCGGCCGAAAACGCCGAAAACGCCGAAACTTTTGCATTTCACGCGGTGACACGAGTGTAACTTACTAAAAGTTCCCAGACACCAGTTCAATTGCTTGCTTCTTTGTTTTCAATTTACAATAGACCCCCCTCCCCGCCCCGAGACATGATGTCAAATTTTTAATACGGACAGAATAATGCTGAAAATTTGATTTTAAAAGTATTGTACTTTTACTTACGCCTCTAGTACATCTCATTTATTATTTATATATACATCTCTCTCTCTCTCTCTCTCTCTCTCTCTCTCTCTCTCTCTCTCTCTCTCTCTCTCTGTGTGTGTGTGTGTGTGTGTGTGTGTTAAATTAGGGTAATCAAGTTTTTGTTTATTTACCTTGTAGATGAAACTGTGAATACATTTAAGGAAACAAATGTCTAGCTGATCTTGCGATCGACGCAGATATTTTCATTTCGCATAAAAAAACTGCAGTCTAACTATTAGGTACTAACAGAGGATAAATGTTTTATTTATTTTCAGACCCTGCGCGTACAGTCTTCAGAGGGAACAAAACGCATAGATATAGAACCATCTAGTACAATATCCAGATTGTTTGAAAAGGTTTGTACTCGGTATATATCGCAAACTTATATTTGTCTTCTTAATTTTACGAGATTTTGTCGGATCCCCTCTGTTTCCAGATATTCTTGGCGTTTGAATTGAAAAATTTTGGCTTTGGACTCTACAGGCAACGAAATCATAAAGATGAAATTATATCTTCTTTACGTAGAACCGTGTCCGGGTTAGGTCTTGCACACGGAGAGATGTTATACTTGGTTCCCTATAACGGTACACAGATATGGAACAATCCATCGACGAGTAGCGCATGCGACGATCCACCCCAAGGTTCTAATTCAGCCTTGTTCGCTTAATTTTTCGTTCTTCTCGACACGCTAGTTTAACGATTTAACGTTTGGCTTTAGAAATTGGACCAATGGAGGGAACCGGATCTAAAACTCGAAACACCGCTGCGTCCAAATCCGTACCAAACATAGTCGAAGATGAAGTTGACGAGCAACTATGGAAAATTGATGGTAAAATCCAGAGAAAACGGGATGAAAAGCTGTAAGTAATCGCCAAACAAAAGTTCCCTATTCTCTGGTTATTTATATAATTTCAAATATAAATTAGGTAAAAATCCATAAAATTGTGATAAACATGTTGATAATTACTCTGATTTCGGTATCGTAGTAATTGTATCGTAATGATAATATCGATAATAAAATAATACGGGTTTGAAATCTGTGCTTTGCAAACTATTATAATAAATTTGACTACAGTTGTTATAGGGAAACCGAAAAAATATGACCGATAAATACCGGTATAACAGCGCTATTTTATTATATTTCGGTACAAGTTCCTGGTGTTAAGGTGATGTTTTCAATTGAATAGTAAACCAAAAATTTCTGTTTTTGCAGATGCAGGCATGGTGGAAATGGATGTTGTGTTCATTGTTCTCCTTTAGAACCTTTCGACGAAGTTTACCTTAAAGAACAAAATATAAAACATCTGTCTTTCCATTCGTATCTCAGGAAACTCACTGCCGGTGTTGATAGGTACGTTCGCTTTTTTATTTGGTTGTTTACTATGAATCTGACTTGTGTGTTCGTTGCAGAGGGAAGTTTATACAATTGGACGACATAAGCTGTCGCGTAAAGACTGGCTGCAAAGATCATCCTCCTTGGCCACGAGGTATTTGTAGTAAATGTCAGCCGAATTCGATCACGCTGAACCGTCAAACGTATCGGCACGTCGACAACGTTATGTTTGAGAATCCAACGTTGGTCGAACGTTTTCTCAATTATTGGCGCGACACTGGCCATCAACGTATTGGATACCTGTACGGCAGATACGAAATTCACACGGACGTACCGTTAGGAATCAGAGCAGTCGTCGCGGCCATTTACGAGCCACCGCAAGTAAGTGGACAAGACTTTTTTAGTTTTTTGTCAAGCTAGAAGGATTAGGATTCTAACGACTTGTACTAGTATTTAGACAATCAACAGGTGTTGCTTTCGTACTATGTGGTAACTATACAAACGATTCGATTGTTTTGCATTTCAGGAAAGTGCAAAAGACTCTATACGACTGTTACCGGACGACAAGGAAGCGCTGGTGGACGAGTTGGCTCAATTACTTAATTTAAAGAAAATTGGCTGGATTTTTACGGACTTGATAGCCGATAATGTCAAGAAAGGAACGGTAAATTTTTCTAGCAGCGACTGAAACTTCTTCTTTCCCAACGATGTTGCACATTCCCTTGATTAATGGCGTTAGTTTAATTTATTCAGGTAAAACACGTTCGCAACATAGAAAGTCATTTTTTGTCTGCTCAAGAATGCATTATGGCTGGAAACTTTCAAAATCAGTATCCGAATCCTTGTCGTTTCTCGCCCAACAACTATTTTGGCTCAAAGTTCGTTACCGTTTGCGTTACCGGTGAGTACCCCGCATCGTTATCGTTAGACTGCGGACTTGATGTATTTCAAAAATGGTGGGAAGATTATCAGCGTTTCTTTTGCTGCTTACCTTCTGCGCTAAAATCTTCTGTTAAATCCAATGTACCATCTTTACGAAGATCAACGCAATTTAACAGAACCAAGTCACGAATTCTCTGAACATTTTGATCTTATATTATGCTTTAAAACAATTTCGCATGCAATTGACGCAGAACATTTTTATTTTGCATAAAGATCCGCAGCCTAGTTATCGTTTCGCTTCCGATTAAAGGAAAAAAAGCAAGCTTACGTTTATGTAAAACGCGAACGTTCGCTGTTTACAGGCGACAATAAAAATCAAGTTCACATGGAGGGTTATCAAGTGTCGAATCAATGCATGGCGTTAGTGCGGGATAGCTGTTTGGTTCCAACGAAAGACGCGCCGGAATTGGGCCATGTAATTGAGTCGACCGACAAACAATATGTCCCGGACGTCTTCTACAAGGTGAGTACTATCTTCATCTTTGCATCGATATATTTAGCGAATCTCCTGCTTCGTTTAAACTTAAACGAACGCAATCTGAGAGGCTCGAGACCTCGTCGTGTAAATGTGCATACCGCACACCAGAGACTCTGTCAAACAGTATGTTAACTTACTTACGCTAGAAAGGAAGGTGCGACCAAGGTACGGATATTAACTGTACACGAGGTGAAAGAGAAACAATTTATAACCCAAAGAAATCGATTGATTAAAAGTACATTTAAATCGGGCAACGAGCTTCGTTTCGTACATGTATCATGAAATAATAAAACTGTTGAAGCGTGCGCGCTACGGATATGCGGTTCCGTAGGGCTTTCAAACAAAATGATCGTCAATTTTTCCATGTGTAACGATGATTACGCTTTAACTTACGTGGAGAAGAGGGGAATGTGTGAAATAGAACACACGGGACGAAAAGGTTCGAGGGAAATCGAGAGATAAACGGACGAGGAGAAAAGTGAAAACAGACAAAATAATAGTAATAATAAAGAAAGAAAGGAGAGGAAAGAAAGAAAACTTATCGAAACTTGTAGCCGCTCAACCGTTTAATTCGAACGCGAGGGGCAAGGTAAACTGTCAGTTGTTTGAATCGATATTACAAGCTATGCGTTGTTACCTCATCACGTTCATAAAAATATATATATATATATACACACACACATATATATATATATATGTGTAGTATATACGCGCTCGCGTGGGTATTGTGTGTATACAGGTGGGCTTTCTAGCTTCACTCGGTAAACAGGAATATCGGTTTCTTCCATTTTGTTCGTTATCGTCCCTTTCGAATAGTATATATCGCGTCTAAAATTCGATAGTTCTTTATCCGACGACTAAAACTAGTTAGTGGTCATTCGCAGTTTTTGTTTCCGCACGAAAAAAAAAATAAAACTAGAGAAATTCGCTTCGAGACCATCCCTCCGACCCCCTACCCCCGAAGATTATTATTTCGACTCAACATACGTGTTACGCAAGTGTGACTCTCTCTGTGTGTGTGTGTGTGTGTGTGTGTGTGTGTGTGTGTATGTGTGTGTACGTTTGTTACACTCTAAACGGCGATTGTTTAAATTTATCCATTTATCCCGAACATCTCGGCCGCACCACGCGTGATTTACCAGCTAATTAACAAGTGTTAAAACTTTCAAGTTCTCAACATCGAACGAGGCTTTCTTCGAAAAAGGCATATCCGCGACGTCGAGGGCGTGCAAATTACATCTTGTTTTTTTACTCTTTGCGTTTTTTACCTATGAATACGCGCATGCGTGTTTGTGTGTGTGTGAGAGAGAGAGGGTGCATTAAGAGCCCGTTCAGACACGGCGGAATCCGCGCGTTTTCGGCCACGCGATTTTTGTTTTTGATTGTTTTACCACGCGGACATGTGTGAACGGATACGTAGAAGACGCCAATGTAAATAAGGTCTGCGCGGATTCCGCCGTGTCTGAACGGGCTCTTACGCATCGCTTACACGATTCTTTTCTTCGTTTCGTCTTACGTGCGGCCGCTTCCACGGAAAACATACAACCATACACCTCTCTCTCTTTCGCTCTCTCCCATCTAATATCGACGCCTCAACCGACCTCTTGCATTCTTGCTCGCATACGCACCGAGAGCACATATCATTTTAACGACGATTACGATACATAACGATGGGATTCTTTCTTTTTTACGAGGATTCAGACGAGTAGTACAATTAACGCATTTTACATTACATCGTAGTACTTCGATATACAGCATCGAGGAATGATTTCGTTTAATATACATCCGCTTATAGTTTTCTTATTGTGTTTTGTATTTTCTTCGTAGTTCGTTTTTTGCTCTGTATGTGTATGTATCTGTGTGTATCTTCACCCGATTAGACAACGAGAGGCTTACAATCTACAATAGTAGGTAGTTAGGCCCTTGCATACATCTTCGTGTTTGAGATCTCTAATCTTAAATACAGTTAAATTCGAGACGGCCTACGAGACCAGCAAAGAACGAAAAGGAATTAGCGTATATAGTTAACGGAGTCGTTCGACGAGGAACAATAATTTTTCTCTTCGCAGTTTCGTTCCCCCGACTCGCGTTTCGTTTTCCGTTTTGTGTCGCTTCGCTCGCTCATTCCCTTTTGGCTCTCTCTCTCTCTCACTCTCACTCTTACGCGCGCATATGTGTATTTATATATTCTTCTTATTCTTTGTTTGCTTTTAATTTTCCCTCCCCCCCTAGAAACGGAACGATACGTGATTGTTCGTCGGACGAAACACGGAATTGGCCCTTCTACACTTCACGACTCTACGTATCGTTCATTTCTTTCGACTTCTAACGGCCTGCGTATATATATGTACACACGCGCGCGCGCACGTGCACACACACACACATATAATAATCACGATTTTTTGGACTTTCACGAAGTCTCGCGCGCTTGTTTCTTCACGGTTAGAAAACAAAAAGAAAAGTTCCCGCCACTCTCTCTCTGTGTGTGTGTGTGTGTGTGTGTATATATATATATGTGTTTCTTTTATACCCCGTTTTCTTTACAAATATATGAAT
Source organism: Lasioglossum malachurum (assembly GCA_028455605.1). NCBI lineage: Eukaryota > Metazoa > Arthropoda > Insecta > Hymenoptera > Halictidae > Lasioglossum > Lasioglossum malachurum. Next base: position 141,859 of record CM052315.1, read on the forward strand.
GTATGTGTTTAACGCTCACATACAAGTTCACCACCTGGTCGCTGTGTGTGACATGTACATACGTGCGTGTCGATCTCCCCTGTTTTCTGTGTTGTTTTTTCGTTTTCGCTACCTACAACCTAAAACACCATTCATGGGTACGCCAGAGGGGCGGCGACGCCATAGAATCATTTTTTTTTGTCGTTTTGTTTTGTTTGTCTTCAAGACACACGCGGAATTTTTGAAATTCTGCACGCGTCCTTCTCTTCTTTTACCCTTTTAATATATCAACTATACGTAGCAATACGCCAATAACGAAAATAAACCGTCGAACTTTTTCCTAAAACAAATTGTCGTACAGTTAGAAGTCGTATCGATATCACGATCGATCTTGAGGTACGTATTTTTTGTTGTTGTTTGTTCGTTTCTAAGTCGATCATCGTCGTCATTTATTGTAGATACAGAATCACGTTGATTCCCAATCAATAGCAAAATATGGATCTTTATTTCTCTCTCTCTCTCTCTCTCTCTCTCTCTCTCTCTCTCTCTCTCTCTCTTATGCGCGTCCACGTTTTAAAAATAGATTCAACATCTTTAGAATTACTATTGTTAATAGTTAATTAAACTGTGTATGACTCGTACCGGAGTATCTTCGCGATTTTGGAGTGTGTTCAACGCCGCGACGGTTTCAGCGAAACCTCCCGATACCGGGGAGGCTTTTTTTTATCTCGTAGCATTATTTTTCCTTGGGTATCGTGTGTAGACGTGTTGCCGTTCCGTGCAGGATTGGTTATCGTTTGCGTAAACACGCGCGTACCCCTTTTCGGACCCTAGGAACGCGAAGGGTACCAAAAGCAAAGGGGGGTTGGGAGGGTATGCGGACCGTCGCGGCTCGTAGGGCTTCAGTGATCTAGAGCGGGGGAACGTGAAGTATACGGGCGCCACGGTGCGCCGTTCTCGGTGTATACCAACCGCGGTGGCCGTAGCCGTTACAACTTGCCGCATTTCGTGATTAGAATATTCTTCGTAGGCTTGCCGGTCTGATCGCCGAACGTAGAGATCTTCTCAACGAGTTCCAACCCCTCCACCACGTGGCCGAAGATCCCGGTAAAACCGCGCATCTCCTGCAGTATTATACGAAACTGCGAGCCCACCATGCCGAGGTTGTCATGTCTCTTCTGCGTTCTACGCATGCCCACAGCTCCCCTAACCGCCGGGAACTTGGTGTCGTCCGGCATGAAGTAGCCGTCCTCGAATATGCTCCTACCGCCGCGGCCGTTGTTCAATTCGAAATCACCAGTGATCACGGACTCGCCCTCCCAGCACTGAAAGATCGCACAGCCCTTGTAACCGACCCCGACCTCGCCGGTCGCTAGCACACTGAAATTCTTGGCCATCTTCGGCGCCGCGTCCGGCCTCACTTCTATCACGATACGGCCGTGGGGCGAACCGTTCACCTCGATATTGAAGTAGTAGAGCGGATAGGGGTTCGAGGGTCCTCGGAGCGACGCCGCGATCCCGCTGGACGGTGGTTGAGAGGATGAATGGACGGTAACCAAGCCTCCGCCACCAGTGCCCACTCCCTCCGGTATGAAGGTCGATTGTTGCGGATGTAGCATCGCGTTCGGCGGCGCGGTCGGAGGTTTGACGGACGGCGAACCAGGCGGGATTAGAAGTTGCTGCTGCTGCTGCGTCGACTGCGGCGGGCCCTGGTGCACGTGAACGGAGCCCGGTGGCGCCGATTGCGGCTGCATCATGCTCGAGTGGTACTCTATCGAGCCGTTCTGCATGTGCTGCTGTTTGCTCACCACGTGCCTCGAGTACAGCTGCGACATACAGTAGTTTGCCAGGAACAATATCGGGTTCTGCGAGGCCGTCAAGTGATTCGGTAGCCGGCCACCGTTGCTCGCGCCCTGAGAAACGATCGGTTCTCCGGTGTGTATACCGGCCAGCGCCTGTTTCAGCAACGCGAAGTCGAACACCACCCCGGAGTTGCCTATCAGGTCGTCGAGCTGGCACTGCAGCATCATCTCTTGGTACTTGGACTGTAATCTTTGTTTCTCGATGATCAGCTGCGAGTGCAAGCTGTACACGTCGCTCGGGCTCTCGATCATCTGCAGGCTGGCCTTCGCCTTCCCGAGGGTTTCGCGCGCGTCCGTTATCTCGGGAAAGTGACTCCAACCGTTCTGGAGGTCCGTCTCGACGTGCGTCTTCAGCGTCACACAGGCCTCCAGCACCTTGATCAGGAACTCGCGCTGTTGCATCGCCAGTCTTTGAATCTCGGCCGACAGCTTCCCCATAGCAACTAATTCCAATTGAACCTACGGAAACGGAAACGGAAACAACTCGATCAATACCGCGAGACGTTCTTGCTCCTATTCGTACGCGGTGTTGTTGTTTCTCCCGGTTTTTCATCCGGGGATATTTACGTCGGATATCAGTTGTTCTTTGGCATCGGTTTGCGATTTGATCTGGTGGCCCGGGTGCTCCTGGGGTGTCGCGCATGCCCTACAGAGCGCCGTGCAGCACGTCGCGCACCATAACGCCAGGGGCATCCCGTGCGTGTGGCAATTCTCACTCTGCAAAAAACATTATCGTAATCGATTTAATCGTCGGGTTCGTCCGGAACGCACATCCACCACCGAATCGTTCCCGTGGATATCTCGAGAAGAAACTATCGCGGACGACCTTATGACGCGCGTAATGCTATTACTATTAGAACTACCAGGGTGTGTACGGCTTCCCACCGACCGCGTATCTTGTGCTTTACCATTTCCGTATGAGCAGCGAAATGTGACTAACACCCGGGGCGACGAACCCGAAACTTTAGTCCCTAATTTCAACGCGCGCGTTTCTTTCGCTTCTCGTTTCGGTCCGGGAGTCGGGACTGTCGGGAGTCGGGAGCCGGGGGCGCTGGTATATATGTATACCTTTCTCTCCTTGTCGTTGGTCTTCCCAGTCGTGTTGTTCGTCGTTATCATTAAGTGCGATAGATTGTTGGCCAGGGCAAGAAGAGAGGAATGGGTCGGCAACGCGTCGGGCCCTTGATCACCCAGATCCGTCCTCTTCCAACAGTGCGCGCAGAACAACTCTCGACCCTTTAATAAATTGTTTTCTATGCACCGCAGGCAGAAGTAGTGTTTGCAACTAAGGTACTTCGGACATTGTTCGGCGTCGTTATACTTCTGCTTGCAGTAACTGCACAGCGTCAGTTCCTCTAAATCCGTTAATACGCTCGGATCCAGCATCTGAAATATAGCCAAGACAAAAAACACTGTTTTCAGAAACCACAATGGGGGAAAAAGAAATAATGTCTATTTATACCGGCGGGCGAGGGGGGCACGCGCGTTCCTATTTATTGTCTGCGCGTACGGCTACTGGAAAATATCTTCGCTCAATTCGGCTGAGGAGTATACGCGCGAGTTCGAGGAATCTCCGCGGTATCGTATCGTTTAGAAAAATAGCGTAAAGGTCGTACTGGGTCTTCCTAATAGCAATGACAAGCGATTTGACGTTCGACCGAGATCGCGTTCTCTTTTTTGCTTTTTCTTTGTCGGTGGGACGCGCGCGCGACTTTGTGTCCTTCCCCAACTTTAAATGAATAACTCATCGAGCGTTTCAATGGGGACGAAAGAGAGAGAGAAAGCTTTACGTTTATACAACACGTGTGCTTATTCAATTAACGATACATACATACGTATTTCGCTTCGCAAGTGTGCGAGTTTTCATTTATTCCGATCGACGCAACGCGGTCGATCGTGCAAACGGAAATTATTTCTTTCCGACCGATTCCGTATCGGCAACACGGCGAAATAGAACGAACAACGAACGTTGTCGACGACGACCACGACGACGCGAGAGGCGGGAAAACAAAAAATGACCGAAATCCGTGAGACTTGGTCGCGTTCGTTTACTTCGCCTGTCTGGTTTCCTTTTTATTTGTTATTTTTTGTGTAAGTGTCTCTCTGCTCGCTGGTAAGGCTGCGTCTACCGCATACAACGCGTACTATCAGGTTATATCACGTTTGTTCCGCCGCGCCGTACCGAAACCTGTTCGCGGAGAGGTTAGCTTCGTTCATCCCGCTACATATCGATACCCGCGCGGCCGCAGACTAATTATGCAACAATTTGGCCGGGCCCCCCGATGGGAAACCGAAAAAATGACATTTCATACGAGACCGCGCATGCGTACGAAATCCCGCCAAAACCTAACAGGGTCGAACGGTCGAAGTTTTGGGATTTACCATTTCCTCGGCGAAAACGCGCTCGACGGAAGGGACTGAGGGCAGAGAGTGGACAGATGAACTGGACACATTTCTCTTGCGAATCGTTTCGGACCGATAAAACACGTTCGACGCACCACGTACGGATTACTCTCGGCGAGCTATCGGAGTTCGTTTTTCTACGCGATCCTACACACTGTCACCGTAGGTCGTGACAAGACGTCCGGGTCATGAAAACGACTGGCGCACTATGGTTCGCGTTAGGCGAATTCCGCGGGAATATCGTGGCCGTGGCTGTTTCTTGCTCCTATGGTCCTATGTAGCCCCGCGGTTTTTCTTTCTCTACCGTTCCCGTCCCCGTCCCCGTCACCGTCTGTCAGTCTTTCGCTCTCTTCCTTCGTTCATTCTCTCTCCTTCTCCCTCTCTCGATCTCTTTCTTTCTTTCTTTCTCTGTCTAGCGTTTCACTACGTACACGACATATATACATACGCACACACTGCTTTTCTTCCCGTCTCTCACATGCGCGCGCACTCACACTCGCGTTCATACACGTATACACCACACGAATATACGTATAATTTTCCTTATCACACACACTGGAACATGTACGCACGCGTGAGCTACACCTAAAGACACATACATAAATTTTCTCTCGTTTTTTTGTTCTCTCCGACTCTTTCTCTCCCTCTCGCTCTCTCTTTCTCTCTCTCTCTCTCTCTCTCTCTCTCTCTCTCGGTCCCGTTCCCCTTTGCTTTCGATTCGATTGTAGAACCGTAAATACTTTCGTACCGTGTATACGATTCGTGATAGTCTCCTTGCCGCGCGATGGAGGCTGATCGTTGGCACTCGTCACTCCCAACGTGTACCGTGGCGAACCGTCGTTCCACAACGTTTTCTCGTGTCTACGACTCGGGTTTCATTTACATCGGGGATTGACGTAGCGTTGTGCGGTTCCGTACGCAGGAATCGAGCACTCTCCGACGTCGTTCTCCGCTGTCGCCGCGAAGAGTTGCTTTTACGAAGCTTTTTTGTACTATTCACGTTGCGTGTTTAAGGTTATCGAACGCCGTGAGTTATTGTGAATAACATAACGACGCGGCGCCGGTAACGCGGCGTTACTTCAGTCTTAGCTCGTGCGAACGTTTTGCCACATCATAATGTTTGGTTCACTAAACTAACCACTAGCATGGCGGCGACGACCGACCGACCGACCGACCGACACACACCACAGCGCGCGCTAGTCGCTTACGCTGTTGCTCTCCTCTCTCTCTCCTCGTCCCCGTCCCGTCCCGTCCCGTATGCTGCCCCCACCACCGCCGCAACCGACCGCTGCCGTTACTCCCACCGCAGGACCATCGACACTCTCGGCTCCACTCGTGGCGAACCGTGCCGAATCGTGCCGGCTGTCGTCTGCGGCTTCCATCGCCTGCGCGCGCAGCTCCACAACGATTGCGGACGCAGGCATTATGGACCTGCCTTCATAATCGTCTTGTAAACCTCATTAGACTCGCCGTAACCCGCCAATCAAACGAGGCGAACGCGTTCTGCGCACATCGGCACGTGTCAGGAGTCAGGGCCATTCCGACTCCGACTCGACTGCTACTGGCTGCTACCGAATGAGCGCGGTTTTTCAACTACGGTCACCGAAATTACCACACTTTGGCGAAAAATTTCATGTGGTTTTCATTTAAATCAGCATGAATGAAATATGTTCTTGTATCCCTGATTGCAATTTTCAAAAAGCCAATAACTTTCTGTTCCGATATAGAAAGATTAGGTCGTTTAGAATGTATCTTTTCTACGCTTGCTGAAAACATGGAGTTTGTAGCATCGAAACTAGGCAAATGAGAAAATACATTCAAATAAAATTCATTCGAGAATAGAAAATTATCGTATGATCCGTATCTTTTCTGTTATCAGGAGAAAGACTCATATGGGAATGAAGTCTCGAGGCTAGCCAGACCTCTGCCTGTAGAATATTTATTGGTAGACATACCTGCGGCGACGCCTCTAGCTCCACAATACACTTTTCATATCAGCGACACCATCACTCCATTTCCTATCGAGAATAGGTACGTATCTAGGACAATTGAAACGATTTAATTATTCTCTTCGGTACAAATCTTGTAACCCACCATTTAATTTCAGGCTCATCGATGGACAAGTTCAATATTTCCATTTGCTCGGTTCCTATATGCAACAATTTACTCAGGATCAATTTTTAGAAGCAACTTCGGACTTTCACTTGTTAATTTTCCTCGCAACCATGGATATATTTCCAATAAAGGTGCGAGATCGTTTGTATGCTCGTTTGATAAATAACGATGTCGCGGTGGTATAAACCGTGCGTTTTACTTTTAGGATCACATGATGCCACTGTTAGAAGCGATTCGCGATAAAGACAGAGAAAAGGCAACCAAATGGGCATGTTCCGAGCATTGGGCAACAGTGAAAGAATTTCTCTCGACCGTGATGCCTGCGGTGAATCCGACTCAAACGCCATTCAATAGTAGCTCAAGAATGTCATCTTCGTCGTCTGTAGGTACGAGCGGACTTAGGGATGGCATAGAGCCACCTGTGAACCCAGTTCCAGACGAAACGCTTTGGACTTGTTCTTATTGCACTTATCTCAATGCCGTAGAGCGTGCGATGTGCGAAATGTGTGGTTTGCCAAGGTACATGTAACAAATTATCGATACTATATTGCTTCTGTACGCATTTAAGGGTGTTATCCATAAGTTGCTACTTTAATTCTGCAGGATTTGACGCATACTCTGTCTTTGCGGATATAACAATTGTTTTCTACGTATCTTTGGCCTTATTTATGAGTGAATAAAAAAACGAAAAAAAAATATTTTTTACCAAAGTATATTCTCTGATTCTCCTCTGTACTACGATCCTTCATTACGCAATCGCGTTTGTGGCTCGTGTGGAAATGCAAAATATAACGTAGCTGGTCATACTTGAAACAAATTATAAGAATATTGTAAATTATAACACTCACAAAAAAATGGTCATGTCAATCTTTTAGACTAAGGAATTCGATAGAACATATTTGTAGCGACCGAAGAACCATAGTTCTTAAGTTACCCCATAAGTCTTATACTCTGAGAATAATAAATAAAATGTATAAAAACGAACGTTAAGTTTCACCTAAAAAATTACGATGCAACTACGATATACAATTCGAACAAAATGATTGGCAAAGATTTTAATTGTAATGCACTTTTATTGTGATTTATGATAAATTAAATTGAACGTACAATGATTTCATTCGTGTTCATTTTATTTTAACAATATAAAGTCTTTACAACTAATTCTGGACACAATCGAATCGGTTAAATTAGAAACAGCTAGTTCGTCTTTGTCAACTTTGTATGTCTTTTTAATTAAATTGTGATCTGAATATTCAGACAATCTTGAAATTGGTGTTGGCTCTCCTTTCACGGTATCCAGAATCGTTTTCGATAGTGTCTTCTCCTCATTTTTTTTATGTATCAGTGCTATCAACATGTTCTTATCCTGATCGTTAATACCAAACTGTATTAGCGAACGCGATATATTCTTCGATATTGATAAATTAAATAAAAGTTCTGTGTATAAACTCTTTGTGGTAAGTTGGCTCATCTTCTCGTTAACAACAGCTCTGTTGGCAGCCACCAGTATTTGAAATGGATCCGCTATAAGTGTTGTTTTTATAACAGAACAACAAAGCTCGCCGTTCATAACTTTCGAACGTATTTCATTAGAGTTCTGCACATTTCTGAACAAATGTATCGTGCAATACATTTCTGTTTCCGGATCTAACGCTACCGTATAAACATCCATCCTTTGTCGCCTAATTTACAGCAAACAAGTGTTCTTCTTGACAATTACATACATACAAGATATTATTTCGAATATATTCCTATATGTAAACTTCTATCGAAAACGAATATTTTCCATGTGTGTGTGTGTGTGTTATAAAAAAATAATCGTATTCAAAGACAGAACCTGAGCACTTTTAACAAGATTCCGGGTTTCTGTTGCTAATTGTAAGTATTTATGTATCATAAATTATCACACTAAGATGTGCCGACAGCATTTTGCGACATAAAATCATAGAATAGATAAACGTATAGACAGGAAACTGTAGCACTTATTGAAAACCAATTTTCAGCGCGTATGTGTCAGTATGCGTCCGCAACGCAACAGTTCGCAAGCAGCAAGTCAAAGTAAATTGATTGTGAACGTATATATGTAAATAGTTTCAAATGAATAAATATTCGAATATTATCTACTTGGCATTAGCTACCAAAATTACTATTTTCATGTCACAGTTCAACTATTTTAACTTTCATTTATACAAAAATTTGGCTTTCAAAATTCATATGCATAAATATATAATTTAAGAACAGGTTAAATTCTGCTGTAATTTTCAAAAATAGTACTTAACATGTCAAGATAATACTCAAATACCTGAAACTATAAACATTTCCGATAATTTATAAATTTTGGTATACTTCAAAATTATGTCTGATGATGGCCCGTGTCAATCTTTGTTGGGTAAACTCTTCGATAACGGTAAATTTCTATTCTCGTAGTAACCAAGATATCAGATTAGTTCTTGATAATTTATTATTTGCTAGTAATGAAATCCGATTGGAATATTTGGAACCTCAGTGAAAATAAGCCATCGGCATGTCCTTCAAAACGGAAGAAGATGGAACAACAACAAGAAGAAGAGCGAGCAAGAATCGCAGCAGCACAAAGATCAATGGAGACAGGCGGAGAAAGAGATTCAGAATCTGCAAATGGCGATTTGAGGGATCCCTTTGGGGAGAAGAAATCACCGTACACACCTCCTAGTCAAATTTGTCCCCCAATCAAATCGTGTTGTTATATTAAAATGCAGGTGAATAGCAATTTTAAATTTTAAATATTCCCCCTCTCCCATTCCACTCCATTTTCTTCTCTCCTTTTCTCCCCCATTCTTTTTCTATAATTAAAAATCTCCAGCATTGAATTAAAAAAAAATTCGCGCTACGTCTTCGAACGATGTGTTAATAAAATCCTCATATTTTTCCGTAAACGTGTACGAATGCTTCGACTGGAAAATGTTGATAGGATCCTTGTGCACCATGTTGCTGCGAGACGAAACCAAAGCTCCCACCTTGTACATCCAAATATGGTCCTCAAGAACCACGTCAGCCGATATGCGGCTGCGATCTTTGTCAGAAGAATCCCAACAACGATAAATGTTGCGACAGAAATAGAGGTTTCCGCGGCATAAGTCTGGACTCAAGATACTTCGAAAAAGCATGAAAACATGCGATTACGTCAAAGATTGTAAAATTTTATTACGAAGTTACAAAATAAATCATACAACTCTATTGTTGAAACTGATGATTGGGTTTCAAGTTTCAAGGTTCTGAATATGCATTCGTGCCGATCCATATATTTGACGTGCGAGCGCTGTGTTTACGTTGGTTTACGTATATACCCACGTATACCTATACTGGTGACTGGTAAATATTTACCTACATCATAGACTTATACATAGAGATAGACTGCGCGGCCTGTACGAAGCGCTAGAGCCTACAATGGCGGCGCGGGTATAAAGAGTGTGTGAGAGAGAGAGAGCAATAGTCAGGTGCATCCCGCTCTCTTTCTAATTGACGAGTTGGTGGGGAGAGATTCGCCCAATGAAAGTTGGGAGTGGGGAGTGTGTAGGAAGTAAGTGAGAGTTGACTGTACTTCGATTGTGCACACCTTTTCTCGCGCATGCCCGAGAAAACAGTAACGTATCTACTATTGGGTAGCAGAGCGGCCAGAGCCCTGAGGCAGTTATATTGGCGGGAATGTACCGAAATAATCTTACCGGACAAAAAGAATCCAGGACGCGTCCTACGAGTTACAAAATATACACAAATATACACTTGTTATACATTCATTTTTCAGAATCAAATCATATAAATTTTTTAAAATTCTGCGGGGTGCTCAAGGAACCACATTTTATCGAGAAGCTTACGTTACTGAAGCTGAAATCGCCGCGCATGCGCGAGAAAAGGTGTGCACAATCGAAGCACTGTTTTAGCGTTTCGTACAGGTCGCGCAGGAGCGCAGTCTATCCACTGATATATATATACTATGAATACGAGAAGCCTGATGCTCGTTAGAAGAAGATTTTGCCAGGTTGCAAGAGGCGCCATCAAATGTCAGACTATGAACTATGCTTCCCTCCGCACCCCGCGATCACCCGTGGAGCTCTACGCTTTGCCTCACTTCGCCACGCGCGGACGCACCACTGATATATATATATACATCAGTGAAACGCACACTAAAATAATATCAGTGTTCCGGCATCGACATTTGGCGGCGCTGGCAAAAGAAAGTGCCTTCTTCTACTGGCTTCAACGGCTATACGGCTGGCTTATGAGAATCTCGTATCCATAGTATATATATCAGTGAGTCTATCTCTATAAACTATAAGTCTATGTTTTTCATACAATCTAATCAAATCTTATCGGAAGATGGTTTCCTATATATATATGTATAAGAAGGTGTAGTCAGTGACGAATCGTGCAGTTTTTAACGGATCGCGTTCGATAATTCGAATCTAAAGCTCGTCAAATAAGTTTCGAAAAGTATTTACCGACTACTGTTGCGTTTACATAATTCTATAATTTCTGTTACACTGACAATTGAAATATTTCGTAATCGTTACCAGTTTCTGTTTACCTATCGGATAATCGCATATCGCGTGGAGATTTTTTTCACACTAACCTAATTTCGACCTGTCGAACCTTTCGATTCATCGAATTGTGGGCGTGGGCCAATCCCAACAGTCCCGACCAGCCAGACACCGACACGTATGACGTATAGCTAAGCGAGTAACAGCTGTTGGTCTGTTGCTGGTTGCGCTGTGGATGCGCTTCGAAAGGAGTGTTTGAACGTGTTTCTGCGATCCTGTGATCGTGCGCGGGAAAATTTCAGTTTAAACGACGTGTACAGATTGGTAAGTGCATTATGTGTTTCACATATTTTTTAATAGTTTTTTCGAACACTTTAGTGAGATATTTGATTCATAGATCAATTACCACGGACCTAAGGACTGAGCGTAAAGTAGATTTATGGGTGAGAGGGGTTGTCCCGCGAGCGGAGAGGGATGGTTGACTGCGGCCATCTTTTGAAGCTCACACTGTGGTGCGCCCTATAGGCAACTTTAAATACTAGTGTAGCGTCTGTAATACATTTTTAGCATGGAACAGAACCTTTCACAATACACACCGGGCGTGTACCGGGCACAAAACGGTTCTGGCGTACCGCGATCGCGATCGCGAGTATTGTACAGACTGGTACAGACCATGTGCTACAGACGCTACACTAGTATTTAAAGTCGCCTATACAGCGCACCACATTGTGGGCCTCACAAGATGGCCAACAAGTTGATACCCCATCCGTCTTTCGGTACACCCTCCCAGAGTTACGCACAGTCCTTAGGTCCGTGTCAATTACCCAGACAGCACACCGGCTCGATTTGGGCCTGGTTTTTATGCGCGCATTGACCCGGATATGACCAGGAAGGGGCTCGAGCGCAGGGCATGACGGCCGTGCCAGGATTCAGCCAGATTCAGCCCATTACAAGATTGCAAGGGTGCGGGATTTGCGTTCTCATTTCGTGATAATACAAACACGGGTTTTTTCAGTAGTCAAAAACGCCAGATAAAAGATCAATCTAGGCAGCAAACGCCTTCAAAAGTCTTGTTTAAGACAGATTTAATAACAGTAAAGTGGGTTCTGTTTCCTGCTAAAGATGATGTAGGAGCTGTTCCAGGCTAAACATGATGTGGAGAGAGTAGATGTCGCGAGAAAAGTTGGGCTCAATCGAAGCACTGATTGGCCACATTAGTGTGACCGTGCCGCCCTCTCAAAAACAGGCTGAATCCCGGCACGGCCGGCAGACCCTGGGCTCGAGCCACTTCCTGGCTATATCCGGGCCAATGCGCGCATAAAAGCCCGGCACGAATCAACCGGCCTGGGCCTCGAGCCGATCCAAGCATTGAGTTGGCCTGTAACCTGTAGGTCAGGGCCTTGCAGACTTGGTCATGTGGTAGGCTCGGTCAGGCTGTGCTATCTGGGTATGGACAGGAGCTCAACAATACATATTTTTCTAGACCAGCATCTGTAGGTACATGCGCAGAACTATGTTACGGATACGTCATTTTCGAATATAAGAAAAACATCCAATTTATCGCCGATAATACCGTTATCGCCACGGTCACTTTGTTTATATTGCATTTCTGATCCGGGCGATCAGCTAGGCTCTGCTAGCAGCAAGTACCAGTCAGGTTCGATCTTCGCTCGTTTGTGATTCGTGCCATCAGACTCGTAGCTTCTGATTGGTCGTTTGTTAGTCACCGATTCCTCTGCAGGACCTCCTTCTCCTTGTCCCTTGCTTGTCCCGCGATCCCGCGTTTAAAACACGTTCGACAGTTCGACCGCGTCTTCTTTCAGTCTACGTTTTCCTTCGAAGAGGATTAGAGGTTACGACGGAAGGACGAAAGATGCGCAAGTGTGAGTAACTCGTGTCGTTGTATGTTAACCTTCCTATAAAACACTATCCTTCTTTCTTTTTCTGCCAACACAAACTACTGCAAGATGTAACGAATCCTTTCTCGCAACACTCCTTTTCGAATCATGTACAAACGAAGCATATCGTGATCATTAATACGTAACATTATCTCATGGAAAAAGTTTTCCTCTTGACTTATAGCGATTCTGAATTACTTACGGATACTGAATTTAGATTTACAGTTTATATGTATGTGAAAATTGTATTACAGATTTTGATAGATGATTTAGTTATAGCGTGTTGTTCTGCAAAGGTATTTTTATTTTAGTTCGATTAGAATTTTTCACTAGATAGGATCGTGTTTGAGTGTATTATCTCTGTATAAATGTATTTATACATATTGAACTTCGGAACGCCGCGCCGTGCCGGCATGGCAGTGCTAATGGAATTATGATTTATCGATGGCGAGACGCGAATAAGATACTGTCAATGTTATTTTTAATTTATTATATTTATACTAGCACCTCTCGGAATTCTGAAATGAAACTAAATACAGTTACATACATAGTAGAGAACTAACAAGAGAACAATCAACTTATAAGTTAATAGAGAAAATGCTTGGCAAATGTTGGACGATTGTTAACGTCTTCTTCGTATATCAAGATAATCATTTAATTCAAATAGAGTTTGGTTAAACAAATATTTTGTGTAAACACATATTAAGATACTGCATAGTTTGATCGAATAAAAAATATATTTCTAACAAATTCATTTCCCTTCCTCTGCCGAGGTTTTTAACAATATAAGTTAGCAATTTACAAAAATATTAATGCAAGAATTCCAATTTTGTCTAACTATTAGAAATCGCATTGCTAATTATTTTAATTAAGATACCCTGAGTCATGAATTACTGTTGTAGCAATGTTAAATAAAAGTTTGCTTGGTATTTGTGATAATGCAAATCATATTTTACAGTTATATTGGGCATGAGGGTTATCTGCCGTAGCCAAACAAACCGCGTAAAAAAGTATGCAAATAATTACACATAGGAAGCGATGATCATATTTCTACATATATTCTCATCGAACACGTCATAAGACGAAAAAGAAACAAATTACCGTCTGTCGTAATCATACTAGTCTTCCTTGCGATTTTTACAAGCTTGTTCGTTACTATTTCGTCATTATTTAGTGATTTCAATGAGGTTTCCATAGAAGATAATCACACGACGAACAATCGTAATCAAATAATGTACCATCCCGGAAATTATTTGCAGTTTCTAACAAATTTTACTATTAATTTACAAATCAATCGAAAAATATTAAAGTATAATTGGATTTTGCGAATATTTATCTGTATGTGCGTTAACGTTAACAGATTCCGATTTTCGATCGAAAGTTTTGCAAACCGTTTGCGTGTCGTATGGTTGTATGATATAATAGCTTCGTAGACAGTGACTATAAACATCGTCGAAACCTCTTTTGCGCAGATTATAATAATTGTCGTAGCATCTCTTGTATTTCCTCTTCTTTGTTTTACAAAATCGCATCGAGAAATCCCCACCAATCCTCTCGATGATGAAACAACAAGTAACACTTGTTTTCACTTGGACGGGTTTTCCCCAGTGCAAATAGGGAAAAAGATAGAAATTCCATACAGAAGTTGTTCTGATTCGCCGAGCAAGCGTGAACGGAGATAAATACATATGTACATATTAAGAAATTGATATTAAACTTTACTTTGTAAACAGTAAACAGAGATCAACACGACATCAAGCTTTATCAAATAATAGTAAAATAATTAAATGAAACTTTCAATAGACAAACTTCAGCAAGAAATAATAATGAAATATTGAAATTTGAAATATTACTTTTTTATTATCGAAAAAGTTAATGGTCAGAAATTCAATAATTAAATGATTCTGATACTCTGTCTGCCGTGCCGCGCCGTTAGAAATTGAAAATATAGTGCAGATCATACAAATTGTTACAATGAATAATTTTATTTATAAATTTTTTATACAGATACAGGATTACAGATAGCTTGAATATGGCCATTCCAATCATTCTAAAATTATAGAGCAATGAATCAGCTAATAGATAAGATTGTATAGGGAAGGGGTAAACCAACTATAGTCCGTCGTTAAGCAAAAGTCAATATGTAATCCTAAGCGAGATAATACCGAGGGATAACCACCACCGTCCACTTTTATATTGTATGTATATACATACATATGTATTTTATGTTTCCATCATCGGCAGGTGGTTTTTTTATCTCTCCACAGCTTTTCAGATATTTACAACTATGTAAATATCAAAACTATTTGAAAAAAAGATGAAATTTGAATTTTAAGATTGAAATATGAAATTTTCACTATAAAGTTAAATAAGAAATGTTAACTTTTTAAAGTTTTTTGAAAGCTGTGTACGTATTGGTAAATGGTTTTCGCAGATTGCAAGGACAAATGAAATTATAACATTTTGATAAGATTACGAATACCTTTTTCATGGTAACCATTAAGGCAAATTACGAAACACAATTTGTTATCGATTAGGAAAAAATATTTCTGTGAATCACGAGATCTTGATGATCCACAATAACGATAATCGCTTAATGCTCCTCTTATCAGTTTAATGTTTATCAACGCCCAAAAATTGACCCGTCCGTAACGGAAACGTGACATTGATTTATGGTCGGGCATCCTTGAGCAAAGGATCTTGCAATATCCTGCGTGACCTGCGCGAGAAAACGAAGTCAAGGTCTACGTATGTATTGTACAATGTGGCACACCTTGTCCTGCTTCTGTCCCCTATGAAGTAGATGGTTTAAAGTTTAAGGAGTTACAACAACATTAAAACATAAAAAAAAAATAAAGTTTTTAAATTTTTGATTTTGCAAGTCTTTTTCAATGTTTAAAAAAATCTTTATACGAAAAATACTATTTGTTTCAATTGGCTATTAATATACGTAACTTGCTTCAATGATTTATACTTACAATACAATACATTTCCAGCAATTTTTTTAAGAGACAACGAATTTTAAATCCTTCGATACTTTCCAAAGGTAAACAAAGATATTATTACAATTACATCACAAAAACATCTCCTATCACATACATATACATAGGCATATAGATATATTTCAGTAAAAAATATTGAAATAAGATAAGGGATATTTTTGCTTACATTTCACTAATTAATCGACGTAATACGCAATATGTATATGGTATAGTTGCAGCTATTTTCGTTAAACAGTGAAATTGTACAGTGCAGAGTTATTGTATACATTGTATAGTGTATTTGCAACAATTATCAGGCAGTTAATAATTGTCACTGTAGGCTTATAAAATATTTATATTCTTTTATTTATAATTATGAAAATGAGTTAAACGGAAATGAGTCGGTAAAAGATCTTGTATTATGGTTTGCAAACACTTCTTTATTTAAAGATCTCAGGATCTCCCGTCTACTCCCGTCTCCGTCTGGGTTCTCATTCTCAGTAAACCTACTTGACCTTCGCATCCACTCGACCTTCTGTGTACGTGCCTCCAACCTTGAATTTCGAAACTACAAGGGCGCGCATAATAAATCGTATACATATTATATATGTATATGCACGTGCTGGTTACGATTACATTTTAGTGTTATTACGCATTACGCGTAATTTACGAAATGTTTGATGATAATAGCCAAGCATATTTATTAATTGTGTCACAGTCAAAATTAATAATTAATCGATACCATTATAAAAGAACAGATTCTATTGTTATTTTTAAATGTTTATTTCACTAAAATATTCGAAGTATGTATTTCGTTGTAAGTATATTAATATTAATTCAAGTATAAATTAATTTCTTTCCAGTAAAACAAAGTATTTTAGTCGCGTGCCTAATTTCATTAGGAATGGCTGCGTCAGAAACTAGCACGGAAGCACTCCGTGCTGTGGCACAGGGGGCAAACGAAGTTTCGGCATCCCTCTTTCAGGTAAAACCATTTAGACAACGATTACAAATAATCAATTATTTATTTGTATTTAACACTGGGTTTACGGAATACTAGAAGTGATTATTTTACATTACTTTATAAGTACATGAATTTCTTGAATAATTGTAAATTAAAAATGTTTGAACTTGGAACGTATCGTGTCGACGTGAATCTAGCGTTAAAGTTATGAAATACAGGGAGACATTAATCAAAAGAGTTTTTTTCCAGGCTGTGGTACAAGAAAACCCTGGAAATCTTATAATCAGTCCTTTGAGCGCAGCTATTGTTCTTGCTATGGCTGCTTATGGTGCTGGCGGCGAGACGGAAAGGCAGTTGAAAGCTGCTTTGCATATACCGTCGTCGGATAAGTTTGGTCTATCCGGCTATCAAGAACTCATCGCTGCTCTAAACGTAACTATAATGTTTTAATCTTATTCAAACATTGCTATAGCGGTATGTCTTTCCCAAAAAAATTCAATGCTGTTGTTATATTATATGTACATAGTTTGTTTGTATGTTTGATTTTAGAGCGTCAAGGAAAATAAGCTTCTTCTTGCGAACAAGGCCTTTGTCAATAATCATTTTATTCTGAAACCAACCTACAAGGCGCTAACAGAGAATTACTTCCAATCTATCAGTGAATCAGTCAATTTCGGACAATCTGTACAGGCTGCAGACACCATTAACACTTGGGTTAAAGAAAAGACGAACGATCGCATTCAAGATATCATAACGTCTGGTTAGTATTAATTGATGTGATTGAGTATTGATGTGTGTTCTTATATAGACGGGGTGTTGACGCTATCGCTATCACACGCTTTTAGTGCAAAGCTTAATCTTTCCTAATTACAGTCCAAGTTTTATTCAATTCGCACAGAATAACATATAAATATCTGAAATACGCATTGAATCTCTTTTTAACAGGCGATTTGGATCAGGATACAGCATTGGTGCTAGTTAACGCAGTGTACTTCAAGGGTATGTGGAAAAATAAATTCGATCCGCTACTCACCCGTAAATTACCGTTCCATGTTGATGCAAACGTAGTGAAGGAAGTACCTACTATGTTCAAGCGCAATCAGTACAATTACGGTGAAGTTCCAGACATAAATGCGAAATTTATTGAAATACCTTACCAGGTAATCTCTTAAGTTAAATGAACGAGAATGTAATAATTTTAGAAAACATGAAATATAAAAGAAATTTTCTATCCTTATTCGCAGGGAGATTCGATAAGTATGGTGATCATTCTTCCAAACGAAGTTAATGGCTTGGCTGAAGTTGAAAAGAAGATAAAGAGTATAAACCTGAATGACATTCTAAGTCAAGGACATGAACAAGAAGTGGAATTATTCCTTCCAAAGTTTAAGATTGAAAGTAAACTAGAGCTCAACTCTCCCTTACAGAAAGTAAGTAATATTGTGTCTACAATGAAATCGGTTACCCTTTTTTGTTCTAACAATTTTCATCGTATGTAGATTGGTTTGACCGACATGTTCACCGACCGTGCTAACTTCTCTGGTATCGTTGACGCTTCGATAGCTGTCAGTAAAGTTGTACAAAAGGCATTTATCGAAGTGAACGAGGAAGGTAGCGAGGCCGCAGCTGCCACAGGTAAGTTTACGAATGTTGTTTTCTTCCCTGGAATTGGTTGAAATTAAGAGAAGTATTGTTTTCGAGCATTATCTTCTTTAAAGTAATAAACGTTTCCAAATTGTAAAAAGTGGAAATCCGCCTAGAAACTAGGCAGCCACTGTCGAAATATAGCGGACAGAAAAGAATGAAATTCTTAAAAGAATGTGTTGATTGTCTGAATTCTTGATGTCTTACCGTTACAGTATTTCTTCTTAAATTGTTGATGGTTTGGTTGCGCGCGCGATGCTAATTAAAATTTGAAATAATATTTTACTTAATTTCTTGTATCGCTTAGTTGGTGGCTCTACCTTGCTCCTGTAGATTTAAGAAAAACCGATAAGCTGCTTACAATTAGTATTCAAATGAAATTAGCTTATGCACACACATAATTTTAACAATGTTGCTTTTCGCTAAACATATGCATGTACACAGTGCGTTTGCCTGATATGTGTGCGTTACGTAATACACCATACTCATTTCTCTCTTCCTATATATCCGTTTTGTAGCACAATCCTTGTATGTAGCATGTTCATCGATCATTTCAGTTGATGACCAGCGATTGGCACGTTTTCCTGCCGTGCCCGTTGCTGGTCTAGGCAAGAAACTGTATAGAACAGAGTGCAATTATTATATTAGATATACTCGTAGTTTGGGGTAGCAATTCATTTAGAACTAACAAAGTCTGTGAAAGTGAAAAAGGGAAAAGAGGGAACAGAGGGAGAAAACAAGTGCTCTCATTGTCAGATCTTCTTTTACTTACTTAGTAATCTAATATATAATTCTTGTGGCAGGTGTCTATGTACGGCCTCTTTCAAGCGTTTGGTCACCGCCGGAGCCCATTGAGTTCCGCATCAATCGACCATTCCTGTCGATCGTTAAATACCGTGACGTAGTCTTGTTCTTAGCAAAAGGCACATCGTAGCGTTTCTTTTCTTGTCTTACGTGATTATGTACCTCATTTTCTCGTCTTTTAACAGTTTTAACTATACTTTTAATCCAAATTACTCGACTGATTTACAGAAACTCCACAATTAATTTAGTGTTCGATCTGCGCCATGCCAGAAACTATATTTCTATTTTCTCTCTTCTTGTAATAAAGGGGAGATTTTAAATTTAATTTTAATTTTATGTAATTTTTTAATGGATGTGCAATAAATATCATTTATGCAGTTTTCTTCTGTTCAATAAGTTTGAGAGAGTTTTGTGTAAGACTTGTTCAAAGGAAAGTTGTTTTTATATTAATTTTTCCAGGATTTTTCTTGTTGTACACAAAATTACTGGGCAAAGTATAATTTTATTAGTTCCCCAGATAGCACAGCCTGACCGAGCCTACCACCTGACCAAGCCTGCAAGGCCCCTGACCTACAGGTTACAGGCCAACCTAATGCTTGGATCGGCTCGAGGCCCAGGTTGGTTGATTCGTGCCTGGTTTTTATGCGCGCATTGGCCCGGATATAGCCAGGAAGGGGCTCGAGCCCAGGGCCTGCTTTTGAGAGGGCAGCACGGTCACACTAATGCGGCCAATCAGTGCTTCGATTGAGCCCAACTTTTTTCGCGACATCTACTCTCTCCACATCATGTTTAGCCTGGAACAGCTCCTACATCATCTTTAGCAGGAAACAGAACCCACTTTACTGTTATTAATTCTGTCTTAAACAAGACTTTTGAGGGCGTTTGCTGCCTAGATTGATCTTTTATCTGACGTTTTTGACTACTGAAAAAACCCGTGTTTGTATTATCACGAAATGAGAACGCAAATCCCGCACCCTTGCAATCTTGTAAATGGGCTGAATCTGGCTGAATCCTGGCACGGCCGGCAGGCCCTGGGCTCGAGCCCCTTCCTGGCTATATCCGGGCCAATGCGCGCATAAAAACCAGGCCCAAATCGAGCCGGTGTGCTGTCTGGGTCGTTGCACTAATTCATATTTCATTACAAAACTAAAAAAATGTCTATGAACATCATTATACGTCTATCCCGTTCCTGCTCGAGGAACAACGAGAATAAATGATCTATTAATTTTGTCTTAATTTTTAATTTATATTTACAACTTTCCCGAGTTTGTCGTCGTCGTCGTCGTCGTCGTCGTCGTCGTCGTCGTTTTTCATTTATTAACGCAAGCTTCGCGCTGTCTGTGTGTGTATCTTCTCAATTTTCATGTAACAAACTCATTGTCTATTTATCAAATTAAGTATTCGTGAAAGTATTTTGTCTCTTAATGTCTCTAATATATTTTGTGACTCTTTTATACTTTTTTATTCTAAATTTTGTAGAACTAAACGATTGTTTGTTAGCGATACATTTGCATAAATATCTCTAAATAATTTGCTTAGTAAAAATCATTCGTGAACTTTGTGAAACTAACGTTTGATATTTTCTGTATGAGAAAGTAACTGTGGATAATAAGTGATAAATCCATTTGTTTGTGCGAGACTGCCTAAAAACAATAACTCAAAACAATAAGTTGTTGCATTTTAATTTTAAAATGACCATGCCATCAATTTTTTCAAATCAATTTATTTCTCGTACTTTGTATTCGGTTATATATGTATAATACTTTCCATACAGAAAAATTAATAAAAAAGTGTTATTGTTTTATGTATATTATTTAAACGAATAATGATACAATTTGAAATCTAGTTATACATATATCGGAATTTGTTTATTAATAAATACAGAATTGTGCCATCCAGAATTTAATCTTTTCAACGATATCCTTCTAGCTCTAATAATTTCGATCGAATAGATTTCTCATTTAAAAATCTCATTTAGCTACAAAAGCTACAAAAGCTCGATTGAAAACTGAAGCAGTTCAATTGATAAAACAAAAACTGACAAGTTGAGATTTATGATATACCAACTATACTCTTTCAACCTGAACAACCGTATTAGATTGTTCTATAAAGTGCGCGTCGCGTCAAGAATCGACAACGCATTGAGTATGTATTATGTGTATTACGGATCGTCAGGTCATCTTGTCACGAAGATAGTTTTAATGGAACCGCTCTCAGTATCCAGGCATGTCCAACACAAATATCTGACGACTGTTAGCGCTAGCCAAGTTGTACATATCTACGACTTGATGAACTGTCAGCTGCGAATTATAGTAAAAGTAAAAAGACACTCGAGATTCTTGACTCTTGAGACTCAAATAGGGTGGGGATTTATTCCCATATAGTGGGAGTGGGGGCCAGTAAATCCCCACTCTACTTGGATCCACGACCTACGGCCTACGGCAGGCCTGGGCACGGGTGGGGCCCCTCAAACGCTTGCTTCCCCCACCAAGCTTCCTTTCAGTGGCGCTCCTCGCGGCTTCGACGCACGAGGCATGCGCATTGCTTGCGACGGACGAAGTGCGTCCTTCCTTCATAGTAACGGCGGATGCTGGTGGGGGACACTGGGCGCTACGGTGGGGACGGTCTTGTCTCAATTGAGACAAAAATGCCTAGGCCTGGTCTACGGTCTATGGTCTACGGTCTACGGTCTACGGTCCCATACAATTCCTCTGCGCTATTTCCATAATATACATATGTAAATGATATTCTGGAAATTTCGCGACAAACTTCGCGACAAATGGATTTTATCTATGTTACAATACTCAGATTTTACACACCTGTTCGTTATCGCCACAGGTGCTATTATTAATACAATTAGATGAATATTGAGTCAAGGAAAAATCGTCTGTGCTCATCGATCGCGTTATGTTCCTGTAGCTTGAATTTCGGAAGTGTTGCGAATTATTTCGAGACGGATATCGAAAATTCGAGATGTAAATAATAATTTGACCAATAGTTCGTATAAAAGGAATCTAATGCGCTCCGTTAATGATCATATTTAACATTAATTTCTAGGCTTAATTCTACTGGGCAGTTTTCCAGCTCCTCCGAAAATTTCCAGAACGTTCAGTGTCGACAGACCATTCTATTTTGCAATTAAATGCAACAAGTCATCCGTGCTTTTCACTGGTGTAATCTCAGATTTGAATTGAAACAATTGAATGAAATTTATACATATTTTTCTTGGAATATATTGTTCAGTTCTTGAATAAATATGTATCGTTCACTGTCAATGACAGAAACCTACCTCTATACGTACCTCTATGCAATGATTAGTTTACCATTTGCGTAAATCATTTTTAATGCGGAGTATCGTAAGTTTCTCAAAGTTTCAACATGTTCGTTCGTTATAATTTTCTCAACAAAGCATTTACGGACTTTTTATTGTTACACTCTATATTGTTACATTGATTTTCAATTTTTTGCTTCTTTGTGCAAATCGATGCATGCTAATATCATTCCTGCACTGGTCCCTCCACATGCAGTTAACACGATAAACGAGCGATTGCCACCGACTGCGTTTCCAAAGATCCTCCGAACTCCGAAGAAATTAGCACGATCCATTTTTTTCCAGGAGTGGTATTCGAAACCCGCTGTTTGGTATTCAGAAAGCAGCTAAGGGTTGACCGTCCATTTTTCTATAGTATCGTCAGCAAAATTCAGAACCTGGCAACCGAAGATAGCAAAGTTGTTCAGCTCTTTACCGGTCGTATTCTCGAACCGAATTCTTCAGAATTATAACGATGCTGGTTCCTCTTCCGTGCTTTCAAATAGAAATTCTAGTATTAATGTCGAGCCTAGTCTACGTTGGCCAAAGATTCCTATCAAGAAAAACGAGAAAATATATACATAGACAATATTTTTACTATATTATACGTAACAATTAAATAAACTATCATTATTATTCGGTTGATGTGTTTCTAATAACTATTATCTACGCCACACCGTATTCTACATATATAAATTATCTACAGCTAAAACATTAGATTTGAAACTTCATATTCTTTAAAAATTGTTAAAAGCTATATATACGAATGATTTTTACTAAAAGACTAAAAATAGAATTTGTTGGACAGTGTATTATTGTCTCGCGTGCAGCGTAAATGTGAATAATGAAAAATTCCTTTTCTACAAAAGGAAGATCTGCAGTCTAAAAATTACTGATTTGGTCATGATAAACAATTTTAGGTAAACCTTTCTCAACTTCGCAGAGGGGGTTCACTTCGTGGCAGTGCGTGAAAAGATGATTTTTCTAATAATATATGTTTCAGGTCTTATTCTGGTGAAATTGTCATTGGTGTACCCTGTGGATTTCGAAGTTAACCGTCCGTTCTATTATAACATTATATACAAAGCGAATGTCGGCCGTGAGAGAGCGAGTTCCATTGTATCGCTGTTCAGCGGTCGTGTAACCGAACCAAAAGTTTAACCGGAGTACCAGATATTTTCCACAACTAACGATATAAATTGGTTATGTATTTTTATATATAGAAAGCATTAAATTAAAAATAAAACTTCTCTTATCTTTTAAATTACATTTTATTTGTTGTTATTATATATACAATACATATACAGAGTGTCCAAAACCACCCGTCCAGGGGTGTGTAAAAATGTTTGCAATAAAAGTTGTATGGTTTAATGGAGGACATATGTCCATCATCTTGTATTTGACCTTCGGATCCATTTTCAAGGTTATTTGGAGGTCAGTACGTATTTTTTATGGCCTCTAGCAGTCATTTTAATCTAGGACATAAGTACATATCTGAACGTGAAATTTCAAGCTCTTTCAGAATCCGTAGTCAAAAGTATAGGGGTTCCCATTTAAAAAATACATACTGACTTCCAAATAATCTTGAAAATGTATCCGAAGGTCAAATACAAGGTCATGGACATATTTCCTCCATTAATCCCTGTATAACTTTTATTCCAAACATTTTTACCAAATATGCTTATCTGAGAAGTTAACACCCCTGGACGGGTGGTTTTGGATACTCTGTATATATCTATATAAATATGTAGAAAAGTACTCGCTAAAGAATCTAATGGGGAACTCGCATAAATTTTAACACTTGGTCTTAAAATGGTCATCTAACAGCTTATTTTTAACATCACAGTTGATGTTTTTATCATATCGATAACATTTCAAACCGATCATTCTCAAATCGCGAAGGAGCCTATTACAAAATCCGTCTTCTCAAACTAATAACTAAACAGTATTCTTAACTACAATTTGGTACATATTCAATCGCACGAAGTATTTCTAGAGTCTAGAGTCTTTAATAAAAATCCTCTGAACGAATACATTATTGACACATCCATATCCAATGAACAACTCAATGTTTAATTTGTTTCAGTGGTAACATTTGTCTTCGCTAGTGCGGCCTTGGACTATACAGTTACTCCAATAGTAAAAATTGATCGGCCATTCTTTCATGCTATCCTTCACAAGTCTCAAAATGCAGAAGGTAGCAGCATTTCTACGATTTTATTTAGCGGAAGTATTACTGACCCTTCAGCTTAACACGTTCAATGCGGGCCAGTTCTGGAAACTCGACCACGCGAGTCCGTTCTGGAACTGACAAACGGACCTATCGATTTGCACTCAACATTTTTTAGAAAAAAATGCATTTGTTTCATAGAAGTGATTTCCAGAGAGGTAATATTTAGATTTCACAAAAAAATAAATAAAAATTTTAAAAATTCACGATGGGGCGAGTTTAGATTTAGATTTAGATTTTAGGTCGTCAAAAACGCATTCATTGTGTTAAAAAAAAAGTTTTGTAGAAAAGACGTTACAATATTTCATGCTCTGTACCAGTAATTAAATAAAGGCTGCATTTTACTAATAGGTAGTTGTAAATGTAATTGTAACGATGTATGCGAACGAAAATAAACATGTCCCAAGCCGACTTGACCCCCCCCCCCCGGTGGGAATATTATTAGTTATTCCTTTCTAAAATAATGTCTGTGCCTCTCGGCATCAGCCGCTGTCAGTGTCGCCAGATGACATACAAACTCCAAACGGATGCGGTCATCAAGGGGTGGGGGGTTACATTGTATTCCCCTCGATTTCGTCGGTCGAGAAAATAATACATTCTATTCTACTCCCTCTCTGATGACCATACCACCGACGAGATACAATATACAATAGCGCCGGATGGAAAAGTGGGGGCCAATCAGAGATTCAGAGGCGATATGCGTAAAACGAAGAACAAAAACTCTTCTGGAAAATCTTCAATTAACTACTTAAATTTTTCATAAATAAAAATACAATATTAATGGAACAAAATGCACACAGGAATGGGAAATAAATAGTATTACAATGCATTACTCTTATAAATTTATTTATGAGTAATATTACAGTTATTATAGTTTTCAGTGACTGCAATGAAAAAATATATCTTATAACCTATAATGTTATTTCAATGGCCCGTATTTAAATAGTATAATGTCTAACCGGAAATGAAAATTGACCGGCTAATGGCACCATTAAAAAAATGCACAATGGAAGACCTGATCCTTTTGAGTACTCTCGAGGTGAGAATCAGAAATTTCAAGTAAAAACAAAAGATTAACGATTACGTACATATAAATTATTATATGCGATAAACATATAGATAAACTCTTAATATGTGTAATTTTTTCCACTAAACTTTTAGATGCACAGATTCCGTATATATCATTATGTTGTTCGTTAAAAGAAATGATTTCCGTTATTATAAAAAATATTATTCGGTAACGAATTTCTCTCATTATTACATCTTTTCAGCAATTGCTATGAAACGTAACTGATTGCACAGAGGTGTATCTAATGTTAACCGAACACAAACTTAACATGGTCGATGTCAAATACAATTCAAATATCAAATATCATATTTGATATTTACAACAACTCAGCTTCGTTATAAATCGATTAACAGAAATCAAATATAGTATTATAGTAGCCTGCCATAAGTTTCACATATACATACATATAATTAAAAGTACTTATTTGTTGTACTAATTATTTTATCGTACGTATATAATTAACTGATTATGCAATTATCTTTCGACAGCTTTATGGAACGAGCAGGTTCCGTCGAACCTGTACCATTCGATGTAAGAGATCCCCTACGCGGTACAATTGTAGGCATGGAAGCAGTGGTGTCCAAAAACTCATCGTCGGAGTCGCTGTCTTTGTCTTTACCATTCCTAAATTGCCTTTTCGGGATTATATCATTCATATATTTCTCGATCATTTGTCGGGTTTGGATAGAGACGTCGTTACTATTACCGGTTACATATGGCAAACTATCGTTCTTCTCTTGCTGATTTTTAGACTGCTTTTCGATGTACATTCGTTGCAACTCGGCCAATGGTTCATCTATGAAACGTACAGTTTGTTGTTTCCGATCCGGTAACACGTTACCGTTAAATCCAATAGATTTGCGAACGTCAACGTTGGATTCTTTGATTTTGATATTTTCGCCGTCCACCATGGTAGCAGCAAAACCTATAGGGAAGTTAGGTTTATCGTTCACGATATTATAAGCCGGCGCGTAACTTGGCTTCTGCTGATTCGTTGGGTAATCTCCATATTTATTCAGCACCCAATCTCTGACGTAATTTTTGTCAGTTTTTATTTCGTTCTCTCTGAACGGAACGCTAGACTGTGCGACAGCGATCGCTTCGCTATAGCCTGCTGAGTAGCAGCCATTCTGTCGTCTTTCCACGTATGCTGGAACTACTGGACAGCCATTTCGTTGTCTTTCTGCATTCGTTTGCACCGCCATCTGATCCTTCCACCTGCCAGTGTTCATCACAAGCTGAGCCAATTGTTGAATCGTTTGTTTCGGCACTGCCGCGGACGTTCTATCGCTGTTAGCAGGCACGGTTGCGAATTTTGCCGGAGTGGACGTGTCGCAAGGTTCGCCAGCTATACACGCAGGCTGCATGCTCAACCGTCGTAAATGATCATAGTTCTCTCCTTGGCCGACCAATAGAACATCCATGCTTTCGAAATTTCCTTGGGTTTCGTAACAGCTCGTAAGTTGCTCCGACACGCGACGCTCGTTTTCTAAGAACGTTGCAGTCAGTATCATCGCCGCGGTAGGTTCCCTTTGGCCGAACAGCTTTCTGCGAGCGTGCAAAGTCTGATTCGTGTCTGTCTCGAGATACGCGTTCTTTATCTTCTCTTCCATCTGTCTCTCCGCTTCCAAGAACTTTGCAGTTTCGAACTTGAATGTTTCCATGTCCATATTCATCTTATCTGCTTCCTTTGCTATACGTCTCTCCGCGGAAGATTGGGTCCGGCTATCTGTCCGGCAACCTGCCGAGACAGGTTGTAAACCTAAACGTTGCTGAGCCTTTACGAAAGGTGACTGCGATACTGGCCCCAGTTTCGACCATATGGTTCCAGGCCTTTTCACTGGACTAGTTATAGGTGAAATCACTCCCGGTCTCGTCATCACCGGGTTTTGATTAATTAATTCCACGTTAGAATTAGCTACGGTACAAGGAACGCGACAAGGTTTCGGAGGAACTAGATCCAGCTTAGGAGGTGCAACGCCAGGCATCGGAGGAGGCGCTAGAGAAGTTATGGTTGGTTCCGTTGGTGGTGTTTCAACATCCGTTTCCGACGACTGTTTTGTCAGCAGAGTGTTGTGCACTACTTTCAATAAATCGTCCATTCGATTCTCGAGTCTATTTTGCCGATCTCTGTCCAAATCTAAGAACTTTGTTAACATGTCGTTTTGCGCAGCGAGAATCTGAAACAAAATTATGTATACATAATAACCGGCACATACACACAGAAAAGAAAGTTCATTTTAGTTTTACATATATTGTTTCTCTTCTTTATATTACCCTGTTAACCACTTCATTTTGAGAGCTAATGGCGCCTAGAACAAGTTGCTCCAATTTTTGTGCTTTCTTCTTTCTCATTGGCACGTTAGGAATATTATCCGTATTAGCTGCGGTATCTTTTGATTTGTGGTCGCTTCCTGCTTGACTCAAAGAGTCCATCAAAAATTCTAATAAAAGACTATCATCGTTGCAAGTTGCGTTGTTTGTTAATAGGGAAGCATCTGCTTGCATCGGACCATTATAAGTTTCATTCAAATTGTGCGCTTTATCGTCATTTTTTGACTGGCAAAAAGCATCGTTTAAGTTATAAGATACATCCGGAGAATAATCTGGCGATAGACACTCGACTCCTTTGGTATCTATTACGGCAGGCATACGAGTCAAGATATTTCCGTAATGTTGTTTGTACGTGGTTGCCAAATTCTGCCCGAACACGATTTTTCGTGGCTCTTGCGGCACCGCACGATTATTCGCGTGCGTTACCTGTTGCAATTGATTTTGTTGCTGAAGCAACTGTTCCAAATTAGCGTTATGCATTGTCGTTGGACATTCGCATTTCATTGGAACGTTCGCGCATTGCGCTATTAAATTCTGCTGATCCAGTTGAAATCCTAGATTATTCCCCAACATATTTTGCCGATGGCTTAAACAATTTTGTTGCAACGTTTGATGCTGTTGCATGTTCTCTTGAATTATTTGATTTTGCACGTTCTGTACCGTATTTTGATACGGTATCTCCCCGTAAGGATGAACTAATAAATTGTGCTTGTAACCAGCACACAACGGCTCCTCCATTGGAATAGTATCGCACTGCGTCGACTTACCAGCCATTTGTACTCGCGGTTCCCCTGTGTTAATGGCTACATCCCTGGTGGGAGAGAAGACCCTGCTACAAGGCCTAGCTATTATGGTTTCGTTCGATTCCGGGGAATCGGGATATTCGTTTTCACCTATGAAACATAAATGCGCACGTCAATGTGACTTGTTAATCATTTTTTATATTAGTTAGTAAACAAACTCTTACGTGCTATTCCCCATGTGGGAGACAGCGCCTCCGTACGATGAAGCGATTGCACGGGAAACTTGTGTTTCATTTGTAAATTTTTATTCGTTTTGACTTCTTTCGGAGGAGACTTAACGTGTGCCGTGGCATCTATAAAAATGTTGTAAAGCGATTGCGAGTAATTGACTCAAACAAGACAGAAAACATTCGTTTAAACTGTTATTGTGAACATTGTCTTACCTACGGTATCTATACCAATAATATTAGCATCTTCCAGACGCTTATTTTTCAGAACTCTATCGATCGATTCATAATATTGCTCGACACCAGCTCGCGTGCCAGCTCGTTTTGCTTCGCGATAACAAACTAGAACCTGTTTCATCCGCGATCGGCACTGTTTTCCAGTAACATTGTACCCTTTTTTCTTCATATATCGAGCGACACTTTCCCATATTAACTGCGGCTTCGACGCGTACTCCAATTGCTTTTGCACTTGCTTATCCGACCACACAGACACCAACAACGCGGTACTCTCCGGGGTCCATTTATACTTAACAGCATCTCCAGAATCACTCATCTCTCGGTCGAATTAGTGTCCAAGTAGCATTAAACGAGAGCAAGCTAATGCAAGCACTGCAATAACAATAACACGCGAGCAAAATATCACGATACCCAGCGAGGAGTTTCACCTCGCGTCAACAGGTTGCCATAAAAAGCATAAAATACAAACTTTGGTCCATCGCGTAACGGACCGACGCCAAACTCTGCTGGGGACTGGGGACGGGAACCACAGGGACTGGGGACTGGGGACAGGGCAGGGACATGGACACGGTGCATTACGTTTCCATTAACCGTCGCCAACCGACGACAATTCAAATTTCATTGTGCAACAGGTGGTGGGGAAAAGTGCATGCGTAGCACTGATATATATACTATGGGTACGAGATTCCCATAAGCCAGCCGTACAGCCGTTGAAGCCAGTAGAAGAAGCCACTTTCTTTTGCCAGCGCCGCCAAATGTCGATGCCGGAACACTGATATTATTTTAGTGTGCGTCTCACTGATGTATATATATATCAGTGTTGCGTCTGCGCGTGACGAAGTGAGGCAAAGCGTAGAGCTCCAAGGGTGATCGCGGGGTGCGGAGGGAAGCATAGTTCATAGTCTGACATTTGATGGCTCCTCTTGCAAAATGGCAAAATCTTCTTCTAACGAGCATCAGGCTTCTCGTATCCATAGTATATATATCAGTGATGCGTAGGCGTAGGAGGCTCAAGGTCACTGATATATATACTATGGATACGAGAAGCCTGATGCTCGTTAGAAGATTTTGCCAGTTTGGTACTAAGCTTCGATACCTCGTCGCTAGGATCGCTAGTGTCGCCGCCTCGGTTGCTATGTCGGTAACATTTGGCGAGAAGTTTGAGCGTTTTGCCGCTGCATGAATTGGCGCTGTACAAACATTTTACCGGAGCAGATGATTCTTGCCGGAATTAGCACCGAGTCTTACGGGAAAAGCGGCAAGAATCATTTGCTTATCATTGTCTTTAGCATGGAACAAAACCTATTTACATCATCTTTAGCAGAAAACAGAACCCACTTCATAATTGTCAAAATCGCGACGCGGGACGCGGATCGAAAGCTTCAACCAGAGATCGTATCAGTGGCGCACCCAGGGGGGGAGCCAGGGGGCCAAGTCCCCCCCGCAAGAAAATAATGTAAAACCACCAAAATTAAAATCGCGGAATAGCCCTGGGTACCGTTGACAGATATTTTGGCTAAAAAAAAGGTCATCGCGCAAAACCTAGGACTGGGTTCAACTTGCCCCCCCCCCCAAGATTCAATCCTTGGTGCGCCACTGGATCTTATCATTATGTATTTACAATTTTAAACTTGAAGTTTAAATATGTTCACGACACAAGTATATTTATTCACCGTTCAAAATATAGTCTTCGGTTTCGTTCTTCTTTGTACAGTTCACCGGCTACTTATTAAATATGTTCAACGAACCAGAATTACCCAAATATATTTATAGGCACAATGAAATTGGAAAGCGCAACGAATCGCAGTTTTTGCTAAGCAAAAGAATGTTTTGGGCCTATTCGCTGCGACAACGCGATATTCACGCTCTCGTTTAACTGTCGTCGATCGTTTCGTCTGCACAGAACTTAGCCTGCCCGTAATGAAAATCTATTAAGAAAAAAAGACTCGAATGAATACTATCTCCTGTAAAAAGGTAACGAGACTGGTCGACGATAAGAAATGAAATGGTCAGCGGTAGGATTCGATCTCGATCTTTCTGCATCGACAGACGAATTTGTTCTAAGAATAAATAAGCTAACATGTAATAAGTCGTAAAAAAAGATTGTAATTACATCGGAATGAAAAATAAGGATTGTGTCACGTATGTAGGTAATTGAGTTAGGCCGGAGAGCCGAACAAATGGGATCAAGCCTCGGTTTAATATGATTACTGGGGCAGCAGGTTAGACGATGCTGAGGCTTCTTTCGCGTTTCGATAGAAATTCGCTGGTCAGTGAGTGTGGATCGGTGATCGTCGGCGTTCCACTTGCATCTTCCAGTTGCATCTGCACCGTAATTCCCAAAGGAACGGGGGCCAGTCGAGAAAATGGGGAAGGATGACGCCGAGACGGTGGCTCTGAAGAAGGAGCTGGAAGATCTGATCAACAAATGCAAGGTTGTATTAGAAAGACTGCGGTGATCTCGTAACGGCAATGACGGATAGCGGAAAGGTACTTGCTTCTCGATTATAACAAACGATAAAAGGTTTCTTGTTGCTTGTACGCCAGGAGGATCAAAAGAAACAACAGGACGCCACCTTGGAGGACACGTGCAGTGGTGTAGCGGATGCGCCCAAGGTGAAATTATCGACTAAAAAGTTACTAAAGGGACACATCAATAAGGTGAACTCGGTACACTACAGCGGCGACAGTAGGTCAGTCCCGATTCTTCGATTTGTTGTTGGCGGTGGTTGTAGTGGTCGATTTGCCATAGTCGAGCGTGACGCGAGAAGAGGGGTTGCTTCGGTTTCAGGCATTGCGTGACCGGCTCGTTGGACGGTAAACTTATCATCTGGGACTCGTGGACCGGCAACAAAATTCAGGTGATCCCGTTGCGGTCGGCATGGGTGATGTCGGTGGCGTTCGCTCCGTCGGGAAACTTTGTCGCCTGCGGTGGTATGGACAACATGTGCACCGTCTACGACGTGAACAACCGCGATGCCACAGGCTCGGCCAAGATAGTCAGAGAGCTGCTGGGCTACGAGGGTTTCCTCTCTTCCTGCAGATTCTTGGAAGACAAGAAAATCATCACCGGATCCGGTGACATGAAAATGTGTGCTCACCTGAAATATCGTAGAAAAATAGTAAGTTTCGCGACTAGTACCGCGACAAACTGAACATGTTCTTTTTCAGCTGTATATGGGACTTGGAGGCCAACAAGAAGACGACAGATTTCCCCGCGCACGCTGGAGACGTCGTTAGCATCAGCTTGTCCCCGGATGTGAACACTTACATCACCGGATCGGTGGACAGGACATGTAAACTGTGGGACTTGAGGGAGGAAACCGCGAAGCAGACTTTCTTCGGCCACGAAGCCGATGTAAATTCGGTTTGCGTGAGTATGGATTGCGAGATTTTATCGTTAGTTCGATCATGGATCGATCTCACGACACGAACTCGGTGACTGTTATTTTTCAGTACCATCCATCGGGACAAGCTTTCGTAACAGCTTCGGAGGACAAGACGGCGAGACTGTGGGACTTGAGGTCGGACCAGCAGATAGCAGAGTTCAAACCGCCTAGCGGAAATCCTGGATTCACGTCGTGTGGATTATCCTTGAGCGGTAGGTTTATATTCTGTGGCAGCGACGATAATTCCATTCACATTTGGGACACGTTGAAGAAACAGTACAACGGTGAGTGTTCCAATTGTTTTCCCAAGCCCTGCAACAACGCAAACCGTCAATTAGATGAAAAATTTACTTGACACAGCTTTTCTTCAATCGTATTCGTTCGTGTTCGTACCTTTGTTTCCGAAGGCGTTCTAGCGGGTCACGAGAACCGGGTGACGTCGCTCAGCGTTTCAGGAAACGGTATGGCTGTTGCCAGTTGCTCTTGGGATCAGAATGTCCGGATTTGGGTGTAGAAACCGGAAGAGAACTGTTAGTAATTCTCAGATTCATGGAGGAGGAAGAAAGAAGAACGAAAGTCCAAATCTTCGAGTCTGCGCTTCATTGTTTCCAAAGTTTCCGATATATGGACGAATAGATTCGCCTGCCAAATCACGCAACTAGTCCGATGATTCGTTCCTATGTATAAATTCTTGTAGCGTCTCTGTAATCTATCATAAATCGCATAAAACACCTTCCGTGTCTCTGTTCAGGAAGATAGTTACTTGAAGCGTAGAACTCGAGAGCATTAGCTTTCATTTTTTTTTTAAACTGAAAAATAAATATTACTAGACGAATAAAGAGAAGAAGAAGAAGAAATGTTAAATAAACTGCGAAACGAACCAACACCGATCTCGATTTACAAATATAAACACGTTGATGCCTATTTTCTCTGTTGTTTCACTTTATACCGCTCTTACGCATTTGTAAACGATGCACACGATATTCGCAAGAAAAAGGAAAAGCAACTGCGACATAGACACAGCACTGAGCTGTATAATGCGCGCGCGGGAACAAAGAGATTCGATTATTCGGAATTCTCTAGGGGCAGTTTCAAACTTTCGATTTACAATTTGCATAGATTTTATTTCTACATTATACATTTAACGTGTCTCTGTAATCGACACTTCAGAGCGGCGTACTTTATAAACAAAGAAAAATAAATAGATAGAGATAGGAATAGTGGAAAGATAGATAGATGGATAGACGGATAGATAGATAGATAGTAGACAGATAAAGAGAGAGAGAGAGAGAGAGAGAGAGAGAGAGAGAGAGAGAGAGAGAGAGAGAGAGAGAGAGAGAGAGAGAGAGAGAGAGAGAGAGAGAGAGAGAGAGAGAAAAGTTCTTCGTTCGTGGTGACTAATACTTGAACATTTGGTATTCTTTAGGCGTAAGTCTCGACGATTAAGGTGCTTCTGCGAACTATCGACGAACCTCTTTAACGTAATTCTTGCGAAAGATCAACCTAGGCCAGTAGCGACGTTGCCTGTGAAACATAATGCATACAGTGTATACACTCTATGTATCCGATGCACACGCTACTGCATACTCAAACGAGTCGATTTCCTGATTCGAATCACTCCGATTCGGTAACGAACAAAATTTACATTTGCCTCGTGCTTAACAGATTATCCCGAAGAAAAGAAAGCATAATTCTATGTTATGAACTGTCTAACGCTGAACAGTTCAACGGAAATATACATACACGATTCGCGAAGGTTCGATCCGGAATAATTTAAGATAAAAAATCGAGCTTAAAAAATCTTTGGTAATTATATTATGTAATTTCATGCTTACGTATTTACATTCGTTTATTTTCGCAAAGAACACGCGGCTCTTGCAGCTAATCACAATTTCGGAAAAACTCTCGCCCTTCCTAAGTGGGTGGAACCGTTAGGAAAAGATCTCCAATCCGCTGACAAAGAGATTCGGAAAATTATCAAAGTTTACTGACGCGTACAGCATATACATATAGGGTGTGTTATGCAATTTTTTGCTGTCAGAAATTCACATAAAGGGGTTAAAAATAAACAGGATTTAAATCTTAACTCGATAGAGTAAATTTACTCAGCCAAAAAAATTGCATAATACATACCTATATACAATATGCTCAGCGCATCTTTAAAAGTTTATAATTTTTTGAAGTTCTGGGTTGGCTATCTTTCCTTGTATGAGATGAAGATTGAGAGATAGAGATAGAGATAGTGAAAGAAGAAAAAGAAGAAGAAGATGAGACGATGAAGATTCAAATTAAAATCCATCGAGGTGAATCAAGAGGGCCACGATTACTGTAGCCCCGGCTTCTTTGGTTGCCCATTTGTTCGACTCGAATTGAAGATCGCTGCCATCCTTCGCGCCAGGGCTGATCGTATACGAACCAGGTCTAACCAACAATTGGAACGCGGTGGATGCATTCAATTTTTGATTCGATTGGGTGTCGATATACCTAGTAGATAGACAAATGTTTAAATACGAGAGATTTACCGTTGCTAGAACAGATGGAACTACTTACGGATACTTTCTGGTGAATTCCTCGGACGCAGCGTACTTTATACTGGGGGAGAAAACCACCTGAGGATTCTGATCCTCTGCTTTCATGTTCGTCGTCAAGTTACTGACGTCTAGCTGCTCCTTCGTCATTAGCTCTCCTGTATCCAATATCAGTCTATAAATGAAAATTCATGTATGTATGTCCAATTAAGTGTCCCGATACGATTCAGCCAGGCTATACATCGAAACGTATCAACAGTAATCACAGTATACATGTTATCGGTATGTATAGCGTTCAATCTCGTTGAATTGTTCATCAACGAGAAGTTGGCAGGTTTCGTTTCGTGTGTAATTTGGCTGGACAAGTTGCTACGTATTAATAAGTAACGATGTCCTTACCTAATCGCATCCAACCGTATCCCATAGAAAGCGACGTGCCACTTGTCCGTGGTGCTCTGTGGGATTTGATTAGCGTTGATACTCTGTTTAAGCGGAAATCTGGCCCAACCGACAGGCACAGCGAACTCTGCCGGCGGCTCGCCTTTCTTGCATATTGCACTGTCTCCCTCGACTTTGTAGCAGCCACTACAATAACACAAAACATCGTCCAAAGAAAAGAACTCGTCTGGCAAAATCAGCGACTTTTTCAGCCTCGCGCAGGCCTTTAAGTACTCGCATTTCTTTGATGGTATAAAGTTCGTTCCAAGAGGAGTGGACGGAGCCTGCAATAACTGCAGAGTGGGTGCACTGTGATTCGAGGTCGCGTTCTGTCCCGCCAGAGGTGTGTTCCCGCCGCTAATGCTATTCTTCTCGATGGCATTGTTCCAGCCGATGTTCGAGCGTATCTCGTTTAAATTGGAAGAAACTATGCTTTCGTTTATCGCGTTGTTGCTGTTCAAGCTGGTTAAGTTGCTGGCGCTGTTCGCAGTGCCGTTTTTAATGTTAATGTTAGTCGCGTTATTAATCTCTACATTTGTACATTCGCTGTTCCGGTTCAGCTGGTTCGAGTTATCGTACGCCTTGCTGCTTCTCTCGCACCTCGGCTCGTTCGCGTCCGTGTTCGTCTCGATGTGATTCGTACCGCTGTCCGATGCACCAGGGTCGGGTTTCTTCTCAATTTTGGCTAGAGGCGTGTTCTCGCTGTCCAACCCCGAATACTCGGAGTCGTGGATATTGTCCACGATCACGTACGAGCTGCACTGGCTGGACACGCTGGGCGAAGTAGAAGACGAGAAATTGGAGGTTGCGGCCGCTGCTATGTTCTCCTTCTCGTGACATTCTAGATCGGCCTTTTCTCGAGAGTTTTCCGTGTCCTCTATCTTCGCCCTGGTGGTCTCCATGGATGGTACGGTCGCGGTGTTGTCCGCCGAGAGAGAAGCCGAGGAGAACGCCTCGGCGTTATTTCCGACGATGGAAATTTGTTCGCACTGGCCGTACAGGTCGATCACAACGTACACGTAAGGGGGTAGGTCCGTCGCGGCGACCCCTTGGTCTATGCCGTTCACGATTAACCGCAACCTGTTCTCTTCGTCGATGAACAAACCTACCACGGAATTCAACTGGAGACTCTCCAACGCGGCGCCGTATTTTGTTTTTACCTGATGCGAATCACAGAAATTCAATAATAATTCATAATCCTCGTCACGTCGTCGGGAGATTCTACCGGAATCTGAGTTTAACGTCGAAACACCTACCCTGACGCCGTTGTGCGATATCCAGTCGTTACAAATGATCCACGAGTGCTTTTTGAAGCCGAGCGCGGTCAGAGGAAAATTTGCCTTCTCCGGTGAGATGCAAGTCACCCCGCATAGAA
Organism: Lasioglossum malachurum; assembly: GCA_028455605.1. Taxonomy (NCBI): domain Eukaryota; kingdom Metazoa; phylum Arthropoda; class Insecta; order Hymenoptera; family Halictidae; genus Lasioglossum; species Lasioglossum malachurum. Next base: position 178,906 of record CM052315.1, read on the forward strand.
TATTCGACACCCATTGTTCGTTTATCTTCTCTATTTTAGCTAGGAATGGCTTGCCCTTTATCAACGGACGACTAGACATTACGACACCTTTCAAAAATATGTAGAATATGTAGAACACTGTCGAGGGATACATTCTACAATAGAATATCAGCTCGTTTACGTCTAGTTACCTTGGTTGTAACTGGCTACGCGTCGCGCGGTGGTCTTCGATTCCAACTGTATGTTTCTCCCGTGGTTCTCGTGAAACTCGTAGTTCCAGTCCGTCTCGCCTATGCCTATCGAATGAACAACAGCGGGCTGCGTCGGAGTGAGCGTCGTCTCGTTCGCCAACTTTCCTTCGGACACGTCCATCGAGGTATCCATTCCAGTGTCGCTGCAAGTCGAATTGTTGCGTGATACAATTAAATCTTCCGAGTGGAAAAAAAACCCGATAAACAATCCAATTTAGATAATTCAACAACTTTCGTAGAACCGGCGGCATGGGGTCCAACAGCAACTCCAACGAGTCCTGAAGCCTCAAACTGGCATTCGGCGAGACCGCAGCTTGGTTCTGCTGCTTGGTACTTGTAATATTCACAGCCACGGTGGTGCCGAAAAGCTCGATCACAGCGTATACACCTTCCGGTATGCTGGTCGCCGCCACCCCCATATCCTCCCCGTTTATGTAGAACTTCAAATTACCCTCGTGCGTGCGTTTCACTCCTATTTTATCGGACGCTCGTAGCCATTCCAAACTTGGACAGTAATTCATACAGAGAACGTATCCGTTGTGTCTGACTTCGTTGCCTAACGTACAGAAAAGTTGTACAACAGAGAGAGAGAGAGAGAGAGAGAGAGAGAGAGAGAGAGAGAGAGAGAGAGAGAGAGAGAGAAACACAGAGAGAAATATTGTACTGCACAGTGTATAGGGAGGTCTAACGAGTACATCTTGGTACCAATTACCTGTCAAATACCAAGCGTCGGGTGGAATCGAGCCCATGCCAGGCACGAGACTCATAGTTGTCAACCAATTGCCGCTTTCGTTATTGATAACTCCTATTCTTAGGCAACCGCTCCACTCCCTTGCAACTTCTTGGATAGCGATTTCAAACATCTCGTTGTTCTCTAACGCTGTCTCGCTCAACAGCACAGAGTTATTGTACTCCCGACACCTGGTCGCTACAGTTCTGTCGCTGTTCAGCTGAATATTCAAACCAACGGACTCGTGAAATTTGTGCATGATCTCCGTCTGAGCTTGCAGCTGGATCACGGACGTAGGCTGCTGGCTAATACTGTTCTCCGATGGCAAGTACCGTTGCGTTATGGGGTCTCTGCGTTCTGGCAGTACGATGGTCACCTGACAAATGTATTCGATCACGAGAATAGACGAGAACGATTTGACGGTGTTTCTATTGTTGTAAAATCACATAGGGGTGTGCGAGATCCTGTCGGGACGGGAATTTCTCGAGAAAATTTCGGGATTCCCGGATATTTTCGAGATTTCGTCCCGATTTCGTGAGAAATTCCCGTCCCGACGGGATCTCGCACACCCCTAAAAATCAGTAATAATTTTGGCACCTGAACGCATTGACCGTATAGGTCGATCACAGGATACACGTGTGGCGGTAATCCGGTGCAAGCGGATCCTTGATCTATCCCATCTAAATAATAATGCAAGCTACCATCCGAACACCGCATCATACCAATCCTATTACCCTCGACTACCTTGTCTAAATCACAGGCGTAGTTATTTCTCACTGTGATACCGTCTCGCATAACGTTCGATCCTGATAACATCCAGGTATCGTGATCGATATCTGTCATAGTGGATGGAAACACCAATTCGTCCGGTCTTATAACGGTCACGCCTAAAATATTTAAGCTTTAGTAAAAATTAGGACTAAGATCGACGAAGACCAAGAATAACTCTCGTTCAAAAATATTCTCGAATACCCGCTTCGATAGCTCCAGTCCACCGTTCCACCATTTTATCGATGATCACTTCGAACATTTCGCCGTCCCTTAGCGCCCGATTCGCTATCACGATCGCTTCGTTGAATTCGCCCAATGCTCTAGGCCTCAGAGCAGTCAGTCCATTGTTTATAATCTTCGCGTTCTTGCCGTGTATGTGATGAAACCTTAAATCACTGTGAATCAAGACGAAATGCGTTAAAAAAACGAATTGCAAACTTTGTTTCAGTTTTCGTTTTGTCACCGCGTTTACGGACCTGTACAAAGTAGTATTGCTGAAACTTGAATTGTTGGTAGTGGGGCTATAGAAATCCGTATTGTCTACTATAGTTGCCATTGCCGCTTGGCCGTAGAGATCTATCACGCCATAAACTCTTTCGGGCACGTTCATCGCTGCAGCTCCTTGGTCGGCGCCGTTCACGTAAAAATGCAACGTCGCGTTATCCTTCCGCATCACGCCGACGCGGTCTCCTACTTGTAGTCGGTCGAGGTTCTGTACGTACTGATCTAGAATTGCAGTTCCGTTATGCATCACCCCGTTTTCCGTCATCATCCATGTGCCGGATCTGCAAGGGACATGACCACCTTCGAGCAATAACACGGGCGATAAACTTAACGTAAAATTGAAACGGTGGGACGGTGGGACGGGTGCGTATGAACAGCAGTCGAAATTGGAAACGTTACTCGGCAGTCGACGTACCTAACGTTCGTCATTGTGAACGGAAACTCCAGCTCGGTGGGAGAATGAATAGTGACTCCTATCTCGATCGAACCAGCCCACTTTGTTACGATCTTGTCCAACCTGACTTCGAACAATTCGTTAGGTTTGAGCGGCCTCGAAGTTAGTACAACCCCGTTGTTGAAATCATCCATTACGCTGCAACATAACCGAGCGTATTAATCGCTCGAAACGCGACGCGACACGATTAATAATATTTTCGCGTATACGTGTTTCCGATTCAGAAAGATTGTTTACTTGGGTCTGTGCGCGGTACGGCCATTGTTAATTACTTCCACGTGTGTACCGCAACAGTAGTGAAACATTAGTCTATCCGGTGGTTCCTCCTCTGTTTCTGGAAATTCAAAAATTTAGACATTTCGATAGAACGATATTACACGCCTAGCCGAGAGACAACACCCTGTACACGGTACGCGTAGGAGGAGGAATCGTTCATGTTGCAATAGCACACCGTTCAGATCCTGAAGTTGCAACGTGTTTCTTCTAGTAACTAAATTCTGATCTTCCCTTTCGTCCCGATCCACGATCGTTACTTTCACCGTCATGCCATAGAGATCGATAACGCCCCATACGCCTGCAGGAACTTTCGCTGCGATTCCTTGGTCCAGACCGTTAATTATATAATGAAGATTTCCATTGCTTCCTCGCACCATGCCTACTCTGTCGCCTTCCTAAACGTTTTGTAGTATTTTAAGAGAATATTCATACCCGTGTAGTGTATATACGCGTACAAAGAAATAACATTACCATCAACTCATCCAGATTGAATTGTCCGTATTCGCGGCACGTGCCCTTTCCGTTTACCAAAATCCCGCAACCAGACATCATCGTCGTACCTGAGCGCATGTTCGTCATCGTGGCTGGAAATTCCAATGCCGTAGGACTGTGCATGGTTACTCCAACTTCTATACTGCCCGACCACTTGCGCACGAGCCTGTCGATTCGAACCTGCGGTAACATAAGCCATTGTACAGAACTGTTTTTATTCGAACAGGTACAATTCGACGATTTTGTTCTGCGCTCGCTTTCTTTCATCTACCTCGAACAATTCATTATCCCTCAGTTGTCTATGCGTCATTACCACGCCGTTATTAAATTCGTTCAAAGGTCTTCTCCTCTCGGCGGTTCGGGCATTATTCGAAAGTTTCACCATAGAGCCGACTCTCTCGTGAAACCTCAGTCTATCCTCTCTAATGGCAGCGAGGCTTGGGTTCTTAGGTAAATTAACATTGACATTAACATTTAAATTAACATTCAGATTAGCGACTAGATTAGTTGTGGAGGAATTGGATGCTTCTCCAAAGACATAGTCGTTGTTGATTTCGACACGGTCGTTGTCGATCTCGACTTGGTCTTTTGGGTCGTTACACAGAGCAGGGGTAATTTGTGGGTGAATAATAGTCACTTGTACGCAATCGCCACACATATCCACAACTGCAAAAATGCGTTCCGGTATGTTAGTTACAGCTACACCTTGAGAGATTCCGTTAATATAGAATACCAGTTCGTGCTGGAATTGGAAAAATTCTTGAAAATTAAACGAACTCGAACGTACACAGGGAAGTCGGTGTAGAATCTTTAAAACTCACGTTGGATGTCCTCAGTACTCCTAGAGTATTTCCTTCTTCCAAGGTTGCCAGGTCCATTCCATACATTTCAACTATTTTGGTTCCACGGTGGACTATACTAGAGTCGGTCATGATCCAGGTTCCTTGAACGAGGCTGTCGGCACGGTAGAACAATTCTATCGCCTCTGGCGCGCATACCGTCACCCCGATTACTATGCTACCGTTCCACGATGCCATCTGAACAAGACACGGAAATAGAGTAAACGATAAACTCAACGCGAACATCTTTCTATTCCTTCAATGCCTTCGTTGCCGAAGGAGGGCATTTTCATTTGATTTATGAAACACAAAGTAACGCGACACGAGTATCGAAACAGACATTGCGTGTTTCGCGGCCCACGATTCGTCGTACGACAGTTTTCTATATCACATTTGCGATAGGAATTCTATTCAGCAAGATAACACCGTACACGAGAATCTTCAAGGGAACCGCATTGTAAACAACAGATTTTGACAGATGTAGGAAAGCGAGCAGAAGCCCCGTTACCTTTTTGTCGATGCGAACTTCGAAAAGCTCGCCATCCTTGAGCGGCTCCGCGCTGAGTACCAGTGCATAATTATGGTTCGAGAAGTCCCTTATAGCCGTACGATTGTTGTTTGTTAAAGTAATACGGCGACCGCATCGTTGATGAAACATGTCGACCATTTGTGTGCACCGTGCACCGTGCACCGAACGTCGTCGACATGTAACCGAACCAAACACTGCCAAACCACTGATATTATATCAGTGTGCCAAACACACCGACGAGATACTGTGTCAAAGTTTGCCAACCTCACGGGACATTGCTTAGACCTTAGACAACCTTAGACCTATCTAAGACTATCGTAGCTATATTCGCGTGATCGACGGGTCCCGCTACACCATATTGGACCATATATACTAGGTGTCCCTACTCTTTCGTGCTCTTTCACCATCTTTCACCGAACTACCGAACTAGAACTTCATAAAAATGTTCATATCTAGAATAAAAACAATATTTCAACGATTGGTATGCTTATTCTTGCTTGCTTCGTTCGTCTCGAGCAGTTTCGAGCAGTCTCGAGTCTCGACGTCTCGAGTCTCGACGTCTCGACTCGACTCTCGAGTTCGCGTTGACAGACCGACGCAATCGATCTTCGAGGAACAGAATTTTTCTCGATGGGTTGAATCGAATCAAATCGAATCCAGTTCGATTTAAATATATCGCTGCCCTGCCCTATTTGGCCCTATTCAAAACAGCTGATTCCGATCAAGTTTATTTCTTACGCTTTTCGACGTAACTGTGTGGTGAATTTATCGATGTCGATACCATTAAAAAGAAGAAATAGTAATGAAGATCTCACCCGCGCTCGTTTTATTCAAGAAAATGAGATAGACCTTATCGTGGAAACGTAAGCAGACCACCTAACCTTTTCTAAGTTCTTGCTGGCGAGAGAGACGTTCTTCGAACTGCAATTTTCCTTACTAATGTAGAAATATGAAGAATTGTGGCGAGACAGTTGTACATGCAATTCATTCGAGAAATTCAGAAAATGACGAGTTCATCGATGATCATGGATTATCGCGCGCGTAAACGTGCTGTAACGTATGTCAGATTTTGGAGGGACTTTGAGCTTGAGGCAAACGAAATAGGTGACACGTGTTACATACCTTACATGAGTCATGCTGTTGATTAAACACGAAGATGAGCCCCGTGAAGCATAAGATATGGTTGGTAGTTTATTAATGAAATTTCTAGAGAAAACTGGAAAAAATTGAAACGCTCGTTTACGTTTAATGCTCTTTCGCAGCATGGTCTCCGACTTCTTTTATCCCAACATGGGTGGCGTCGAGGAGCACATTTTCAATCTGTCCCAGTGTTTACTGGGTCAGGGACACAAAGTGGTGGTGCTCACCCATTCCTACGGAGACAGAATCGGAGTACGATATATGACCAACGGTCTGAAAGTACGTATTACGCTTGTTTACGCTCCCTAAAAAATCATTTCTATCTTGTAACTAAACGGTTCTTTCTTCAAGGTGTACTACATACCGGTGAAGGTTTTTTATAATCAATGCGTTCTTCCAACCATGATCTGCTCGATTCCTCTTATCAGATATATCTTTGTAAGGGAGCAGATTGAAATAGTGCACAGCCATTCGGCGTTTTCCGCTCTTGCCCACGAAGGAATGCTGATCGGTCGATTGATGGGATTGAAAGTGAGCCGACGCGAGAGATCTTCCAAACGAAAAGATCGTGCGATAATCAGAGTAACCGTATTGAAAATTTCAGACGATTTTTACAGATCATTCGCTGTTCGGTTTCGCCGATGCCTCCGCGATCTTGACAAATAAGTTTTTAGAGATATCCCTAGCCGACTGCGATCACTGTATATGCGTGTCGCATACGGGTAAAGAGAACACTGTATTGAGAGCCAAGGTTCCGAAGGAGAAGATTTTTGTCATACCCAACGCGGTGGACACCACATTATTTATGCCGGACGTTAGCAAACGGGACAATAATTTTAGTAAGTTTCGAAACAGATGATGCGTAAAATGTGTTTAGAATCGAAGAGCCGTGGGCCTCGACATACGCAGAAAATACGCAGCATTACTAATGCTCCTTTCCGTTGTTAATTGTAGTCACGATAGTCATAGTGTCGCGACTAGTGTATCGCAAAGGCGTCGATTTATTAGCTCGCATTATACCCGATATTTGTAGTCGGCACGAGGATGTGCAGTTTTTGATCGCCGGAGACGGTCCGAAAAGATGGCTGATCGAAGAGGTGCGAGAAAGAAACTTGTTGCAGCACAGAGTGACGCTGTTGGGCAGTTTGGAGCATTCCGAGATCAGGCATGTGCTAAACAAGGGTCACATCTTTCTAAACACTAGTCTGACGGAGGCCTACTGCATGGCAATCGTCGAGGCTGCCTCGTGCGGGTAAATTTCAATTGTACTAGTCACTAGTACTAGTTACTAGTACTAGACTAGACGCTCGGAAACTTTAGCTTTAAACAACCTAGCTTTCGATTTAGTCGTCGTCGTTGTCGTTTCCAGGTTGCAAGTAGTCTCGACGAAAGTGGGTGGCATACCGGAAGTATTACCTTCCGATTTAATTTATTTAGTCGAACCCACTGTGCCTGCCCTGGTAGAAGGGCTGGAGACTGCCATAAAAAATTATAAAAAAGATAATACCAGATGCCTTTTCGAAGCTAATCGAAGAATAAGTCTGTTTTACAACTGGTTTAATATAACTAAAAGGACTGAGATAGTATACAATTTAGCAAGGCAAGAACAAAGAAAGACTCTAGGCGAACAATTGGCAAACTATGTTCGTAGCGGGGTATTAGCATATCTTTTGGTTGTGTCGTTATGCTATATTATTATAGAAATTTTCGAATTTCTCGTACCAAGAAAGGTAGGTGGGGCGTAAAGTCCGAGTCTAGACTATACAGTACACACAGTTTTGATTGGTACTCTGTTAGAGGTTTTTTTTTTCTACTAATGATCGAATGCTTTCAGTACATCGATATCGCGAAAGATTACACAGATATGAACGTTATACACGTTCACGTTAACGTTCACGGGGATGGAAAAAAAGATTAGCGATTTCTTTTTGAGAAATCAACACAGAAAGCTAACAAGTTCTCTTCACGCCAAGCATTCCAACGATGAAATCATCACGCTAACATAAATCTTGAACCTTTTTCTTTTATACCTTTTATGTATATGTATATGTATTCAAAACCAAAAAGCACAGTGTCTAAAGTACAAATACAATTGTTAGCGAAAATCGAGTCGATAAAAAGCAGTTGTTTTATTGTTTCTTTCCTGTGTATCATGTATCATATATCATATATATCATATATCACAAACGCAGTTCAGTCACACTGTACGTGAAAATCGTCTCATACGTTTCATTCATGTATTTTTAAAGAGATTCCTTTTATTATGATAGTTGTAACATCGTATGCGTACTTATATCGGCGTGTCCGTAGTCCGTGCCTATAATATCCGTTAACAATTCACAGTTATAGCAGACTCGCGCAATGCTCGTTCACATGTAAAATATATTGCATCGTCGGACATTAAAAAATACCTATATATTACGTGTAGGAATTGCTCGCATTCACAGATCGTGACACGTCTGCTCGTTTATTTATATAACATAATCTACATTATAGTATTTTAAACTTAATGCACCAGAGATATACCGTGATACAAACTCGTCGCGTGTGTTTTCTGTGTGCACCGAACGTATGGCTCTGATTTACAATTCGTCTCTCTGTAATAAACGGTTGTTCGCAAATTCAGTTCGTAGGTTCATAGATTCATTCAGCTTGACCATGCAGTTGAATAGAACATGTATTTTTCGGTTTTCTCCATTCTCGTTAATATCACACCAGTTCGAAATAATATACATAGAATTTTGATATTGACTAAAAGAAAAACCAAATAAAAAGGCTACGTTGAAAATATAATAATATTTATTTTTATTATGTTGTACGTTAGATACAATAATAATAATAATAATATTAATATTAATACAATATCAATGATTTCTTTTCTGCCTAATTAATTATCATTGTATTACTGTACATTTATCTATTTATACATAAATCTTTCACTCAAGGGTCTATGATCTCCTCCCAAAGGATGTAGCCGCCATTTTCGTGTGCTAAGAGAAGATCAAGGAACCTTAATCAACAACCATTATAATTATTAAGAGCGGCCCGATCTGTCGATAATGTTCGACCCGCTAAGCATACAAAAACAGAGTATTTCTGCCAATTCTCTTCAATTTCTGACAGTTTTCTATCCGACTCGGAAAAGTCAAACAAGAGAGAAAACAAGAGAAAAGAAAAGAAAAGATCGGCGTGTGTCTCCGGATATATGTCTCGTACCAAAACCTCGCTTTTCCACGATTCATTAGGAGGAAATATCCCGTCCCGTCCCGCCCCGCCCTCCCCCGTGCAACGGTACGCATACAAGGAAACTTTCCGAAATGAAAGAGAATAACGAGGTACTCCTTTTCCTCCGATAGACCGCCCAGGGGTTCATCAAGGAAAACAGAGGTGTGTCGTCGAGATAGCGAGATCCACACGCAGGCACACGCAGCAATCGAACCGTCCTCGAAAGTGTCCTCGACAACACTTGTTAACAGGGGAAGATGAGTCCACCCGCCATTTACGTTTCACCTCGCTTTTCCAGCGACTTCTCCTTTTTCTCTATAAATCGTACAGATGCAAGTAATATCATTAGTATGAATGTTTTGTTCCGCAACTTTTCCTTGACGTCAGTGTATCGAAAAGCGTTCAGAAGTTATTAGAGGGACTCTCGTTTCCCTCGCAATATCGCTTCCATATAAGTATAATCGTTCGATTCGTTCCAATATACGACTACAATCGTCGTTTAGTCGGTCAGTCAAAATTTTTCATTCATCAAAATCTCTCTCTCTCTCTCTCTCTCTCTCTCTCTCTCACTCCCTCTCTCTCTCTCCCTCCCTCTCCCTCCCACTTTCCCTCTTTCGCGTTACCGTCTGTATCTTTCTGGCTTTACGAGCACACGTTATTGCTTTCTTAATTAACGGCGACGTTCCTCCACGTGTACATGAAATGTTATCGATCGGCATAGATCCTGTTTTTATCTACGGCCAACAACGACGAAACGTCCCGGAGAAAATGGTTGCGCGCGTTCTCTATCAGTGAATGTCATTCGCCTATATATTTGCTCTTCGAAATAGAGTGAATTATATGTACAATAGAAGTTCACTTTCCTTTTCTCGTTCGAGTATTTAGTTGTTCAGTTCGGTGATTCTCAAGAAGGGAATAATGTCATGCTGCGGGAACGGTGTGTCTAAGGCTCTCATTAACCCACAGAGTGAAAGGATAGAAATGTGGGTACCAAAGATTATCCTTGCATTAACCATAGAAAAAGAGATCTTAATATATATATATATATATATGTATATATATATATTATATATATATATGTATATATTATATATATATATATACACACATATATATATATTAAGTATATACGTATGTGTATTCGGTATTGCTTTTTGTTTGTTTGTTTTAATGAAGTACTCGTAACGGGTTCCTTAGAACTGTCATTTGGCATCTACAATAAATAAATAACGAACCATAGTTGTAACGGGCCAAGCGTCGCGAATATCCGTGGGCGTGAGGGGTCGACAAACGGTTCCAGAAGCGATTCACACACCTTCGCCGTAGTCGCGGGCACCAACGTTGATACGGTCAGGCGCTGCGGTCACGCTGAACCCGAGAATTTTATTATCGACTCTGTACATTTTTCCTTTCTTCGGCTTCTTCGATTTCCCCTGAAAAAGAAAATCGTATATGAAGCATACGATGCTTCCGAATCTTCTACTCGGCATTTGTCTCGTCGACATACCTTCACTTCCTGAAACTCCGTGGGCGCGTTTGGATTAATGGCAGGCGCTGGTTTGCAGAGATCGTCCGCCTGCGCTTGCGGTCGTTGAGCCGATCGCCATTTACTGCGCTTGTCCAAAAATTGCTTAGCGAACTCGGAACTCTGTTTATTATCGCCGAGGTAGTCTCGAACGTATTCCTTCACTTCGTACGCGGACTCGATGTCTCGCAGAAATCCGACGAATGTGGGTACTAAAAAGAAAACAAGCGATACATCGGAGGAACATCAATCCAGAACTACGCACCGTCTCGAGTAAAGTGATCCAACGACTTACTGTCCACGGACACCTGTAAACCACTCAGTGCCTTGTTGCACCATTGCGTGAAATCGTCTACCTTGGCAGTGTTCTGTTCAAACAATTTCTTGACCAATTCCTCTTCCCTCTTATTTTTACTCTTATTCGGCTTGTTGGTTTGCAACGTTTGATTGCTAGAGGGCGGCGATTTAACGGTGGCGGATTGCTTCGCCGGTTGCTTGGCTGTAGCGGTGGCTTTGGTGGGTGCCGGATCGTCCCAGAAACCGCTGGCGCTGCCGGTATTGTTCGACCATGCTTGGCTGCCGCTGGAAGCGCTCGAATTCGCCCAGTTCAAACACTGCGAAGCGGTGCCCCAGATTCCGGCAGTTTGTAGTACGTTCGGCGATTCCTTCTGACCAGCCTTTTCTTGCCGCTCCCTTTCTTGCTGCTGAAAGATTATCACCGTTAATACACACGTATATTGTAACGATTAACGATACGCGATTACCGTGTTACGTAACGATCGACGCGCGACGTCTACCATACCCGATTGCGTGCCACGGCAGTATTGGAGGATGCATAGGTACCTTTACCTTGGCGATGCGTTCCTGTTCCTCTTGCTGTATCTGCGCGAGGCTCTTGACCTGCAGCGGTTTCGTCGAGGCTGTGGCCTTCTCTGCCCACTTAAACTGCAATCTTTTCGACGAATCGGCAGCCGAGGCTTCCTGAGCCGCTTCCATGGCCTTCTGCTGCGCCAGCTGCTGCTGCATCATTTGTTGCAAACGTTGCTCCTCCTGCAACATATTGTTCACAATGTTACCGGTCTGTTCGCACGATTCCCGGGGTTACGGTTTAGATTTAGATAATGTTTGCGCGCACAACTTTCTTCTCCCGCTCGAGTCTTTGGATTTCGGCGAACGAATTAATGGGCGTGGGAGGCGGTGGGGCGCGGGGTGCCTGTGCCCACGGCGCTTTACTTCTTTCTTGCAACTTTCGGAGCGCCTCCGCTTCCCGTCGCCTCTGTTCCGCTCGCCGGGCCTGCTCTTCCGCTTCCGCCTGCTTGCGCGCGTTCGCTTCTTTCCTACGATAACAGATGTCTCATAAAAATTAGTTCGATTCGCTCCCGTTCCGCACGTTCCGCACATACCGCATTCTGTCTTCCTCCTGCTTTCGTTGTTCCTCCTCCAATTTTTTCCGCTTCTCGTCCTCCTTTTTCTGCTTCTCTTCCTGCTTCTTCATTTCCTCTTTCTTCCTCTTCTCTTCTTCTTGTTTCTTTTTCAGATTCTGTTCCTCTTGTTTCCTTTTCTCCTCTCGCTTCTTCTCCTCCTCTTTACGTTTCTTCTCTTCTCGCTTCTTCTCTTCCTCCTTTCGCTTCTTTTCCTCCTTCTTTTTACGCTCCTCCTCTAGCTTGCGTTTCTCCTCGTCTTTCCTCTTTTTCTCCTCCTCCTTTCGTTTCCTTTCCTCGTCTTTTCGTTTCGCTTCTTCCGCTTGTCTGACCTGCTCTTCCTTCTTCTTCTTCTCGACCTCCTCTTCGGCCAGTCGCTGCAATTCCTCTTGCTTCCGCAGCTCTTCTTTCTTTCTGTCTTCCTGCAGCCTTAGATTCTGTTCCTCCTGAAACGCGATTCAATATTTTTCATGATCTTTGGGAATCTGTGTTTACTCTTTACTGTATACCGTATACCATTTACCGTTTACTGTTTACTGTTTACTAACCAATATCTGCTGCTCAGTCTTTATTTCTTTCGTATGTAGATCCCATAAAGAGGTAGGCATTTGACCAGGTGGTACTGCGGGTATCGGTCCGACCTACGAAACACAACTTGAACATAACGTTTTCCCAAATTTCATTTGAATGTTTCACCCAAGATTCCTTCGAGGTAGGTGGTGTTTCTAGTTTGATCGTTAAAGATAATCGAATCATTTTAGCGTGTACCTGTGCTAACCAATTCTGCGCGTTAAATTGTGGAGTAATTTGAGGCGGAGGCTGCGGCCAAACGGTGTCAATGTGGGTCGTTTGCGGATGGCCGTTCGCATTGACGTTCAGTTGACGTAACAACGATTTTATGGGATTGTCTTGCTGCGTCGGCGGTGTCGTCGAACTTATATTCGTCTGCTGCATTCCAGGTATATTCTGTATTCCACCCATCTGTTGTATCAGCTGCTGTATGGGATCTACTGTGGGAGGATGGGCTGCTGTGGTAGAATGAGGATTCGACGTTAGATGGGTACTACCGTCTGGTTGAAGTTTCGCCTGTGGACGTTGATGCGATCAAATTAATCAAATGGCGAGGAAACAACACCGCTGTTGGAAACAGGCGGGTGAACGCGTCGCATAAATATATTCGATCTTCCACAAACCTGTTGCATCTGTGAGAAAAGTTGCATGACAGGATTCGATGTTTGAGACGGCAAATGAGATACAAACGGAGGGGTGGAGATCGTTGGGACTTCCGGTATTTCGGAGTCTTGAACAACGTACTGATAAATCAATTGGTTCTGTTCGACGGGACTCAAGGTGGGCCAGTGCTTGGATTGGGAGAGCTTCGCTATAGCGGACGTACGCATTTGGCTGATGAGCAGCTGCTGATTCTGCAGTAGCCGCATATGCTGATATTGAAGTAAAAGAAGCGGGTCTTCCATACCAGTCTTTGGTAAAGTGGGCAAACCGGTAGGTACCGTGTTGGAAACCGCGGGAATCCCTTGATCCGTCAACTGGAAGAAAGGTAGCCGGAACGAGTGAACAATGAAATACGGACTCGATACTACCAAACTAACAACAAGAACGACAAATAATCGATCGACCATACCTTCAAGGGAGGAATAGGAGGTCCTGGGGTAAACGGTATTCTACCACAAATCTTCATCAACTCCCCTAAAGTCGTGTACCGCTCGTCGCAGGTTCTCCTTACCATCAATCCAGCGTTGAAGTAACCGGCTTTACACCATTCCGCCATTTCGCTTGCTAAGAATGGACCCTGAACTTCACCCTGTGGATCACGGTAAAACCATTTCTCCTGTCCATTGGTCGATGGAACTGTAGAAGGTTGGTTACCAATAGACGACGGCGGTACACTGCCAGTAGTTTTCTCCCTATGACTTTCTTCATCCGCCATTAATTTCGCCACTAACGCATCCGCCTCTTCTTTCATTCTATCCAAGTCGTCGTCGCCTTTCTGTCTGGTCTCCTCCGTTCCCGTGCCGTGCACGACGATGCCCTTCTGAGGTTCCGTTTGCAACGGAATCTGTTGTTGTCTCTTCGCAACTGAAATCGGGTGGTCCACCGTTACCTCCGTTTCAACCTTTATCTCCTCCCTAGTTTGCGTTTTACTTGGAGATTTATTTTTATTCTTCCCCGAACAATCGACGGACATCATCGGTTTACCGATTTCGGCCTCTTCCGTGGCCGCTGCCTTTCCCTTTGCCTTTACCGTCGCGTTGCTTCTTTTTTGTACGCTTTCGGGTGGCGAGGACGCCGACGCCGACGTCGGCGTCGGCACCGATGTCAACGTCAACGCCGACGTCGATGTCGATGCCGATACCGATGACGACGCCGACGCCGACGCCGACGCCGACGCCGACGCCGACACCGACGCCAACACCAACGCCGATGCCGATGCCGACGCAGATATCGATGACGACGTCGATGTCAAAGTCTTCGTGGCCACGCTGTCCGTAGGCGAAATCGGCGTGATCGGCGTGATCGACGTGATCGACGTACTCGGCGGTTTCGTCGATGACGGAGAATTGCTTCTCCTCTCTTTCTCGATGACCTTGTCTTTGGCGTCGAGCGGGTGCAAAGATTTCTGTCTATCTTTATTGATTGTACTAATTGTGCTGGTGCTGCTGGGTGGTCCGCGGTTCAGAGGCTGTCCCTGAGACGAGCTGTAAGATAAATGCTTTCCACTAGGTTTCGTTGTACTACCAGCACTCCCCTCCGATACACGTCGAGTCCTCGATTCCTGAGTACCACCCGCACTTATCACTCCGTCCTCGTCGTCGTCCGAATATATCCCACCATGGAACGCGCCGGATGCGTCGAAACTACCTCCACTTTCACTGGGATTTTCGGTGGCCCTGCAATACAGTTTCTTACATAGTGATCGCTTGCATCTACACGAGTGATGGTGCGTGCGACTCCGATCGAGCAAAAACTGTACCATTCGGGAAGGTTATCGTGATTGATGTCGTGATGATTCGACTCCCAGGTGCGAGCAGTACGGGCAGGCGGATGATGACTTAGATCGTGCGAGGTTCTGTGATTCCCACGATGCTCGAATCTCCCACCTTTGGTCACACCTTCCTCTCCGTCTCCTTCGTTTCGATCTAATCTATCCCTGTCCATACTTCCTCCTTCGCGCCAACTGCTTCTACCTGGTAACGACAATTTAACAGAGCGATAACGTTGCCGTTTATTAGCGCGAATTAGCGTGCGGGCTCTGTGCACGGGGCTCTCGCACTAACCCCATTTACGCCAGCCATCGTCGTCTTCTGTACCAGCGCCACGATGACGCCGCCAATTACCCTCCACGACGGAACTACCGCCAGGCCCGCGACTTAGTTCCTTTCTAGGACTAGTAGAGCCGTTCCACTCGCCCGGATCCGAGGCCCCGTTTCTTTCCGACCATCCGCGTTCGCTCTGAGATCTATCGAATGGGCGGTTTCTTCCCTGGATAGACGAAATACGCATGCCCTATTTAATGAAGTGGCTACGCTCTTGTTGCTTTTTCGGACCAGTTTCTAGAACACGGCGAAAGTTACGTACCGGAAATGGCATACTGTCGATTCTTCTACCATCTCCTGAATCGTCGAAACCAACGCCTCGGGAGTAATGGGACGAGTACAAGCTTCCTCTACCACTTTTTCCACGCCCTCCGCGATCTACGCTTCCACCCCTTCCTTGACCACCGACATTGGTTATCCCTCCGTTCCACATTCGCTGAAAAAATATGCCAAAAAAAATTACAATTTTCAATGAAAATCTAATAAGCTCGATCGATCGATCGACCAACATTTTCGACAAATAAACTCTCTAAATACAGGTAAAAAGTATGCAACGTAAATATCGGATAATAACTAAACAGTCATGATTATGTAAAGTACACGACGGTAGGTAGGATAGTGCTACAAAGAACTGGCACAAGGGCTCCAGTGTGTTATATTTATAGATACAAACTAAGTTCGCGAGGCAGTTCCCAATATAGGATGCGATAAGAATGTACAATTGTTAAACGATAGTAATGATTATCGTGTACGATCGATGGGCAAATACGAAGGTACGTTGGGAACGTTAGTATCTTTTGAGTTAAATTCCTCTTTAGTGTCAGAAATGCGTCGAATATAAAAATATCTCGGTAATTACCGTTTCGTCTTCTGTCATTTGTATAAGAGCCAAGGGAAGTTGAGTTTTCTCGATATACAATGTTGAGAAATTTGTCAATGATTCGGGTGGCTTACAATTACGATCGAACAAAATCAACATCTCTTCTCTTCCGTATCTATGTTCCGCTAATTGATAACGTGGAGTAGTTAAGCTTGTAGTACCTCCGCCGCCTCCGCCGTTATTACAACTGTCTGCGGACAGATTGCGCAACCTGTAGAAAAGTAATAAAACGAAAGGTTGTAGAGAGAAAAACGTATATTCGAGTGAAAAGCAAAAAGGAACGGGCGATCGTCGATAAAGATTACAAACCATTCTGGACCAAATTTCATAGAATCCGTCATGATGGGCTATGAGCTGAAAAAAAGAAAAGATCTTGTTAGGAACGAACCCGAGATAGGAAAATGAAATTTCTCTAGCAGATATACGCGCAAACAACCACGAAAGGTAGCACGACGATGCGTCCGAGGACAAGTTGCGTCCACTTGTACCTGTTGCTCAATGAAAATCGGACAACCCATGTGCTTGGTACGTCGACGTCGATAGCAACGACGAAGAGAACTTTCCATTCGAGAGAGAAATAGTTGGGACGAGCAAAACAGCCCAGTAAAAGTAAAGGCGAAAGTAGGAGAGCACGACAGAGACAGTCGGCCGAAATGCTCTTTCGCCGAAGGCTGTGACTCTTTCTGGAATCGATTCAACGTTCAAACGCACGGCAATGCCACGAGAAACACTCGCTGGAAAAGATATTAGTACTGATCGACACAGATATTCGGTTCGATGGAAATAGTTCGCATTTATTTATACGACATGCTCCTAAACAGGCCGATTTCCGTGAGCCCAGGTGGCAACGTTAACCAAACATTTTTCTCGCTCGCAAATGTCATGAAAATTCGCGGACGACGATCCGTTAACAGCGAATCGAGAATCGGCGACCCTAATTCTTCGCGGAGATATCAATACCAAGAGAAAAGAAGCAATAAATCGCAAAATTACCTCACTGATCTTCGAAATTACTGAGGATAGCGATACAACACACCAATATGGCTGATGGTTTTTTTTTGGGGGAACGGAGCGCATGCGAACACTCTCGCTACACCTGAAGCAATCGAAAGTCACTAGAGGGAATGGCTGCTCAGATTTTTTTCTAGCCATCGTCGGCAATCGTCGGCCGAACAAATTATATATTATTCTCATATCTGATATCTGATCCGATATGTACAAGTAGGTATGTATGTACTCTTTTTTCCCTTCCCGACCTGACTTCGTTCTTTCTTGGTTTCTTTTGCCTCTTGCCAGTTACGTTTTCCTAGTAAAATACATGCCGAGAGGCCGCTGCTCTATATAGAAACAAGGAGAGCTTATCATATGTATACATGTATGTACTGTATCTCTTGTCTTTATTTACCCGTCTATGTATTCGCTTATTTATAATTAAATAGTAACCTTTATTAGTCGACACATTCGTTATCTAATATTCCCCCCCCTCCAATCGTGTCACAATCTTTAAGAAAAATTCAAAAATTTTCGGGTCTTCTCTTTCAGTCCTTTATTCGTTTATACTCGATTGAAAATCAGTTCGACAAGAAAAGAAAACGATTTGCTAAATAAATTTGATGTTCCAACGGTTTCTCTAATATACAAAATAACAGAGAACAATCCATGGGAAACGACGATGTCTTCTAGCCTTGTACTTTTCTGTTCGTCGATTAGGAACACTACGACAGGTTTCTGATACGAAACGCAATGTATTTAGCTTGTCGTTAGTCTCGCGAACCTATCACAAACTTTAAGCTGTATTGTTTAAACGGACATGGTCGTCAAACTTTGTATAGATAAAGAACGCGGAGCTCTAAAATCAAACGAAATAGTGTGGTTTTTTAACTATAATGCCATATTCTGCGACTGCTGGCGTGAGATCTTCCATGGTCAGAGTGTAACGTCGATCCTTTCCTTTTGTTTTTGTGTTCTGATTAGCTCCGCGGGTCTTGCAATGCTGCAGAGCATCGTTCGCTATTTCGGAGATGAATTTTTGCGCTGCCAAGGATACCAGTCTCACTCTATAATCGATAAAAATATTATTATCGAATCAATTTAAATAACAAATTCCAATATTTATGAATCATATATTACATTCTGGGGTCCGTGGTGTTGAAGCCAGCTGTGTGTAAATAATGTTCACTGATCGCGTCTGGTACCTAGAACGGGCATATATTGTTCAGGGTGTTTCTATTCCTAACGAACGAACGAATGAACGAACGAAAACGAACGGATTATAATCATCTTTTCTTCTGTTACCGTGGGAGTATAATCTTCAAGTTGCAAAAGAAAATCAGAAAGAGGCTGACCAGCTGTTTTTGTTTCTTCGTTTCCTGTGTACATCGGCGGAGTTTCTCTTCCAAAGTCTTCTGCCATTGCAATCGACTCCTCCTCGCAAAATATTTCAAAGCTAAAAAAGGAAAGTAAAGCTCATAACATTGACATTTCACGTTGATCCGTGCATCATGTACTCGAATGTAAAATTCGACTTCTAACCTTCAGATAATAAAAATATTTACATACATTAGGTAAAAATTCTAGATGAGAACATGAAGAGAAACTTTCGGTAAATGTTAGAACCATACCTCTTTCAAATGTATCGATTCGTCAGGAAAATCAGCGTAACATCCATCAAGAAAATCAGAAGGTGTGCAAACTGATGCAAACCAGTGCAAATGCAAGATGCAACGATGCAACAGTGCTTCGATTGTGCACAACTTTTCTCGCGCATGCGCGGCGATTCCAGCCTTAGTAACGTATTCTTCTCGATAAAATGGGATTCCTTGAGCACCCCGCAGAATTTTAAAAAATTTATATGATTTGATTCTGAAAAATAAATATATAACAAGTGTATTTGTGTATAGTTTGTAACTCGTAGGACACATCCTGGAGTCTTTTTGTCCGGTAAGATTATTTCGGTACATTCCCGCCAATATAACTTCCGTAGGGCTCTGGCCGCTCTGCTACCCAATAGTAGATACGTTACTGTTTTCTCGCGCATGCGCGAGAAAAATTGTGCACAATCGAAGCACTGCGATGCAAGTCGAGCACACGGAAGCCACAGGAGCACACGGGAGCACGGAACAGCACGGAAATGTCAGCAATTCAAACATTTATTTATCTAGGAAATATGCGAGTTCGCTAGGGAATATTCTAGGGAATATATATATATATTTATATATGTATGTATAATAGTCGTAGTCCCCCATATATATAGTCCTTTAGTCCATCATTTATTGATTCGATTTTTCACAATCACCGCTACGGCGACGGCGACATCAGCTTACTAAATAATGCAATACTTTAATATTCGATGAAAAGCAATCTGAAAAGTCATGTTGGTTCGTGTAGAAATGCATGTAATACGAGTACGTTACGACAACTGTAAGGATTTGTTTAACGATAACGACGGAAGCCACGAATCTCTCTGCAGTTTCTCGAATTTCATTTTATTCAGGTGGACACTTTGAGCAATTTGTTCCGCCGTATGCGTCAGACCGTAATAGTCCACGAATAAGCCCTCTGGATCTACCAAGTACATGATAATCGTATGATCGACCTGAAAGAGAACACGAATATTGATATTCACGCCGAGGACACCAACTAACGTTATATTACTAACAATGTAATCGGCATCTTTGTCCTTGGGTCCGTTACTATAGTACACTCTGTAAGCTCGGCACACTTGAGCAACTTGTTCTTGGGAGCCCGTAAGAGCGACAAATTTATCGGAGAACTCTCTGATGTATTTCCCTACCACTTCCGGCGTATCTCTGTCAGGATCCACAGAGATAAATATTGGTTGCATTTTCGTATCATATTCTTTCTCTAAAACGCGATGCGATGGTAAGAACAAGCGATGTGGTATCGTCGATATTTAGATAAGTTTAAGGCGTACCAAGAAGATTAACAACAGCTGTTAGCTTCTCAAGTTCGTCCGGACATATATCTGGACAATGCGTAAACCCAAAATATATCATGACCCATTTTCCTAAGAAATCATCTGATCTAACTAATTTCCCATTAGGATCGACCAACTCAAATTTTCCTCCTATCGCAGCTTTTCCTATTTCACGCCTCCTTTCTTTTTCCAGCAAAAGATCTTTCTTTTGCTTCAAATAATATATATAAACTATAAAAGATCCTCCAAGTATACTTGTAATTGTTGCGCTTCTCAAGGTAATGGGACTTTTAATTTTAAAACTGCTTTTGGAGTGCTTCGGCACCGACTTGAAATCCATCTTCTGGTACAAATTCTTAAATGTATTTAAACATCGTATCTGTGGATAATACTGCCTGTAGGTGTGCCCATGCTGAAAGCACTTCTGAAACCAGAATCGAGCAATATTTCAACAACGAAATCAAGTAAACATTGCGAAAGCAATATTCAGTACACAACTATCAAAACGCTACTATTTAAATACTTGTATCAGTCGAATCGTGTATTCGTCGTATGTACTTCTCTACGCTTCAGGATATGTCATTTTTAATAATGCTTACGTTTCGAAGAACTTGATTCGAACACCTACTAAACAATGCAATCGACTGATTAATTAAATTTGACATTGTTCCGACGTGACTTCTGAAAGTAAATATAGGTTATGTTATGTTACAAGTCAACACAGTCAATCGATGAGAACGCGTGCGTTATCATCGAAGCGCGCAATTTAAAAAATTAATTGTTCGATAGCATAGGTGGTATAGATAGAGTATAAAATAATCTCTGTTCTATGAAAAGACTTTAGCCGTGAAAAATATTGTTAAGAATTTATCGCTGAACACCTGTCCTCTTTATTGATCTCGGTCTATTATATATAATTCATCTGTGTCACGTCACGATGAGAGAGATAACGATAGAAATTTCATCAAAGTACATATATCTGATGATTGATAATATGTGTTGCGTTTATAAAACATTGCATTCCCCGAGTCGTAGAGCCATTGATTTTTCTTCCGAATTCACTATAGCGTTTCGCATACAGTACTCCCATCTAAAAAAACGTTGAAATAGAAAAGAAATGAAAAAATGGTGAGACAATAAATACAACCGTTTACACGTGCCTGTTCCCTTTCCTGTCTTCGAGCGTAAGCTTGTTTATCAATAATCTATCTGAATAATGAATTGTTTTCAAACCATCCTCTGTTTCATCCACACGATTTTGATACCAAACCTGTGCCATTATCTTCGATCGATTGTCAGGGCGTGATTGATATCTCATCGCCGCTGCGATGTTGTAGTACGTCATTCGATTAATCTTCCGGTTTAATAATCTTGAACAAATATTTTGACAAAACTGTTTACATTTCTAAATGACATAAGAGATCGATTTTGTTGTTTTACGCAAATCATTCAACGTATAACTGACAGCTAAAGCATCAAATAAGACATCTCGTATCGATGCATTCCTTACGGGCATTCAATCTTGAACGTTGAATTGTATTGTTCAACTTTCATGAACAACATTCCCGATGTTCTTGGGGTGTCTTCGGATATCGTGACCGACGCTCTGAACGGTTCACCTGGTAACAATAAGAATCAAGTTCTATTTGCGATCGTTCGGTGATCAATGCAATTTTCGATTTATACCGCAAAATGGTTCCTCCTCTCGTGTCGTTAAATAGTAGATTCCCAAAGCACCACGATCAGCTCCGTAACCCATTTCTTGAGACCAGAATGTGGACTCCATGGGAAAACACATTCCGTTTACATAAGATCTTCTTCCTTGCGGACACGGCCAGGCAACGAACTTGCAAGTTTCGTTAACCATTCGAACGCTTTCCAGGAAGAGAGTCCAAGCTCTCAGATGACTACACGCAACCTCCCTAGTTAAGCTATCCTCTAAAGTGGTAGGGTTAACAATTACGCTGCCGATCATTTTATCGTTCTATCGATTCCTTCGCCGAAAAATTAAAGAATAAAAAAGAAAAAAGAAGAGAACCGTACCATTGATGTGGCTAACAACAACAGAGTTTTTTACGTCGTTGCAGCCAGGCTGTTGCCTACCACCGTTAGGAAAGAAGTCGACATGACCAAGGGGTTTCAAGAGACCAAACCCATCCGCAAAGTCCTCGGATCCGTCCGTGTGAATCACATCGACCAGTTGGGCATCACTGGCGTCCAGTTTCCTCGATTTTTCTCGGAATAAGTGATTTCTGAAGAACGGAGACGCCGGGTCCAAACCAGTTATACGTCCCAAAAGGTGATTCTTTCTTTTGAGAATCTCCGAGGCACAGCCAGCGACATGGGCACCGAGACTAAAGCCGATTACATGAATATGTTCGGAAGGAGTGCCAAGACCGATGGCATCCAGAAGAACCAAGCCCAGTTGACGACCGACTAGTTCGGTGTTTGCCACAGCTGCCGAATACGTTGTCGCCGCGCCTTTTGTCCAATCCAGAACCAATACATTTACATCTTGCTGAAATACAATTTTTCATGGAATAGAATGCAAAAGACTCGTATCGCAGTTCAAATATTTTTTAACTGTTGAACACTGTTGGATTACAATGTTCAATAGGCTCTTTGCAAGAAGTATGGCTCCGACATCGCTACCACTTCCTTTGTAACCATGTATGATGACTTTCAGAGGCTTTCTCGCATCGTATTTTGATTGCAAAATAGATTTGAAATCATCGCCATACCGAAGACTGTCGGGCGAATCTTGTTTGGCACGGGTGTACAGTAAAAACCTGGTCTGAATTATACTTGGATGTTGTGGAGCTCGCTTCAATGTCAAATGAGCTGGCGGATCAGAGAAACAACCAACCAAATCGAAGCAAATTTTCGGCTTGAGATCTGCGCGTATTACTCCTTTTCTGTGTAGCATCGCTCTGTTCCTCACAGTTAAAAGTTTTACTGAAAAACAAACAGAGAGAGGGAGAGAGAGAGAGAAAAAAATTTTATCAAAACAATGCATAGTTCTGTCATTGACTTACCTGTACGTTTGGCCTCTGTATCCCACATAATAAACAATAGCATAATAATATGGTATTTTAAAGAAACAAACTGCATCTTTCTTTTGACTCCTTTCCGCTGCTAGGTCTTTAGTACTACTGCAATCCTCGCTTCCTTCTTATTCTTCTTTCTCCTCCTGGCTCTCTTTTCATCAAAATATTCTTCCCTCCAATTATTTTGCCTGACATAGACTGAAACCGGCGACGTCCACGAACGGCTTCTCCAGACACACCTCTCCCAGTCGATTATTACGATTACAAAATACAGGAACTACTAATTTTCGCAAACCACTCTGTTTCATTCGAAACAATCGTTTTACCATTTAAACGAACACTTATAGTTGACTTGGATATATCATTCGATACAAGCACACGCTGCCAATGATCGAAACAGTGCAAACATTAATACAATACAAAATGATTTATTGATAGCTGTGAATCGGACAACGTATACATAAATAATTCGATTTAAAAGTATTTTCGCTTAAAGAGGTTTAAACTAATAGTAAAATATGCTGGTCAAGAATACTGGGGTAAATCGATTCAGAAGCAATACCCGTCGATGAAGCGTGACCGACTCCTTTACGACTGGTTGAAACACGAAACACGCGTGCATTAACTGCAAGACTTTCGCTCGGTCATCGACGATTATGCTATGTCCCCGTTTTACACCAACCAATGTGATGTAATATTTAGGACGTCTCACAAGAGCAAACAAGAGCTCGTCGAGTTCAGAGAGAGGCTTGTTGCTTTCACTCTGAGCATTTCAGTGAGGCGTTTAACCCAATGTGTGTGTGTGTGTGGGTTCACAGTATTTAGAACATTCACTGTTTATGTATATTTCCAGTTCCCTGAATTCAAGAGCAGTATATTTTCTAAGTTTAAGATGTTGCTATTTTTAAAATTTTCCCGAATACCCAGCTGCATGGTTGGAGTTGTAGTTGTAAATACTTCAGTAGATATATTTTCACGTACATACTTAGCCTTGTACCACTATATAGATATATGTACTTGGAAAAAAGATAAGTACTTTGTCACACAAGTGTGGAGATTTTTACAGAGATACAGAGAATTCTTGATTTGTATCGAGTAGAGATTCGAAACTTTATTCGATAACGAAAACAGACATAGGTAGTTTTGTACAATTTTTTGAGAGAACACGAATGTGTGAGTGGAACAAAAAAAGGACCACCTAAAGCCTTCGGTGTTTTTCCTTTAAATCTTGACAAACCTGATAGACGAGTGTTCGCGCGTATAAACATTTCCCCGATCTACTCGATTGCGTATCGTTCCATTGCGAACTAGTAGACGAAGAATGAATGTAATCTCTTTTAAATTTTAGCGACTACTATCGCGATGCATAAACTACTTCCCACACAGACTTGTGACTTCGGGGCTATCGGAAGCAATTTCCCTATGCGCAAAACGATTTTCAATCAAGATACTGATATTTATGATACATTGTAAGATTGCGCCGATCGATATTTTAAAAAATTTGAGAAGCACGTAACACATCAAGATATGCCGCAGGTGGTTCTTAAGATAATGCATCGACGATCACCGCGTAGCCTCCCGACGCGAATGACAATTTGTCAATTAATCATCGATAAGAATATAATCCGTGTTTCTATACACACATCCACGTATGTATTTCGGTGGAAGATGCTTTATATACGGCTGGCGTTAATTAAGCGTCAGTGACCGGTTCGAAGTATCATCGCATAATAATGCTGCCACTATTAATCCTTTGTTACTGTGTTGTACCGGTGATACTGGGAATTCCTTTATCCAAGTACGACTATGAGTCGATTAATTATGTTGACTTTGACGACGAAAACCAGGGTCTTGTTCCCCTTAAAAATGCTCCGTCCCCTGTAAGTAAACTTTTCCTTATTCAAGTACTTTAATAATTAGAAATTCACTTACCATTTACACTGTTAGATAACGCTGTTTTACCTCTGAAAACAATTTGAAATGAATAATAATGTAACAGGCAGTACGTGGACAGAAGTATGGATATCTAGGTGAAACTCACGAAGTTACCACCACGGATGGATATATTCTACAGATACATAGAATCGTAGGATCCAAGAAGAGTCCCAAAGGCAACAGTAAGCCTGCCGTACTGCTTATCCATGGTCTTATGGACTGCTCGGCCACCTGGGTGTTGGGAACCCCTGAGAAAAGTTTAGGTATGTCAAATTACCATGAAACTTATGTATCTTATTCGAATAAACGTGACGAATTAAAAAGCGTTAAATGGTATTGCTATTGCTCATAGGATACATATTAGCGGATTGGGGTTACGACGTATGGATGGGTAACGTACGCGGCAATAGATATTCACGGAAACATAAATGGTTAACTACCAAGGATAAACAATATTGGATGTTCAGCTGGCACGAGATGGGGATATACGACCTTCCAGCAATGATCGATCATATACTGAAAGTAACAGGTCAAAAAAAAATCATGTACGTTGGCCATAGCCAAGGGGGCACCGCGTTTTTAGTGATGGCAAGCGAGCGACCGGAATATCAAGAAAAAATTGAAGCAGCATTTCCTTTAGCACCGGCATCCTTCATGTCTCATGTGACGAATCCATTCATGAAACTTCTGGCCCCCTTTGTCGATAATATCGAGGTAATATTCGTTAATTACGTTAATTAAATCATGAAATATCGTTAAATAAGGTATATGTATGTATGCGCATACACTATACGTATTTAGATACACACGTATCTAAACATATACTTCTAATTTTTAGAAACTCACAAAAGCGATAGGCATGTACGAATTCCGGCCATCGGGTAAATTTGTACAAAATGTAGCAAAAATTGCTTGCCAAGAGGAAGCAATTACAAGTCCGCTGTGTACTAGCGTAATATTCCTTATTGGCGGACCTAGCTTTAAACAGCTGAATAGGGTAATTAGTACATTTTTAAATTTTATAGAACACATAATATTGTTACAAACTTCCATTCGTAGACTCTTATACCAGAAGTTGGCCAATACGATCCTGCCGGAGCAGCTGCCAGACAACTCGTACATTATGGTCAATTAATTAATTCTGGTTAGTAATAAGTATAATGTTGGATACTTTTGCAACAATTAGAGATTTCTATCGCCCATTATTTTGTTAGGAAATTTTGCACATTACGATCGTGGCTTATTTGGTAACTTAATAGCATATGGTACCATTCATCCTACTAAGTATAATCTGGCCAACATCAGGATGCCTGTTTACTTGTACTATAGCACAGCCGATCAGTTGGTTAGCTACAAGGTACGTGTTTTACGAGTAAGAGTAGGTTTCGTAAATGCACGAATACGATGCACACTTACTCGAGTCTTTGTAAAATTGATGAAATTCGCAAGACATTTGCCAGTCCCTGTAGTAGTTTCGAAAACTAATTCCATCGGGCTTTCACAGGACGTAAGAAAGTTATACGAGCAGCTGCCTAATGCTCAGAGTTTCTTGGTTCCGCACAAACAGTTCAGCCATTTGGATTTTGTCTGGGGCAAGGACGTCGACACGTTGCTATACAACAGGATTCTCAGCCGTATGGAAGTTCACAGGAAAAACCTATAAGATCCTATCGCAAAAACTGGATGTTAAACTTACTTTGTTGTTAAATACAAGTGTATATTGTTAAATATAAATATGATTAATTATCGCTTCTAAATAATTCAATTATTATGTTGTATTAACCTGAAAGAACCCCACAGAATTTTATGGCAATCAAGGCTCCATCGATTTACGTCCGATCAAAAGGTTTGGAACGAGTACATACATGGAAATGGTTACGACATTTCGGCTTCTTCAAGAGGGGGCAGCATAATTATCAATAATTATTTTATACTTCGATAATAGATTCTGGCCAGTGGCCAGTGTCGCCAGTGGTCGCCAGAGCCTGAAGCTGAAGCAAAGAGGATTAGATAGAGGCGAAGGTCCCATAAGCATAAGAACCCTCTGATTGATCTGATCTAGTACTAGAGTAGGCTGTGATATCAATGGATATCAGTGGTCACCAGTGTTGCCAGGTGGGAGGAAAGTGGGGGAAAGCAACGATATATGATGTACCCCCTCTCTGATGACCAGATCGCGACGGGCACGCGCAACGTGTCGGTGGAATAGGGAAGGTGAATAGTGGAAGGGGAAAAGGAGGAGAGATTTCCGAGGACGTGGGTACCGATCGGTACCCCATATGGCATCACTGGTCACGTGGTCACCACTCGTCACTGCTCGTGCTGCTCGTCACACAACACTGGAAATCTCTCTAGAAATATCTAGGGACATTCAATTTTTGGGATGTGCACAGACTTATTTGTTTTGACTGGTTTTGACCAATCGAATAAATGTTGAAGAAATTTTAAACTTGAATCCGTTGCGCGTATACATTGGATCTCCCAAGCTTTTCCTGTCTCTGAAGAATAAATATTGCCTTGAAATGTGTTTTTCCTACATGCGGTGAGAATTGCGATGAAAATAGGCAACGAAAAGAAATAACAGCGGTACGTGAAGACGGTATAAGTTTGTAATTACTGTTCTCGCAATTGAATAGTGTATTCGTTATGTACAAAGAAAACAAGGGCTCTCAATTCAATTTATGTTTATTCCTGTTTTTCAGATTTTACTCGAATATTATATAATTGTTTATAACAGTGTGCTGTGATTTTCATTTCAAGAATTATTCTGTATATTGCTTATACGTGAATATGATGGACAATTGTTATGCACCGCAATGGGCAGATTTTGCTTCTAGCCCACAGCTATCCTCTGACAGTTATTTCGAGGTAGAACACGAAGTGCATAACTCTCGGATAGATTTGAAATCTGACTTACCTTTACCGTGTAAGAAAGAAAATATTGAGGAATCGTTGGTTGCGGAGACTAATTTTGAAGACAGTTTAGAGTCTGCGGAAGGTGCGCATGCTAATGTCGTATTCTTTGTGCCTCATGATAGTAAAAAACAGAAAGAGACAAATAACGACGACGACATAAAAACAGATAAGAAACCGTTGAAATCTAATCTCTATTATACATGGGATATTTCAATGACCGACTTAACATCCACCTCCGAAACAATATTGGTGCCGCAGAGACTTAAAGCGGCAGCTTGGAGAGAGGAAATTAGAAAAAACACCTGCATGAAGGAAATGAAGAACAACTTTGTTCGTAAGCCTCAGCAAAAAGGTAACGTGTGTGCTACTTTGAGAAATGTAACAAACGAAACAATAGCTAATGAATTAATTGATAAGTGTTTTAAGTATATCGTAAAATTGTTTCAGCTCAGAAAAGACAATCGGATCTGTTTAAAAGTAAACAACCACAACGAAAAGTTCTTACGTGCCAATATGGCAGGCGAAGTTTGATGAAGTACCGTAGACGTTCGAGCAAATTCGTAAGCATGGCGGAGGCAATTTCCAAATTCCAGAATGAAACGCCCGAACGATTTCGTAGTACCAGCAACAAGGACTCGAAGCTGGGTCCCTTGATGAAATTAAAACGGTCTCCGTTGAAGCTGACTCACCCAGTTTCTCCTACGTTAAGATGCAAACAAAGAGTAAGGCACACGAATGTCCTGAGTCAAGAGGAGCGCGAAGCTTTAGAAGTGGAACAAATGAAGAAATATCAGATCAAGGCGAATCCTGTACCAGTTAATATTTTTAAAGGGCCGTCCGCGCTAAAGAAAGTTTCAAAGAAACTGATCAACGTTACAGAAGAATTTAAGCTAACTAATTTGAAAAAAACTCGTCACACAATAGCTCCAGGATTACCCGAGCACTATACCAACGAACAGATTCATAAGAACACTGTATCAACGATGAGTAGTTCCTCCTCTGTCTTGGCTGTTCGCAAAAACGATAAAGTACAGACGCATAAGAATGCGATAGCAATAAGTCGGTCCATCAGCGCCTCGGCCGTTAGAAAAGACAGTAAAGAACAGAATAAGAATGTTAAACCCATGAGTCGTTCCATCAGTGCCTCGGCCGTTAGAAAAGACAGCAAGGGACAGAACGATAAGAACGTTAAACCCATGAGTCGTTCAACGAGCGCCTCGACCGTTAGAAAGTACGATAAAGAACAGACTTCTAAGAACGCTAAATCAATGAGTCATTCCTTCAGTGCTTCGAACACTACTAAAACGGAAGATAAAGGCGAAACTCGGAAAAATGCTTTACCGATCAGTCGTTCTCTCAGTGCCTCGAACGTTAGAAAAACAGTTAAAGAGCAGATAAATAAGAACACCGCGCTAACCGATCGGTCTACCAATTCCTCCGGTGTTGCCGCAAATATTGCTGCAAAACCAGTGCTGAATGTGCTGCCATTCAGTTTCGAAGCGCGTAACAAAGAATTTCAACAAAAAAAAGAGGAGAAATTAAAGCATTTACATAAGCAGGAAACGAATAAACTGAAGGCAGAGTTTCATGCAAAGCCGTTACCAAAATTTTCCAAGCCGACAAACTCGGCTAAGGAACCTGTGACAAAGAAACGCACAGTGATTTCGTGCCCTTTTAGCTTTGCAGAAAGGGACAAGCACCTGGCTAAAAAGAAAGAAGAACTTGTAAGAAAAATCCAGGAGAATGATAAAAAGGTGCCAGTCTTTCACGCGAATCCTGTTCCAACTTTTAAACCGGTGGTAATACATGGTGTGGCCAAAGAGAAAAATCCAAACAAAAATATTGCGACGAAACAATTGAAAAATTTAACCGACCAAGAGAACAAGCAACCAAATATTATTATCGGTACGAATGAGACAAAAAGAAAAGACTCGACGCAAAAGAAGCTGTTCAAAATCACCAATAATGTGGACGACGACGAAAAACTGAAAGCAAATCAAAAGAAAACTGCGTTCGAAAGGAATACCGATAAAAGAGCAAAAGAACGAAGCGAATTCGATGAGAAACTGAAGAAGAGGGAACAAGAAATAGAAGCGAAACGGCAACAGGAAGAGAAAGAAAGAATGCTCAAAGAGAAATCTGAGAGAGCCGAATTACGGAAATTAGCAGATGTGAAGGCGACACCGGTCCCAGTCTACAAACCTATGGTTATATTAAAATCTACGAAAATGCCAACCAGTCCTAAAGATCCTAAATGGGCAAGTAAAAACAGATTGAAGAGTACGTTGCAAGTTTGAGCTTCCGTCTCGTATTGTTCAAAATATATACATATTTTAATGTAGTGGTTATTGCCAACGTTGTATGCTTGTATAAAATGGTATTATCTGTCTGACAATATTTCAAATGTTCTACCGCTATAAGGAGTACTCGCTCTTTTTATACAGGGTGTCCATGTTAGCTTATTGTTTGTTTGTCTTTTTTTTTTATTTTAAAGAAACTGTGTAATGTCTTTTTATCTACTGTTGTATGCAGTGAACACCCTGTATAGGATAGTGCTTCGGATTTATACAATATACATAATAATATACGATACGTCGCGTCGCGTCTTCTATGTTTAACAAGTATTTTATCCAAGTAAAGAACGCTGTATCCACCTCTAGTTGCTAGTATGAGAATTCTTACAAAACGTTGCATGTAATCGTCCACATTGTTTTTAGTACATACACGTGAAATAAATATTTCTGAAAAAGGAAAGATTACAGGGAGAAAAGTGAATTCGAACGAAGCTCGTTCGACACGCTAAATTTTGTAATAATTATTTCACTGATATTTTATTACATCACCTTACAATAAATTTTTCATAGTAATCTCATATAAACATTTCTTTTTAGTCCAAATTTGTTTAGACTATACTTTTTGAAACCTCTTGAAAGTTTTTGAACACTGAATTGTTGGCAATGCGATCAGTAGAGCAGTAGTAAGAAATATCCGAAATTTTGTTCAGACAATGGCATAGAAAAGTTCTGATATCGATTTATCTCGAATATAACAAATGCGATATAAAATTAAAAATGTTTATCAAATTCCGGTGCTCGCCGTTCCGATAAATAATTGCTTGCTTCCGTTCCGTGTCTAGTTTTAACTATGACGTGTCTCTTTATAGAAGTTATAAATATCTCGTATCTTTAGAAATATATTTATAAATTATTCGATGTAAAAACAAATTACACTTATCCGTAGAATTACTCTTTTTCCGCTGACATGTACATCACCGAATTGTAATTATTAATTATTATATGCCTTAGTTAGAAACATATATATATATATATATTCTTTTTGTTACTCTTTCATTCGATGTTGCCTAACTACGTTTTATTTATTCTCTTTTACGAGGAAAATGTAAATAGAATCGTAGAGAACATTCTTTCCATGCGTGTGATGTACAAGCCAGCTTGTTTCTTCACATAATGTACAAATTACGAACCGATTCTGTATAACTGCTTACAAATTCAGCGCTTGAAATGCATGGAAAAAGACTTTCATTTCTCTCTCTCTCTCTCTCTCTCTCTCTCTCTCTCTCTCTCTCTCTCTTGTTTTTTTCGTGACTGAGAAATGCAGAATAACGGTTAACGTCGTAAAGAACATGTTGAATAGAAAACAGCAACTTCTTTTCACAGCAGTTTAAGTAACACAAATTATATTGTACAAGCACAACATCATCCTAGGTAAGTAGATGTTTCGTGATCTCGTGCTCGTGAAATAATTTCTTTGCGAATCAGTTAAAATTGTATAACGGTACTGTGCATATTCCACGTTCCTTTCTTCTTTTTCCGTTCTATATAAATTATATTATTGAAAATGTTAAGTTGTATTTATGTCGAGGCAACATCGGCACACGGTTTTTCCAGAATAGAGAAGAAAATGGCAGACTCATTGTACAGATCCAAAGAAATCGGCCCGTCAAAGCTCCTTCAACAGAGCCGATTTCGCGTTTTTAAGTTTGTCTAGTCGCCTCTGTAAATGAGAATTCGCAGTCTCTAATTCTTCGACGCGACCTTGGGTCTCTCTGACCTGTAAAGCAAACATCACAAGGTTGACACGTTAACAACGATCTCCGAGTAAACGAATGAGTCATAATTTCAACAAAGAAACTGATTCTGACTTCTCTTTGAAGTTTTCGTTTTTCAACTTTCAATTCATCTTCCGCTTTCTCCGATGCTTCCGCGGCTGACTTGTAACGTATCACTTGGCTCTCTAGCCTGGCTACGGTCGCTTGTAAAGTCGACATATCCTGCTCTGCTTTCTGCAACTTGAACTTGTAATCGGCTAACAATTTATTCGCTTCCCGCTGCACGTCCTCGGAATCTGACAAACAACCTGCCGACCGCAACAAACGCCGCAACGTACAAACAAACGAATCGAATCGAATAATTTTTCGTGTCGAAACGAACACTCACCTAACACCGAACCAGGTGATTTCTCGGACCTGGTGCGATTCCTGGTCTCTTCCAATTCCAATCTTAAATGCCGTATCTCGTCCTGTAATTCCTTCTTTTCCGAAGCAAATTTTCGCAGCCGGACATCTACAACATTCGGGTAAACGGTGCATTAGAGATTATTTTCTTTCCGAAACACGAGCAAATCTTTTCGATCGACTCGTTCGATCGTAATTAGAATTCGGTAGTACCTAATGAACCTTTCCCAGCATTTTGCAACAATTCTGCTGCTTCTGTACTGACTAGTACTCTTCGTCTCGGACGCGGGTCATTTTCGATATCGTTATCTTCGTTTTCACTCTCCTCGTCGTCAAGAATAACTAAACCATTCTCCTAAAATCATTCGAACTTTAATTATCGAACACTTCGAAAACCGATTGTTGCGCGTTTGAATTTTCTATTTGAATTCATGTACATACTTGTATAAGCGTATCTCTATCTATTAATTGTGCATGGCATATATCTAACTCTTCTTTCAATCTCTGACTGATTCTTTTCAACTGTTCCGATTCCCGATTCTTCTCACGAAGTTCCCTACGAAGTTGTGCAACCGTTTCCTCTAATTCTTCCAATTTGTCTTTTAACAAATCAACTTGGTAAGCGTAAGAAGACTTTTCATTGTCTAACTGAGCATTAGCTATCATAGCTTTCCTAAATTTCTCTTCGAACTCTTTTAACTCTAACTGTAAATAAAATATGAGCGAATGTATCGAGAACATTCCCGAAGATTCTAATATAGAACATTGAGAAACAAACAAATAAATAAACAAACAAACAAACAAAACAACTAATACCCTTAGATCTCTACTTAGGCCAGCATCTTCCAGAGAGTCTTCGGAAGACCTACGACTCGATTGAAAATTGTTCGAATTCGTAAGAAGTCGCGACGTCCTTACGGAATCTGGAGTTACTCTCATCGTTCTATTTACGTCAGCTGGAATAAAGAAAGAGTGAACTATATTATTTTCTTAGATAATGAAATAATATATCTTCGCGCACGACGTTCTTATATTTTTCATTTAACGCGTACCGGAACACATGTCGTAAACCCTATCCGCATTCTCTTCTGCCTCTTTTTGTAGTCTTTCTAGTTCACGCATTCGTATTTCTCTCGCTTCAGCTCTTGCCTGTCTCTTTGCGGCTAATCTAGCTTCTGCCTGAAAGTATGTACGGAAAATCCATCCTGTTACCAAAAACACATTTTCACATTCAATTTATTATTAACACATATAATCGATAAACGATATACAGATACTCTCGTATAATATAGTAACGAATCGGAGCTCGCGTACATGTAAACGCGGAGCTCGATTAATTAGCTTCGAATACTTACTTTTCTTTTTTATTTATATATCGCAATTCACAGATAAAATATTAGTTGTGTTAATGATATGTATGTACAATGTCGTGTCTATGTATTAAATTTTCATCGACTTTTTTCGTTCTCTATGCATTCTTATCGTTGAACGTGTTTATCGGAAACAACGTAATCCCCCACCTAACACAACCATGCACACACGTAAGCATCAAGGTCAAGCATACGTACAGCAATGTGTTCAATGTCGTTAGAGCGATACTTGTACAAGTAATATTTCCTTATAAGTAATACATCTTTATTCTTTGCAATCTTATCTTCCAGTTGCTAATTCTGTCGCTTCGCGTACTTGCAAAATAATCAGGCCATACCTCCTTGGCTATCTGATCAAGAGCTTGATCCTCCGCCGAATGTCTCGCGGCGGTCCGCCTACGTCCAGCTATAGCAGCCTCCATTCTTTTTCTCTGTGCTTTACTATATGTTTTTCGCTCGGATACCAGCAACTCGCGCTAGACAGATCCACGTCCCTCACCGCACAAGAAGACAAACCACCACACTAAAGGACAGAGGGACATATGCTAGAGCGAGACATTTGTGAGCATGTTTTTAAGCATGACGAATACACACAACGAACAATGCCACTAGATTTATTATGCGAATGAAAGTAACAATGACATTTAGAAAGCGTTCAGGTTAAAACAGGAAAACTTATTAATCCTTCCGCTAACGATACCGGCGATGGCCAGAAACTCGTTATAATAAAATCCTACAGCCTCTGCTCACGATTGTTTTTGCTTGCTGTACGCTATAGCAAAAGGATTAACTTTCCTACTACCAGAATGATACCTTCTAACAGAGTTGTAACATTAACCGCATGTTACGCAACCAAGTAGTTCACAAATGCACAGTACATAGATGTTATCGTTACGTTATATTCGAATGTTAAGGTAAACCATTACGAACGATATAATCACACGGAAGGACACTCCCTATCTTACAGATAAGAAGCGGTATTTCTGAAAATAATTAATTTCCTAGCACGCTAGGGTTTCTTTTCACCCAAATATACAACTTCCTGTTAATTTCCAAATGGATATGTTAATAATTGGTTATACGTTGATAAACTTTCACAACGTTGATACGACGCTATTTAATAATATCTTTCATAATATATCGATAATAATGTGTGTATGTGTGTGTGCATGTGTCGAGTATTAGTCAAATTTCGTACTTATCTGCGTATTGTGCATACGACAGGTTGACAATACCCGGCAGCACACGCGACAATGATCGCGTTCGATTCAGGAGAAAATTGAATTTAGCACAGATAAAAACAGTCCTTCGAGTTCTAACGTTACAACGTTTGTCACGCTAAGAATAACACCTTTGCGGTACAGCTCTCTAATTACGTATTTGCTTGCACCTTGTGTATCCAGCGGATAATCAACGCCGTCAATAGTTCCCAATGATTTTGCGTTTAACACCAACGAATCTACACGCCGGAATAGAAAATTCCGAAATAAAATATGTTAATCGTTTAACATATTCCTCTCGATGAATATATGCGTACCCGCAACATACACAGCCACAGCCACAACACGCATATATACGTACGCACAGTACGCACTCGCACCGCACGCATCTATTATACGTGTGTGTGTATACGTATATATATAAATGTTATACGTGTAAGTATGTGTTGCGTGTATGTAAGAGAGTGTGCTTGTGTGTCGTATGTGTGTGTGCGCGTTCGCGCGGTGCGTACGTATGTATGTGTGTATATATATATATATATTTAATATAGATTTGCACACCCACACACATGACAGCCAAATACATGCGAATAAAACCTTACTGTATCGTCAGTCTTTTTCCACAGTGTATATCTCGTAGCTGTGTGTTCTTGGTAAATTGAGACTTACGGATACAAGGAAACGCTGTCAGCCAGCGGATAGCTGCATCCTTTTTTCCAAAGGAGCTACGCGAGTGCAAAAATAAACCAGGTGACACTATAAATACAACCGGACCGGAGAAATCGGATGAGTTTGGCCCAGACACGATGACCATCCGCGGCTAGGGTATTAAAGATGCGATTCAGTGTGGATCACGGTTGATCACGGTCCATAAAATATATGGAATAGATTTGATATCTAGTGAAACGCGAGGCGAGAACGTAACGTAACACGGTGGCCGGAACAGGAACGCGATCACCGATCCCTCAGAGGCGAACCTTTGCGAAAACGGTGCGCCGAATCGCGCTCAAATATAGCGGAAGACACATTTTTCGATCGAATAGAATTGCACCCCGGAACGGCGATGCATGCGAATGCAAAAGCACGCGCACAGTTTGCGCCGCGCCTCAAATCATCGAACCTCGCTAGCGTCATCTGTGCAACGGCCACGTAATCGCATATTCCCCTCTCTCCACCTCTCTCTCCCTCCCGGCAATACACTTATCGGCAATAACGTCGTCTGCGAATTGTGGTCGTTATTCGTTACAGATGCAACTGCTTGCATTCAAATTCGAATGAGCAGTAATAACAGTAAATTACAGTAATAGAGAACTGAATTGGTTTTCAAGTAATTACTTTTATTTCTTCAGTACAAAGGACAGAAATATCAACTTACAGAAACGGCAACACTGTCCATGTGTAGATCCAAATTTCCGAGTGACGTACTTACATCGGAAGGTTCCGACAAGAGTATCTCCTCTGTGTAGACTATAAATGTAATCTTTTAGTCTATTGTTATTTAGATTTCGAATTCTGGATTGTTCACGAAAAGAAAGTACACAATAATTCTGTAAAAAGACGTACCTATGTGCAATATTTATTGAAGAAACTTTATAATGTAAAATCGCCTCTAAGAAATCTAATTGAATTTCGATAGAGACGCACCAGAGTGCGCTATTGTACTCATGGCCCATGTTGGTTACTCTGTGCCTGTGCGTTCATTATTCTGCGCAAGATAGCACACTCGACTAGACGAGTTCATGATCGGCGCATAGCAATACGAATTCAACGAACATGGATGTACGCGCTTGATCGGTTTTCTTTTATCTTTTAATTCATTTTTTGATGTTTATTTCCATAAACATCACATTTATGTGCACAGTTTTGAAATTGAAGAGGACAAAACCACTTAAAAACAATCGTAGATATTTAGTCTCGCTTGAACAATTTCACTGAACTAGTTCGCATTTTTTCAGGTGATAAACTCTGATCCTTCATTAAAATACGCGACAGGATTATAGTTATTCTTATTATTAGCACATACTGTACGTGTATCCCCCCATGAAAATATAAAAAAGAAATTAAAATTAATGGATGTAATACAACACACGTTAGTTAAATCTTATCTCGTTGAAAAGTGCACGCATCTCGAGAAACATTGCACAGTCGCATGAAACGTAAATAAACAATGCGAGAGGTAATTACACTTCCACATTAAGCCTTCCAGAAATTTGGGTTTTGTTGTAGTCTTCTTTCAAAGGTTTCATACCATCCTTGAATAGTGGAGAGTGGTACGAAGTTCTCTGTTGGATTTGGTGTCATTTGTGCCTGAGTCACAGAGAAACTGGACACGTAATTCAAGAAACTGGTAAGCATCTTTTGTACAAATTCTAGGAAAGAATTGGATGTGGCTTCGGTCACCGAAGCTGCCTGTAATTCTATGGCTCCTAGAGGTTCTATTGAAACCCCTATTTGCGCCACGTGCGAGATTTTTCCGATTCCAAATATTCCTAAGTTACTGTTCTCGAACTCGTGATTCCTTTTCAGCGTGGATATTTTGAATATTGCCGATGGCTTGGCATTGGAAATGTATCCAAGAAATTGCCAATTTGGTGGAGCGTTCGAGTCCGGCCAACTAAAATACACTGAAACGATAAAATTTCAATTAACAAACGTTCTTCTACATTGATTGGACTGTATAATTGGGTGCAATGTGTACCTGCGCCACCCGTTCCATCAGGAAGAGGTATAGTACCTGTAAGGAATACCACAATATGATTTATGTTATCCGCGTCAGGTACTGTTATTAAAAATTGGTTTTCTCTTATTTGTTGGAAATCCGTTTGTACCTACGAGAAATTTCATAAATAGGATAAACAAGTCGCGATTTCTGGTCGTCGTCGCGATAGGTTAAGACAATGTGTATTGAAATACGGGTGAAAATGATCGAAGTCAAAGCAAAAATGATAGAACAATTACCAATGGTCTAAAGGATAAGCGAAACGATTCGCTTTTACAGAGTCAGAAAAAATACTTTTTCCTACATGTTAAGTTAATGTGGTCACATGAAATTGACAGGTTTGTAAATCGAAGAAATCAGATGCGATAACGGATTCTAGATGAAATACGAGGTAAACCGATACTCACGAGTCGACCAGACACAATTATGCCAAGCATCTTTGCACACGATCTAGAGCATTCTACTTCTACTACCTATCTTCTGGTTATCACACGATGCTAGAAAATGCACGGTACACATGCAACAATGTGAGACCGACACCACCGTGCACTGTGCACCACCGTTCAAACTGGTTCAAACATTTACGGCACCGCGACGCGACGCGAGGGCGAGCGGATGCGGATATTCTACTGATATAAATATATACTATGGATACGAGATTCCCATAAGCCAGCCGTACAGCCGTTGAAGCCAGTAGAAGGCACTTTCTTTTGCTTTCTTTTGCCAGCGCCGCCAAATGTCGATGCCGGAACACTGATATTATTTTAGTGTGCGTCTCACTGATGTATATGTATATATCAGTGGTGCGTCTGCGCGTGGCGAAGGGAGGCAAAGCGTAGAGCTCCACGGGTGATCGCGGGGTGCGGACGGAAGCATAGTTCATAGTCTGACATTTGATGGCGCCTCTTGCAAACTGGTAAAATCTTCTTCTAACGAGCGTCAGACTTCTCGTATCCATAGTATATATGTATATCAGTGGGATATTCGTTGTGATCAGTTGCGATTGCTACCGCTGCCGCTGCGATCAGCTGCGATCACGGTGTATTATAGAGGTGTTCGGACTTCCCTCAGAAAAGTGTGATAGATAGGACCTAGTTCTCTGGTCGCCACCAGATGGCATATTGGACAGGATCCCAGTTTTCGTGTACGTGTAAATGAGATTGTGTGTAGCATACTTAGGAGGGTAGGATACCTTCAGATTGTAACTAGAAAGGAACTAGAATCTTACTAGATTTTGAGTAAAAAAAATGGGTTTGCGGGCTGTCGTTTGTTGTCCTTATTCCTTATTAGAGCATATTTCGAGCTGGGTGAGGGCTCATTCTAAATAGGAAGATTCAGCGCGGTGCGCTCTGGTCATGATGCTAACGAGATGATGTTTATATCTAATAATATGAGTGTCCAAAGTAGAGGAAAAATCGAGAAAAAATACCCGCAGATTCCAATGTATTTTTCTGCCACCAAAGAGGTGGCATCTTTAGAATGAGCCCACAACCAGCCCAAAATCTGCTGAAATAAGGGCAACAAACGACAGCTCGCAAACCCATGTTTCGACATGGTTTCGCCCCAAAATCTAGTAATCTAGATTGTAACAAGAAAGGAACTAGAATCTTACTAGATTTTGGTGGCCCACCAACGTTTCGTCGGTGAAGAAGACCACTGAGGAGATTCTCGTCGCGAAAAATCGGTGAGAAGGCGAATTATCACGAAACCATATCGATTATTATTAAATGTTACATTCTCCGCCATATTTCAGACGATGTTTTGGCACGATTTTGGCACTATGTAGAACTTTTAGCGATGTGGTATTTCAGAACACTATACGTTCCACGTTATCCCCGCGCTCAGTCGCGCCCGGTTACGGGTCTCGCTGAATACACTGATAGTATATATCGTAGACCATATAAGTATATATGGTCTAAGGTATATATATCAGTGGCTGAATAGCTCGTCGGTGATCGGTATAGATTCGCTAATTATTTCAGCATTTCTCCATAGATGTCGTTACTGATCCTTCTTATACACTATCCACTACAAATTCAATATTATACATATGTATAATTATTGTTTGTTTATACGTTTATACCACGTTTCGAGTTTCGATCAACAAATTTTATCCTACTACATATATCGCTACGAGAGAAACAATGAAACAACGGATTGCTACATTCATTCGTTCGATAAAACCTCTGGTCAGTTTTATATAACTAGTGGTTCTAAAGTTTGAAAATTGAAAATGTGTTTGAACTTGGAACAAATAAATATACAGTAGGTTTTGTAATTTACCCTGTTTATATATGTAAATACTTCGAAATAATTCATGAGTATGTGCCAGTCACAATTCGCAGTCGTCTATATACAATAATACTATGCGTTATCGGTCGAATATGCATATATATATATATATAATAGTATTGCAGAAATACGGAATACATATATATTATATAATGCGTGCGTATAAAATTTGCAGTCTCGCAGTCGCTTGAAAATGCATGAGTCATCATATTTACATCGTATATAATTGCATTTACAAAATACTTCAAAATAAATATCTCCTTCGTTCTAGGAAACACCATTTTTAACGATTTCATATATACATATAGGCGTGTGTCCCACATATATAACACTTTTAACGATTTTTTAAGTACTCGCGATAATCTGACAAAAAAATTTTTTAAACAAAAGTTGATCAGTTTTCAATTGGCTATACATTGTAATAAAAAAGAGTTCGAAATTTTTCTTCTTTTTAGTATTGTCAAGGCCACCTTCATTTTTTGAAATGACACTTTATATTTTTGACTTAACAGTATAATTATAGCCTGTATCAAGACGAATTCAACGACCTACATATATTAGTATACCTTGACGTTCGGATAACCTTGAAGTACGTACCATTTAAAAAAAAAAACTTTCGAACTTTTTTTATTGCAATGTATAGCCAATCGAAGACTGATCAACTTTTGTTTAAACTATTTTTTGTCGGATTATCGCAAGTATATACTTGAAAAATCGTGAAAAGTGTCATGTGGGACACCCTGTACATTATTTATACAGAACACGATCTAGAATGCTCATAAATTTCAAAAGAACGTGACACATGTAATTTACATGTATTACGATTACGAGTATTATCTGACGATTGATATACGAGTATATGTATATATAAGTATGTAATGTACATATTTGTCATTCTCCCGCGTGTGTTATTGTTCCAATATGGGAAGCTTTTAGAGCAATTATGCAGGAAAAAAACATTGTTATTTTGCTGAAACTATAAACCACGATAATAAAAAATAATTTATTGGCCTTTATCTCGAATAAAACTGTGTAAATAAATCGACGCCCTAATTGGGTAAGAAGAATAAGAATTGCAAATTTTTCTGATTGTCATATATAACACAGTACACGCGTGTATATATACGTAATATATGTATAGGTATATGTATATATATATAAACGGACGTTGAAGACTCGTTGGTAAAACTTCTTTGAAAGTTTACGCGTCCCACGATTCGCGCGTGTATCTTTTTCAAACTGTTTCGATCTAGTAATTACAGAACAATGCGAATCGCTGTTTATAAAGTTTTCCTTTTTGGACTAATAAATATTGTTGCCTTCACGCGTAATGGGTAAGTGAAAGGATCTCCGCATTGCTCCGCGTTCTGTTCGTAGATCGTATGGGCCGAAACTCGATCGCGAGTTTTCTCTGTTATATCGTTTTATGATATTTTGATCGAAAACGTGGTCTTTTGTTTGATTCATAGGAAAGCGTTTCACATAGGAGGAGACAAAGTAATTATCGATCCGCTGGTAGGTCGATTCGATCATAGCGAGGGTCCTCACTGGGACCACCGTACTCAAAAACTCTATTTCGTTGACATAGACGAACAAAAGCTTTGCAGATGCGATCCCATTACAAGAGATCTAACTTGTACTTATATAGGTAAATCAACGATTCTTCGAATTTTTCTATATGTGTAGTGTAGGTATATAGTTGACTGAATACGAATCGAACTATCGAACATGATGTTGTATGATAGCAAACGGACCCGTCGGAGTCGCGGTTCCTGTTCGAGGAGAACTAAACAAATTTGTAGCAGGAACTGGCAAAGATTTCGTTCTGATTTCATGGAACAGCCATAAAAATGTTACACGATCGACCGCCGAAACGTTGGCAATCGTCGACATCGATCGAAATGGCACCAGATGGAATGACGGAAAGGTGGATTCTTTGGGTAGATTTTGGGGCGGTAGGTGGCAATATACAATATATACATATGTGTGTATGGTATTTACTTGTGTTTACGTTTATATATATATCCTGTTATCTAACCGCCAAAATCCTTGGAGAAATCGTAGCGTACTGATCCCAAGAATGAGACACTAAATTGTTTAGTTAAAATCGAATAAAAAAAGTGTCGCCAATCGGAACGGAATTCAACAAACATAGTGGGGAGCAGATATAACGGGGAAGATTAGGTCGCGAATTCATGGTATCGATGCGAAATACGTATACATAATACTTTTATTGTCAGTAGCGAGTAGATAACAGGAAACTTCCAAATTTCGAGTTAATCGTAATGTAATGGATATAAGAAAATATGCATCGTTTCCAGGTACGATCGGGCCCGAAGTAAACGATGTTGTCGTACCTGATCAAGCAACTTTCTATCGCATCGGCTCCGATTTGAAACCGAAGGTGGAACTGACCCCTGTTACGAACAGTAATGGATTAGCTTGGAATCTTCAGGATGATAAGCTTTATTACATAGACACCCCCACACGAAAGATAGCCGTATACGATTTTGAGCCTATCAGCGGCACTATAAGTATGAAATCGACATTTATGTATACATAGATGTGATCGAAATTCAGGATAATCGTTAATTGATTGTTTATAGGTAACAAACGAATCGCGTTCGATCTTGAGAAGCACAATATTTCGGGATTACCCGATGGTATGACCATAGATAGAAACGGAAATCTTTGGATAGCTTTGTATGGCGGGGGCGGCGTAAGTATCGATCGCATCTATACAACGTATATATGCACTAACAAAATCAAACTGTACGATGTTTATTGAATAACGAACAACAAATAACAACTAACATACATATATATACATACAAACAGGTGCTTCATGTTGATCCTCGTACAGACCAAGTGTTGAAATTTTTGAAACTACCCGTAGATAAGGTAACTAGCTGCGCATTCGGGGGACCTCTTTTAAATATTCTATTTGTGACTACATCCAGCCGGGATTTAAATGCAGAAGAATTGGCGGAACAGCCCTATGCAGGTTATGTTTTCGCTGTACACGGTTTGGGTGTACACGGTCTTCTAGCAAACTCATTTCAGCTATAATGCTGCATAGCGATCGAACGATAAATCCGTCGAACGTGTTCAAATGATTTTTCTAAGAAAATAACCTTGTGTTTCTTAATGTTCCCTTAATTATTGAAGTAAAACGCAGAATTTACCTTAAGCCATCGCATTCCTTATTTCTTAGACTAGTCCTTTCTGTACGTATATACATTTACATTATATACCTATAAATATATATAGTATTTATAACAATTTCTGCTTTGATCGTATGTATATGTATTTATGTACATATATTGCTGTGTATTTTTTGATAACCTTTTAAGGTAATCTCTGTGATGTAACTGATCACAAGTATATGTATGAGTATATATAGTTCCATTGGATTAACGTAATTAAAAGTTACGGATAAGG
The DNA here is from genome assembly GCA_028455605.1 of Lasioglossum malachurum. Taxonomy (NCBI): domain Eukaryota; kingdom Metazoa; phylum Arthropoda; class Insecta; order Hymenoptera; family Halictidae; genus Lasioglossum; species Lasioglossum malachurum. Next base: position 222,608 of record CM052315.1, read on the forward strand.
TATCTAATCTTTATCTGACAAACGTAAGTGTATACGTGTTATGCAGTGTTATGTATGCATATATATATATAGGGTGGGGGGGGGCGGAGGTAATGGTAATATAAGTCCACTTCATCATAACAACTCTACAATTGACTACAAATCGACAAAACGTCGAAGCGGCAAGAGTTTTCGAACAGATTCAATTTTCCTAAACACCACAAGTATAGACACTTCAAGAAAGGTAAGTACATAATGCTAAATAATTATTACTGCATCCAACCGAAGCAAGTCCTGTTTTCCAGTATTCATTTAGAAGGAAATTATGAACGTATGTAACAAACGTATAAAATACGTGTATCGCATATCTGTACACTTATCTATGTCAATTAAAATACATGATCATGTTTTGAGATTCTGCTTTTCTTAATATTATCTATTATTACTATTTGTTAGAAGGATGTCGGAGTTGTCTATCGAACCACTTGCAGGACCGTACATCCTAGGAGAAGGTCCTCATTGGGACCAGATTTCTGGAACGCTATATTTTGTTGATATACAAGCTAAACAAGTACTCAGATACGATCCTTCGACGTCAAACGTTACATCTGCTTACATAGGTTCTGCTGATATTTTCCATAGTACGCGTGGCATAGATCGATAATTGATTTGACAACTATGATTTTCAGAGAATGGGACTGTTGGATTTGCCATACCTGTCGACGGTGCTCCTAATAAACTTGTAGCCGGAGTTGGTACAGATTTGATGTTAATTACGTGGGACGGAAAGGAAAATCTTACAAAATGTGGAATCGAAGGATTGACCAGCGTGGATAGCGATCCTGCAGAAACCAGGTGGAACGACGCGAAAGCAGATTCCTCTGGAAGATTATGGGGTGGTTAGTAGGAAACTATTTGAACTAAATGCGCATGTAAATGTATTATTATAAATTCTATCGCTACATAATAAAATAATTTTCTTAGGAACAATGTGTCGCGAAGGAGACGGGCCATTCGCTCCTGACAAAGGATCCTTCTACAGTATTGGCGCTGATCTTGTTCCAAAAAAACAAGTAACCCCTGTAGGTATAAGTAACGGAGTAGCTTGGAGTCTCAACGACGACACACTTTATTACATCGATTCGCTGAGCTATCAGGTAGTGGCATACAATTACGACTCTCGGACAGGAGCTATATGTAAGTAATTTACAATTTACCTTACAATATTGACTACATCTTTTCATGTTTGAAGAATCGAATTTATAATAACATAACGTTTAATCGATCTTTCGGTACAGCTAATAAAAGGACTGTCTTCGATTTTCGAGAAAACAACATTAACGGATTTCCGGATGGTATGACTATAGATACAAATGGAAATCTTTGGATAGCTGTGTATGAAGGAAGTGGCGTAAGTATTACAATTACAAATAATTTTTGTTACAATTCTTTGTCCTTTGAAACAAAAAATGAACGAATATTTACAGATACTGAATGTGAAACCGGAAACTGGTGAATTGCTGCGTTACGTGAAGATTCCTAATGTTGAATGCATAACCAGCGTTGCATTCGGTGGTACCGATTTCGAGACGTTATACGTAACGTCGTCACGCGTGGGGCTGAACGACGATCAGTTGAAAAATCAACCGCATGCTGGTTATCTGTTTGCTGTAAAAGGTCTAGGTGTGCGTGGCTTACCCGCAAATTCATTCAAGTTGACACCGAAATAAACGTAGACGCGATTGCATAAATATTTCGTATTTGTACAAATATATAAAATATATTTCTTTAGTACTAAGTCGACGGAACAACGAATGATATAATAATTACAGACATGAAATTTCGTATTTTGTAATAAGTCTTTCAAAGGAATAAATTTCTTAACTTCCGAAAAATGATTATTCGACTTTCTTACCTCACAGAAGAGAATGATATTTGAAACACTTTTCATGTAATTCACGTAGGTTGTTATTCACTGTAAAAGATGCTCTTATAAATTAGTTATTAGAAAATGTACAAGTCTCGCTAATACCTAATATTACACATGGCTGTATCTTCTCTACTTTTTTACCTTAAATATACGAAAGAAAAGTTCACACATCGGTTGCTAAATGTAAACGGTAGAAAAATAATGCATTGTGTGGAACACAAGTATTCGTTACCAGGACACTGTTGACGTGTGAGCGACATTTAACTACTCTCTAGCATTACAATATGAAAAATTACATTTTCATTGCTCCTTGTTTCAATGACACATTATTTCCATAATTTAGAATATATTTTTGTTGTTGTTACTATTATCATTACTAGACTGAGGATTTTTATGCGTTTATAGTAAATTTGTGAAATACCGAAAAACATGAATATTAACAAAAACGAATAGTATTCTGTTTTTACTCGTACACAAGGTATTTCATAGTCGATAAAATAAATGTTTGCTTCGTTCGCATTTTTATGAAACGAGCTACAAAAAATGGAAATTCGCGCGAAAATCCGCTGTCTAATACCATCGTCGTGATTTTCATCTATCGATAATCGGAAGGCCTGAACAGCGTGATGTTATTAGACACAAAAGTGAAAAGGCTAGCAATCTGTTTCAGTCATGTTGAATCAATATGAAACCGTACAGTGGCAAACACGTTTCACGGTTATTGTTTGACTGACTTCCCCTTATTAATATAGTCTGCAGATTCTCTCAATCGTCCAAAGTTATAATCTCGACGCTATCGTTGACTGGTGGTTTCTCGACTTTTTTGTTAGCGAGATTACTCGACTTTCCTCTAGGCAAATCGTATATAGTTATGCAATCTACCACGTTAGATGGTCTCAAAGGGTCGGACAATTTTTGCGGAACTACGCTCACACCGGAGGATAAGTTTTTCGAATAGTCGATCGACGGTTTGATCTGCGCCTTTTGCTGAGGTATAATCTCCAAGTGTGAGTGCTGTTTCAACTGCGAAAGCATCGACAGAGCCTCGACGGAGGAGCTAGCCTGAGAAAACGAATTGGGCACAGGAGCGGATATCTCGACCGTGGTCGGTGCTTTCGTTTTCACCGGAGATTTTTTGAAATTGGAATACTTTGTGGCTGGACCCTTCAGCCCGGTCGGAGGGTTGATCGGGCTCACCGAGATCCCGCTCAGTTCGGAGGGTATGTAAGGGGGTTGCGTCATGGAGGACGAGCCGGCAGGCATAGAGTTCAATAGATCGGAGAAATTGCTAGGCAACGGAGGCATCGCTTTCGTCGACGGTTTCGTCTTCCTGACAGGATTATGCGTGCTAGGTTGCGCGTACGACCGCTGAGAGTTCTTCTTCGACAACAATTTGTGTTGCAGCGACGTCCCCGAGTGAGAGGGAGTGGTAACGTTTATCGATAACGATTGCTTCATACCTATCGTTGCACCTATCGTCGAATGCGCAACTTGGGGTACAGCGGTTGAACTCGCAGTAGCATTGCTTTTCAATGGGGAATGCGATAACGAAGGATTGTGAGCTGGCTGTGGCTCGGTTAAAGACTTTGAGACTCGGATTTGCGGAGCGCTCATTTGCTTTGGTGGGCTGGTTTTAACGTGTTGTTGTTGTTGTTGTTGTTGTTGTTGTTGTTGCTGCTGCTGCTGTTGTTGGACGATCGATGGCTTCAGTAGAGAAACTTGAGTGGTTGGCGGTTGCAAAGGTGTTTGCTTCGATGGTTGCGATATTTGCAGAGTCTTGGGAAGCTGAGCTGTCAACAACGCTTGCGAATCGCTTTGCGAGCTACTTTGCTTCGATGACGGTTTCGTTTTAGGTGGCACCGCGTTCACCGGCGTTATAGATATGCTGGGTCTGTCCTTCGTGATCGACGACGTGGTCGTTGTAGCTGTCTGCTGCTGGTGCATGGCCGTAGATCGTGCAGCGGTCGTGCTGGTCGAGTTGCTCAAACTCAACAATTGCTGCACCGTTAGATTGCTCATGTTGCCCAAATTACCGATGCCGGTGGTGTTGGGCGTGGCATTCATGTTGGGAGCGACTGTGCTCATTGTCGGTACGTTGTTGATGCTGGATGTTCCGGCGATGTTACTGCTCAAACCACCCGCCAGGTTCGTCAACGAAGAGAGATTGTTCTGATACTGCCTAAACATATCCTGGTAGCTACCCATTTGATTCAAGTAGTTCATGGTCGACAGAGGGTCCATCATGCTACCGCTCAAACCACTGGTTAGAATGGCGGATAATATGTTCGGGTCGACCAACGGATGCATGAAGTAGGGATTGATTAACGAACGATTTCCTCCCGATGTGCCCATGTAACTCGGAAAGTTTGCTTTCGCGTTGAACTGATTTATGGTATTAGCGCCCTGATGCATCGCCTGTAAATACTTGTTCACGTTCGGTGGACGTCCTCGCGGTCGACCAGTCGACGTAAGACTTTTGTACGGTTTCCGACTTTGGGACGATTGTGGCGAAGCAGAACTAATTTGAGTCTGCGCTGTGACCACCTGTTCGTATACCGGAAACATTTGTTTTTATCGTAAATCAGTTCAACCAACGTATTTATTACCAAAATTCGCTATTCCACAAGAACAAAAGAATTATCGCTAAAATTGTCACCGAAAAATTCTGCATCGTTCAACTGTTATAACTTTCTGAAAAAAATCTCGACCCCGAGCTTATTGTAAACGGCTTAGATTCAAAGTAGTGCCACGAGAGCGGCTTTATCTATGCTTGTGTGTAATTTTTCGATAAAAATTTAGCGATCCTCTGATCACGTGGAGTAGTCTATAGTACGATGCTTAGACTATAAATAAAACATACAGGAGTTGGAGACACAGCTTGAGGCTGTGCTTGACTGTCGGTGGCAGGTTTGTCGAGATTCAAGAGCAGCTTACTCAAGACTTTGCGATTATAATTGTACTCGTTGCAAAATTTCGTAGCAATTTCCAGGACGTTTCCCTCCAAGTTCTGTCGACGAACAAATTTCCATACAGTTGCGGTTAGAGTTAGAGTTAGAGTGAGAGGAATGTAGGGAATGTTGTTACACGAAAGAGAATTCGTGGCAACTTACTTTATTACCCACGTACGTTTTGTACGTATCTACCAGCAAAGCGGAAAGCATTTGGATAGCCTGCTCTTTGGGATGAAAACTTTTCAAAGCTCTTTGATATACCCAGAACGTATCGAGAAGCACTTGAGTTCTATTGTCTGGATTTTTGTTAGATACCGGATCGGAAGTGGGTGTCCCCATCAGTTGCACCTTTCTTCGCAGGGATTGCGAACATAGAGTCAGCGCTTGACGAGACAATTGTTCCCTTTCCGAGTCGCGTAAGTATTTTCTGGAAAAATAACACAGTTATAGTCGCAATGCTAGCGAAATATTTGCGAAATAAATGCGAGCGATAACGTACTTGTCCGATTCCGGTATTTTGCCCAGTTGTACGCTCAACTGCATTAACATACGACCATCGTTTGTTTCCTTGAGTACCTGCATTAGCAGTGTCACACATCGCGACATGTGAAATGCAAAACTTCCGGGTCTATCCACCTCCCGATTAGGTATATGCCATACGCCCTGGGAAGATAAGCGACGATTATTTTGACGACGATAAGAAGTCACGAGCATTTAAAACATCAGTTCGATCGAAAGATATATTATAGAACGGTAAACACAGCGGCAATAGTAGTCGAATTCCAAAATGTTTTACCGAACAACTGTCCTGTAATATTTAACGTCGCGTTAGGTGCTCCTTTTTTTCAAATTCCCCGTGCTTGTACAGTGGCCGTACCACACAATAGTAAGTGTTGTTTCCAAGACTGCAAAATTTTACACATTTCCATTTGATTAATACTAGCAGCTTTTTAACCAATCTTCTATCGTTACCGATTATCGTTAATCATAATCTAGGTACACTTTAACGTTGGAGAGATGAAGAAAACAGTTGCTGCTAATAATATCGCAACTATAATTCTTTGTCTGGCATGGTGCAGTATCAGGTAAAAATCATACGGCTTTTTCGTGTTCGCGTATTATAAAGATACTTGGAACCTTTTTCGCGCAGTATATACTTCATCGTAAAAAAGTATAGACACATCGGTTTTAAAACGTTCGCAAGGTCTACCGACGCTTTGGAGAAAGCGATAATAGACACGGACGCCGGAGCCGATGACGCTGCTGCCATACTTTTGACTCTTAAATCCGAAAGATTCCAAGTCTTGGCGATTACTTGCACATATGGGAACACGTATGTGGATAATGTGGTGGACAATGTACTTAAAACTTTGACGATTGCAAACAGAGACGACGTAAGGCTATACTAAACTTTTTCTTGCAAGAAATAGTGTTAGACTGTTCGACGATCGAGTTCCAAGATAAAGACCGAACGATACATACCACTTTTTCCAGATCCCGATATATAAAGGAGCGCAGAGAGCATTCATAAAAGAGTACAAACCCTCGAAATACTTTGGCACGGACGGTTTTGGGGATTTTAATTTTACAGAGACAATTACTGCTCACGTTGACGAAAGCAAACACGCGGCTCTGGCACTTCTGAGCTTAGCAAAGGCGCATCCAGGTTGAAATTAAATAATTCGATAATTCGATCGGTTATTCGATTTCGTTCCGTAATATCCAATTAATTTTTTTCAGGTGAGATAACTCTTTTATGCATTGGCCCGTTAACGAACGTCGCTACAGCGATGGCATTGGATCCGTCGTTCGCCACCTACTTGAAGAAGCTCGTTATACTAGGCTCCAGTGTTTCCGGAGTCGGTAACGTTTCACCCAATGTGGAGTTCAATTTTTATCAAGATCCAGAGAGCAATTCGATCGTATTGAATCGCAGTAACACAACGACCATTTTATTTCCATGGGAAACATCTAAGAGTAGCAGTATATCTATGGTAATGGGAAAACTGAAGGAGATGCTTATCATGAAAATGATATAATATGTATCTGCTTATTCCAATGGTATTTCTTCTTAAAACAGGATTGGCGTACCAACGTGCTTGGAGAGCTAAACTCGACTATCATGAATTTTCTGAACAAAGCAGAACGAGTAAGTCTGGAGGATTCTACCGAGTGGATTCCGGCGGATGCGATGGCTGCTGCAGCTATGATATGGCCAAACACGATAGAGGCATCCATAACGACCAATGTGAGTCCTGTGATCGATGGAATGGCTAGAGGTTCTGTACTCGTTGATTACGCGTATTCGACTGGCAAGCCAAACAACACAGAGATAATACAAAACTTCAACGTGACGGTTTTCCAAAACGCATTGCTGAAATTCCTCTCCTAAATCCCATCTTCCCGTAAAAAAAATACACTAATTGTAAGTAAGCGAAAAATATAAAGTGCAAATACTTACACTGAAGAAATTGGTGCTCTTTCTATCCGCGAACAATCCTTGGAAACTCTCGCCGCGATAAAACTGGCAGCTGTAGGTGTCCAACAAGAGATTCCTGCACTTCGTGATGTCCCTGGCGATCTTGTTGTTGAAGAAGAAATGCGACAGTCTGTAGAACGATTTGTAGTGTTCGGAAAATCTCAAAACGCACTGTTCTAGGCCGGCTAGACAGTATGCTATTAGAGTCGCGACTTCCTCGTCCCTCATGTTCTCTTCTTTTTGCGCGAATTCCGATTCTTTTTTCTTCTTCTTCTCGTCAGTGTCGCTTTCGGCCGGAGACTCGGTGTCGGTGTCGCTGGAGCTGTCGCTGTCGGAGCTGTCGTCGCTACTGCTGGACTCGTCGCTGCTACTGGAACTGGAGTTGTTCGTTTCCGTGGTCGTTGTAGTCGTTTGAGTGGTCGTGGTGCTTTCTTGGGAGCCTCTTCTGCTCAAGGTCGCCTCTTCCTTGTTAGTTAAGTTAGTCTTCTTCTTGTCCCCTGATTTATCTTTCGACTCTTTGTTCGTCGAGGGCAAATCGTCGTTCTGCAGCCACTTCCCGTCGAATTTCCGCGTATCTTCGTCCTCCGGAGTCGATTGCCTCGTCTCCTGACTGATCTCCATTGCCTGTTTCATCAGCGCGTCCATCAAATCTTGGACGTTCTCCGATTTTCCATCGCCGTCGAACACGTTACTCATCTTGAGCGTGCTCGAGGGAGTTTTTTTGCTTTCGATGTTCTTCGTTTTCACTTTCTTTTTCTGCTGCTGCTGTTGTTGTTGCTGTTGCTGTTGCTGCTGCTTAGACTCGTTGCTCTCGTCGCTGGACAGCATCATAACGTCGTCTCGTTTCTCCTTTTGCGAAACCATGTCGCAAACTCTAGAGATCACGTCGTCTATCAGAGCGACGACATCCTGCATCAGCTGCAAATGCGACACGTTGCCCAGCTTCATTTTCTTCGCATTGTCCTGCGGCAGGTCTGTAGGAGATCTCTTACGCGTTTCCGGTTTCTCGTTCGAGGTACGTTGGTTATTAACGTTAAAGGCTTTGCTCGTTCTGTCCACTATCTCGATCTCCTCGATGCTGTTCGATCGCTGAGAAACGGTGACAACATTCCTGTCCCCTTCGGCAGCGAATTCCACTTCTCTACCGATACTCTTGTCGGTTGTCGCGAACAGCCCATCCTTTTTGGTCTTTTCGTTTAGCTTCGAGCTGTATTTCATAAACGGTCCTTCAGCACATTTTTCTAGATAAAACTGCAACAATTGCCCCAATGATTTTTTCAACGGTTTACCCTCGTGCTGCTCCAGATACTTTAATATGCTCGCGTGAATCCGATAGTGAACCTCCAACGCTTCCACCGAGAGATGCTGCGGAGACTTGTGACTTATTCTGCGTGGATATTGCGCATTGTTGTGGTACAACAAGTCGCTAGCCTGCAATCGAATGAAAATCGGTTATTGGTTATCGGTTATCGGTAATCGGTCATCGATCATTACCTACCGGAAGCCAAACTAAACTGTGATATATTCGAAAGGAAAGGAAGCTGAATTGTTTTGGCATAGTATATAATAAAAAAAATATTTAATAAAAATTCACCTTCGCGTAGTGTTCTAAAAATACAGGAGGCTCCTGATTTTTCTTCTCCGCAATCTTTCCAAGCATATACTGGTAAAGCCACCTCTCGTCGTGGAGTATCGGCGCGTCCTTGGATCCAATGAACAAACGAGCGCAGGCTTGAAAACACTGATTCGCTATTTCCAGCATTTCTTCTTTCCTCGTTTCGAGAATTTCAAATCGTTCCATGCTCAACGTATCCGTTTCCTGTTTCAACAGTCGCGAGCAGAACGAGTGAACTACGTAGGCAAAGGTTCCATACTCCGTCCATATAATATGATTGCAAGAGTCTAGTTCAACGGCGTGTCTGTAACTGGATTGTGTCAGTTTCGCCTTCGTTAAAAGTTTATCCTCGTTTCTAAAATCCGAGAAAATTACATAAAATCAGATGTAATAGTCGAGCAACTGGAGCCGGAGCCGGAGCTGCGCAAGATCAACGAGAGATCAACGTTACTCACACAGGCTTGTATTTGTTCAACCAAGTGTCTATCACGGTACCCGATGACAAAGCCACGCCTGTCCAAGAGCTCAATCGGGTCGGATGAAAGCAGAGATCTAGTAAATAGTATCGTATCGCTACGCTCCATTTGCTGTTTTTAAAGTAGAAATCAGCCAAAAAATAATAGATGGTAGACATAGAATGAGGCAAAGGTTTCTTAATCGTTGGCATAGTGACTCGCTCGCCCATCGTATAAGCCATCATCTCGTCGATCACTTGGTTCGGATCGCTTTCCGGAGGAATCAGCTTGATTATGCGTTTGAACAGATCTTCCGTGTCCGCGCTGATCGTCAAAGACCTCGGCGAACAGTACTCCGGTATCTGTTTCGGCTTATAAAAGTCGAAGAGCAATTGCGCTCCCTCCCACGTGACCTTCATTTGAGGCACTCCGTGTTCCTCGACGTGTTTCGGTCGCCCTTTGTTCACTTTGTTGTAATGACCGTATAGGCAGTAGAATATTTGCTCAAGATATTTCGAGAGTTTGCTCTTGATACCGGAGAATTGGGGTGTTTCCAGTTTTGGGATGACCAAGTTCAACGTGAAGAATAACAATTTCGCCTCGTTGTAACAACACCAGGAATGCCTGCCCATAAATTCATGGGCGATGAACAGAATCATGATGGAGGCCGGGACACCGTCGTCCTCGTCGTCCGACTCGGAGTAGTTGTTCGAATTGTGTTGCTTGTTCTTGTACGCCGACTCGACTTTCGCTCTTTCCTTGTCCTCCTTGTATTGTAAAATATAATGCAACAGGATCCAGGGAAGAACAGTTTCCAGAGGCATCTCTACCGTGGTCTCCGACACGTCCAATTGATTGCATACGATATGCACCAAGTTTTGCACCAGTCTGGAAAGACGAACCTCCGGCAGGTATTTCAGAACGAACGTGCTCACTTCGATCGTGCATGTCTCCAATTTCTCTAGCGCCATTAATACCGAACCCGTCCACTTTTTTTGCTCGACTTCGTCGGTCGAATTTAAATGATTCTGCCATGCTTCGTTCAGACACGCCTCTGCCCACACGTAGCATTCCTCGTATTGTTCAAGCTTCCACAAACTGTCCAACAACATGGACAACTGTTGTACTCGATCCACTATGTTGTCACTGACGGTCAACAATTTGTTTCCTTGTTTCGCAAATTTAAACGTATCTTGCAACACGTAGGCCAACTCGGCGTATTTCTTCTCGTCGTGCAAGCTTTGTATTTCGCCCAGTTTCTGTCCCCTGCGAACATCGAATAATTGAACACCAGTCTTTACATCTTTACATGTTCTGTTTTTTCAACTGATTTTATACAATAGAAAGGTATATGTACTCGTACAGGTGTACCATATAAACGACACCTACCTCTGTATAGACTTCAATTTTTTCTCCACAATTTTAATACTGATCTGCGAATTGTATTTACAGTTCGGTAATTTCAGATAGACATTTTGATTTCGTTTTTCCAGTTCTCGCAAGTGGCATAACAACTGAAAACATATAGTTAAGTTAAACGTATCGTAGTAATATTCTTGTTTGGGTAGAAACTGTAGTCTCGCTCACCAATTCTAATGTTTCGATCACTATATCCGTATCCCCTTGACACAAAAAAATATTCGCTTTAAGCCATAGAACCCTCACTAGTATGAAAATATTTTCTTCGTTTATAATATCTTTTCGCACGCTTGTAAATATTATATGACCCAACTCTTCGGATGGCATTCCTGTGCCAAGTTTATCCAACCTAAAACGAAATATTTTTCGTTGTAGCCTTTTCTTTTCTCGCGATTTTTCCGTGTAGCCAGAAAAAGAAAATCAGAAGAAACCATACGTTGAAGAAGGTACGATATCCGGTTTATTACTCAACCATGTATCGGTGTGAAGTTCCCCGAATAATAAAGTCATTTCGGCATCCAATTTTAAAATATTGTTGTTCTCGTGTTCTTCGAACGGCGATGGATGCGAAATGTGATCTCTGCGAAAGGGAAGAAACGTTTCTCTGGTAGGTTGAGATCGGAGAAATAAATTTCCATGGTTTTCCTTACCTCATGAACGTGTACGCTTGTAAATAGACTTCGGACATTCCCTTTGGCCATTCTTGATCCCATTTGGTGCATAAACATTCAGTATATCTTGCTATGATTATCATTAGATTGCTTTTGCCACTGTGCTCGGCGATAAACATATTTACATCGGCTATTTCATACTCTGTACCAAAATAATTCTGCTGTCGGCTGTACAAAAAAAAAAAACAAACAAAAAAGAAGATTCCTTGTGGAAAAACTATACGCGCACGAAAAAACGTTCTAACAAATAAATAATTACCTTCTATCGGGACTCGGCGATTTTGAACTTTCGGAGCTTTTAACGGTCTCCGTAGCATTGCTGCTATTATTTTCTTGGTTAGTGAACAATTGATACAAATCCATCGTGTCCATAGAGTCGTCCATATTTTTCGAAGGATCGTCTTTAGTTAATTTTACCGAATCTGGTCTAAAACAACGAAAATTACACGTTGCTCCTGCCCTGCCTTACTTTATAAACCAAAAAATATTCTAGATTCTTACAGTAAAGTGCTAGGGAATATTCTTCGAAGAGTCTCCTCTAGCTGAACGTCGTCCCTCTCGGCTTCTCTTCTATTCGAACTTCTCACTCTGGCCGATCGCCTCATGCTATTGCAACTCCAGGCCCACTGTTGCAAAAAACAAAGAGCGCTCCTACGTCGTTTTTTCACTTTTTGCACTTCTTCTTTCCCCTCGTTCTTTTCGTTGGACTTCACCTCTGTCTTGGATTGTATTTCGTCGACTTTCTTTGAATTCGAATCTTTCTCGTATGGTTTCTCGCTGTCTTTATCGCTAACTTTGTCGTTCTGTATTTCATTTCCACCAATATTGTATACGTCGTCCACGACTTTCTCAGGGTGTAATTTTTCTACGGTCTCGTACGTTTCAAAATGATTTTGCTCCTCTAGTTCGGTCTTTGCCTGGTTCTGTTCCAAACTACCTTGATCGATGTCCAAAATTCTCAGAGGATCCTCGTCATCTATAATTTGTATGTCACTGGAATTCGATTTTTTATCATCTTCTGCCTCAGCTTGCATCGTCATGTCGTTATTATTACAGGCGCGACCGCCATCGATCGATTCGAATGGAAAATCCGTTTCGTCGGTGTCCATTTTCATTAATTTCTGGTCATCGTCATTGTCATCGTTACCGCCACTACTGTTATAGTTATCGTTATCGTTCTTCGTAATCGTATTTGAGAGTAGAGTTTCATCTGTATTTACGCTATTGTTTCCTATGGTATCACCTTCGATATTTGTTTTTAAAGGTGTCTCATCCGGATTAAGAACCGTTAGCTTAATTCTACTAACAAAACTCGAATCGCTTTCCATAACGTATCTATGCATATCTAATAAACTTTCTCCTAAGTCTAACCATGTGTAATTTTTTACAGGCTTTCTGAGGACTAAATCTGGCAGAGGTTTCGGGGTAAATTCTATCTTACATACTTCTGCCCATCTTTCAGCGACATCCTTTGCTTCCGCCAACAATTTGTCTCCCATCGTACGATCGTACTCCGTGTACAATGGCGGATCTAGATGCCAGTCGCTATTATATAGTTTATAACATTCTTTAAGGCATGGAATGTCTTTAAATATTCTATCACGGAATGCCAAACCTTTCACGTAGTTAGAATCCCGTTCTAATGCCATGGAAATGTACAAAAGACAGTTCATATAATCAGGAACAGCGTACAAGGCAGTTATCATATTATCTAAACACGGCCAATGATTGGAATTACACTTCAAGCCTTGTTTGAACGAGGAACATGCTAATTCTAAGTTAGACGTCTTCATAGCTAACATGCCTATCCTGTGCCATAAAGTTACGTCGGTATCGTCCAAATTTGCCGCTTCCCAATAATTTTCTATAGCTTTGTCGTAATTCCCAGATGCTGCCTGTATAGCAGCAATATTCTTAAAACAAGAATATTTCAATGACAACATTGGCCTAGATCTTCCATCCGGTACCTCGGGTTTCTCTACTTCATCCAACAGTTCGGTTTCTAATAGATCTTTAAAAATATTCAGAGCGTCCTCTTCTTTATTTTCTTTTAGTAACACTAAGGCTTTGTTGTATTCGGTAAGAGCTATTTGTTCCTATAACAGATGTTTACAAAATAATAAGCTACCCACGGTTCTATCGATTTATACAATTTATACTAATAGGCAAAATACATAATAACCAATGTTTTTGTCGATAAAAAAGGTTACACCCGCATAACTTTCTTTCTTTTTCTTCCGCAATCATTCATGCTCTTTCTATTTGTGATGCAAAGTAATCGAATTTTTCGAACCGATGACAACTTTGTAGGTTATAGTTAATTTATTATATGTATTTACATATTTAGAGTTGCAGAGATTCGATACGTACTTGAGCTTCCTTCGTGATTGTCGGTACATCCTCTTCTTCGCTTTCTTCGCTGGATTCCTCGTTTAACGCCGATATTTTGATCATCTTGGAACAATTTCTTCGGAATATGTACTATGTATGTACGATTTAAAAGATCAACAATTCAACCGGTTTTTTTCAGCAGCGCCATATTACCGATTACTGACTGCTACTGACATCTGCGCTGACATCGCCGACATGCTCGCTGTAGGCTGCGCTGCGCACAAACGAGTACTTACACGTAAATACAATACGTCTATCGTTCGTCCGCGAGAAGATATGCCTACCTATGTCCCAATCAGTCCCAACTTTGTGTTATACTATACGAGTATTTCACAATTGCCCGAATCAGTCCGAATCACTTGACGAAAAAAGCAAACGAACCTATATCGCTTGGACAGTCTTACTTACATATCTGTCCTATCCTGACTGATCCTGACATGGCAGAAGGCCACACTGAAGAGATTCTCGTCGGTGAGAAGGAAAAGGCAAATCGTCACGGAACCATATTGATGATGTTATCATGAATTGTTACATTCTGCACCGAACGAACGTAACCAGATACTTATTTCAGACGATGTTTTAGGTTTAAAATATTAGTTATTTTTAGATTCTAATCAAAATCCAAGTATCTAAGCACTGATCACGGTGTATTATAGAGGTGTTACAAGGTGTTACGACTAAGCACCTCTATAAGGTTGAAGTTTTGTGATAGATAGAGCTTAGTTCTCTGGTCGCCGCCAGATGGAACGCTAGGCACCTTCACGCTTTTCATGACTTCATGTACGCTGAGAATGAGATTGTGTTGCGTACATAACTTAGTTGGGCTACATGGACACGCTGCTACACACAATCTCATTCTCACACGTACATGAAAAGCGTGAAGGTGCCTAGCGTTCCATCTGGCGGCGACCAAAGAACTAAGCTCTATCTATCACACCTTTCCGAAAGAAGTCCGAATACCTCCATAATACACCGTGGCACTGATCTATATATCAGCACAGCCTACTTAGAGTAGGCTGTGATATTGTGATATTCTTCTTGGCTGCGTGATTCCGAGATTTGCCTCTAGGTGGCACGAGCGGATAATTTAACTATATTTCGCGGCAAGGATTCGAAACGCCTTTAGATACTGAAGTATCGACTCCCAAACGCGGCTTGATTTGGATGGGATTCTAGGTTGATAAATGACTTTTGTACCAGAATTTTCGATGTAAAAGGAAACTTTCTCTATATTTTGACTTGGAAACTTTTAAGAAGGTTCGTCAACAATCGATCGAAGCAAGTTAGATAGTACAACTAAGTTGAAGATAAGATCTCGAATGAATGAATGAAATAATCGTGAGTGAAATTCGCTGCTCCTCCGCTTCTTCTACCAGCCCTCTGGTTCTGGGGTGCGTCTTTGGTGGGGCGCCGCGAGGCCCAATCAGCAGGGTAGTCTCCTCCCCTAAGTCGATGTCGCGTAAGAGTCTGGTGGAGGGGATGATGTCTTGGGCGTCCCAATTTCCCACGCTTGGTGCATAAGGCCTCGCAGGGGTGGCCAAAAGGGAAACTGTTCAAGAGTACGCACGTGTGCGCAACATGTCGCGTACGTGACCGTCCTTGCTCGATTCCTTCTAGAAGGGTAGTACTTTGTCTGGGACGGCAATTTAGGATCCGATGTCCTTGAAGAGAGTTGGAGAGCTGTCCTCGGGTCTTTGCTTTCTCCAAAAAAATGTCCTTTTGTTCAAGAAGGAAAATTTATGACTCAATTTCCTTGACGAGGGTTGGAGAACTGTCCTCGGGTCCGCTTCCCTCGCTGTCCTGATCCGTCGAAGTGTTTCCGCTCCTTGATGGGTTGCAGATGGCCTTCCTTCCCTGTTATTTTCCCTATTCGAGTGACCTTCTAACTTTATCCTAATATTTCCTAACTAAATATCTACGGAATTGCAATTGGCATTCAAATACGCGCGGTAACGCGGCTACAAAAACACTGTGATATTACTAGGATGGCGCTGGTTTCGATAGGGCGACATCACAATATCAGTGATCCAAGGCTGTCGTCGTCGTCGTCGTCATTGGCCAGATTTGGTCAGTGAATTGTGAATATTGTGATGTCGACACGCCACTGTGCACGCAAGACGCAAATACGTGTCTGTGTTTAGCATAACCTTTACGTTTCTGTCATGATCGGTTCTTGACTTTATAAAGAAGATAAGATAACTAATAAGAATTGAAACAGGAGAAAAGAACATATAACAACAGACAAAATGTTGCGCAGGCAAGCAAGACTCCGTAGGGAATATTTGTACAGAAAATCGGTTCAAGATAAATTGAAAAGCATACAAGAAAAGAAAGAAAAGCTGAAACGTAGTTTAGAAGAAAATATACCGATTCATCCAGATCTTAGAAAGGACGCATTGCGCGTACAAAACAATCTAGAATGGGAAGATGCTGGACCAGAAATGGCTGTTGCTATGGGCACGGAAATGGGTGGAACTTTAGGCTCTCACGAGGACGACGAGTACAGATGGGCCGGAGTAGAAAATCCAAAAATTGTAATTACCACTTCTCGAGATCCTAGTTCCAGGTTGAAGATGTTTGTCAAGGAATTGCGCTTAATATTTCCTAATTCTCAGAGAATGAATCGAGGAAATTTTGAAATGAAGCAGCTTCTACATGCTTGTAGGGCAAACGATGTTACAGACTTTATAATTGTACACGAACACAGAGGAGTACCGGATTCCATTATCGTCTGTCACTTACCGTACGGACCAACTGCGTATTTTACAATATCAGATGTTGTTATGAGACACGATATACCAAACATTGGAACAATGTCCGAACAATATCCTCATCTTATTTTTCACAACTTCAAAACAAAATTGGGAGAAAGAGTTACCAGCATTTTAAAATACTTATTCCCTGTGCCCAAAGAAGATAGTAAGAGAATAATAACTTTTGCCAATCACGACGATTACATATCTTTTCGACACCATACTTACAGAAAAGTCAATGGGAAGGACATCGAGTTGACGGAAGTAGGACCAAGATTTCAATTGAAACTCTATGAAATTAAATTGGGTACGTTGGACGCGGAAGCAGCTGCAGATACGGAATGGGCTTTAAGACCTTACATGAATACCAGCCATAAAAGAAGATTTTTATCTAACGAAGATGGATGGCAGCAAGAAGACGACATATAGAGAAATGCTTCCAAAGATTCATCCGTTTGAATAAATTTTCCAACACTTTATATATTTACACATGTTGAATCCGACAAAATAAAATAAAATAAATAATCCTTCATACATTGACCGTAGTCTCTGGCCAAAAAGAAATATGATTCCCAAAATACAATTACGCGGATTAGATATGATGCGTGACAAGCCGATTTTCAAATTTCGCGCCGCAAGTTACGAATGCGTGCGTAGTACGAGCTGCACACCAGTGCATTCTGGTTTTGTTTGTAGCAGTTGTTTTTAAAAACGTCATAGAATAAAAACGGGCTTGTTTAGCTCACGGTTTAGCTACGAAACAAGATTCGATCATGAAAAATGAGCAAAGAAAATGCGACCAGATGATTGCGCTATAGAAAAAAGAAGCGAAGTTGTTGCGTGATGCAAACCAGTGTTTATAAACACGCGAGATCCGAGAAGACGCCGCGGCGCAAGAAGTTGATCGTCACGGAACAACAGGAACAGGGCAACGCTATGGATATGTTCGTGACACCAAAACGTCAGAAAAGTGACGGTGAGATCAGCATTTATTTCACAAGGAAAGACGTTTTGTAGAACACTTGCTTGTATTGCTCGTGTCCGCTTGCAATATTTCGCATGATTTGCGCGCGTACGTAGCTAAATTGTCGATTTTCTTGGCGATATTTTAGTCGAAGCTGCTTCACTTTTGGTTTCTAGCGCTTTTCTTCGTAGCGGAGAATCGTTGAACTATTTAATCACGAATACAATTCGTTCGAGGTTAGGTTTTTCTATATTTATTTATGTGAGATTTTTCAAATAAAATTTCTTGAAACGAAACGAACGACGATGCGCAATTCAATAATGTATTACCGTTCATTTCGAATATCTCTTGGAGATTTTCACATGTTCCGATTTCGTACACAGGAAATCTTTTTGTTTACATTTCTTGACTATTTATATAATCTATTAGTTTGTTCCATCGCATAATACGCGTTCACGAGATTGAATGAAGTTCGGTTAATCTTTTAAGATTTGTCAAGTTTGCCAAGAAAAACGAGACGAGGAATAAGCGGCAAACTATGTTGTAATATTCGTCTTAAGTTTTGTGTATAGTACATTTGAGTACGATGCGTAGGCATAAAAAGTAATAATTGAGTTATCGGTCGATGTTGAGAGTGGTAGTTAGCTGTGTTACAAAGTATTTTGGACCCTTTCTCTTTCTTGGCAAGGTGCAGTCGGCTTTATATTTCAGATCTAGAGGTCACTGGTATTTCCCGCAGTGGCCGTGTGAGAAAGAAATCCTCCAAACTGGTCGACTTTGAATCACCAGACGATTTTACGGATAACAAGTACAAACGGCAGAAAGCTCAGCAAGTACAACGCCAGCAATTGTTGGATAGATACGATTCGGAACCTGTGACACATAATCCATCACGACCAATACACACGAGCGGTGCGAGACAGAGAAAAAATTTGAATACCAATTCGAATTGCGGCCAAGAAAGAATCAAGGATGAAACGTTGTCTGATAACGAGGGGCAAACGTCGGGATCGGAGTCGGACGATCCGTCCGGGTTAAACGAAGACGACAGATACAGTATGGACTCTGGAAGCGACGACGAAGTAGATCCGCTCATGATAGACGATAGAGAAGCCGGTTTCAGAAAACTGGAGCCACCTGGCCAAGAAACGACGACTTCGCAAGCGAATAGTTTATACATGCTCGAGAAATGTAAGAAAAAGCTAATTATCAAAGATGGCAAAATAATAGGTAGAATGAAGGCACAACGAAAAGACAAAGGGGTATGTAGAAACGACAGTGTTACTAAAGAAAATTCTTTTACGATTGAATAATATTTTCAGAAAACAAGATTTACCGCTTACATGTTATGGGCTAAAGGAATTAGACAAGAATTACTAGAGCAATGTCCATATATGGGTATACGATCATATAAGCTTCATTTCTTTCTCCGCACTACGTACTTATATTCGAATTCGATTCGCTATGGCATCTGGGAAGAGATCGAAAATATTTACGAAAAATATTTTCAGAAAAATTCTGTGGTACAGAACTTTTTATGGATTGAGTAGCAGAGGAGTCGAATTTTTGCAATCCACGAATGCTATGTTTTTTCTCTATTTATAGCGACGTAGCGGCGCATTTTGTGCATGGCTCTTCTAGAGAGATTTTTTAAAATATTTTCAATCCTTGCCGAGACTGATTTTAGCGAATCGGATTAGAACGGATGTACGACGTGTACAATATGCAGTTGAATTGGGAAAGAAAGTTGACGTTACTCGTGAAACATTGCTTTTTGTAGATTTTGCAGCAATTTCGAAACGGTTAGGAGAACTGTGGGCTACAGTGCCGAATCTGGAAAAGTATAACTGGCGCAGACGCGCGATACGCTTGGCGGCGAAGCCTCATGCTTTACCAGCGAGTAAAGATGAGCCTGTTTGGAAAATGCCAGCGCCCGCTTCGCGAAAAAAGTTCATTAATAAAATTGGTGGGTTTGTTGGTTCTTCTCATGTATACATCACTTTCACGAGTATGCTACTAAAGTCGTGCGGTAGAGTTTGTTCATCCTAATTTGCTTCTCGTGCACGCGTATTAGTGAACATTTTATCGGAATACTAAATATTGTTTTTATGCCTACAAATTCTGTGGTAGATGTTTCATTATTATTTGTTTTGTATGCATGCGTCTCGCTTAGAGATAGACGAATCACAGAAAGAATATTTCGCGGTATGCGATGATATCACGTAACCCAGAGGTTTTACAATTTCTTTGGTTTTCATTGAATTGCAGGTAATGGAAAAGAACAAAAACCCGCTACCTCGAAGAAAACAATTCAGCTGGGGCTACCGTCCGTGGTAGGAAATGTTCCGGTATCACCTCCGTCGAACCGATCTGGAAAAGATCTGGTTAACGAGCCGTTGATCGGCACGGGCATGTACAAAGTGGTCGGAACGCAACCGATCGACGTTGCTGCCCATTTAAAACTGCTCGGTGAAAGCTTAACCATCATCGGCGAACGTCTTAAAGAACACGATGGACAAATCGCGGTATCCGGCAGCCTATCGGTTCTTCTGGATTCGTTGCTTTGCGCTTTGGGCCCATTGATCTGTTTAACGCAACAAGTTCCGGAAACAAACGGAGCAAAACACGAAACACTTTCGCAGATGCTCGATAATATAGCATATCTTATGCCTGGTTTATAATGACTCGTGAATCATGAATGTATATGTCAAGTATCTAGACTAGAGAGAAGAAACCCGAGATCTCTCTAAATAAGAAGATACACTGTAAATACAATCAAATCGAATATCCGAATTGTATATTCATAATCGAATATATATGTACTACACTCGCGTAGCCGTAATATTTTTCGCAACAGAATCAATTGGCAAAATATGTATTATGCGACGGCAGTTGAATGGAATCTTCTTTTCTCGTTTTCTTTTCTTGTTATAATTCATTTACAACTTATACATAAATTATATCATATTCTACATGAGAACATACCGCATATTTGTACAGAAATTACAATAAATATTTAAATAGTTCCGCTATAACTAACTGTACAGAGCTACTCGTTACGAGTGTAAGTATCTACAGAACTTGTTGTTCACCTCTGCGTGTTCCAGCACCTCAGGAAACAGGAGGGCAAGTACAGAATAAATTTTTGTCACCATATATGTCGTCTATTCTTCCTACGCTGGGCCAAATTTTATTACTTCCTCTGACGAACGACTGAAATGCGAGCGTAAACATGTTCATGTTGTTGAATCGTATGTTAAATTGTTTTCGTTTCAAATAGATACGCGTTGCACTTACAACCGGGTACGCTGCTACTTCTCGAGTGTACGGCCGATTCCACGTATTTGATATCACTTGCTCTTGAGTATGCGGCGCCATTTTCAATGGATTATTGGCAATATCTAGTTTTCCATTTTCGATGTCGTTGATCTCTTGTCGTATGGCTGGAAAACAGAGAGAATCGATCGTGTCAGAACGTCAGAACACGAAGGCCACAGAGAGTCGTAAAAAATTGGTAATCTTACAAATAAGAGCGTCACAGAATCTATCCAGTTCTCCCTTGTCCTCGGACTCGGTTGGTTCGATCATCAACGTGCCCGTGACAGGCCAACTCATTGTGGGAGCATGGAAACCATAATCCATTAATCTTTTCGCGATATCGACAGCCTCGATGTTCGCTGTCTTTTTAAAGTCCCTCACGTCCAAAATGAATTCGTGAGCGACCAATTCCGTTTTTCCTTTGTACAAAGTTTTATAAAATTTTTCCAACCGCTTGCTCATGTAGTTTGCATTTAGAATCGCAACTTGCGTGGCTTTCCTTAACCCTTTAGGGCCCATCATCTTGATGTACGCCCAGGAGATTGGCAAGATAGCCGACGAACCGAATGGAGCAGCCGACACCGTGCCGGATCGTTGTTTACCGGTTTTTACGTTTTTACTACCCGTACAGTCGATTATCGGGTGGCTCGGAAGAAACGATGCAAGATGCCGTTTACTATAAAGTATAAAGAGAAAATTTGCCAGATTTTTATTGAAAAAATCAGTTTTAGGTAAATTTTCGCGATTTGATTTAACTTACACCCCGATTGGTCCCATTCCGGGGCCGCCACCACCGTGAGGTATGCAGAAAGTCTTGTGCAGATTCAGGTGCGACACGTCGCTACCGTAATCACCTGGACGGCACAAACCCACCTGGGCGTTCATATTAGCTCCGTCCAGGTATACCTGCCCGCCGGCACGGTGAACCATGGAACAAATGTCGGCGATTGTCTCCTCGAAGACACCGTTGGTCGAAGGATACGTTATCATCAAACACGACAACTCGTCTCGGTATTTGTCGATCATTTCTGTTAAATGTGCTACGTCGACGGAGCCATCCTTCTGTACCAGGATCGGTTTCACTTGCATACCGGCCATTTGAGCAGAGGCTGGATTCGTGCCGTGAGCAGAAATGGGAATCAAACACACTTGTCGGTGCCTCTCTTGTTGGGACTCGTGGTAACATTGTATGGCTCTCAGTCCAGCATACTCTCCTTGAGCACCGCTGTTTGGTTGAAAGCTTATGTTGTCGTAACCGGTTATGGCGCACAGATCTTGCTCCAACTCGCCGAACAACTCTTGATATCCTCTGGCCTGTTCGACAGGCACGAAAGGATGAATGTCCGTGAACCCTGGCAGACTGCAAGGCATCATTTCCGTCGTGGAATTCAGTTTCATCGTGCAGGATCCCTATCGCAAAACGTTATGTTTTCATTCGTTATGCGTTTTAGGTGGAAAAAAACTTGGCACCGCTGTCCCCGAGGATTATAGGTACGCGTATGTATACCGTGTATACATATATACTCACCAGCGGTATCATACTGTGTACCAAAGACACGTCTTTGTTCTCCAACGACTTCATGTACCGAACTATTCTTGTTTCAGAACGATGGCTGGCGAACACAGGATGTTGCAAGTACGGCGTGGTACGAACGAAACACGACCGATTCAAGTCCCTATCCGTACAAGTTCCGTCTCGACACACGTTATCAACCGTTGTCTCTGCACAGAATACCTTGTAGATGTCATTTATGTCCTGCACAGTCGTAGTTTCGTCCAAGGATATCCCAATACCGTCTTCGAAGTATCTGGAAAAAATTCGCTCTGTTTACCTATCCGTTGAAATGAATCGGAATCGGAATCGGAAACGGTCACAGCTGACCGACAGCATCGCGAGCGTACCTGAAGTTGACCTTGTGCGAAGCCGCGTTACGCTTTACGACGTCTATGGATAACTGTGGCAGTACTTTGATGGTATCGAAAAAGTACTCGTTGTCTATCTTGTTTCCTGCGTTCTCCAAACCCTTGGCAAGGGTCAAGGTTAAATTGTGTACCCGATTGGCTATGTTCTCGATACCTTCCGGTCCATGGTAGACCGCGTACATTGCGGACATGTTTGCCAGCAGTGCTTGCGCGGTGCAGATATTGCTGGTAGCTTTGTCTCTTCTGATGTGCTGTTCGCGCGTTTGCAGAGTCAAACGATACGCGTCTCGGCCCATCGAATCTTTGGTTACGCCGATCATTCTACCGGGCATTAGACGCACCAGCTTTTGCCGGCACGCGAAGAATCCTGCGTGAGGGCCTCCGTATCCTAGAGGCACTCCGAATCGTTGGCTCGTGCCGATACAAATGTCGGCTCCGAATTCGCTCGGGGGTCGAAGAATGGCCAACGCTAGCAAGTCAGCAGCGGCGCATATCAGCGTCTATCATTATAAATATGTACATAATGTAATATAAATTGTACATTAGAGCATATATGGTATAGTATATTTTCTTACACAGGACACGTACCCCGTCAGCATGTGCTCTTTTTGCAACATCCTCGAACAAGCGAACAGACCCTGTTGTATCTGGATATTGTACAAGAATTCCAGCAATGTCTTTCGCGCTGGTATCAACTTGAAACACATCTCCGACTTCCAAAGAGAGACCCAGGGAAGCAGCACGCGTAGCAATCACGCTGATCGTTTGAGGATGAACACCGTCGGAAACAAACAATCTCTTCCTCTTGTTGCTCCTATGTGCCAGAGCCAATGCTTCCGCTGCTGCCGTGCCTTCGTCTAAAAGCGATGCGTTCGCTACTTCCATGCCGGTCAAGTCGCATATCATTGTCTGATAGTTTAGTAGACCTTCGAGTCTGCCCTGGGAAATTTCCGGCTGGTATGGAGTGTACTGTGTTGTCCTGTGCCCCGGTAAACAGTAATAACATATTCGTTTATCTTTATAATATAATATCGATATACATATACATATGTTAATAATGATCGATTGTCCTTACCATCCTGGATTTTCAAATATATTTCTCATAATTGTGTGAGGAACGCAACAATTGTGGTAGCCCATTCCAATATACGAACGCCACACTTCATTCTTTTCAGAGATTCTCGTGATTCTTTTCAATAACTCGTATTCGGCTGAAATACATTTCTTTTATAGAAAGTCCGTGGCGTCGCGACGTTTAATGTTTTATCGTGCAACATAAATTATACACAGTCCTTCTAATATTTTCAAGTTGTTCTTGCTCTGACAGAGCAAGTGTTTCAGTGCCAAGGGGTTATCGCTTCTCGCGTTCCTTATCAAGAGTCTCGTGACTCCTCACGTTTCTGCATATAATTCCTGTTTCGGTCTATATATTTAGTCTATTACATACTTACTAATCGACTGTTCAATCTTTAAATCCTCGTTGTATAAAATTTTCGCTGGAATCGCTGCTTTCGTTAATTCTTCTAAACTCTGTGAAATTGTTGAAGTAAACACGAGTCACGAAAATATTGAATTTCTAATATTTCTATGATAGAGTTACTTTGTACCTTGAAACCAATGGTTTTTAGCATGTCCAGTTGTTCTTCCTCGCGCGGGCCGATATGTCTAAGTTCAAATTCATCCTTTCGAGGAAGCAGTTTCTCGATATTTTCTGCTTTTACATTACTCGACACCAATCCACGGGTATGTTGAATCAATTTACATTTACGCAGCAACTTGGAACGCTTTGCGATTTCCGAAACGCGGAGCATTGCGCTTTCCAAAAAGTGTTGTTGAATTTATAAAACTGTGTCTAAAAATATTAGAACTGTACCCTGTAACTGCTTGGACTTCTGAAAACTAAGTAGCACGTTCGAGTGGAGGGAGATTTTATACCGCAAGACCTACTGTTATATCGTCTACCGATGTCACAACTCTTGATTACAGTTTGAACTTTTGTAACCCCTTGCTTGCAATACACATGTACGCATACGTATCTTAAACTTAAACCATATTGGGAAATTACCTTCGCACATGTATATTGGTTCAATGTATCTTATCTTGAACTAATCAGAAAGTATTTGAACCTCAGTTTTATATGTGTACTACATGTAAATAAAATACGCTCCGCAGGCATTCAATTATCGTTTTAACGTGACACATTCCATTCATAAAGTAGCATTACTATTTATAATTATAAAAGAAAAAAAAACGGGGTGTAACAAATGATATTTACAAATTCCATAGTTTAGAAAATTTTCTTTTTCTTATTTATTAGTGAAATTTTAAATCAACTCTACTTAATATTTAATATAATGTAATGTAATATAATATAATATAATATAATATAATATAATATAATAAAACTTTACAATTGAATTTTAAATAAAAATATATCGCTATCGCCAGGCACATACATATAAACGATAGAACGAACGTGTTCACTTCATAAATTTATCTTTATTTTGGGTAAGAATTTTAGCAGAAGACTTTGCATCTAAGAAAAGAGATCCTACCTCTTCGATATCCTCTTTCTTGATAACTGTTCTCTCGTTTACTTTAGCCGTTAACGCGGCAGGAGTTAAAAGTTGTACTACGTATCTGAGAGTTGTTTTGGTGCCTAGCTCGCCCAAGGTTGTCACAGCTTCCTCTTCGATTTGCAATCCTTCCGTCGTTGCCCTTAGCTTAACTATTTGTTCTATTTCTGTTCTAGAGTATGGTAGTGTTCGTATAATAAGTAATCTATCTAAGAGATCGAGAGGTATTCCATGAGGAGATACAATGTCTTCTGTGCCTCTAATTATACAGCGTCCTCTGTTCGTGGCAAAAATCACTATAGGTGCAATGGCGCTTTCTAGAGCACGATGAAGATAGGTGAACGTTTCTATATCCAACATATGCACTTCGTCTATGAACAAAACTCCAGGCACTAGTTCTGCAATTCCTTGGTCGATGTACTTGTTTACCACTTTGTTAATCTCTTTACGCAATTTATCTGTAATCAAATATTTCAATGGAATTACATCGACATCGGATACAGAATAAAACTTACCGAATTTTCGCGAACATGTATTTTACCTGTAATTTCTGTTTTCTTAGGTTTCATTAGTTGTCCCATCATGGACATAATATCCTGTCCACCTTGCGGCTTTGCATTGGCAACGTCTAAATCGTGCAGCGTTACATCTTGAATAACTTCCTTTTTTTTGTGTACATCGCCTTTAGGCAATGGAACGTATTCTTCCGCTTCCAGATCAAATTCGGTAGCAAAATTATCGCTTCTACCCTGCCTTTTCACAGCCCCGCTGTTCGCTTCGATGTAAATTACATCTCCTGTTTCTACTTTCTCTTTCTGTAGAGACTCGTATATAGAAGGATCCAGCTTCAACTGTTTTGTACCTTTAGCGGTTTTCAATCCAATGACCACGTGAGATACTGTTTTTCCGTATCCACCCATTGGATTTTCTGTTTCGACCGGAGTTAATTCTGTAACTTCTCCTTCGTAAACTTCTTTGGTCTCTTTGATTCTGAGACCGATAGCTCGTCTAAAGTTTTCCATGAGCACTTCTGTTTTCTTTATTTCGGAACTATAAACTTCTGAACCCACCATAGGACAGAATGGCACTTTGTTACCTAATTCTTGTGCGATAGCAAGAGCGATCGCAGTCTTTCCCGTACCGGGTGGTCCAGCCAATAATACAGCTCGACCAGCCATTTTCTTCGATTTTATCATGTCAACCACTATCCCGGCAGCCTAAAATGTTTCGCATTATATCGTAAATTGAATCTGAAATTGGTTTTTCTCTTTTCCTCTATCTAATATATTAGACTAATAAATTTTAGGTAATAAAGGATTCTAACCTCACGAGCCATTTCTTGACCAACAAGGCCGGCTGCCGATTGTATCGCAACTCCATTTTCGTCGAGACCCAGACCTTTTATGTGTGTATGAGCTGAAATTCTTTGAGTTTTCGCTGTACTTTTTACTTCTTCGATCTTCATTCTTGTTCGCTACCGTAAACCGGATATTTTTCGAAAAAATCAAGAACACGTTGTTGTAAGTATTTGAGTACAGCACCTATTTATATGGCTATGGTTTGTTTGATTAATACACAGAATACTACAGTTATATAGAATACTACATACAGTTATACAGTATACAGTAATACAGATGCAGACGACGCAGATACAACATACAACTTCTATCCCCACCTGAATTGCTTCGTAGCCATAGAAACAACCCAGATAGCACAGCCCACGGTGTATTATAGAGGTGTTCGGACTTCCCTCAGAAAAGTGTAATAGATAGAGCTTAGTTCTCTGGTCGCCACCAGATGGCATATTGGACAGGATCCCAGTTTTCGGGTACGTATAAATGAGATTGTGTGTCTACGGGACTATTTGGTGCGTTTCCTTGTCGATAGATGTCTAACATTCTCATCTTTTTCCCGAAAGTGTTTCAATTGGTATATCGTTTCTATATAAGGGGGCTTTCAGAAATGTCCTGACGGGTCCGATACACCTGGGAAAACATTCAAGAGTTCAATGTTCTTATGACTTTGACGATTTTCCTTACTTCTCACGAAGTAATATTTCCAGTATATACTCCATTGCCAAATGCGATGCGTTGTTATACTCACCTTTGGTCATATATATGTGCTAAGGTTTCCTGGCCCAGGTGTGACTGCGCCCCTCTTTTGATTTTCGTTTCTTTTTTTTACAATAAACTTTTTCGAACATATTCATTTAGTGTATAATAATATTAATAATAATAATAATACATTAATTGAAAATCGTATTATTTCGAAAGATGAAGTATTGAAAGCATGGGACAATTTTACCGGTTACTTTTTATTACATGTTACAAAGATTCGTACAAAATTATACTTTGTGTAACGGTTTTCTCTCTTTCTCTTCCGTTGTTACAATCTGAGTATCTTTCATCTGCAAAATTAAGCTTTATTATTAAACGATGATTTTGTAGCATAGCGATATACGTATAGTTACGAATCTCATCCATTATACTCACTTTAACGTGCGCGTACAAAATAATTCCAACCAATGTCAATGTTATACCTATAACTTGATTTATGGCTAATGTTTCATCGAAAAGTAACGATCCACCTAGAAGTAATAAGCAGAACTTGGAATGCCCGACCATGTTGTAACTATAATAATTGGCCAATATACAATAAGGAATAACAAAGCATTTAGAAGTTGTGTGTTTTATTTTCATGAAACATTAGAAAAGGATACGTTAGCGGCGAAGTTTTTCCTATTATCCAGTAGGAAGTTAAATTAACAAAGAATGCTACAACACCCGATAGTACAACCATGATCTGAAAATAAAATATGCATAATTCCTTTGATATTCTACATTACATTATTATTAGCTGTTAACATACTAGGTCCACGGGTGACCAGGTCTTTGCGAATGTTTGCTCCAAAGGTTCTAAAAATGGTATAATGAAGAGTAATAGAACAGCAGACAAGGGTGCCTGGTAATACAATAATTGCATCGGATCCATTTGGAATTCTTTCTGTTTTGTATTCAGCATCTATAAATATATAAAAGTTTACAAAGTGATCAGACCAAGATAAAATTTTTTTTATAGGTGTACAAATATGTCCTACCACTTGGTACAGCGACGTTATCAACACCCCCATAGTCGCGTATACCATTCCAACAATGTTAAATTGTATATCGTAATAGAAATTAATTATTACGCCTAATATTATTGGGATTAACGTTGCTTTAACGAGCATGCTACAGTGTTTTTCATAGAAGACTATCTGCAATATTATTACACAAGGCGTTGTTAGCATTTTAGCCACTTGATAAGTTCCGACCGTATTATAAGCCAGGCTCAAGTTTGTGAGTACGACGAATCCACAGAAGGTCACAGCGATCCATAGCATTTCCTTAATGGCTACATCTTTTAAACAAAATACGTCAAATTTCTCACAGATTATCAATCCTGCAAAGGTAATCAGAAAATGTATCATGGACAATGTGATGTTTGGAAAGCCTGTGTGGATGTACAGCCATTTATTCATCAACACGATCACAATTGAAAATAATATATTCAATATTAGGTAAAATGCCGTGACAACTCTTTTATTCATGCTCTATTTACTGTTTGTTTACTATATTATAATGTTTATTTCAAATTATGTTTGGCACCAAAAAAGTGTGCATGCGTGCATCTTATTGTTAACTTGTAAATACGTTATTGCACGTTATTGTCAGATGGGAATCGATTTCGCTGATCCCTCGTCATTCGTGCGTATTTATTTGATCTGGTCATCGAGCCGGGTGTATTTATTCCGAAAAATCATCGCGCGCGTCTCAATCGTCTAAATAAGTAACCTATTTATTTATATTTATATTGACGAGTCCGAATCCGAACTCTGAACCTTATGGGTATGGTTATGTTATATGCACCGTGGTTTGTGGTTTGTGGTTATGGTATGCAATGGTATGGTCGAGGATCGTGGGCGAGTGGGCGCCAAAACGAGCCGCACGAAGCGCAACATAAACGTTCGATACGTGTTAAAATTTGAAGCGGCATTGTAATGTAATTTGATAATTAAAACGACACAGCGTTTATTTTCAAAGTAAACAGAAAAATGGAAGAATTTCCACTTGGTTATCGAGAAGTTGTGCCCGATCAAACGGTGCCAGAGAAATGGAACGAAATTACGAAAGACACAGGTGCGTGACCATAACCTTTCGAAGAACACCGAATAAACGAAAATCTTTAAGCAATACTTGAATTTCTAGAAATAAATACAAACGGTGTTTGCTCTTTCGAATATAGAATATCATTCGGATCAAACGGTTAAACTTTTCGAAAAGATAGATTCGAATTTGACTTTGTTTGATTTGTAAAATATAGATGGTATCCTATGTAAATAGGTTTGAACAGTCAAACCAATGCGAGTATCAATATATCTGTCTATTTTTTAATTATAGGAGGAAGTCAAAGTACCCTGCAAGATATAAAAGTGCCGGAAAGAGCCGGTGGTTATTCGTACAAAGATTGCTCCAAGTATTATACTCGCAATCGGTTTATTTACTGGCGTATCTCCCACGATGTACTCGAGTTGGTTGAGCATAGTTTAGACATTAATTTGGTTAATTGTAGAATAAGGTACAAGTTTACCGACACTCCAATCTTGGATGGTATTTCGATACACGAAATAGGCAGTTCTGTTATCATATTGATAGCGACTGTCTCCAGCATACATAAACTGTCGTTTCCTCACCCTGAAAAAATTTATAAAAACGTAAGTAACTTTGTAAGAGTTTGGACGGTTGGGTAAAATCATTATTTCTAATCGAATAAAATTACATTGCTAACTTGGTTTTCCAAAGGAGCTTGGTACGTACAAAGATCTAGGTGTACAATCGATATTCGGCGAAGCATCCGGTCAGAATGTCAAGAAAGCAAAGGAGGACTCACATATGTCTTATGTTATCACAAATGCGGGAACAACGAGTAAGTCGAAAAATGTATGAAAACCTTGGAAAGTTATCCTACGATACAACATAAATGATAAATTATTGAATATTTTTTCCCACAGATTCTCCTGTGCCTCACGCAGCCACTTCGTGGTACATATCTCCTCAAGACGCGCTGTTCGCGCTTGCATATAATTCGGGAGTGATACTTCTGTTGAGGCTTGACATTAAAACCGGTGTTGTGCATACCAGCGAGTTAAAAGAGGATTCTATTGTGCCAAGGTTTCTCAGCGGCATAGCGACTGCTTTTAGAGGTCGTAACTCCGAAGCCCACGTAGCTATGTCGTTGGTGATACACAATTGCGGAAGCGATACGTACCTGTTCGCGTTATGTCGCGAGGGTAACATCCGTATGTGGTCCTGTAACAAAGCTCAATGCATAGCTGTAACCGATGCGACTATCGACAATCGCATAGCATCTCAAGGAGCGCAAGGCCATTTGTTGAGAAAAGCTCTAGGACCTGACAACGAACTGTACTTGGGAACTTTTCTGAAATTTAGTAGCAGATGCGAATTTAGTATTTTGAAACCAGTTCTGGACAACGGCGTATTCAAGTTTGTAAGATTGTGTACAAGATTCGCACAAGACGTAAGTGTACACGATGAAAGAGATTAGTACGATCGTGTATCTATTTACCTGCTATGTATTACCAATGGGTAAAAATGTATGTATAATATATTTCCATGTCCGCAGCAACATTTAGTTGATTTTTCGTTCACAACTACACGATTGTGGGCAGTATGGAGGACCACCGACATGGATACCGTCGAAGTAACGCATGCACAATTATCGCAAAATGGTACTCGCGTTAATTCCGAATGGGAAACAACAGTTTTGGAACAAACACCGGACAGAGACTATGTTCTTAGCGATCCGGACACTAATCCAAGACGGGCGTACATCAATTACATTTTTCAACCTGGACAGTTCTCTTTGGCTGATATCACGAAAGCATTGAATATTTACAGAAGATCGAAACAAAACGTTCGTGCCCGAAGGAGATTTAAAAAGAATATTCATGGAAGGTGCACAGACGACAGCATTCTTTCCGCTACCGAGTTGAAAGATCAAGTTTGTATCGCAGTAGAAGATGAGATACAAGCCGAAATGATGGATGATTACGAACTGATGGATCAAGATTACTTGGAGATAGCGAACCGTTGTTGGTCAAGATTTTATTCTTGCGTGGTACAGTACCACGCCAACAGTGCCAGACCTGTGGGACTGTTACTACTTCCCGATGTATACGGGATAGTGCTACTCAAGAAATCATCGTTTTCTCTTTTAAGACCGACAGGAGCTTTGGAATATTTAATGTTCTGGAACGAAAATTGTTGCGTGTCACGATTTAGAACAACGCCTGTTCTATCGCAGGACGAAGATATATGCCAGGATCTGATCACATTAATGTCCGTGTTGGTACTGTTAGAAGAGCAAATGTCCGAAGAAACAAAGAACCTGATCAAAAGGGAATTGTATCATTTGAAAAATCCAGACAGTATCATCGACGATATCTTGTCGAAGCTGTTGCTCGAATCGGAAGAACCTATCGGTAACATCATAATGAATCATCCTAGTTGTCACAGACTATCGAATGTCCGGGATCTGTCCAGTGCCATGGCCATGCTACTCGAAGCGTTAACGTACGACCTCGGTCAGCCGCACAAGCTACAATTGAACGAAGATCACGATGCGTCGAAAATATTGCTGAATATAAATCATTTTTTCGGTAGTCAACTAGGAATCTCGGCAATATCGAAAAGCGTGGCTCAAATATCGCAATTGAGATTCTCGATTTGCAGGAATCTGTTGATTTTGCAACAGATGATACTATTACGGCCTGAATTGTTCGACTCGCGGTCATTACATTCTATCAAATCATCGTTGGCGCCGAGAACAGTAGCATTAACGCAGGCTTACTATGTTGTATTATGGATATGCGAATCGACGGCGTTGCCAGCGCCGGCACAATCATTGTTGTAAGTAGCATTTTTATCGGTTTTCTTCGCGCATTACACTTCGAGTTTTAGTTTCATATTGAAAGGTGAGAAATATTTTCAGAGACTCCAGTATTCAACGCCTAGCATTATTGAAGCTCGTAGATGCCAGAGGGAACGTGGGGTTCAGGCAACATCGTTCGTTATCGTTGTTGGAATTATTTATACAAGGCGGCGGTGCAAAATACGCTCATAATTTAATAGCCCACACAAACTTGAATGCTGCTACTTTGATACCATGGCATTACGGCATGTTGACGCACGTTACGCTAATCGCGCAATTGGTGTATCCTTCTTTAAAAACAATCATCATCAGTATAGTACATACTCTCGAAACCCTAAATATAGAAGACATTTGTATGTATTTAATTTTCCTTAATTGTAATATCGCATTTGAAACAGATGGCCGAGGTCGGGAAACTTCATTTTTCCAGAATGGCTATTGTCCACTTGCCAATTTTTACTCGTGCAAGAATATGTTCGCTTATTGAAGACATGGTGCGAATGGAACAGCGCGTCCAGGAAGTTCATATTGGCGGTCGCTCTGTTAGAAATGGGAGAAGCGCGGAAAGCATGCGACCACTTTCTTCGAGCCTCCGGTGGGATTTTAACCGATGAATTCCTAGCCAACACCTTGCTCGAGACCAGCGTGCTATCAAAAAATAATTCGTTGATTCAGTATTATTTGAAAGTGATCAAACTATTCGAGGAGCACAATGCCGCGGACTGTATCATAGAACTCGCTGAAACGGCTATACTGATGGCTGACAAGGACGAGCCTAACTTACCAACGCTTCATTCCATTGTGTTCACGCAACACTTGAACTTGGGCCATCACACCAAAGCGTACAACTGTTTAAGTTTGAACCCGGACGCTGCTCGTAAAGTCGACTGTCTGAGACAGTTGGTGGTCACTCTGTTCGAGAGACGAAAACTCATAGACTTGATCTCGTTTCCCTATGTAGACATGTACGAGGATCTCGAAAGAATAGTGGAGGGTAGAGCGAGGAGTGTGGATCTCATGGAAAATAACTATTATAATTTCTTGTACAGTTTCCACATAAACAAAGGAAACATGCGTAAAGGTAACAACGCGAATGCATCGTCTTATATGTATACATATAGATCTAGATAAAAAGAGCAAAAGAATTGACTCGGTTCTATTCTATATTTGTATACTTGTTTCAGCTGCCTCTGTCATGTACGAGCAGGCCATGCGGTTGAGCCAGGAGTCACAATCTGTCCCCATAGTGTCGAGGCAAGCGCAATGTTTGTTGACGTGCATTAACGCGTTGAATCTTGTGTCCAACAAATATAGATGGATTGTCAGACCCGCGATAGATCAGAGCTACTCGGAAGACCTGAGTCACCTTGATAGACAAATTTGCGCAAGAGGAAGCAACGAAGAAGATATCTTGCCTTACAAGATGAAAAAGCAGATCGAAGTTCTCGAGCTGAACGATATCAAGAAAGAGTACTACGTGGTCGACGCCAGATTGAAAATATCGAAAATTAATTCGGAACTTCACGTGGTTGCGCACGCTGGCCCCTCGGAGCTTATCATTATTTTGTCAACTATAGGTTTATATACGACAGCGTTGCATTTGTGCGACGAATTTAAAGTCAACAAAAGCTCCGTGCTCGAAAGCCTGACTTCGCAGTGCATTCGATTAAGTCGAAGAGAAGATTCGAATGCCTGGAATTGGCTGATTCAAAACGACATATTCGACATTGGCCTCTCCAATACGAATATTACGAACACCGCTTGGAGACTGCTGCAGTATCTAACGTTGAAACACGAGAAAGACAGATGCAGCGAATTGCATAAAGCCGTTTCTAGAAAATTACTTCAAGAGGGGGCGTTTATACCTCAATGGTTGTTAATATCGTATAAGGTAGTTTGAAGATAGCCGGTCATCGAACTGCGAATTTTTATATATTTCCACTTTTTGATATCATTCGCCAAAATGATATCTATTCTATTATTCTATTGTATATCGCAGAAACGGAATGCCGCAGAACTTCTGCGCCTCATGCTGAACAGTGGGAGAATAGTGGAAGCCAGCGATTTAGCGGTAGAGTACATTCATGCGATCTTGGGGGATGGCAAAGAACATTTTGGCCTCGAAACGTTCTTAACGTCAGTGTCTCCGGCAGTCTGGTTACCGTTTAATACGTTGGAAGTACTGTTACACGAATTGGAAAAAGCTAGCAAAGAGAATCATATTTTCTCCGAGGTAATACACGAACTTTCTCTATCTAGAATCTAGGGTATCTATCTATGGCATGTAAGAGTCACGGTGATGAGAAAATATTTATTTCAGCCCTATCAGAAACTACTAGGAGCACTGAACGTGTACGAGCAGGAAGTAACGAGCGTATCGAAGAATATGGTTGAAATGAAGTTAAATAAAAAGATTTGCTAACCGTGAGTACTTTATTTTCATTTCATTAGTTACCCTTCATTAGTAAAAGACCAAAAGACGCAAATACCAGAGGCAGTATACATATACCATATGTATATGTGTGCGTGTGTATGTATGTATGTATGTATGTATGTATGTATGTATGTATGTATGTATGTATGTACCACTCGATAAATCAAATCAGAAATTAAGTCTGCATCTCCTCTGCAAATCACAGAAATTTTTCTATTTTGCGATATGCGAAGGATTTCTCTGTATAATGATAACGTTGGTTGTGATTACAGAATCAACGAAGTTTTACCGTATCTACAGAACCAGTCTCCTATAATGTACATATTTTGGAATACCGTCGTACCAGTCTACCATTAACTGTTATGCGCGTTCAAAAGTTTTTCGTATAAATTTAACCGAAAAAATAGATTTGATTTTACCGAATTGTTGTATACTATGGAAAGAGACTGACATACTATTTTCAGATAATTACGTTATTTATCGAAAGTTATTTACAAAAACGAAGAACCTTGAATGTTTGTCCTGTACGTATCAATCTTCTTTTAGGATATACCTCAGAACAAGAAATTATTGAGTATACTTTGTGAATTCGTCAACTATTTAACTAACATTTATTCTGTTATGCAAAGTTTTTAACGGCGAATATGTTGGTACCATTGTTCAAATATTTTCAATTTTGTTATTTCTCTTTGTTCAATGTACTGCATCACCTTGAAAACTCGCTAAGTTATCAAAAAGAATTCTCTCAGAAGTTATTGTGTATCTATCATATAATAAAATATTTTGATGTAATTTATTCAAGAAAAATGTTTTCAATATATAATTTAGAATGTAGCCGATTGTATTTCGATTCGCCTCTAGTGACACTTGAGATTTTTCTCTGTTTTTCTCTCTCGTGCCGTGCAGAGAGTTGCAGAAAGTCGCGGAAGGGGAATTTCAGGGTGGAGGGGGAGCTGTCCCTAACGTCCCTATGACCTGCCTCCCTCTCCGTTTTAGCTTAGTTCAGTTTAGTTGCCTTCTGCACCGACGAGATCATGTCGATGGCCTTCTGTTTCTTACTCCAGCCAGAATACACCGAATTATTCGAGTGACACGATTTCCACGATATGTATTGAACCGATGTCGAACCACATGGATCGTTCAGATTGTAACAGAGCCCTCGATAGAGATAGAGAACGGCACCGAAGATGGCCATTGTCATGCTTCTCTATGTATAGCAGCTGTGCTCGCTAATTATCCTTTTTCTGATTTAAATATTCACATTACATTGTACCCAGTCAGCCAGGTCTGCCTCGAGCAGAAATCGGCTCGGGCACAATGCTGGCCACTCGGTACTGGATTATGTCCGATAGATGGGCTCGATTTCTGCTCGAGGCAGGCCTGGCCTGGCTGACATATATCCAACCTACCTTTATAACACAAACAAAAGAATATAATTAATATGACAATTAAAAACGCAATATTATTATTGTAATAGCTGCTTCGTTTATAAAACGAAATTTATTAATATCTAAATTGTAATCGACAATTAAAAATAACAATAGCAGGAATGATATGAACACTAAAAATTAATTGTATACAAACTAAATTTCTATGGCTAAATCATTGTAATAATAGTTGCAAACAATTGAAACGGAACTATACTATCAAATTCAATAGTATAACTTCCATCAACATGCAACAATAAAACATCTGCAGAATTATATACATACATAGAAAGGCTAGTAAAAGTAAAAATTAAATTGAGCATAGTATCGCAAGATTCAATGCCTCTTACTTTGTCTAATACTAATATATGCACCATAATAATTCTTCTCATTTCACCATACGTTACATATGTTATACTGTTCCTTGCTGCAGTATTGTTCAAATAAATAAATTAATGAGTATGACGTGTACGTGAACGTATATAAAATTACAATTTCGATGGCAGTGTACATCCAGATCTCTACAGTGAGATAATTTCACTAAAAAATCTAGAAGAAGAAATGCTTGCAACGAAACTCTCCTTCACCAGAGTGCAATATGATGAACTGCAACGAAGTTTTGTACCACATTTAACTGATCACAAAGAGGAATGACATTTTTATGCAAAATAAAATGTCCGTTTCTACACACACAATTAAGTTATATTATACAGAATCTAATAATTAATTAAATAGTTAGTGTGCCACTAAAATGTACATCTTAAGTGCGCTCGCACACATACACACATCCAAACTGATCCAAACGCACATATATATATATATATATATATATTCATAGAATCACAATATGCATCCAGAATATTTTACTTATTCCGTTTTGAATGATTTCTTGCTACCGCAGTTTGAAAACTGTAAAATTCTTCAATAAATTATTATAGTAAGTTGCATCGATTTATTTTTGAATTTGGTGGCACTTATCCGAGGCCTAGCACGTACTTGGGTAGATTGTAGGCGAACCGTGGAATCGCCATGAAAATGGACATCCTGAAAGTAAAAAAGAAACAATTTTATGACTATGATTGTGCAATTAAATAGCATTAATAATCTAAATGCTAATTTATTAAGAAATAAGTTAATGATAAGATGATCTGGGTACTTACTATACATATGTGGAAAGCTAAAAGCTATAAATTGCAACCACCACATTACATTTTCCACCACCAATTGTTTCATCGTGAAGTAATAGAATTTTTGTGATATATTGTGAGTTAGATTACTTGTAGAACAGAACATATTTAGTGTTCACGATTCTAGATTTTTGAGAAAATATTATAGTATAGCATATTGCAACCCTTGGCACCTTGTTTAATTAATAATAATATTTAGAATAAATAAGTCAGTTTGTGAAACTTTTAGTTTGTTTTATAGAAAGATAATACGTAGTGCCTTTTAGTGGTCTCATGAGAGTTTCCAAGCGCCATAAGCTTCCCTTATTATGGGGATTTAATTATTTCAATTCATATATATAACACTCTTTTATCTTATATGTATACAAATATTTTTTAAATACATTTAGAAATATTATCAAATATCTAAAATTTTATTGCTGTAGCAATTCATTCTTACATTTATTCTCATTTAAGACATTTAATTAATATAATTGTATATGGCATGTAAGTAAAAAAAGAAGCTATATACATAGTGTTATGCAACAGCACTAATTATGACGTCCACTGTTTTGGAACGACACCTCTGAAACATAAAGAATGTGTGCATCAATAGAATAATTTAATTATTTCCAAACTATAAATTTAATAACCTCTAGATTACAATTCTCAAACTCTATATAACAAACTCAAAAATAATAAGTCTAATTATTTTTAAATGATAAATTTAATAATTTTGATTATTTACAAGTTTAACATTTAATCGTTTCTAAATAATAAATAATTCTTTGTGTGGTGAACTATTACTGAAAGACATTTAAATGAATGCAATAGAGAGTAGTTAAAGATAGAAATAATAAAAATATATAAACTATAATAGATAGAAGGTATTGATGGAAAAGTAAAATAAAATGGATAGAAAGTATTGAGAGAGAGAGAGAGAGAGAGAGAGAGAGAGAGAGAGAGAGAAAATATAGTCACTAAAGTATTAATATAAAGATAAAATATAATTAATAGAAAATATTAGCAAAAGTAGTTACAGAGGTACAATCATGTATGGTAGAATGTAGAGAGTTATATTAGTACATAAATAATAGCATTAAAAACACTATTCGTCAAATTTTTAGTTTTTTTTTCAACATTTCGGATTCAGGATATCAATTTCCTAACAAACTACACATGAAAATTTCGTATACGAAGAGATCTATTGGAAACATATTCAAAGTTACAAATCCAAATATTTGTCGAAGAGTGTAATTGAACAGGTCATTTTACATGCATCTATGATTGATATAATAAATTTGTAATTAATCTCTTATAGTTTTACAATTTCTAAAAGAAAAAAACTTTACATAAGCATCTACTGTTCACAAAGAATGGTTAGAATGGCGACACTATTTTAACATAATTATTTACAAAGAGGCTCTCCTTCTATGGTAGATTTCGACATTTTGAATTGCGGGAAGAAAATTGCCTCTTTTGGTTTGCGAGATATTTGCAAAAAACTGTTGCTACACGTTGGAAAAAAGAGAGCCCCTAGTATACATATATGAAAAGGACAGAGTTGATCAAAATGTGTAGCTGTGGCTGCATGAAATATTTAAATTTCATCAAAATCAGAGAGGAGTGCCTCTTTGTAAAGTTAAATTACGTTATGTTTTTATAGATAGTGATAGCAAAATATATTTGTTCTAATTTCTTTATGCACAAGCTGCTTCATCAGGATATTTTCTATTTTATCCATTAATATAAACAATTGATAAAAGATCACTTTGATTTTGTTCCGACTTAATTGTTAGAGTACGGATTTTCCTACAGATTCTTTAGATAAACATCTGCAATCTAATCATGTATGAATTCAATGGCACATGACCAAGCTAAATAAAATAATTACTGTGAAATATAAGTAACCATTTCAATGGAAAATGGAATTACAATAGCATAAATGTGTGAATTTGAGCAAAATTCGTTAAATCGAAAATAACAAATAATCAGACTGTTAGTCGAGCACTGATGAAGCACGTATTCATTTTAGTTTACTATATTACAGTTACTTTTGAGCAAATTTTTCTTGGAGCAATGTTATCTGCAAGATCACAGATCATTCGTATTAATTACAGTAATTTCACTATGGTTCTGGTATACATTTTGCCATATATCATGAACGTACGATAAAGCTAGGCCGTTGTATATCCACACTCGCCAGCCTGTCCTTGTGTCACTGTCTATCCTAGACTCTAAGCTCTGGCATAGTGCTTTCCGATCATGGCTTCTGCCACTTCTTAAGTCGCAGAGTAGTCTTTTGCGACATTCGTCGTCGCATGCCGGTCTCACCGGCGAATTTTTATAGTAGTTCCTGAAAAAGAAAACATTTTGTTAATGTTTCATTGTACAGAATGATGTTGACATTTTTCGGTAATGCGTAGAGCATGTTTTTAGAAATGTTTGTTAACCCTTTGCAATCCGAATCATTTTTCAATTTTGTTGCCAACAATTCCCTACTATTTCAAGCGTTCTATTTATAATCCATTTTGAACGACAGTCCTTGACTGCTACTTATTTTAAACAATTTTGTTTACTAATTATGGCACATTAAATATAGCTCTCAAACTTTGTTGTAATTTAGATTTGTGGAACTTGTGTTTGTTTTTAACTAAAAAATAAGACAACTAAATAAATAGAAGAATTTTTGTCTGTCTTTTGTCCGTTTTATCTAAATTTTTCTCTCTCTGATGTTGAGTCACCTGAACCACTGTATGAATAGCTCAAGAATTTCGTTAATATTCGAAACATTTTGATAATGCTTTCACAAATTGAATTAATATTGTATATAAATTCACTTACTTGTAATAAAGATGAAAGAGGTTAGGTTCATTGCTCATTTTATCAATTAGGGAGTCCCAGTCCCTTGGCAAAAGCGATGACATTTGATAAGTCTGTCTTGCACTGTACAGCTTGTGCCAAATCGGATAATCATACAAATTAGCTTCTTTCAGGTTCATCACCCAGGTTTCATGATCTACCACAAGCTATGATAAAAAATATATAATTTTACACTTTATGTACTTTATTACCAATTAACCCAGTCAGCCAGGCCTACCTCGAGCAGAAATCGAGCTCAGCCTGGCGAGCAGGTAACGGGTATTATACTGGCTGAACGCTGAACGTCGCTCGAAGCTGCTCGAAGCATAGGATGCTCGATTTTGGACGGGTATCTCTGGGACGCGCGCATAAGCCGGGCAGAATGCCCTACTTATGCGCGCGTAGATGCCCGTCCAAAATTGAGCATGTTTGCTTACTGGAAACATTCACCCTTACAATATTGTATCGATATTAATTTTATTAATGTGCTCAACAGATACACACATTAATATATCAACTCCAATAATATAAATACATAGTACCGAGTTTAACTCACTCTAGTAGTCTTTGGATGATCGCCATCGACATAGTATATCCTGTATCCTGGGTTGAGATCAGCGTAAGGAGTTACGGAGGGTCCAATATAAGCTATACTAAGAGCTCTTCCAAGATCAACCGTGTCATAAAACAGTTGAAACTCGTCGTAGTGTGTGTGTCCAAAAAATTGGGCTGTTATCGTGGATTCATACCTACAATCAAACATTATATTTGCATATTTTAATAGAAATCTTAAGGTAATATAGAATTCTGAACATTTTAATTTAATATATACATATATATTTTCAGTTTTCCAATTTCACTAGATTTCTCATCTGAATGTACCCAGTCGGTACTGATATCGAGCCTAGTGAGCAGATGGCGGGCATTATCCTGCCAGAACGACGCTCGAAGCTACTCGATTCTGCCGGGCACACCCTGCCAGCATAAAGCGCTACTTCTACTGGCGCAGCTGCATGGTATTCTCCTGGCAGCGTCTGCCCGGCAGAAGCTTCCGGCTAGATGATATATAGAAGGCAGTAATTCATTGATGAATTTAAATTTTAGGACAACAGAGAATTAGATGAAAGTATTCGAATATTGTTAGAAATCAAAGTCGAAAGCGAGAGGTTTACATGTTAGATTTAATTTAATGTTGCATTTAAACTTGTGAAAGCATTAGAGTTGAAATACAAATCGGAAATGGCACAGACAATGGAAACGGTATTGTATTATTGTAAAGCACATACTTCAAAAGTGAAAATTATACTTGATGGTCGTTTCAATTACGGATAACTGACGCTGATTGAAATCGTCCCGCGACGATCATATTCAATTACAGACACTCTCGTTCAAAAGTGTAGACAGTCTTTCAACAATATTTT
This sequence comes from Lasioglossum malachurum, assembly GCA_028455605.1. Lineage (NCBI taxonomy): Eukaryota > Metazoa > Arthropoda > Insecta > Hymenoptera > Halictidae > Lasioglossum > Lasioglossum malachurum. The sequence goes on from CM052315.1 coordinate 264,332, forward strand.
AATACCATCAAATTTACTATGTGAAAAACATTAAAGATGTCCACGCTGACCATACAGAAATATATATGGTAAATAACTGAAGATCATTTTAACCTGACGAGATGTATATTAAAAAAGCTGAAAGTGGTCGCGCATTGCAGGCAGAAAAAGTATTTAGTACATTACAGAAATTACGAATGGCAATTTTTCATCAATCAGAGTAAAATTACAAAAGAAATAGATAGTCACTCTCTGATCAAATAAAAGTGGCAAAACGATTAAATGTAATCACTCTGATAAAACAAAAATTACAAAAAGAAAAACTACATATATGTATACAATCGGGCAGAGGATGTACTCTAACCTATTGATAATATGGTAATAATTCCTTGACCACACTTTCAAACAGTCCGAATGTCCCGGCGGTATGTGTCCGATAATGTGAACCTTTTCACCGTTCATCTCGGCCCCCTGCAGCTCGTAAACAAGCCATTGTAGTTCGCTAACTGGATCAGTGCTGTTGATCAACAGCCACCAATTTTTGTTGTTGCAGTAATTCATGTTCACCGAAAGGATCCTGAAACCTGGACGAACCAGTACAGAGTAGAAAGCACCTCTGCGGACCGTGTGGGACACGCCTGCTGGCAGCCAACGTCTCCAGTGCTTATCCAGAGCGTCGTACAACCACGTTATGCTATTTTCTTTTGGCACGAATGGTGGCGGAAAGCTGTAATCAGAGGCGATTGATCGAACAAAATTCTTTGATAAATTCTAGAAAATATTTACGTACAAGGAAAGCCTTTCTTCACATTTTGTTTAAAACATTATGTTCCCAATTTCATTCACCCAATTTTGTCAAAGTCATTCAAAGTCTTCTTTTTTAAATGATACGCTGTGATTGTATTAAGTATTAGTTCGGTACAAACGTTCGTGCTTGATTTCGTATTAAAATACAATAAGGAATCGGGCACGAACTTCTGCACTGGCCTAATATTTATACATACATATAGAGCAAGTTCGTTTATTATTTTGTTGCGAGATTGCTCCCATCGCAAGACATTTGAACACTGAATAAAGAATTTTTATCAAAGCTATTATTACTTTTTTCTATGAATTAATTTTATTGTATATAGATTTTTGGTAAGTGTTAGTAACGAAGTTATGATTGTTTGGTAACAAAGGAGGAGAACACAATGTACCTGTTGACAGGAGCACTTTCATGGTTACCCAGAGCAGGAAAGATTGGTATTCCAGGAAAGCTTTCAGTGAGCTGTGCTACAGTCTCGTGTAGCACCTTCAAATTCTCTTCTCTCGTCTGATTCCATATATCGTGAGGTGGGAGGTCTCCAGTCCACAGGATATAATCGATATCCTGTTTTAAATTAAGTTAAAATTAATTTTTTTATTATTATGTATACGTATATTGATTGTTTGTGTGAAAACCACGATATAACTATTTTTAAATATATCTCTTATGTGTGAAATTGGATTCTAGCCTGGGACGAGAATCCAGCGAATTGCTATTGGAGTAGGAGGAGACTGCGCCTAGTGGGTGTGGCTGAGTTGCTCTCGAGTTCTGAGCAACCTGCGCCGTGTCCCAAAAGAATTTACGCCTAAGCTTGATTCTTAGATCCTACAATAACCTCCACACATTCTGCTCGCAGTGGGTGTGGCTTAGACAGTGTTTCTCGGTATAATCTACGTTACGTCTTGATTTTTAGATCGTATATCTCCAAAAATCTAGCTTTAAAAACCGTAACGATAAATCTGTTCTATGATGACTGCTGTTCTCAGTGGGCGTGGTTTCACATCTCCTAAATTCTATAGAAGTTTCCAAAGTAGTTACTCTAGTGCAATCTGTGTTTACACCCAATCTAGGCCAATCTGAATGTAGCTGAATCTCCTTAAATTTTATTAGGATTCTAACAAAACATTAATTATGTTGTTCCCCACGCCCCCAGGTAATGAAAATCATTGCAATAAAAACGCTTTCTTACAGAATGTGTGTGAGCAATGTGTTTTAGCATATGATCAACGGTTCTCTTGGGCGTGTCGCATTTTCTATAATCTCCCCATCGCCCCGCCCCCGCTGCGGGACTCGCGGGTGCGCCATTGGTGAGTCTGCAGCACAGTGGCTCGTTGCAATCCGCATTCGCACCCTCCTGATAATAAGGATCGTAATGCGTGTCCGAGATGTGAAGGACTTTGAAGGTGGGCACGCCTTCTTCCGGTGGGATTGGCGGTTTGATGGGGGGCTTGTTCACTGGTGGGAAAGCCACCTCCCACTCGTGGAGGGGGTTATAGGTGTCGTCACAGGCGTCGCCTATCACAAAGCTGCAGATCTGAGGGGGCCCCATGTTGATTTGTTTTAGAACGTAGATCACTTCTCCCTTGAACGAAAAATTACGTTAGCGCGGTGACACGAAAGTTTCCAGTATGAAACATTTCGTATAGAAAATAATCAAATGTTCTAATAAATATGATATGCTGATTAATCACTCACTCCGAACAGCAGAGTGACTCCCTGACACACGCGCGCACTTTGAATCTTCAACGACACGCAAAACTGATAAATACTGTTCATAATGTCTTCATCGCTCTTCCCAGCCTTTATGTAATATTGAAGAATAGCAGCAGCACCTTTGCAAGCTGTACAGGACACTTTCGACATAACAGATGTCTCAACCTCCATCATGACCTGCTTCAGATCCAGAAGCTTTAAAGCCTTGTCTACGAATCCTGAAAGCTGTCCGCTGGTCTGCACTGTCTCCATGTCCCATAGCATTCGAGAATAGTTGTACTGAAATAGAAATATATTGTGAGCGATTCCACTGATTGAATAAAAGCTCTTCTTTGCTCTGGGAGCATTCAAATTGTTCCAAAATAAAATGACCGAGAGAAAGAAAAATAGAGAACTATTGTCGGGAGTTCTGTTAGGGGGGTGTGGTTTCGGTGCTCCGAAGTCTGGAGCTTTGTTAAGTCACGCCAGTGTTTCAGAGAACGATTTGTAATTCTGCTTGATTTCTCGACTCTACATATATTTAATAACAATCTGGCTTTGAAGACCGAAATGGTTCTGTAACCGATGTAAAACGCGTTAAGTGGGCGTGGCTTCGATGCTCCGAAGTACTATGAAGCTAGGCCAATCTCTCAGAGAGCAATTTATACTAATACATACATGGTTTCTAGATTGTATATTTTCTAACAAACTAGCAGAAATGTGTGTAAATTGCACTGAGCGGGCTCAGGTACGCTTCGGTGCTCTAGACTCTAGAGTACTGTGCGGCCACGCCAAAGTCTCAAGGAGCGATTTGTCTCTATGGCTGCTCTACCGTGCTAAAATTAGGTTGGTGAAACTTACAGGCGAAGGAATAGATTGCTCATTTTCTTCAAATTTCGAAAGACAATATTCCAAGTTTGAAGTTGTATTTTTGTTTTCATTTACATTTTCTCGAAGAAAAAAAATCCTGATAATAAAAAAGACAAGATATAAAAATTCATAACTGTAATTTTCATATATTCTTACGAAAACGAAGATTGTAAAAATTTGACGCCAGTGTGCCTCATTATAACAAATTCCATTTTCAATAAAACTTACCACGATATTAGTATGAAAATACAAAAGAGGAGAATAATAGTTTACAAAGTAAAAAATTTAAGGAAAATGTCGATTTTTTTAGTAGAATTTTATAGAATATTGGCAATCATGTTTAGGTAGAAATTCATATCGATCATCAGGGGAACTTTCGCGGGGAAAGTCACAGACATTGTTCGCATGTGTGCGTGCCAACAGAGGAAGCAAGGACACAAGTATAGTTGCATCTTTGTCGATCAAGTTGGTGAAAGTATTTTGGCACTAAAAGTGAGAGTCGGCGACGACATCGTCGCGATCGAAGCGAAAAAAATCCCGACGAAACACGGAAGAACCAAAAGCCAGCTTGAAATTTATGCGTTCATCGAGAAATTCAAGACGATAATCACCACGGAAAATTAACGAGTACGTAAATTAGAGCAAGAACAATATTTATGACTTTCTTTTCTCTGAATATCTGATCGTCAAAATCAATGGTCGATTTGAAAAATGAAAAATGAAAAATGAAAAATGAATGAAAAATCGATCTGTGCCATTCTTGGTCCCAGTTGATTTCAATTCTGTATGATTTGAGAGACTCGAGGACGAAGATATGTATGTATTGGGTTGGTTATTTGGAACTAGTGATTTAACGATAGTAATGCTAATTTTTATACTCTTTTGAGTTGATCGGAGCTGGTGCCATTAATGTCAACGATTGCTCCCACGGTTGGCGGCAGGTCTCGCAGAGTGTCAGTGAACGGTAGAATGGTAACATCCATTTGTTCTGCGTGCTTGTCTCTCGCAGCGAACCATTCTTCTGCCAGTTGGGTCCAGTTTCTTTCGGGGATCTCTTCTCCTCTCTGTGATCTGTCCCCTCCCCTGATGGGATTTCCTATAGACACAAAAAATTTCATTTCAAACTTCAAACTGACCCACCCGTGTTCTTTGCATTGTCAGACAGCGGTATCTTTTGTAACAGCATAAATGGTAATTCTTCAAATGATATGTATAAGTATCATTTGGAATATTGTAATTGTGTGTGTACAATATTATTTACACAATGAGAAGTTTATTGCGATATACAATATTGCGATTAATAAACAAGTTTGATTTACACGGAAAAATTTTTCTATAGTCTTCTGAATGCAACCAGGCTCGGACATTTTTTGATAAGATTGTAAACTCGATAAACCCATAAATTTCATAATTTCCCCGTCACGCTCGGGACGCTCCATAATAGTGGCCCCCAGAGCGATCGCATAATACACAATCATAATCGGAATCATCGAACCGAATGCCAATCCCGACTGACTATACTTTCTCTGGAAAAAGAGGTTACGGGGTTTCATGTGCCTCGTTCGGTTTTCTGCTCAAGTGCCGCTTAAAAATATGGAGCATCACTCGAATAACAACCATTATAAATCGTTTAAACAATTTTTTTCGAAGACCACACTATAAACATCAAAACCTCTACACAATAATTGCTTACTATATCCGCGAGTGCCTTGCAACCATTATATCAAAACGATATTTCCAACAAAAACATTTATTTCTTAACAGCAAAAATATTTACTGGTTTCGTCAAAGAAAAGAGTACCCTAAATAACTCTGTGTAATTGTGTATTGCATGAAAAAATGTTTCATACAAAAATTATACGGTATCGAAAGGGGCGTAACTCGTGTGCCTTCTTTTGCGCTACCTTACTCTCTGTGACCTTGATATCAAGGTTGCTTTACACATTTAAGGTTAATTCTTATTTTTAAAATTTAGTTTTAACTTGTACAACTTATTTTTCACATTTAATTTTTATTTTTTCCTTTTCCCGCGTGTAAATTTAATTTCAATTTAATTTTATTTTTCAATTCACACACACAATTTTTGAATGTCGTCTTTAAGATTTCATTCATATTTCTATTTTACGTTGAGATGTAATATTGGTAATTTTAATTTCATGTTTAAATTTAATTTGAGTTTGATTTTCATTTTTATGTCTTTTTTCCTTACAAGTTTCATTTGAAGATTTAATTTTCATTTTTGTTGAACTACTTTCAACTATAAAATTGTTGATTTTGGATAAACGATTAGAAGCAAACAGTTTATGTATCAACACATTTGTCAATCTAATGACTAGTCACCGTTTCACCGTTTAAATACTGCTTAAATGATGCTTAAGTTGTTGGCTCGGGGCTTTGTCCATTAACGTCAATGCCACGTTAGACTAATTAGTGAACCATTCCAACGATTTCAGACAGTCAACGATAATTGTCGACGCAACTATAAATCGTTGAAACGCTGTTACAGACCATGGATTCGCGAGAATTCAACTTAATTGGTTACTTTCTTGTTAACCAGCGTTAATTAATTTATGACAATCTTTAGATTGTGAAGTATCCTCGAAAATGACCTCGAGAATTATAACATTAAAAACAAACTTATGGAGTTAATGAATGATAAGATTTTTCTTTTTACTGTAATTTGGGGAGGGGGCGGGGTGGGGTGTTACTTGAGGATTTTGTAAATACTTACCATATGCAATCTGCATCGTGCCGACAAGGAATAAGAGAAATATGTTCAAGGCAATCCATTTCTGATTTTGCATTCTAAAGTAGGTTCTTTTCTGATGATCTGAAACGAGAGAATACGCCAAGTTATTGTTAAAATGTTGATGATTGCTTTAAAGATGTAAACCGAACAACGATTTACGACAGTCCACTTTAAGAACTGTGTGGTATGTAAATATCTACATTTTTAGTAAATATTTTCTTATTTTTACACAAATTCGATTTTCATAAAATCATCACGGTAAGCAGTACACAGTTCATTCAGCGTACAATAAAACAACGGAAAAAATCATAAATCAAACTTTAGAGGGCATATGCAAAAAAGAAGGGGGGGGGGATATATCTAATTTTAAAATCCACAGTGGATAAACTCGCGAAAAATAGGTTTTATGCTCCACAGAGCCAGCTGAATGTATAAAATGTTTGAAAATGGAAAATTTTTCTTTCCTCTTTGATTTATGATGCAAAGAGATGCGTAACGAAAACTATACTGTTTTGAGTCAAGTGTTTGAGAGCAGAAACATTACCCTTTAAAATGAGCCTAGATATAGTTTATACACGGGTCTCTTTCTCTTTCAATTTTCCTCGACCAAGATTTCTTTATCGTACTTAAGTAGAAAGATTTCGGAAAGTAAAAACAGCTTCGGTAATTTGTGTGTGAAAATTTCTATTATTCGACCATTGATCATTTTGAAATATGGTCTAAAAACAGACATACATAATCGTATACTAAGCCTTATGAAAGAGTAGCATAACCAGAAAACAAGAGATAATACAGGGTGTCCAAATTACGTTTGCAGCAAATTTTCGAGTTTGAAGTCATTTCAAGGTCATAGGATAATACACTATTGAATTCATCTCGAAGTCAGCAACAATCCTATGACGTCCGAAACATATGGTGCCATTTAAAAAAGTCAACGTGACCTTTACTTTTTTACGTTAAAAAGCATTTTTTCAGATTCAAGAATATGTGAACACGTAGCTCACCAATACTGACAAACTTTTGTCTAAAACATTTTTTAATTGCACTACCGGAAATTCCTAAAAAATGTACCCATAACTTAACGGGTAGACCCTGTATGTATAACATTTTTCTGCTTGCTTCTATTTGGAGAAAATACTGGTTAAGCTTGACCGTTTAAAACTGGGACACCCTGTACGCATGCTAATATAATGTAGGATCAATTCCGCACACACAGAAATCGTTAAATTAAATCGTTAAATTAAATCGTTGCATCCGGCAAGCGTAATTGAAATTTTGGACGACGCGACGTCGTGATTACTGTTACTTTTATGTAGGTTACAGAAGCCTACTCGAGATCATAGTAACTCAAAACCGTCGCGTCGCGTCGGGTCGGGTGTGATCCTTTGCCGCGGTCTCGTTCTTCCCCGTCTACTAACAATTTGAGCTTCTAAAAAAAAATGAAAATTCATAACTTCAATACGTTCAGTGCCACGTTGATTATAAGTGACGCGCTATTTTTCACTTTATGAATTCATTTTTATTGTAATATTTCGCAAAAACTTTTATCAATGTCTACTACAACTAAAGGATGCAAGGAGGTTGAATAATCACTATGATAAAAATGTAACCTAAACATTCTGAAGTTAAAAATTCTCACCATAAAATGTCGAGAACAGTACATGCCTCGATATTCATATTTTCATCGTAACAACATAATATCATAAGCATTATCTCTGAATTTTTTCTTTTTTTTTATTTTTTTTTGGCATGGTGCTTGCTAGTTAAAAAGTTGAAACCGGTCTTTTTTGACGGTTGGTCCACAAGAAATTAATTTAAAGAATTTAAGTTATATTCTCTAAATAATAAAGTTATGTTCTGGGAACCGCGCAACCTAATCTCGTCAATGAAATAACGGTGACCGTCAGCTATTTCGGATTTCCTAGCACGCAGGAATTCCAGAGGTTCGGCTGACGAATCAAATGGCAGGAGCGCGTAAAACAGCCAACTGGAATAAGCTGTTGACCGTTATTCGACCCACCAAGCTGATCAAGTTCAAAGATAATATAATACTTCAAGGCTGTGCTCATATTTCGTTAAAAGAATTTCGGCCGTATTCCAAAATTCCTTTTCTAATTTTTTTTCAGTAGATTTCGGTATGCGCGGGAGATTTCAATTTTAAAAACTATTTAGTTGGAACTGTTCGAGTGTGTGGGAGGTCTGGGAGAAAATATGGATTGCACAGATCCAGTGAGATGCGATCTCGCTTTTCTACAGCTGGCATAATCATCCCTTTACGCCGCGCCGCGGCGACAGGTCATTGCCACACGCGCGCGCCAAACTGACTATTATCGACACGCGAAAGTAACGCCTGGTTTTGCCAATGTCAGTGGAAAACTCGGGGGAAATCCTCTGGAGACTGGCAATTAACCTAATTGGCCGAAACAGTGGGTACTTTTCATGTTGGAATTTCTATGCAATTTTCTTTTATCGTTTTCGATTGTCATTGACATTAAATTTTTACACATATAATGTCTCGTTTACAAATGTATTCACTTAATGTGTCTGATTAACTCCTGAACAATTTTATGCTTGAATACATTATATCACGTTACGATATTATTTTTCTACATAGTATACGATTGCTCAGTCTTGATTTTAAATAACAACTTTCGAATAACATTTCCTCTATAATAATCTTTTTATAAGAATGTCTAGAAAATTTTAATTTTAAATAGAATCTGTCTCATTTTTTCAATCTAAATTCATTCAGACTCGTGTAAATATAATGTTTAATCAAATCTGTCCTGTAGTATCTGTTACATAAAAATTTTCAATCGTTCTTTAAACAACAAACATTGAACAATTCATTCAGTACCTGATATGTAACATTAATAATTAATACAATAACAAGAATTTGAGAATATTATATGTATAATATTTTTTACAATTTATTTTTAAAATCTTTAAAAGATTAAATGTATTATTCTCCTTTCTTGCAATTAATACAAAAAATGTGTGCAGAGATCCCCAGTCTCATTGTGAACAACTTTCTGATTTGAGTGTCTAGTCTGTATCAAGCCGGGTTGAAGGTTATCAGTATCCGGTAGTCATTTTTGTACGCATCTTTCGCTCTCCAAAACGTAATTTAAATATTTTCAATTTCCAATACTTATCAGCACAAGATATAATGTCTATCGCGCGGGCGCGATACAAGTTAATCAAAACTTATCAAAACATTCGATCAAAAGATAGTACACATGTAGTATGTACAATGTACACTGTACACTCCGGGACGAAAAGATAGCACAATTTGAAATTAATGTAATTTCTGTTTTTTAAACATTAGAAATTCAATTTTTTTTATACATATATTTTTAGTGTGTCTTTCTGAACATATGTATGTATATGAATGAAATGAAATCTATTTTTATTGAATTAAGTAGAATTATTAACGAAATATGTATAGAGGTACAAAATGATAGTTACAATTGTTCAACACAATTTCGGATTTCATATACTCAATTTTGCTATAAATGCATAAAGATCTGCAGTCTAGTTATAATACTCGCTCGTTCACGTGGACTGTAACAATAGTTACTGAAACAGTCGATGTTTTTTACGATAAACTGTTACGAAACGTTGAAAAGAACAAGATAGTGAGACAATGAGTCCGGAAATAATTAGACTTAGCCAACAATGCACCTCTTTATCCTGAATTTCAACACAGAATTCACAGAAAATGCATGGAGGGGGAGGAATAACGTCAAAGAAAATCCATAAAAATGATAAAACTTGCGAGCACTAAAAGTGGCATGAGTCGCCTTATAAAAATCAGAAAATTGAATCTGTTTATATTTGTTCGGTCATTCACCATATATGTATAGAGATCTTTACAATCACTATCAATAATTGTAAAATGAAATCTCCAATGTTTACAACTTCTCTTTGCCTCACAATAACAAACGCCTATCAATTCGAAACACAAAATCCATGTTCAAATTAATATACATCTCTTAAACACAATTTAATATTTTACAAAATATTCTCCTAGGACAACTCTGAGGACAATGTTTTCCATTTCCTGTTTTCGTAACTTTTTTGTCCTATAATAAAAAATAACTTCAAAATGGGAAAACAAGAGTTCAGATCTTAAACGATCTGCGACGATCCACAACGATCCACAACGATCCATAACAACTTGGAATAGCTCCCCCACAATCCGTAATCGAGCAGCACAAGCGAAATTCATATCAACTTTCTCCGTTTTGTATAATGCATTTTGTTGCAACTGCACTTTGATCACCAGCTATAATTATTTCTGGGCCGAGATTTGCTCACTTCATGCGTTGCTCTTCACATCGGTTGACCTTCGCGATGACCTTGAAAAAACCTCTACACTATACACTCTTCTTGATCTCTAATAAAACGATAATCGAGTTATTCGAACGGTTTTATAGACGTGTATTTCTGTTTGAATTGTCAATTTCAACCGGATCACCTTGTACATATATGGACTGACATATGGAAATGGAACATTCGCCTACATAAACCATAAGCGTTTTCATTCAGTATACCGTTGACCTTGACTGCACCGCAGTCGGAACTCGGAACGCATAGCAGATGCAACGAGCAATGATTTTCTGTCTTACTTTCGGTTTTCCGATACATCTTACCTTAAAAAAGAGGTAATAGCAATAAAATTAAAATATATCGGGTATATCGTTTAAATCGAACCTGAAGTATGTATGTATTATGTATATCTTTTGACACGACAATCGGAGATTCTTTCGGGCACTTTTCGATGCAGCTTAAAATTCTCTACTAAAAAGTACTGAACCACTTACGGCTGAAAAGCATTATAGTTTCAAAAATAGATATTTGAATTGTACTGTAGAGAATGACGCTATTTTCAAATTGGAATATCTCTCGAATATCTCGGTTTTTAACTACATATAAGTAGCTTATTAGTACTTTCTCTAGAGAATGGAAAACTACTTCGATTAGTGTATTGAAAAGTGTATGATTGTATTTGAAGAGAAATACCGATGACTTCCGCGTGACCTTGATATCTCTGTCTATGGCAAGATTGATTACATATACATATAGGATCATGGACCATGGATCTTTTGAAATCATGCAACTTTTATGTAAAATATTCTTGACGATGAGTTTTGACGACAACAGTTTAGTAGTTTAGTAGATATTTGAGTTGATATATTTTTTTAATATGTAGATGGTTTATTTTACACCCGGTATATGTATAACTGTATTTCCTACAATATGTGTGTAATTCCTAATTTCTCAATATATTGTGTGCTCTTTATTTTGATTACACTGATATGTTTGATTGATAACCGTCTACCAGACGCTTTAGCAAGTCTTCAATGCATACCAATTCTTTGTTGTGAATACAACGATATTGTATTCAAGAAATACTACGCGAAGAAAGTATTCCGGTAAGTATGCAATTATTAATTAATTAGAAACTGTAAAAAGTCGCGAATGCAAAAAGACACAATTGATCTAAAGAGAGGGTAACATAATTTCGAATTTCTCATATAAACTTTGTCTTACTGTAATCAATAATAATAAAAAAAAATCAAAATATCACTGAAAAAATATAATTCTAAAAAATGAAATAAAAATTTATAAAATTAGTAGTCGCGATGCTAACCAAGTTCTGATTGTAATTTAAAAATGTATAGTTAAGAGAAATTAAATTAAAGAATTCTTTTCCAAGACAAGCTGTAGGCCTTTTTTTAACCAGGAAACTAGTTCTACGTGTGGTACACATATGTGGTATCCATTCAACGAATCGTTTGTGACCATGTTTCGTGACCATCGTCCGATCGTCCTATGTCTGAGAAGCACCTAACCTACTTAATTCTTGCTCTCTCTCGCCGCGTGACGTCATTCCCCGTTGAACCGTCGAGTATACTTTCTCACGCAGTCATTTCTTGTCGCCACGTGTGTTTCAATGCCTTAAATGCGTTTTTCTCCCCAAATTCTCTGTTTCCGGGAAATCGGCACGATACCCACCACAAAGTCAGCGAAAGAGTTTACTGTCATAATTTTCGAGATACATAGAAGGAAAACAAAAGGCAGTCTGCAAGCATTTTTAAAGGTCACGGTCTTTTGTTTGATTGTTTTACGTCGCTTCTTCAACTGCTATAGTTATTAAGCGACGGGACCTACCTAGTTTAAGGTCACTGTGTCTGGGAGGAAGTAAAAGATTATCTTTAAGAATTTATTCGAAAAAAAACTGGCCCCGAGACAGTACGATCAAATATTTTGTATAAGGAACAGTACAGTTTCAACGTTTCAAGTGGTTCTCATAATTTATTCGTTAAGGTATATAAGTCCCTAAATATGTATTTTGTTGTACGAGTTAGTGCTTGAAGCGGTTATTATTTTATAAATAAGGAACGTTAATGTTTAATGTGACAGTGGTTTGTGTGTGCAAAATTTGAATGGGAGAACATACTTGACAAATTTGATCAGTGTGACTGCAGTGATCACTGACCCCTCTACGAAATTCAACAAATTGAAAGCGCGACGAAAACGCTTCAGTTTGATCACTGACCTCTTTGTAGTATGTAATTAATCATTGAACCCGAGAATTTATAAAAAATACAGTCTTTTTCACAAAATTTAAATGGGGAAATTTTAAGAAGATTAACATTGCAATCAAAATGGTCTGTAACCCAACCGATTAGTGACCAAAATCGCTATTCATCAATTCATTACTTCTGTGACTATTGTGACTTGTGATACGGTTTAGCTACCATAAAAAATTGCTGTTCATAATAAATAATGGATCAATGTAGTGCGAGTAAACACACTTTCTTCACAGTCATCAGAACTCTTTAATACGGTCATATTGATTTTTCCCGCATATTCTAATGAGAAGCACTATTCAAGCGTTATTAATGTCTTGCATAACATAACACTGCTATAAACCAATTACAGACTTCCAAAATCTACTACACTCGCATAAAAACTTTAACAAATATTGTTGTGAGAATTATTTAATTACAAGTTATGCTAAAACAGTATAATAATTTCTGATAAAATTATTTTACTTCATTTTTAGCTTTACGTTTTTATAAAAATTTTGTTTTAATGCTATTCCTTTTTCAGGGACAATGCAATCATTTTAATTACACAACGTGATCCACGCGCTTTGCAAAACAGAATTTATATGTCTACAGTAAGCGTCGTAAGCACGTAACCGAGTGTTTCGTAACTTTTTGTTTTCGAAAATCGATCGTTTTGGTGGTCTATAGAAATTCAGCCATTGCATAACGTGTTGCCCGTTAGTATCGTCCAATCTTTTGTAATCCACGGGCATGGAAAATTTTAACGATTCTCTACATGGGAGACAAATTGAAAATTCAATTAAAATTTCCAACCGTAAAATATCAATTATTATACCAGGAAAATATTTGTGCAATACGACAAACTTTTCCGAATCGAATAAAAAAAAGGACTGGATGCAACAAATAGTTCTCGAAAAAGATATTCCGAAATGCAGTGTTTTTTCATGCAGATAAACAAAAATTTTTTAAAGCTTAGCTACTTTGTAGTGCTTAGCTACAGTTAGTCAGGAGCAAAACTGATCACGCACACACTTTACATCAGAATAACTTTTTTATGAATGTGGACCAAACGACTTCAATTTCTCTGCAAGGCTAGAAGAATTAGTTTGCATTTTTTCAACATATTTTTTACACGTCATTTACTAAACTAATTCTTTTCCGTTCGAAATGGCTGAATACATTTGCAATCAATTAATGTCGGAACACTAGATATACTACATATATTTACATTACTCATTACGTAGATGGAAATGTACCATCATACATATTAACGTTCTTATTCGCCAGTATAAACCGAATTCGATACAGGAGAGTACAGTCTGTACGCCTGTTTAGAGTACCGCGGAACTTACATATGCTAGAGTACACGTGTGAATTTTGAGAAAATGTTTGCGCATTGTAATTTAAACGTTCGAACGATTTTATCCATCTCACCTTCTGTACCCAAAACCCTAATCCAAAAATAAATCCTGTCTGTCCAGATATTCCCCGTCTGAACTAATTCTGAAACACCATGGCTACATACATGCAGAAAGTTTTCGGTCGCACGGTCGCACGGTCCACGGTCCGCGTTTACATGCGCTGTGCTTTTCTACGTTCGGCGGTCGGCGCGGTCACAAAAGAATAGTACATACATCAAGACTTTAATGTATATATACAGCAAAAAGTTCAAAATGCTTATAGCATATCAAAAAATCACTGAAATCGAAGAGACTTTAATGTACATATGTATAGCAAAAAGTTCATAATGTTTGTAACATGTTAAAAATCATTGGAATCGGAGAGGAAGTAGCTGTTATAAAGTTTCACCCTAGTATGTATTATGTGTGAATCGTAAAATATATATCTAAATATGTTACCGAAAAACCGGAAAATGTTTATACGACTGGGCATGGGGGTTTTAAATGAGAGCCACTGTAAATAATACCGTATGGTGTCCACAGGTTGTCACAAGATTGAGCCTCCACTGTTTATGTATAATACTCGTGAAATGTTTATTTTGCTTCGAGTGTTCTAACGGAAAACGTATTCGTTTATAGAAAGTATTTGCGTAACATCTTTATGTACGAGTGTTTACACGCTCTAAGTATACGTGAATTCTCTAAAAGTCAATATTTAAATCTGAAAAATCGAAAATGTTACAAATAGTAATAACTTTACTATATTCCCATGCAAAAATTAACACAGTACATATATGTAGTTTGTTTAAATAATTTTGGTTGTAGTCCTAGTTGTAAAAGGATAAAAACAGGAACAATATAACAAAGAGAGGCTTTCAGTTATATTAATGCTTATCTAAAAACATTATTGTTGTAGGTTCTAGTCATGAAGAACTAAAAGCAGTAACAATGTAACAAAAAGCCGGTGTTTTGTTATTTTGTTTCCTTGTAATCGCTCGCAGAAATTAAAAAGAAAATGTTTTCACGTTACGATTATTTAGATACATTCTTAGACAATTTTTTCCAAGTTTTATTTATTAATAATAAAATCTACTCGTATAAAATGAATAATGTATGTCGGATAAATACGGGACAATAACGATCCAAGATGGGGGTAGGGGATCCAAGACAGGGGTGATCACCACGTGGTATGTACATACAAGGACACAAAAACAAAACCAGTATTCCTGTCTACACATATAGAAAAAATTTCGAAATTTAATCCCCTAGTAAATAAAATTATTGTCTAACTCAAAATATCACGTGTCACGAAATCGCACAACCGAAAATTACAGGTGAGCGAAAAGTAAACAAAAATTAGCATGAACGGGACAAGCGCGTGTACTCGGTGTACTCACGAATTTTGAAATCCGGTGATGCAACAGGTGTGGCGCGAAGGAACTTGCGAAAGTCTGTGGTCAAACACTGTGGTCGTGGTAAGCGGTTAGCACTATGCACATAATGTCTTGTCGAATTGTTTCAGTGATATTTCATGGGGTTCCCGGACGTTCAATTTCTAGAGCACTTGGGACAAGCACACGCACACGTGTTCGTCGACACACTATTAACAGACCCGTTCTTTCTTTTACCTCCACTCTTGTGGTTTCGCACGCGAAGATCCGCAACCGCGACTTCCCATCCGACCGTGGCGAGGACTCGGCGTGCTGGCGTGCTGGCGTGCACTGACGCTCGCGCTCGCGCTCGCGGATCGCGGCAGCCGCGGCTCGCGGGCGCGGGCGGCGCGCGCCGACGCCGACGTCGTCGTTGGTCGTGGTTGGTCGTCGTCGTCGCTTGCTTACCCCCACCACCGTACCATGAACTGGCGCGCCTTTGAACTTAAACGTTGATGATTATCCTTAGGCAGGGACCAAAAATAATAGTTATACTAAAATTTTCTACGATAAAAATCATTAATAAAAAGTTGATTATTATTGAAATTTAAGATAATCTACACAGAATATAAAGAAAAAAATTCGAAGAACAAAATTATTAAAAAATATCGATTTTCATACTTTTTGGTTACAAGTAACAGTTATTAGTGTTGAAAAAATTGTAGAAAACTAAAAGGAGAAAATAATTTTTTTTCCTGATTCTCCATAAAATACCGAATCCAATTAAATGATTAATAATACTTTCCTCAAAATTTTAAGCATTATTTAGTTCAAAATTTCTTCTGTTATATTAAATATAGTGTCGGAATAAGTAGAAAAATTTAATATAAATTTAAATATAAAATCATCTATCTCCCCGCGCGCGCGCGAATCGTATCATCTAATACGACACTAATTTTATAACAGAAGAAATTTTGAACTATAATTGCTTAAGATTTTGGGGAAAAATATTATGAATCATTTATCTGGATTCGGTATTTTATGGAGAACCAGGAAAAAAATTATTTTCTCTTTTTTAGTGCATTTTGATATAAGCGTGGTTTTTAAAAAGTTTTTTTTTATATATTTTATTTTCTACTTTTATTGTCATCGGATTTGGATCAATCATCATTTGGATCAATTCTTCATTACCTATCGACAAATGAATACAAAAAGTGTTAAATCTCATTGAATAATTCAAATAAATTTACATCATCAGATTCAAACCAATGAAATCACCGCTTAAAATCCCGTAGTGACGGGAAAACGTTCAAATTCAAACGAATTTCCCAACAATTTCAACGAAAATGCATTCAAATAATTCCATGCGTCTAATAAAATAATTTAAACTATCTATTAGGTGTGCAAATAAGTTCCTTCCCCCTTTATTCTCTGCTAATAACAGCTAATAATGACAAAAGTGGTGGCAGCAGGTGGCAGAAATACTCCGGACGTGAACACCTGAACACTCTCATATACTCTCTGGTCTAAGGGGGAAGCAGTGGTGTGCAATCACGCTGTGCGCGCATGTGCGCGAAAGAGCCGTGTGCGCAATAGAGCTGTGTCCAATTTACTGTGCGCCATCTCGTTGTGCGCGATCGTCTTGTGCGCCATAGAGCCACCCCACGGTGTATTATAGAGGTGTTACGACTAAGCACCTCTGTAAGGTTAACGTTTTGTGATAGATAGAGCTTAGTTCTCTGGTCGCCGCCAGATGGCATATTGGACAGGATCCCAGTTTTCGTGTACGTGTATAAATGAGATTGTGTGTAGCAGCCACTGATACATATATAGTATATATATCAGTGTAGCAGGTGTAGCAGGGCGCCCTCTCAGCTAAAGATCGGAAACTAACTACAACCTATATGTGTGTGGTGATCACTACACTCTGCTACTGCTATGCTACACACAATCTCATTTACACATACACGAAAACTGGGATCCTGTCCAATATGCCATCTGGTGGCGACCAGAGAACTAAGCTCTATCTATCACACTTTTCTGAGGGAAGTCCGAACACCTCTATAATACACCGTGAGCTGACCGTGAGCCACCCCCACTAAGATCACGTGGTTTGTTATGTTTGCGCCACTGTTGAAATGCCTAGGAAAATTTATTGTTTACGTTGGCAATAATATGTTTACGGCTTACATCCAGCTTACATCGAATAAAATAGTGATTTGTTTGCGGCGTTTTTGTGCAAGCCTGAGGAAAGAAATAGATGGGCGTGTAGAAAAGAAAATATTAATTTCTGTATTAGCGTAAAATGGAAGCGAGTACTGAACAAGTTTCTGCGACTACGGAAACTGTTTCTAATAATGAACAGGAGCACAATGATGAGTGCATGGAAGGAACTGAGAATTATGGTTACGATGGAGAAGATTATAGACATTTCGTACCTCGGGGACGAGGAGGCTTTAGGTGCGTTACAGTTTTTCCTAACACCCCATACACATTCGTTGAGTTATGCGACGTCGAAAATAAAAGAGCAAGAAGTAAGGTTAAGTCGTCCCATACATATAATCCTGTCCACCTCCATGATACATTCAATGCGAGCAATCCGAATTCCGTATTCCAATAAACACCTAATATTTACAATACTATAGATATATGACTATCGTTTCTACTTACGCTCCTATACGATGAAATGATTTACCCACAATTTTTCAGTATGGTGTTCTGTTAATACTTCTCTATATTTTCTTGTGTTCAAAATTTTTTCTTTGTTCGAGTGAATATTTTTCTTCATTTCGGTGTATTCAATGGCAAAGGTAATGACACCTTTATAAAGAGAGTAATATGGAAAATTATTGTTTATGTAGTTTATGTAAAGTTAAACTCAGGAAGAAGATGATGTCTACACTTGGGTGAATGATTCAGACGTATGGTACGTAAAGTACATAGTCAAGATATATAATAATAATTTAAGGGGTCGTAGCAGAGGTGGGTTTGATTTCCCCATGAGAAGTGCGCCTCCAAGGTTTCGAGGAAGAGGATTTGGACCCAGAGGACCGGTGTTTCGTGGAGCAAACAATGGTTTTCCATTTGAGGGACCGCCTAGGCAAAACTGTCCGTCAGGGCCAACAGGGCCACGCTTTAGGGGACCCCCGCCGTTTGATCCTAGTTGGGGACCTATGGGACCACAGAATCTGATGGGACCGCCAAATTTAATGGGACCTCCAGGAATGGTAATTATTGGTCACATGTTATTTGATTTCTTCAATTAGTTGATTAAGGGTTATTTAACTTTATATGCTATTAGCCACCGCCACACATGATGAATGGCCCAATTGGGACAGGTCCAGGCCCATATGGACCACCTCCTGGAATGGGACCTCCAAATATGAATAACGTAAATTTCGATTTACAGAAAATTAATAAGCCTTGCATCTAAAATGTAAAACAGGGATTGTTGATATAGATTCCAGGTCAGCAGCAGCCCCCGCAGCAACAGGCGCAACAACAAGCAAACATTCCAGGCTTAGATCTCAATGGCGAAGTGTGGGTGGAAACAAAAACACCGGACGGAAAGTCTTATTACTACAATATTCGTACGAGAGAAACTACATGGACAAAACCAGAGGGACCAAATGTTAAGGTCATGGTGCAAGATCAGGTTTGTGAAATTATTTTTCAACATTTTCTTGCATAATTCGATATATATATATAAATATATACTTCTATATATATGACTTAAATACATATTTTATCGCTTAAATTAAAGTCCATGGTCTCATCTGATCTAGTCCAATGATACCTGAAAATGGAACCCTCGTCAGTTGAAAACCATCAATGTCCTCTACCACGTACCTATCTTTGTCTAATACTTTTTTTACTTCCAACGGGCCTTTGAATTTCAGGATCAGCTTTTTATTAATACCTGGTGTAACATCTCAATTTCGTATCATAATATAGTGACCAGTTTTGTGTGTACGATTATAAATTTGTTCATTCATTCGTTGAACTTTTTCAATACCTTATGTAGCTGCATTACGCGTTGCCACCAGGTCTTTTTCTTCATTTTTCTGTGCTTCAAAACTTACTCGTAATTTATCATTTACCACTCTGAAAGCTGGTTCTTTCTGGAAAGCAATTTACAAGGAGTTTCATTTGTTGAACGGCAAACAGTGTTATTTATCGCGAATTCTACCATCTCTAGTATTCGATCCCATTTTCCCAGACTTCCACTTAATTTTGATAACATGGGCCTGATGATATGGTTGTCCCGATAGCGATCCGCGTGTTCTGTGCCTTCACTCTGTATAAAATCCTTAAACGATCCTGAAGTGAAACATGTTTCTTGATCGCTTACTAATCGCTTAGGTTTACTGTAATAACGAAAATATTTCTTTAAATCAGTGGTCTGCAACGGCTCCACTGTTCAGCCAGTTTTCAGGGCCCGCGCCTCCCGCGCGTCTCGCTCCCCGTGCCGGCCTAGTGCACTAGCCATACAATAGAGCCCTAGGACCGTCACGGTGTGCGAGCCTCGAAAACTGGCTGAACGGTGGAGCTGTTGCCTACCATTGCTTTAAATGACGAATGATCTCTTTGGATTTGGTGGACTTACAGTGACACAATTTGATATATTTAGTGAAACTGTCAACTATCGACAAAATGTGTTTATAACTTCGACTACACCGCTCCAAAGGGCCATAATGATCTACTGGTTTTCCACTAGGACTCGAAAAATCAATGCATTTTAAACAATTGCTTACATGCTCTTTGACCTTTTTCCTCATGTCTGGAAACTAGTATGTTCTGGATATACTTATCAAAGCCGAAATGACCTAACTCATCATGGGAAGCTCGAATAACATTAGCTTCCATACATTCTGATATACCCCAAGAACAATAATTTATTATTACCCAGTATTAAACCGTCACGCAACTCATAAAATTTATCCTCAGCGTATTCTAATTTTTCTCTCAACTCCCGAATTTTCGGATCTTGTGACTGTATGAAGAAAAGAACCTGTTCGAAAATGTGTGTTTCTAATATTAGAATTGCGTGGCAACGACTCAATGCATCCACGTGAAGCATCTTAGATCAATATATTTATATATGTAATAATTCTCTTACAGTTGGAACAGTTGGTACACGGGGCGTCTAAACAGAACGCCCCTTCTAGCACCCCTACGTCAACAGCTACTACACCAAGTCAAATTAGTGAGAATAGAATTTCTCAAAATAGTGAACCATCTACAAATAATACAGATGCTATGAATCAACTTAGTACTGCTCCACCTGGGACAGGACCACCTCCCACGCTTGGTGAGACTCCGGATGTTAACGCGCAACCACCTGACGCTACTCAAACAAATGGTATTATTACTAGTTTCGTGGAAAAATATAAAATTTATTATAATTTTTGAAGATTATTAAAGGAAACTTTCTCGTTTTTGTTGATATTCAGGTGCAGCACCTGCAACTGTTACTAGTACTCCAACTATGAATACGCCAGCAGTGAATACAAATATGATGCAACCACCTCCTAATATGATACCTATGCAACATAGAATGCCAAATCAATTCGGTGGTCCAATTGCAACACAATTTGGTGCAGCACCTTTCGGTATGCCACCACCAGGTTTTCAACCTTTCGGAGGCTATGGTCCACCGCAGACAAATTGGGGTGATATAAACTGTGCTTATTCTGTACAAAAGGTAGTTTTTGGGGCTTGAAAAATGTTATAATATTGGTTTCGGTTGATAAAACAGTTACGAAGAATCTTTATTTTGAACTACTGTTACGAAGAATCGAAATTTCCAGTTAATATCTGTTTCAAACAGTTATTCTTTCGGTTCTTACGATTATAGAATGGATTCTTGCATCAAATTTTTCATAATGAATATTTTGAATTATTATAACTGCACTTTACTGTATACGTACATATGATTTATAAAGTTATAGAAAAGGGAAAAAGTTTCATACACGACCCAAAATCTAGTAAGATTCTAGTTCCTTTCTAGTTACAATCTGAAGGTATCCTATTCACTTAAACAGTTCTTTTCAAGCCCTGGTACTTCTATAATTACCGAGTATTTTATTTAAAATAACAATGTATTTTAGGCATGCCACAAATGCCACACGGTGTAATGGCTCCGCAGGCACCAGCAGAAGATCCTGCCATACTGGCACAGCTTGATCAGGAATTAGTAGCATCTGCCATGGTATGGACGGAGCATCGTGCTCCAGATGGAAGGTTGTATTATTACAATAGTAAAGCTGGTGAATCTGTATGGGAAAAACCACAACCTCTGAAAGATCTTGAAAGTATGCTATTCATAATACAAATTTCAAATAAGGAGAGCAAAATGCAGCAGTGGATATAATTGAATATGGTTTCAGGTGCAAAATTAGCATTACGGCAAAAGGCAGAGGAAGCAGCTGTAAATTCTACGAATACTGTTGTCCCTAGTTCGACGGTACCTAATAATAACGTTGCTACCGAACCCACCAAACAAGAAAAGCAGCAAGAAAGTAATCACGAAGCCAAAGATAGTGTAAAAGAAGCCGATGCTAACAAACCTAAAAAAGAGGAAGCTGCGCCTAAGGAGGTTGCTAAACCTCAAGATAAGTCTAGACCAATTTCTAGCACACCGGTGCCTGGAACTCCTTGGTATATTTTTAAACACTACTTCAGCGCGGCTGCAACATTTCGTTAAAACGTGAGAGTTTCAACCTTCTCTTTTCAGGTGTGTTGTTTGGACTGGTGATGGACGCGTATTTTTTTACAATCCTTCTTCGCGCATATCAGTATGGGAAAGACCAGACGATCTTATTGGTCGTCAAGACGTTGACAAAATGGTGTCCACTCCACCAGACGCAATTGTACCAACTAAAACTACACGTCAGTCCGATACAAGTGAAAGTAGTGACGACGATCAACCAACGCCAGCAAAGAAAATGAAACAAGAAGAAGCTAAAAGTAATTTTTACATATACGGCATATATTTGCATATACAAAGTGTTCTATCTAAAAGTAGCACAACCAACATACATATCTCCTTCAATCGTGACGATATAGAAAATATTTTGCAGACAGTTTGAACGGTACATATCGAAGAACAAATTTTCTGCAAATAATATTTTTCTGCCATTTTAGGTAGACCAGTCTGTATATGATATCGTATTTGAAGTTTACACTTCATCATCTCTCACACTATTTGCCATTCAAGAAAATATTTTATGCATAAAATTAATGACTGATTTTATGCTAGCTGTAACACCAAAAGAAGAAGAAGAAAAGGAAAATAAAAAAACTATTGATATCGGCAAAGAGGCTGCAATAGAAGCGGAAGTTCGAGCTGCTAGAGAAAGAGCAATCGTTCCTCTGGAAACACGCATTAAATCATTCAGAGATATGCTTGCAGAAAAAGATGTAAATATCACAACTGTTAATGCAGTTATGTAACTTATGTTGGATCACTTTATTTATGTATGTACTTGTTCCTATGATTTTTGTAGGTATCCGCGTTCAGTACATGGGAAAAAGAACTTCATAAAATAGTGTTCGACCCGCGATACCTGCTTTTGACGTCGAAGGAGAGGAAACAGGTGTTCGAGAAGTATGTAAAGGAGAGGGCAGAAGAAGAGAGACGGGAAAAGAGGAACAAAATGAAGGAACGGAAGGAACAGTTCCAGAAATTATTGGAAGAAGCTGGTCTTCACGGGAAGTACGTAATGTTCTGTACTTTGTAAATGTTCCTGAACTGAAATTTCTTAATCAATTTGAGAAATAATTGATTTATTTTGCTTAGATCATCGTTTAGTGATTTTGCTCAAAAACATGGGCGTGATGAACGGTTTAAGAATGTAGAAAAGATGCGCGAACGAGAGAGCCTTTTCAACGAATATCTTCTGGAAGTGCGAAAAAAGGAAAAAGAGGAAAAAACAGCAAAACGAGAACAGGTATTTATATTTTATAGATACGCGTGATTTATTTGCAATGCAAACATTACTTTTCAGGATTCAAGCTACAATATATAAAACAAAGAATTTTATGAATATAATTTAGACATTCAATGCCATAAGTAAGAAGAAATTCTAAAATTACATTATCTTATTCGCGTGACAAAAAGCATATCAAGTTTTTAAAGATACTTGAGGATTGTGGTATCCCTTTTTCGCTAAATTGTTTCACGATTTTCAGACTGTTCGGTAGTTTTTAGAATGATATTTCTAGAAACTCGGTTACAACGGTTTGAGACTATATGTGTATCTAGTCTTTCACGTGTGATCGAAGTTGTCGTATATTTTTCATGCCAATTTCATTTTCTCATAGTCTTATTATTGTTGGGTACCTCAATTCTCTAAAGGTATCGAAGTACATTACGAAACAGAAGTTCTTTTTGGATACAATACCATCAAACCTTTCCCTTTTCCATAACAGACTTCATTAAGGTTCTCATTCATACATCCTCCATTTTCTTTGAAGAGATCGTATAGTACATTATTAAAGATATAACAAATAAAATCTAGACATAGCATATACTAATTATATACATTCGTACGGTTTAAACGAGAGCTGAACAAGTTCTTTGTTCAGCGAACGCTTGTGTATGTAAACAACAAAATTTACATTTCATTATTGTTCGTTAAAGAACGACGAGATTATATGCTATTGTTGAGTGAGATTTGACGATGTGCGTTAACATGAGAGAGAGAGAAAGAGAGGGAGAGAGAGAGAGAGAGAGAGAGAGAGAGAGAGAGAGAGAGAGAGAGACACGAGCAAAGAAGTACTGAAAAAATGTTCTGATCTGAGATAGGAGAGGATAATATACTTAATGAATTTACATTTTCAGCGATAATTGATAATTCTTTCAGGTTCTATAGGTATGTTACTATTTTGTTCCACTTGTAAGATTATCTAATATGAATTCCTAAAATTAATGGCTGAAGAACACATACCAGGAGAAGTTTCTCTAATAATTCTCTACTCCAGTAGATTTTCTCGATAGACAAAAGTTTTGTAGCTGTAAGATGGGAGATGTAGAGAATAAAATCTTAGTATGTGACGGTTCCTTATGTACTTATGTGTTCTAAACTCTCCACTTCAGTCAGGAGGCAGGCAGGACAGGTTCCGTATGTGGAGTGGCTTGGTTCTGAAGCTGGTTGGTGGCATGGATGATGTCATCTACCATCCCCACCTACACTGCGTGGCACAGTTGGCACACCCTCGCGCGCCGCATTCTTTACTCCAAAGCAGAGTCATGAGAATGAACGAACTCGGTATTTGTATATTACTCGTAATCCTCGTTACTTCAAAAGATTAACTTTTCCCCAAAGTTCAAAACCAATCTCAATGAAATTGAATAGAATTCAGTTAGACGGGGTGGTACACCCAAATGGTAGCATCAATTCCAATACGTACTTACAGATCTTATTCTGTTTCCTGGAGATAAAGAACCGTTTATCTGTCTTGACAAAGAAGCTACCCAGTTTTTATCACGTTCAATGTATTGACATAACGACAAATTCACTTTTTCTTTCTTTTCTATATTCGTTGATTCACATATACATATAATTCCAGCGAATGTCGTAACTGTATTTCTCTGCCGATAATAGTTTTATTGACGGTGTAATAGAATTAATATTTGCAGGAGGAACACGCGCGAACGAAATACTTAATTATTCGTTAGAACGTCTTGTACTGTACGGTTAGAATTGTTTTTATGTCAATACGTGCTATGTTAAAATTGATACGTATATTTAAAATTGATCGAGTGCATTTCAATTGGTACAATATAGTTAATATTTTTTCTTTATTTTCTTTTTTTTTTCTGTATCGTTCTAAAAATTACAAATATTTTTACGTTGCAAGAGGTACAATGCAATTTGTTTCCAAAGAAGTCTAGCAAAGCATCAAATATGAGTACACAGATGCAATAGAATGAGTGTGCTTTTATGAAATTTGGTTTGTATCCTTCAGAGAACCTTGACTGCTTTCGTCTTAAGAAACGTAGAAGTGGACTTTGAAAAAACAACTGTACTGAGATAGAAGTTACTTGAAGTTGCGGCACAAATTTTTCACTACTTCTAAAATATACATACGTAGGGTCAGGATCCGAGTAATAACTGTAAGGGTAAATTCAAGACCAAAATGTGCCAGCATCTATGAGCTGTGATCGTATTTTCGATACAAATTGAACATGTACTAAGATTAGTCAAGTACATATTAACATGTTATTTTAATTATATTAAAATTATAGGTCGTTCATAAATTACGTAATGGGAAATTTTGATACGATGATATTAGTTTCTAATTCACAGTAATGTAGGATAAAGTAGCCAGAAACGTAAAATCGTGAAAAAAAGCTTAGTTAAATACATGAAGATCATTTATAATCATGGTATAAGATTTTTAGTTAGAACATAACGTAGTCTAATAATTCACTGAAGCAATTTTATTGATTGGACACTCCAAAGAGACTGGTCAAGCTTAATTTTAAGATTTTCTGTTTTATTTGTTAAGAGTTTTATTCACCATATCATGTTACGCACTATCTACGGTAATGGTGACCTATAGATTTCTATGCATTGGAAATGTACTGACTGTGGTGAAAAAATGGTTCGGAAAGATAGTGCCTCGTTTCGTAATTTGAACGGCTGAAAGCTTTTAATATTTTAAAAATCTCGTGACAATAATACTAACGATTGTTTCCATTTCAGCAAGGGCAGCAGATATAAATCTATTTATTTTATGCTTCCGTTTCATCATTAAACAAAAAGCAGACCTTTCATTCGTCATTTGCGGCGGCGTTGGTTTAATCGTTTGTTTTGCTGCTTTCTATAAATTCCACCGTGCAGAATGTTTAATGATGATTCGGTTGAAAATAATTATTCTTGCAGCTATAATGAGTATAATTTTTTTCAGCGAATCTGACCAGCTTATTTCATTAAAAATTCCAACAAGTAGAGCCCTTAACGTTGCGATACCTTCTGACACGAACGAATGACATGAATGACTATTTCTTCTACCCCTAACGAAAATGTAGTTTGAAAACCATTAAAAAGGTTTGCAAGTTGAAATAGTTTGATCCACATTACAAGTCATTAACTTCTTTCTAATTTAATAATAATTACGATAACAATATATTGTCAAAGTGATTGTAATGTGGCTGAACGTGTATAAGTCATTGGTTGATAAAATATTAAGCGTGCATGACTATTAAAACTGAAACAATTAAAAAGATAAAAAAAAAAAGAATGAATAAGATACAGCTTCAATTTTAAGACAGAATTGTATAAATTAGAGTATAAGCAAAAGCTGATTGTTCTTCAATAATGAAAACTCTTATGATAAATGCGTTTCAGGTGAAAAAGGAATTCATAGCGATGCTACGTGAACACAAAGACATCGACAGACATTCGCATTGGAGTGATTGTAAGAAAAAATTGGAATCTGATTGGAGGTACAGAGTGGTAGAGTCAGCAAGCACACGGGAGGATTGGTTTAGGGATTACATACGCATGCTAAAAGAGGAGAGGAAAAAGGAGAAGGAGAAAGACAAAGACCACCGACATAGGGACAAAGACCATCACAAGTCAGAAAAAAAAGACAGGGACAGGAAGGATGTTGATAAGTACAAGGAAAAATCCTCCAAGGAGCGGGCTGACAAGGATAGTTCGAAGGACAAAAAACAACGAAGAAGCGAGGTACCGGCGGAAGAGAATGGTAAAGACAAAAAGGAAACAATAGTAGAGAAAGAGAGCGGTGAAATCGAAGATAACGATGAGAAACCAACGAAGAAAGAAAATGATGTAAGTATTTTTTTCGAAAATATATTCAGTTTTAAGAAACCGATTTTTCATTTCACTTGCAGCCATCTGACAAAAAAAGTTTGCAACGAGAGTTGCAGGATATGGACTGCACAATAGACGTCAGTAAAAAAAATTTCGAAAACAGTTTGTTTTCATGGCGAAATCGAGGTCACCTTGAGTTTTACAAATAGGAACACATATTTTTCTTCTTACCATATTTAGGGTACATCGAGACAAATTCAAAACACGTATTACATGATAGTATTACTCGATTTACAGTAGTGGAAATGTGAAATATGTTTTCGTTGTATTCGACTTTAAGACAGTGTAAACATTATTTGTTAACGAAGAGGTTACTATTTAAAACACATTTGTTTCACATTTCTACTACTGTAAATCGAGTAATATGTTAGTAAAAATACGTGTTCCTATTCGCGTCATTCGGCAAAACCTTTATCCTCTATGAATATCTGCAGTTCCAATTCGTTTATGTCTGAGAGCTGTTCCCTTTTTGTTAGGTTACAGTGTTCTAATCTTTTTACTCTTGCAATTAGCGTGACACATTTGTCAGTTATATTATATATTTGCTTTTTTGATCAATTTTAATATTCAAAGCGGTTACAATTTTCATTATTGCGATATACCTCTCATTAAAAATTCTGACAGCTGTAAAAATGGAGCTGATCTCAATAATTTGAATGTGTGAATTTAAATTTTTCTGTTTGCTTTTTAAAATTCCAGACTTAATTTCCGTCATTTCTTGCACATGAAATTCGTTTAATGACTTTTCGTCTCATTCGTAACAGATGACAATATTCCACTTGGCTCGCTATTGGGTTATTGGTTGAAATTTGTTAATACTAGTTTTACAATGTAGTACATGTAACATTTCTTCGTGTAGAAAGAGGATGCAGAAGATCAATCTGACTCGGAAGAGGATCGTGAGAAACTGAAACGAGAACGTGAAAGACGAGCAGAAGCAAGTCTTCGTGAAAGAGAGAGGGAAGTTCAAAGGACTCTTGCTACTCATCTTCGTGACAGGGATAAGGAGAGGCAGCACCATAGACACACAGAAGCGGTGCAACATTTCAGTGCTCTTCTTGCAGACTTAGTATGTACACCGTTTGTATCATTCAATCCAATAGTTGAAGTTGCTAGGACAAGCTGTGCCAATTTTACTTTATAAATGCGAATTACAGTAAAGCCCCAATCTAAGCGCGACGAAGGTGACCGTTTTAAGTCAGTTCGCCTATCCCTTTCATATGTGTCCACATGAAAATTCGATAGATTATGAAATCGTAGTTATACATGTCGAATTAAATTCTGCATTAAATGACACAGGTAAGAAACGGTGATCTAGCGTGGCGAGAAGCGAAGCGGCAGTTGAGGAAAGATCATAGATGGGAATCAGCAGAGAACTTAGACCGCGAGGAAAAGGAAAGGTTATTTAACGAACACATAGAACAGCTTAGCCGCAAGAAGCGTGACAAATTCCGAGAGCTTCTTGACGAAGTAGGTGCTTCAACTGAGCTCACTGCATCATGGAGAGATATCAAAAAATTGTTAAAAGATGATCCTAGATATCTTAAATTTTCGTCTAGTGATCGGGTATGTAATCTAATTACTAAACAGACTGTGAATCTTTATGGAAATTTAAGTTTTTATAGCCTATATATATTGTGACAATTGGAATGAAGAAGAGGTATACTCTATTAACTAGAATATTTCTTATGGTACAAATAAAACAAATATAATCATTTTTCTTAATGACCAGTTTTAATTGCCTGTATTTCATAAATTCACAGCTCCTACATGTGCATAAGGATTCATTGTCTATTAATTACTACAATTAATGTATTGCTACATTGAGACTTTCCATTTTTAATGATGATTCTAATATATTTACCATAATGCTTACAGAAATGCGAGAAAGAATTCAAGGAATATATTAAGGATAAACTTGTCGCAGCAAAAGCTGATTTTAGAGAACTCCTTCAGGTATTTTAAAATACATCATTTTTTACAGTGAACGTAACATGTTAAATACCGCATTGGCATCCATTTCCGCCTCTCGCCCCGCTTCGCAGCGTAGCTCGCTTTTGCACTCTTCCCACTAACGCTGGTGTACGGCACGCGTCAGCGTAAATGGGAAGAGTGGGGGAAGCACAGGCGGGCTACGCTGCGAAGCTGGACGAGAGGCGGGAGGGTAAAGGTCTGCGCATAACAGAGCGCCTCGGGAAGGCCGCGGATCGTCGCGAGAAGGAAAACGTCAGTTTTGGAAAGCAGTGCGGCTATAAATTTCGAGCGGGTCGACGGCTCCACAGCAGAGAGCAGGGCTAGGTAAAGACAGAGCCCTGTCGACCCGCTCGAGATTTATTGCCGCACTGCTTCCCAAAACCGCCGTTTTCCTTTCCGCGACGATCCACGGCCTTCCCGAGGCGCTCTGTTATGTGCAGACCTTAAGGGGCCTGGTGAGAGAAAAATATGGTAACGACGCTGCTACTGACATCCCTATCTATGCACTCTAGAAGCGCGCGACCGCCCGCTCCCATTAATCTTAGACGCTCAGAACGCTCTTTCCTTCCATTAATTGTTAAAAAAAGCTACAACGCAGATTTCATTTTAGATTGATGAAATAATATACGTTAGGCTTGTACATTACTTAAATAATATATTTGAAATAGTTTATTTCGGTAATAGCCAAGCCTGATTAATCATTTGATGAAACTTTTATGAAACGATTAATTTCAGGAAACTAAATTGATTACTGATAAAACATACAAAAAAGTACAAGAAAACAATTCACATTTACCAGAAATTGAGGAAATTTTAAGGAAGGATCGAAGATTTCTTGTATTGGAAGCAGCTGCCGCTGAACGAACTCGTCTCTTAATGGGTTACTTAGAAGAATTGGCGCGTAGGGGTCCGCCTCCGCCACCTACAGCCTCAGAGCCATCGAGGAGACCAACTACAAAGTAATTAATTAATTGCCGTCTTTAGAAAGCAGGGTAAACGTGTCGACAGATGTTTGAATTTGGGGAATTAATTTCTGTTTCAGCTAACGGGCTCGCATCAAGGCATGGTATACATATGGTGTCCAAATAACAAATCAGTGATTGAATTTCTAGCTGTAGTTGAATTGAAGTACTTTACACACGAGATGATTATCACCTGTAATTATAGGATTCAATAAAACTAACGCCAATTCCACACAGCTAATAAAGCGAGTGTCATACTGTAAAGATGCCATAGTGTAAGCATATCATTATTTGTTGTATTACGTTATGTATAAATTAGAACAGAATTATTAGGAGTATTATGTAGAGTAAAATCATGAAGTACGTATTTTATACATATTTTATCCAGGTTTGTTACATAAGTACACTCTATTATGAATATTTTGTATGAAAATTACATGAGAATTGTGACGAGTCCATGCGCTCTCGACTAGTTTAAAAAACAAAACGCAGTGAATTTCTATAAAGCAACGTTAAATGTAATATTCCGAAACTGTAATTCTCTCTTGTACCTAGAAAAAAAGCACTAACAGACGACAATCATGCACGATATATTTGCGGAACACAGTTCGGAAATTATGCTTTCGATTTTCAAAATGTTTCCCTCGCACAGCTCTGTTGGACAGTGAAACGTAAGTATCCTACAAAATATTCTCTTTCAGAAAATACATACGTATCACCAAATTCGTATACATATATTATGTATTTGTGTAGCATTTCTACGACATAAGGTATCTAATATACTACGCATAAACCACGTAGAAAGATCTATTTTATACAATAAATGATTATATTCCAAATACGAACGAATAATATTCACGCGAAGTTTTCGGTAACCATGTACATTTTATTTCTAATGTTTTGTAATATTTCATTGCAGAATTCTGTTTCGTACAATCGATGAAGAATATATGTAGAGTCATTTTGTATACATGATATTTAAATGTTTATTCAATAGTGACATTACTATTTTCTACCAAGGGTATCATTTCGATAATCATAAACCTGTAGTTCTACGATGTTACAAAATAATTAATATACAGAATGTAATAAATATTGTTTACGTTGGACATTATAATCTAATTTTATTTTCAAAGAAAATTCAGTGCGTTCTCTACACATCCTAAACAAACTAATTTACTCGATCAAACAAACTTTTACTCAAATAAATAGTCGAAATGCAATTTTGCAGAAGTTGGGGTGATAGTAACCTTATAGCTTTTTTGGTGTTATGTTTAGGATTTTCTATTTTACTCATTGTTAGATTGCAGACCTTTATTTGTTACTATCGATACATTTGTGCGCAATCAGTTCGCAAAGATCTGAAGTTCGTATCGTTGCCTTGTCACTTGTCACCAAACGAAATACCTATAGGGATGGGATTAACAAGGAAAGTGCAAGCTCTTCACCTCTCAGATTTAGTTGAGACTTTACAGAGCTATAGATCTCGTTCCCCTGATTACGAATATACCCCATTATAGGGGCAACTACCCAGTAATTTTTGAGATATTTGCGAATTAAGGTTTTATTAACAGTTTTATTCAAGTTTAGGTTTCTCTGTTACCGAGTAATGGTATGGCGTAGCGGCAGCGAGCTGAACTGCTACGCCGTGGGCCCGGGTTCGAGACCCGTCGTAGTAACTTTTTTTCATACTTTTTATTTATATTTTAGATATATTTTTATCCGCCAAAGGGTTAATTGAAAATGTTACTTATTATTTTATATACAAGAAACACTAGATCTATTACTACATACACAAAAGATTATAATTATACGTTTTTTTTTCTCTCAAATCACATTTTTTAGGTAAAATAATTGCTTGTTTCTGTGTAATAACGCTAAAAATGACTTAATGGTAAAACGGTAAAACAACAAGTGTAAAACCAACAAGTGTAACTTTCCTCCTCACAGCAAAAACGTTGAAAAAATTCGGTTTTTATTGTTTTTGACAATGATGCAGTCGAACAAAAAATCTGAGAAAAATTGAGGACACTGCTTGTTATAGTACTTTATCAGGGAACCAAACAGTAGAATAGCATGTTTTCATATTTCTGAGAAAAAAATATTTTTCCGATTTTTTTTAGGTTTCTCATTTTTTACGACCACAGTTTGCAATCAAAAAATCTGAAAAAATTCTCAAAAATACGCCTTAGGATCCGAAATATGTCACATTTTTTTCAGAATTGTAGAACACATTTAAGACCGGAAAATGCGCCGGAAAGCACAAAATCTATTTTACCCTGTAACTACTCTCACGGGCAAGCTCTAGAGGGCTGAAATTTTACTCAGAGGAGTTTTTCTTGGTCAGCTTTCGAATGGTTCGAAAGTGCAATGAAGTGCAAATTCGAAACCGCCTCAACTGCATTAAAAATTTCTGAGTTGTAATAAGGTCTTTTCTCCGTATAGATAACGTGGAATATTCCCTCAAGCAGTGGATGAAAGTAGTAGTATTGCATCTTATTCTATTCTAATTTTTTTTTAAACTTTTTCTTGAATTTGAACAAGACGTTTTGAATGTCCTACGAATGTCTTCCGAATGGCCTCCGAACGTCTTCTGAACGGCTTTTGTTACAAAACTGTACGTCTAACAGTCGCCTAAAAGACGTTTTTTAGACGTCTAATGGACATGCTTAAGACGTTTTTAGGACGTACAGTTTTGTAACATAAACCGTTCAGAAGGCGTTCGTAGGACATTCAAGACATCGGTAGGACGTCTTGAATGTCGTTTTTGTGCTATCTGGACAGGGGTTAATGGAATCTACAGTTTTGTTGTATATTTTATTTAACGGTCCAGGGCTACCCGCCTTTCACCTACCCGAAATACCGTGGGGCGCGCTAACGTAAAATCATCGGCGAACCTGGACCTTGGAGGTTTTCTGAACATTTCAAGAGTCCCTCAAATTTGAGTGTCGCAAATCGACATAGTATGCGTACGTAAGTATGTATGTATGTATCTAGTTGGTGAGAGGTAACGTTGGCCGCAGGAAAGAGAGGGAAAGAGAAGGAATGAGTGACAGAGAGAGAGAGAGGGGGGGTGGGGGTGGGGGAAGGGAAAGATCTCGATGGCCTCGACGTGCCAGCTCTGCCTCGGCGAGGGCCGAGGAGCGCTCCACCAAGTGAAAGTGGGATTTTGCTTTCTAGCTGTGGCCAGTGACAAACGCGCCGTCCTCGCTAGCGTTTCGCATCATTTTCATTCCGTTCGTTTCATTTCGTTTCGTTTTGTTTCTTCTGCGGTGACGATGTTTCCGTGCGTCGTTCACCAATAGCCATCGACGCGAAGACACGGTGATCAAGTCGGGATATCCAAAGTACCCGCCGAAAATCAACGACGGTGAACGATGACAGTGTTGTTCTGACAGCCCGGGCGAACTGCCTCGAGATCTCGTCCTTTGCAAGAAGTGTTGTTTCACCGATAGTGCGCGCGTGCTGGCTTCGGACAGTGCCGTAAGGAAAATGTCGAGGCACAAAGGGACCTACAGCTGGTCCGACAGACCGATCCTATCCTGTCTGGTTCTTTTCTGCTGTTTTCTCGTGGCCGGCTGTCAACAAGGTATATTTTAGCAAATGTACCCGCGCCACCCGGGTACTTTCTCGCCCCACTTTGCCCACGTCCTCGAGGTTTGCTAAGAAACGCATTCCCATCTACGCACAGTGTGTGACATTTCGATCACTTAGGGCAGGCATTTCAAACTCTTTTACCACCAACGGTCTCATTAAGTATTACATATAAATTAATTCGAGGGGGCCGCAATAGAAGAAAGCATACTTGAAATAAAAAGCAAACACATTTTTCATATTAACGTTGCTGTTACACATACAAAATAACATACGTACACAAGTTGTTTTTTTCAAAAGTTTACTTTATTTGAATAAAACTATTTCATTTTTGTTTCGAAGAAAGTTGGGAATGTTTCTCGGTAACGATATTTTCAAAATTTGGTTGAATTTGTTGAACTGTAATTATTTTAAAAATTTATTGTAAACACGCTGGTCTGCTCAGTTTGGGTAGAGGATAGTGATCCGCTCATATATGTGCTACGTGTTTGGTCGGGCCGCAAACTACTTGTCGACGGGCCGCATGCGGCCCTCGGGCCACATGTTTGACATACCTGATTTAGGGCATTAATTTCTTAATGATGTCTTACATAAATATATTTAAAGTAAATAAGGTAAAGTAATGATATTTTGTCCCCTCAAGGTTTCAAATCCATTTATGTACCGACCACTCTTCCACTCTCACTATCGCCTAATTTCAGCGGGACGTAAAAACGAAGGTGACCTTCATATGTCTAAAAAAAATTACATAAAAACAAAACTTTTTTTTGGTATCGTATGAGCCCCATGTTACCATTCAACTTTGTCCCTCAGACATTTGACGTATCTTCAAAAACACCAAAGATATTTAAGGTGGTCAAGTTAGGTAAAATACCCTGTATAATGCGCGTCGGTTTCTCGTGGTCCAATAGGGCCCAATTTCTTTCCAGATAATTTTCTTACTTATTGTCACATGTTTAAGGGGTGGCCCCAAAGAAATTTGGTAGTCGAATAGTAAGATCCACCCCCTCCCCCCCTAATATACATACTGTATATCGTACGACACGGTCTAACATGTAAAATATGGTCAATATAAAGTACATTTTCAGTAGTTTGCATCAAAAGGCTCCTCCTCTAAAAAGAATCCGGGGAGAGAGAGAGAGAGAGAGAGAGAGAGAGAGAGAGAGAGAGAGAGAGAGAGAGAGAGAGAGAGAGAGAGAAACAGGAGAATTTCGTTAATAAGTTGTACGATGGATGACCATCGAGTAACACTGGTTTTCATTCCCTTACCCGGCATGCACCATGCAATACAATAGAACCACAATTCCATACACGAGTTACGTATATCGTTGATACTGCAATTGAACCTCCATTGTTGGGGGCAATAACAAGACGAATAGATATCGTGATTTCCTAAAACGGATACATCTGATTCGACATTGTGGCCGACACAAAGACAGATTAAAATTGACGCAATTTGCATATTATTCTTTCATTATAGCCCATTGTGTAAGAGCTGTGAAGACTGTCGAGAAAACTGCAAATACAGTAAAATAGATCTTTACGTCGGAGTTTCTCAACCCGGTTTTGACTTACAATCAGAGTTGCCACTAGAGTTGTGACTTATGAGTAGACTGCGGATGTTTATGCTCTTAAAATATGCAAATAACATTATGTTCATATAAAAATATAATATATGAACATATGCAGAAAACATGCAATAATAATTGCAACTTTATTTGTTACTGAATATGATTTTTCAACATTGGATTTTTATTTATATAGTATAGATAGATAGATGGATAGATAATGGTACAGCAATTTTTAGTGGTGACTCTCTCTCTCTCTCTCTCTCTCTCTCTCTCTCTCTCTCTCTCTCTCACTCTCTCTTTTCGAGTCACCACTCGAGTGCTAATGGTTAATATAAATGCGCAAGGAAAAATAAGGTCGAAGGCATCGATATCGCTGCATCGAGTACGCACTGACATATCTTTCTCAAGGTTAATGATTCAGATGAAGACTCATTCAGGGAAAGACGCTCGATCGGCTTACAATTTAATCATATAACACGATTCATAGCATTCTTGGATGTCCCATTTGACGATTCCGTATTATACATACTGTTCCTTTCGTAGAAAGGCAGATGATTCAACAACATGCACACTGACTCAATTCGGAATTAGTCCGATTGCAGAATTCAGAATGATCTCATCATCGTGAGTTGTCGAATTTTGAATTTTGATTATTTTGAAGACTTTTGAACTCTGGAAGAATAATTCACAGGAGAACCAAGTGCATGATATGTACAGTGCTGTTCACTTAAATAGCCTCAAATAATCTAAATTTGTTTTTCTTAAGATTAAGACGTCGTGTGCTATATGGGGACGTCTCCAAAAAGACACGTCTATTCAGGACGTAAGACGTTCTGACCTAAAATAGACGTAAAGGAGACGTCCTTAAGACGTCGCGTGTTATCTGGGATAAATTCCATAGTAGTAACAATTCATTGTATTTTTATGAAAAATCTGACGAATCTGGCAAAGCAATGAAAGAGCCATGATCGGTAATTCACCGAACAAAACCATAAGTTAAGGCTAAGGATTCGTGTAAACGTGTGTGCTGGAAGTACGAGCGATCAAGTCGAAGGACGATCGAAAGGAGAACGGCTGTACTCGGCCCATTATTTACAAGTTCGTTGCCTAAGCTTGGCACGCGTGACTATTCGCTCCTTTTCTGCACGTACACCCGTTACAATTCAACTAGATACTTCCTGCTGTCTCGAACGTGAAAGTATCGAACGAGCTCCACTGAAAATACGAACTAGTATTTAACCGTATAATCGATTACAAATTGTATCGATTCTCTTTTATTTGATCTCCTTGTGGTTACAAATTTAACACTCACTCCTTGCAACGCCACTCATACAAAACTTACTTACTAACTAAAACAAATAGCTTAAACAACTATCTTATATCTAATCTTAACCTACAAATTTTAGAAAGGATTCTCTATATACTTGTCGAATGTTAATCGAAATATGAGCCGTTTCTTATGAAAGTGCGACTGCGTTTTCAACGCGTGGTAAAAAGAGATTTCAACACGTAGCAAAAAGAGATTTCAACGCGCTGTAAGGTTAGGTTACCTTTGCTACAAGTTTCCTTAAGGTTCCTTAAATCAGGCGAACGTGCTGGCTATGAAACAATTCCACGATCTCGTCCAATCCATCGGAACAGGACAGCCGTCACGTTGGTATCACAATTGAGGTTTTGCAAAGGGACATCTTCCAACAAAATTGGCAGATCTTGCAAACATTAAGCATATTTTTGCAGTGTCGGATTAAGCAAATGTTATCACGGGGCTCTAGGCTTTGCATCATAAACAAACACAATGAATGACTTTTTTTTTCATTAGCAAATATATCTGTGCCCCCTGGCATCGACAGGCGCCCTTGCCCGTTCATGTTTCGGCGCTTCTGCGATGAAGCGTCAGAAGCGCTCGTGTGCGGGGCACAACCGCTGATATATACATATGTATATCAGTGGGCACAACCTGGCCAACCCGGCGCGGCGGCGCAGCGGGCCTGTTTTGTATGGCGCGGGGCCCCCAGAAGCGCGGGGCCCGTAGCATTTGCTACTTCTGCTACGGTGCCTAATCCGGCACTTTATTTTTGTCCTGTCAACGTTCCGCTAATGAAGTATGGTCCGATTACTATGCCATTGTCTTTGGTGGTCAATTTCTCGAAGCCAATGTGGATTATAAACGGATCAATAATGATCAATCCTTAGATTAATTGAGGCATGATTAGTGAATGTTGATTCGTCTGTAAACAAGACATTAGAAAAAAATGAACGATTTTGATGCAGTCCTCATTGAGAAAAATTAACTCGATTTTGAAAATCGCTTCCAAGAGTAATTCCTGATATAGCGATATGTGAAACGGATGAAATTTATGTCCTAAGGATATTATCATGTTTACCATACTGCAAGTCTTACTGGTGATAAACGTATTTTCTCCTTCCATATTTTAGTTTTACACGTTTTTTCTGTCCGTGACCTTGAATGACCTTGAGTAATTATGGTCATTGAAATCGTAATGGAAAGGACTTTCATTGTAGATGTTTAAAAAAGGGTGGTTCCATTTAGAAAAATAAAGGTGACCTTGATATCTCTAAAAAGAATTAAATGAAAACAGAAATTTGTTCGGTATCGTATGAGCCCCATTTTACCATTCAACTTTGTCCTGAAGACATTTAATGTATCTTTGAAGACAACAAAGATATTTCAGGTGATAACGTTAGGGGTGATTCACCCTGTATATCTCACACAAGCTGCACAAGGAAACGGTTATGTGGCTTTTATGAACGGTTACAAGACAGCCACCGTGTAAACTGATTGCGAAACAAAGACGAAAATAATCTACCGGTTCGCAGCATTTCCCTTGTTTAAAGGAAACGCAGCGAACCGGCTCGAGTTTGAAAAGTGCAAGTGAACTTTACCAGCCTGGAAATAAACAGGTACACGTATCGGATACTTAGATAGCTGTAAAAAGAACGTTCGATCGCAGACGATGGAACGAACGGGTTCTACATATAGTCTATTCAATAGACTCTATTCTACAATATTCTGTGGCATGGGACCTCGCACGAAAGCACGATTAACGCATTCGAGCAGCGAGTGCGCGGTGTGCGCTGCGCCTTAATTTATACATATGCGCGCTCGGATTTCGAAGACCCCGAGACTTGTCGATTCCATCGCGGCCACACCCACGGAACTATTCCAGTTACGAAACTCGGCGCTGCTATAATCCTTTTCAGCAATAATATCTTGTCTTGTTACTGCTTCAATTTTATTCATCGTATGCTTAGAATACTCCGAGAAATTATGATTAGTACTACTAAAACTACTTGTACAACCAGTGGCATAATGTTTCCGATCGAAGGCATTGATACGTTTTTTAGAGAAAACATTCACAATTTAGAAGTATGAAATATTACTTTATGGAGTTAAAACTGATGGGAAATGAAAAGGAGCTTATTGAAGAATGAAAAACAACAAAATAACATAATCTTCCATTTATTATAACAAAAAAACGAGAAAACAAACATAATGTTACACGGAAAAAATTAAGTTCCTCTACGCCTCACCGTCAAAAGCTCCGAAAATCACTAAACTTTAAACACTCATAACTTTTGAATCACTGATCTTCTAGGATTGACACTTTGATCTTTGGCACTTACTCGCCAAAATCTACAGGATTACATACATAAGAATAAAGCAAAAATTGCTAGTTACCGAAGGTACAGTGCATCCGTTCATTTTTATCTTGCATAAATATTCACGGTCTAGTTGTACCCTTCAGAGATATGTGAACGCACCAACGTACAAAATATTACTCAGAATCTTCAAACCGGTTTTTTTTTTACTAACGTGTAAAATAAAGAATCACCCTTCTTCTCTATTAAATTATATTTTTAGGTTCTTATACATATAGCGAAGACATACATATAAGTGTATCTAATAAAAATGATTCCATTATTAATACATTAACACTTTCATAAAGCTCTCGAATTATTTTGCGCGTGATAAAAATGTCGTACGATAAGAGTATCAATGGTAAAATGAGATAAGGCGAATAGTGAAAAATGAGAAAGTCGGGAAAGGTACAGATCACTGCATTTTTCTCGATAAGAAAGTTTCATCGGTTTTCACGTTATGTGTAAGTGTCTTGCGTGAGGTCTCGAAAGTGGAGCCTACTTTTTCTAATCGGAAGCTAACTACATACAAAAGAAGTTGCGGCTACCAACGTCCCCCACTAAGACCGTAGACATGTTGCGCGCACCCAGTCTCCCATTCGCCCCACTCAATCCCCGTCGCGCACGCGCAACGTGTCACATATTACTCTGGTCATCAGAGAGGGGGTACATCATATCATCGTAATTCCCCCCATGCCCTCATCAGGTAGCACTGCGGTGGGGAGTAGGGACCCCCCAAACGCCTGCTTCGTAACGGCGAATGCTGGTGGGGGACAGTGGACGCTATGGTGGGGACGATCTTGTCTCAATTCAGACAAGAAGGCCCTTCCCTGCTCTAAACCATGGTATTTAAGAGAGAGAGAGAGAGAGAGAGAGAGAGAGAGAGAGAGAGAGCTTATAATAATTATTTCATTATGAAATGGTTAAAGCACAAAACTGCAATTAAGACACTGAAAAAATTGAAAATCAAACTTTTTCTCTGCAATCTATCGGTAGATCAAATGTTAATACGAAAAGAATGATTATTTAAGACAGGGGTCGGCAATTTTTTTTTAGAAAGGGCCAGATCGTAAAGTTTTTAGGCTCGGCGCGGCGCGACGGTATATTAATGATTATCTCATTATTTTAATCTTAATTTTTTCATGTAAAGAACAATATTAACCTCGCGGGCCGGATTAAGAACAGGCGGCGCGGCGGGCCATAGTTTGCCGGCCCCCTGATTCAAGAGATCGTGTCGCAGAATAGAACGTAACGCCTTCATTGTTTCTGCCCGAATTTTCCACGGAGATGGGCGAACGATACGGATTCTTCTTCGAACAAACGATCGTTACAAAACACAGAGAAAAACAATGCTGGAAAACGTGTTCGCCTTCATTCAGAGGGGACTCGGGACAGTTTCTCACAAAATGCGTTAGTTTCGTCTGTAAGGTAACAATTCCTGCTTTGCTTGGTAAAAAATCCGTGAATATTCTGCCTGCATACGTAAATTTCAATTCTTCTTACATAGTAGGCAGCGAATCATCGTGCAGAAGAAAAATTCTTCTTTGCTGTATTTACTCTAGCACGAACCGAATCATTTAAAAGTTTTAAAAGTCGATAGAAAAATATTGTCGAAGTAAGAATGATGTTTGATTGATATTTTCTTTCTGTTTTGAAGGAAGAGCTGACTCCTGGGACAAGTTTTCACGGCTAATACCGACGAATTCTGTGTACGAGCAACAAGAGAAAAATGTCTCGCCAACCGGTAAGCCGACGGAATCGTTTTCACGATCCTTGGACGAAAACAACGTCATGGAAACGTCGAAGACGAACGAGAAGAACAATGATCGCGAACGGATAGAGGAAGAAGAAGCTTACGCGGACGAATATGAGACTGAATATGATTCGAAATCGGAATCCGAACAATCGAAACAATCTAAATCACTCGACGATACGGAGACGCGTGAACAGTCATTCGCTGATTTATCTTCGAAAATGGACTCATCCAGAGACGAAGATTACGTTGAAGACCCATCGACGGGCCAATACGACACATATTATTACTATGACGATTATGAGCATAATAATAGATCACGATACGAAGCTGTAGGTGAGTTTTATAAAGCCAGCTACTTATAGTTAGTAGATTTTCAAGTACAATTATAAGTAATTAATAATGTTGGTAAAAAAAATTGATAAACAGAATAGGACTTTCATTTAGGCTTGTCTGCAAATATCACAATTAACCCCTTGCTCTACAATTTATTTTACGGTTTTATAATTTCCTGAGAAAGGAGAAAATTCTATCTATTGTATGCCTGTACATTCTTCAATAGCTGTACATTAACAAAACCAAAACAGAATTTTATTTCGGTTTAAAGGAGATTATGAACATACCTATATTTTTATCGAATCGTAATCACGAGGCATTTAAGACAGACAGTTCCAACTAGTAGCTCCGGAGCTAATCGAGGCACCTTCCCCACTTAGGTTCTTCCCCCACTCTTAGACTCCATCTGAAGCTCCCACCAGTGTCGCCAGATCGAGAAAATCGAGGGGAATACAGGTACCCCCTATCTGATGACCAGACCAGTCTACGGCACGGGAACCGTGGTCTACGATCTTAGTGGGGGACGTTGGAGTGTGCGCATGGTGCTGGAATGGGATAGTGGAAGGGGAAAAGGAGGAGAGTAAGAGGCGCCCGTTTCGGCGCCTCTCTGGCGACACTGGCTCCCACCACTGCCACCACTCCCGCCCAACTCAACTACCCTACAGCTGTACGTAGTACGTAGTAGTGGGAAGTCGGCCAATAGACAGTTGGCGCGCCGGGCCGACTGTGCCAACTCGCGTCTAGGTCGCGCTCTGATTGGTCCGTGTTTTTCGTTAATAACTCCTTAACAAAGCCGCGGATAACATTTTTGCAAAGGAAAATGTTTGGAGCGGAAAAATCGAAAGTCGAATGGGGGCGCGCAGTGGCTCAATGAATAGAGCGCTCGCCTGCGGACTCCGTGGTCGTGAAATAACCCTGGCAGTTAAGAAAGCGACGTAAAATAAATGAAAAAAAATTTTAAGGGTGGGGATGCGGCTGGAGCGAGAGTCGTGGTGGCACACTTGTCACGTTTGCATGCAGAAATGCATCCAACGTGCCCAATCCTCAGAACAACGTTCCCGG
Organism: Lasioglossum malachurum; assembly: GCA_028455605.1. Classification (NCBI taxonomy): domain Eukaryota; kingdom Metazoa; phylum Arthropoda; class Insecta; order Hymenoptera; family Halictidae; genus Lasioglossum; species Lasioglossum malachurum. The sequence goes on from CM052315.1 coordinate 306,539, forward strand.
CTGACGCCGCGCCGCGCCGATCACAGCCCATCCGCTACCTGCACCGCATAACGGTACCTTTGCTCCGTGCGCTCGTCCACACCCACTGACACCCAGTACCTACTAAAAAGACCTCAGTCCCGCACCAGGTACATAGATGGTCGTTCTTCTCGCTGTATAAACATATTGTAAAAGGCTAGATGGGTAATTTACCCAAAAGAGAAATTGCACGGCCGCGTAGAAATACCACGCCGAGCGCTAAGTCAAATCGGAGAATTTCCCCGTTGAGACTTTGGGACCTATGACTTGAATTGCTGTTGCCTAAAGCTACTTGCACGATAGCCACAAGAACCAACGCTCTCCTAAATACCGCGCCGCGCCGCGCCGCGCCGTCATTAACGAAGGTCCCAGGAACCGCTCACGCGACTCCGCTACATGCAGCCGAATACTGAAAAAATTACGCCTCGAAAATGCAAAAGTAGGCCACCTTGGTACTCCTCCTTGGCCACCTCCAACTTTGCATTCACGAGATATGAACTGAAGCCGCCTGGACCCTTGCAATCCTCGTCTACGTATATGTATCTAGTGGTGTATGAGTGTGCCACAACGACTCTCGCTCGAGCCGTTTCCCTTAGCCCTTAACCCTTTGCCATAATTGCCTAAAAATTGCCATACCATTATTCAAAACAGTTTTAATATTATTAAATTCGTCTGTATTCTATAAATTGTAAATAGCTCAACTGTTGTATGAGGGAACAGGTTCAAAGAGTTATAAACATCATAAGATAAATAATAAAAGAAAATAACCTATTGACGAGAAAAATTCATTTTCCAGTCAATGCCGACAACCTTGATTATCTGGACGTCGAGGAGGAAAAAGAAAAAGAAAAAGAAAAAAATGTAGAAGGAGAAGAGAAGAGGATAGAAAACTCGACGAGGAACACGGTGAAGCACAGTCCACCGGAAAAAGACGAAGACGAAGAGGAAGATGAAGAGGATGAGGAAGAGGAAGGGGAAGGGGAAGCGGAAGGAGAGAGGAATGCATTTGATTCGTCGAGCGCGAACGATACTTCCCCGGACCTGCTTGAGGAAAGAGACCTGGAGTCATTGGTCTCTCTAACAGACGCGAAAGACGGTTCGTCAATGGAAGGTAGCCATAAACACTTCTCGTTCCTGGGACCGCCAGGCGCAGACACAAATTCGTCGGCAGACAGGTCGATTCTGATTGGCGAAGCGGTAGTGTCGGTAGTGACGACGAAAAGTGTGGTGAACGGGACGATATCGGTTCCAACGACATCTGCGCCGACCACCGTGGAGCAGGTGGCTGCGCCGCCATCGCCGTCGACGACATTAATGACGGAGCGACCGGGAGTGACCGTCACCACGGAGGACACGTCCAGGATCCTGGCATCCGTGCAAACGAGCCGCAGCATTTCCGGTGCGCGGTTCTTACCGTACCCCGTGATAGATCGCGTCGAACCCATCGTACACAATGCCGAGAAAAAGACTTCGCCACCCTCGGAATCTACGGAGAGCATCATCGACAAGCTGGACAGGGTGCAATCCGAGTTATCCAGCGGCATCCTCGTGGACGGCTTTAGAACAGCTGGCAACTCTCTGCAACTGGACGTCCTCGCCGACGGGGGCAAGAATAACAGACGAAGATTCACTACCACCACGAAGACTCCGGTTATTAGTAAATTTGTCCCAAGACGTTATAACGATAAGCGAACCGATCATGGGAACGTCACGCCGAAACCGCGCATCGAAACCACGCTGGATAGTCTGGAGGGCCTCTTACCGCGAGATTATGTCGCGAAGAATCCTGCCGTCACTTCCGCACCCGTAAAAATTGGATTCAGGTTGGTGATCGATTGATAGTCGTTTAATTGCATTTTCCAATAACGGTGTTGAGAGAAATTGTCGCTTATGTCTTTCGAAACTATCCTTCGTATAATCAGCAAAATACCTAATGTCTGTAATCCCATTTTGGAAAATACATATATCCTGTGTCCCCAAATATTCCTGTCATGACGAATCTACCACCGCAACCCTTACGTTACAATGCGAATATACGTGTGAAATAACGCATTCGTAGAGACTTAGGTACATTACCGTATTCCTGCCAAGGATCTTCTTCTTATGTCACCACGGTACAATATCTTATGTCTGACAAAGGGGCGGGGAATCATAGGGGCGTTAACTTTTACTTAAATCCAGGATATTATAAAGATCAACTGCTTAAATTTAGGTGGCCATCGAAGAGCACAACAGTGTCAGAAACGACAACTCAAATACCAACTACCACAACGACTACCTCTGCTCCAACCACGAAAAAGCTAAAGACGAACACAGTGGTGCAAGATATCAGCGCGCTTTTGCCACCAGGTTACAAACTGAAGCAGGAGGACACCGCCGTCACCGAAAGCTCTCTTTTAGGCGACATCCTTGCGAAATCAAAAGTCGATATCGCGTCGTTGTTACCACCGGATTATAATAAGAAGAAGGTCGAACCAAGCTCGACCGCGATGAGCGTGACTACTATCACGACTACGAAAAAACCCGTGGATGTTTCGACAGAGAAATTGCCAGCGGAGAAAACGATACAAGATTTGTTCGCGAAATCCAAGTTCGATATTTCGTCTCTGCTGCCACGCGATTACGGGCAAAAGAATAGGAATCTTCCCAGGGAGTCGAAAGACACTGAACCGTCCGCTGAACAGTCTACCGAGCCGTCCACAACGGAAACTGCATCCGCCACGACCGCAAAACCTGGTGGTTTGAAAATAGTCTTTCCCAGCAGGCCCGGAGGCCGAAAGCCTATTCACAAAATCACTACGCCGCAAACTCCACGCGGCGAAGCGGCTGGCGCTGTTACGCCGAAAATACAAAGAGGATGGCCGACCAGGTGAATATTAGAGACTATTCTAGTAAAAAGTGAAGACAATAGTAACGTTAGAAATTCACATTCCTCTGGTAGAATGTATGTACTCTACGTCCAACGAAAGGTGGCACAGAGAAACTTGTAGGTACCATGTGGTATCCCTATTTCGCGCTACACGTCCTCCACGATTGGCCTAATCGTTTGACGAAAACTAACCTAACGAACCTAAGCGCAAAGCGCAACACTGGGATTCGCATCCTAGCGTCAGGAGTGGGATCTCGCAGATCCCCCTGCACACCATTTCCAACATCTCTGCCATCTCTCGTTGGACGTAGAGTACGTGGTCTATCCGGAAAGTATCCGACCTTGTGCTGTAGCGGGTGGAACTATCATTCCTGGTTGATATCAATGGTGTCCCTTTCAAAGTATTGTCCGTTAGAAGCCACAACTTTCTTCCAGCGATCCTCGCACTTACAGAAACACTCCTTAAAATCAGCTTTAGGGATAACGAACAGCTGCCTCGTCGTATTCTGTTTTATTGCTTAAAAAATTAAGAACAATCGTTTCAACAATAACAGGCTTGAAACTTCGATCTGGAGGTTCTCCGGGTACAAACCTACTGGAGTCGATACCAAATACATAATAATTTATAGGAGAAAGGCAAAAATTTTGAGTCCGTAAAGTAAAGAGCAGCCAAATTTTAAAACTGGCAATGAGTGTAGAAATTCAGATTAAAATTGAATTTTTAGAGCTACCACAGAATTTACTGGTTGGCCGACTCCATCGACAACACCAATCTCGATAGAAAAATTGCTGGAGGCTGCCCGAACGGCAACCATATCTTCGCTGAATGCATCTCTTATACCAATAACCAAAGTAGCATCGAGTACTTCAACGACGACTACAACAACCACAACAGCTAGACCTACTACTCCAGGAATTTGTGAGCGAGATTGCGAGGTCGCTGGCACGATAAAAATAATTGGTAATGCAACCTGGGTACCAGAATTGCTTAACCGGAATACTCAAGAATGGCAGAAACTGGCTAATGAGATTGAACAAGAGGTAAATCTATGATCGTAAGTGTATAGGGCAGGAGTGGGAATTTTTTCCTGAATTGAGACAAGACCGTGCCCACCATAGTGCCCAATGTCCCCCATCAGCATTCATTGTTACCATGCACAGTGGGCCAGGAGCCGGCTTTTTGTGGCCAAAACTCAATTTTTCAAGTTTAATGTATTCAAACAATTTTTTCCCTATAAATTGACAACCCATTAAAACTCCCAAATCCAAAATATCTTGTGATGAGATACAGCGTTCTAAAAACAAAATCATAAAATTCAAAATAAAATTAAACATTAATTTTACATGAGAAACGTCACTAACAGTCTATCAAGGTCGCGTATCTAGCGTTCTCAAGAAGTAGAATGAGTCTGCGATGAACAGACGCGTCAGACGATTCCTATTCAATAGCACGCGTGTGTTCGCCGAATTTACAAACTGAAATTTCTCGGAAAGGATTCTCGAAGTAAGTCGACACTTTACTTTAGCTGAAATGCTAATGAATTTACTTTTTTTTTATAGATGAATTTCGTATTTTCAAAATCTTCTGTATTGACAAAGTGGTACAAGAAAGTGAAAATTGATTCGTTCAGGTAACGGTTCATACTACGTATATTTCAGTCGAAAAATTGTTAGAGAAACAACTCTTCAAGTAATTAATCGAATAATTACAGCCAGGGAAGTATATTGGTAGACTATTTCGTCGAATTGAAGAACTTGGAGGAAAAAATCAATACGCAAGAGTTGAAAGCCATTTTCCATAATTCATTACGGGCATACAACACAAACAGATGGAATGATACAAAAGTAAAAGACTCGATAAAATTAGGATCGTATATCATTGATCCAAGTTATACGGACTTTATTGGTATGTTATTTAATGTATAAATATTTTTTGTAATATATACATCACTTTATTGTTCCCCTCAGGAGCTTTACGATTCCCACTCGCCTTCCCTCTTTCTTCGCATTTCCGCTAGCTTAGGAGTTATTAACGAAAAACACTGATGAATCTGAGCGCGACCTAGCCCGCCGCGCCGGAAGGCGAGTGTCGGTGGTACGCCGCACCGTGACATCGCAACGAACAAGAGTTTCTCGATAATGCGAATCCTCTCCAATTTCGGAGCAGCCCGTCTCCCTTCACCAACCCGTACCATTTACTATCCTATTGTATCTAGACTTTCCTACCTTCTCCCACCTCTCCTACTTCTGCAGTTTCTTTTTTATTTTTTCCAACTCTTCGCTCACTATCCCTCCCCTTTCCCCTAGTATTTTATTCATCTCCTCCGCTGTCCATTCCCTCACCGTAAAAAAGACCCCCCCTTCCCTTATCTCTGCGCAGCATAAACGCGCCAACTCTCCCCCTCTCGCCCTCCCGCAGTCCTTCCCTTATGTATACATATTATGTTGTGAAATTATTTCAACACGTCCTATTGAAAATAATTCTTTTTAGTGATACCTAAAGCTACTGCTCCTCAATATATTGATAAAGACGACAAACTGATGCCGCAGTGGGCTATTGCTGTGATTGTAATCGGAGTTGGTGGACTACTCTTTATTATTATATTTGGTGTTTCTGTTGTAAGTAACATATCGCGACGAGACATTTTCTATTTCACTATTTAATAATATTTATCATTAAATAAGTAGACAATGAAATCGGCTGCTCTGAAACTGGCGTAACCAGAAATTTTTGCCTTTTTCATTCACTTTTAGCTCTTAAATCGTCATGGTTCAAAATTAAAACCATCAGCAACTGCGGTTTATGATGAAGAAGTATCGAAAACTATAACCCAGAGATCCACAGATTATTCAAAACCAGTGCACACAATATGGACTGATCCTGATGTTTCTTGGAATGAAAAATCTTTTGAATCAACTTCTAATAAGGTAATAATAATTTAAAATGGTGTAGACCAGGGATGAGCAACCCGCGGCCCGCCACGCTTTCTCGTGCGGCCCTCCAAAGATTTTACATTTTGACTTTTAAAAATTCCTACAGTGTCTCCCACTGTTCTACAAAAGACACATATAACTTTCGCCGTTTTTTTAATAGTATTTCTATTAATGAGTGTTCTATGTCTGTAATTTTTTATACTAGGTTTATTGTGTTAATAAAGAGATAATTTGATTTCATCATTCAGCGTTTGTATTATCATACGTTTCTTACATGCGGCCCGCACAACATTTTTAAATTTGTAGCTGGCCCGTTGTAAAAAAACGGTTGCTTATCCCTGGTGTAGACAGATAAGAGAATTAAAAGTGTTCCCAAATTAAATTTATGTTTCTTTGTTCTATTTGATAGGCTTCTCAATGGTATCGCTTTTTCTAGCAAGTTTCAAAGTGCTACACTAGCGTGGTTCTTATTTTTGACTTTGATCTTTTTTACGACACCCCCCAAGAATGTTCCAACCCAAAATCTAGTAAGATTCTAGGAACTAGAAAGGAACTAGAATCATGGGTTTGCGGGCCGACGTTTTTTGTCCTTATTTCAGCAGATTTTAAAAAAACTAAAACTAAAAAATAAAAAAACTAGTACGATTATTTTAGATTATATTGGCACAGTTAGTTTTTGTTTATTTGAAAGTTAATTTTGTCTAACTAAAAAGGCCATTCGTCACACTGTGACGCCGCGTTATCGCCGCTCATCCTCAGTTTCCGAGAGTAATTGTATACAAAGCTATTGCTCAGACTTGATCGATTAGTTTTCGTCTGTCGTGAATTTTTCCTATACATTTTACCCGTCACCGACGGTATCAGTTCGACATCGTAAAACCACAAAACTATATTATTTGTGAGAAAAATATAACACGTTTGAATTCATTTAAAGGTACTCGTCGAAAAACCATTTCCAGACAACAAAAAATACAACATGTACGATAGTTGGCGATCGGAATGGAATGGCTACTACAAAAACGGGTCTCACACCAGCAGCAAATACGAGGGCTACGACAGCACAACAAATTTATCGAGTCGGCATCATCCTGATTATGACACGAATTTCTAGTTGACGGTAATAAAATAAATTTTCGATCAATCTATTTCTATCTAATTCATTCAGTGCCTTAAATATGCCATCGAATTTCACCACCCTAAAAGTACGTGTCCATCTGAGAGTAAGACTATCGCGAGTGACTCTCAAGAGTCAAATTCGTCAGTGCACACCGTACAGCAGGGATAGGCATTTTTGCCTCGATCAGCCTCAATTGAGGTAAGACCCCCACCCGTGTCCATCCCTACCATACAGCAAAGTCACGATGTAGCTCCCTGAGAATCTCCACGATGAAATTGAAACGGCCACATACCTGAGAGGACTTTCCGAGAGTTGACTCTCACGACAATCTCCGAGGGCAAAACATTTCTGAAGTATTCTCAAATGGACACGTACCTTAACGTACACAAATACATAAATTTCTCAAACAATAAAAATAATATATTACCTGATATATTTTTTATGAAAGAAATATGTACCTGTTTTATATTAGTTTAGGTCTTTAGGTACATATTTTTCTGTGGCTTCTTGTAAAGTCGTTATTGACTATTGAACAAACGTTATCTTGTATTTTATTATTTTTTATTATCACAAACATTCTTTTCACTAATTTTATTACAAAAATTTTATTGTTTATTCTAGTCAAAAAATAAACGATCAACGCCGTAGAAGAGTTTTAGATTTTAAAATTACTCGCGATGTTTCTGTAATATAAACGTGTTTATTCTTAATGGTATTATTTTTATTATTATTTGTTTGAAAGACAGGTGTCCTTTTTGATCTTCTCTGCAGTTTCCTTCGCTTTTCGAATTACATAAAAATCGACAGTTTAAATACGCGAAAATACATTTTCACGTTACATACATGGTTTTAATTGTGTAGATAACAACATCTACTAGATTAAAATAGCTTGCTCGACAATGATAATAGTTCCATAACCGGTGATACTTTTGTTTCTTCGTTGGTAGTTACATGACGTCTCAGAATGCTCAAAACTTTTTGATACAAGAAGGAATGTCTACAAATAAATTTACATACGTTTAGAAATTTCGAGACTGCCATTAATATATAAGAAATAAAATGCTAATAAATTATTACCTGCTAGCTGGTTTACATATGGATAAATGGTCTTGAGCAATCTCATAAAATTCACCTACGCCAGGGTCTAAAAGCAAATGCAAACGATTTTATTTGTTAATGCGGCGATTACATTATAAATAGACTGCAGATTTCTTTGTATTTTTATTATATGCAAATTTGTGAAATGAAACATAACGAAAACATCAACAAATACTATCGACATTTCTATTTTATTTTCATCGTAAGGAAACATTTAATCTCTATGAAATAAACTTCTCTTATATATTTCGAATTTATGAAATAATCTATTAAAATATAAATTTGCATAAAGATCCGCAGCCTAGCTATGCATTATTTTCGTTGTTTCGTACCTGCGGAACTAGGAGTAACGAATTGAAATGGAACTTTTAGTGCAGTCACAAGTGTAGATTTAGTTTCACTAAAACTGACGATTTCTATAGGAAATTCCTTCATCATGTCCAGAAATTCTTCGTGTAATTGCAACAAATGCGGTGATTCTAAGAGGAACAGTATTTTTATTATCGCGCGCACGCGATATAATTAATACATATTAATTATAAATATACAGTTAATATTAGTAAAACATATTTGTGAAAGTAATCTTTAATTTTTCTTTAACCATCAAAGACTATCTTTTCGAGATCTATCATTCTCTGGTTCGGATAATTGACACTCTACTGTATATTGAAATTGAGAGTAATACAGTGTACAAATTTTCTACAAACCTTCACGAAGTTCTTGCACTTCTACCGATGGCCACACCAGCATCTGTGTTGCTTGCTTTAAAACTGCCATACGAGAACCTCGATGAGGTGTACTATAAAATATTATGCCACGAGTATTTTTACATATATTATTTTTATCGCCCTTCTTCCACTCTGTATGGAGAAAGTAATGATACGAAATCAATGAATTAACATTGTAAGCAAAGACATTTACTGAACGATAACAATTAATATTCAAAGATTGTCAAATTAACCAACCATCAACAAGCATCTTTTTGACTAGTAAACCACCCATTGAGTGACAGACCCATATCGTTGGTCGTATTCCAATACCTGCGGTTACTAGTTTTCCAACATATTCTCCACTTCTCTCACTCAAAGTGGACCTGTACAATAAAATCAGAAATTTTTGACTAACACTGCCATCGATTACATCTATAGCTGTAGGAATTATAAGTGATGTACAAAAGTAAAAGCCTTGTTAGGTTCAAATACAAATGTGTAATTCAATGTGTTGTGAAGATCATCAAGGAATTTTAATTGATAAAACCAAAAGTAATGGAGACATTTACTCTTCCTATTTAAAGCCACAACCTGTATCTACCCAGTAAGCAAAATGCTCCGCTCAGAAGTTGCCGGGAAGATGGAAGGCAGCTCGGTCCTGGCACAGTCCGAAATCCGTACCATAGACTTATAGAAATAGAGTGCGCAGCCTGTATTTACAAAGCGCTGACGCCTGAACAGGTCACGGAGTGAGTGAGTGAGTGAGTGAGTGAGAGAGAGAGAGAGAGAGAGAGAGAGAGCAATAGCAACAGGAATGCTCTCTCTTTCTAATTGACGAATTGGTGGGGAGAGATTCTGCAGAATCTACGCCGTCGTGCTGCTATCTTGCGGGGAGGCACAATTCAGGACCGAACTTCCTTCCATCTGCCTGGCACTCGGCAGGAGCTGCCGGGCAAACGCTTGGGAGGAGGATACCAGGCATCTGCGGACATAGGTGCCCGACAGAAACCGAGCATTTGGCTATTAGGGATATGTGTAGTATTATGTACATCGTAAATATAGCGTCACTACTATTCAAACTTACTTCATGCCTTCTATCGGGCACAAAGGGGTCCACATCGATAAATTTGAATCATAATTCACTCCAATGACTCTGATGTATGGGACATCTTCGGGTAGCCAGTCTTTAGGCCAACATTGCGTTCTATGCCTCCTGTCGTGTTCACATTTTTGCATACACGCATTATCCCTAATATATAAAATCTTTAAATATACATTATGTATTTCCTTACAATAAATTAATTTATTATTAGGAAATCTCTACCAGCTACAGGAGTACGGTCCACACGCGTTCTGATTAGCATTTTCAGGAAAATCATCTAGGATTATTTCAAAATCTTGTCCTAATTTATCCCATTCGTGCCTTCTTAAATCGTACGCTAAGTCCCTTAAAAATTCTTGCGATTGTTCGCCTATCATGATTGATAGGTTATCGGCTGCTTTATCCGCCACATAAGGATCTATAATAGGTATACAAGTTATTTTTCATACCGATTACAAATGTTAGTAAGCGTTATCGCAAGTAGCAATGGAATATTAATATACGAACAAGAAATTTGTATTATTCATGACAATACTAACAAACCTACAACCCCATGAGGAGGTATATCTTCATCTCTTTGTCTCCACGTTATAAATACACCGCCGAGAAGTCCATGGAGAAAAACAACATCTAATTTTGTATTTGTTTTTGTTTTATGTAAAGGATGAAGGAGATAAATACGCCTTGGATATTTAATATGTTCTGTTTGGTATACATCCAAATTTGCCAATGCACGACTTGCAGGTGCGGACAATCGTATGTCAGGATTACGTGACCATTCTACTAACGTACTAATCCACCCTAAACACAGAAATCTATTAGAATAGTGACCAATATTTTCAAACTGCTGCAATTAGAATTAATTTACCGGCTTGGAAAACCTGTTCTAAATATTCCGAATGAAGAGAAATGTTAGAAATGATCTTCGCGAGCAATATACACATGTTAACGTTGTTGTGAAAAATTTTTTTCAACATCATCAATACCGGAAGTCCTCCCGCTTCCACAATATCTAAAAATAAAAGCAATTTACGTATAAATAGAGAGTATCTTTTAGATCTCTAAGAGTTTGTTTTAGATCATTGTACCTTTACTATATTGTTCGAGACACGAGTGGTGGCACAAAGCTTGAACACAGTTCTGTAATAGATCCTGATCCCATATTACAGCCGGGGAAGTGGCTAATCCTAGGCTTGTTAAATCGTGTTCGAATATCAAACCATCCTGTTCGTTTCATACTTTGCAGATAATTAAAGTGTACAGAAAATAAATTACATTACGACCGTCTAACCTTTGTATAACGGATACTTACACGTTGCGAGTCTCTGAACTTTTTATTTAAGAAGTAAATAAGGCATGGATGAGTATTTTTTGATAGCGTATTCAAGTGAAGAAGCAAATAATGTACTTTCTCTATTACATCCTAGATAAAATTATCTGTTTGTTAAATATTTCTTTATAGATAAAATTTCACCGTTGCGTGCATATTGAAAATTGTACGTACATATAATTTATGCTCTACATAATAGTATGGCGGCTTTAAAAAGAACCTCGAGTCAACGTTTCGCATCCTTGCTAAACATACCGCTGTTCTGGCATCCAACATTTGTGCGATATGACGATAATGCCAATCTGTAATTTTTATTTTTTATTTCAAACCATATTCTATACTAGGGCTGTTACCTTCCCGAAGCTTCGACTCTTCGAAGATTCAAAGGGAACAGTGAAGGGAACTTCGAAGTTCGAAGCTGTGTTGCCAGATGGGTGAAAAGTGGGGGAAAGCAACGATATATGATGTATTCTATACAATTATGTTATTATTTGATAAATAGAAAAATACCTTTTAAATATTGTAATGAATTTAACATATATATGGCTTTCAATCGTTCCATTTGGTCTCCGTGTTGAGCCATGTGTAATAATTTATATGCTACGTTACGGGTTAATGATTTCCACCATTTCATTACTATATGACTAAAAGAAGGCGATTGTACTGGTATAGATGACTGTAAATTTTCAGTTTTTCGAAACATAAACACATCTAAAATCATGAGATTAATAGATTTTTATATATGGTTACGTTACAAGATTGTTGGAAACATCGAAACGTTAAATACATACCTTTATACCGGGGATCGTCAATGTAAATGTATTGTGCGTGCGTTTGCTCCAGATTTAAGACATTAACAGGTACAGTAGACCGTAAAATTTGCGACACATGTCGTAATTGGTACATAAACCAACAGCTTCTATAAAAAATGAATGACAATTGTTAACAAACGAATCGAAAACTTAAAAAAAAGGTATAATGTGTGTGTGCAAAAACTAACCCCATCACAACGATACAAATTCCAGTAGATTTCAGGTAGTAAACATATTTCTTATAAGTTTGTAACCTCATCGTAAATATCGAAAAACGATTTCGCTTTGTCATAAAAGCAAAATGCAATTATACAACTGTTTTCTCGAAGATATTATAAATATAAGTTTGTTAAATGATGAACATAATTGTCAAATGTGTCAACAATATTTCTAATATGTAGTATCCTTCAATAACTACCATACTACTGCATACTACTTTCTAATAATTTTTGACAGACAGCCCTCTCTGGTTCTGTCACAAAAGTGATGCACTGCCAAAATATGCAAAATATGACTTTTTATTTGTATCACTACTGATCACTAATCACTACACAAGAAGATAATATCACTACAGAGTACAGAGTACGTACTACAACCTAACTAGGTTGAACCAGTGTTGGGATATTGGGCGGGTTGCACGCGCATGCGCGACCAAATGCAGGAACGTCTGTGCGTTCTACAGTCCTGCTAAGCAACAGCTGGAATGCTTCAAAACATCGTTAAACCATGCGACACTATGTACCTTGGCCTTCGCGGGTAATAACGAACAACTGTTATTGCCCTTCCCCTAAAACCTTGCGCTTCTGAGACCTTTTCATAAAAAAAACATTTTGCGAAATTATGTGGGGTGACTATGGTACCCCAACTTTGTACTTGACTGTCGCTAGAATCGTCGCGCATGCGCGTGCAGCCCACCCAATATCCCAACTAACTATTTTACAAAATTTACAATAAATCAATATTTTAATAGAAATTTACATTATCGATGTCTGTCTGCATTATCGACATTATCAACATCCGTCACAACTTCTTGATTAGGGCGACATCACACGGAATGGGTACCCGGGCAACCAAAAATCCCTAGTCCTACGGACGACACTGGCGCGGCATATGCGCGCACAGGAGGTCGTCCAAAATTCAGTCAGTCCAACCTTGAGCAGCTCCAAGCGTAACTTGGACAATGATTTGACGATCTCTGCCCTCGGCCGGCTTGGCTCAAAGCACGCCTGGTTAGCTGGGTAGCCAATGGAATCGCGGCTGCGCTCGTGTACGAAATACGAAAGGCGGCCTCCAGCCTCAACTCTTCAATCTTTTTGCTTCCCATTTTGTACCCTACGGTACAGTACGTCCACCGAAGTACTGACGTTTCGCTGTGCATGGCCGACGTGTGCATTCCGAGGTTCGCATTCGCGTGGTACCTGCTGTGTCAGAATAATTGCATTTAAAACGTTAGAATCGCGGCAAACACCGACATCGCTGATACGAGAGTGAGTGGAAAGCAACGAGCCAGAGAGTTTCGTTTCGCTGTAAAGCAGAACGAGAATTCGTTTCCGAACACGTTCTGTCTGACATAATCCGGTATAAACTGGATTGAAGCAGATGCATCGATAAACGGATTGATCATTAATTTCAGGAAAAAATTCGTGAATTCGAACTCTCGCGGCCACTCGAACCACCTTTCTGGACCTCGTTCTTCGTCGGTGGTGGTAGATTCATTTGGTAGGAACCCGTAAACCACGACCACGCGACAGAACGCGCAGCAATGTCCAACGAGGAGACTTCTGCCGACCGCAATGTCGAAATCTGGAAAATCAAGAAACTTATAAAAAGTCTCGAAATGGCTAGAGGGTAAGTAGGTCGAAATTTACGTTGATGCGTCTTCTCGTTATCAACTGTTCGATTTTCTATTCAAACATATATTTTCAAGTCTACGTGGTAAATCGAATGCGAATCTTCTGCGAATGAATTTCACGTGATACCGTCAAATACAAAATTCTATCTCCAACAAACACGTCTGCGCTTCTTTTATAATTCTATTTTTTCTTCTATTTTCCATCATATCCGAAAAATATGCTTCTTATCTCAGTGTTATGTTATTTGCTAATACAACCTTACGCAAGCAGATTTTCCTATGATTTGCGAAGGATATTTCTAAAGTTCTGGAAATTTGTTTGGTAACTAAGTTTTAGCAGTTAAAGCTGTTTAATAACTGTTCAATGAGAAAACGCCAACACAGAATGCCAACGAGAGGCTAACGTTGCTCTCAATAGTACCGAGCGCAGAACAAAGCATTCTCATTGAACGCTGTTAGCTTTCTGCCAACTGGTAAGGAGCCTATTTAGTGGGCGAATCGGTGACATCTGAGAACCGTTAAAACGAGTGGAGAAATACTCCACCCCTCGAGAGCAAGGAGAAAGTTTCTTCCACTGCTGAGGGCGTTTCAACGAGCCTAGGTTCTGGCAATCGTCGCTTTTACGACCAGTCCTTTGACCCGACTGCCTAGGGTACGCGCTTGGGAAAGATGGAATTTCCACATCCGAAAACTCCCTCTTTTCCATGCACCGAGTCCGCTATGTTTGTCTACGAGTTTCTCATTTGTTTACATTACTTTAGAATTAATACAACATTTTTAATATACTCTCCATCGAGATAAAGACGGTTCGAGCTTTCTTAGACTGTCTTCGTCTTGGTCAGAAGTTTTCAATTTGTCTAAACAATGAAAATGCTTGAGCTTTAGAGTGGTTTTTCATTTCTCCGAATAGTTAATATTACTAACTTCTAAATGGGACAATTACATAAAAGCAGCTGATATGTTTAATTAGTCAGCATATTAAGACTCATTTGCACATGTGTACGTTTCATTCGCGTGTATAGATAAAAATAGCAGAACTAGGATTAGAACTTTGGAAACATCCTGCACGGTATTGTTTACTTAGAATGTGATCCTTGCATAATATAATATGATTTACTACAGGGTGCGCCATCTTTTTTGTCGGTATGTGAATATTGAATAAATTTAAAAAAAAAAACAGTCGATTTCCATATATGAGGTATTTTTATTTAATTGGGTCCTTTACAATTTATTTGGACTAGTTTTTGAATACAACATCAATCAAGTGGCCGCCTTTATTGGCCAAAGCAAAATGTGCCCTTTTTGCTGCGTTTGCTACTTTTTCGAGCATCTCAGGCGGTATAGCGATGATTGTGGCACGAATGTTTGCCTTGAGCTCGTCAATGGTCTGAGACTTGCTGGCGTACACTTTGCTTTTCAAATAACCCCACAAAAAGAAGTCCAGAGGTGTCAAATCTGGAGATCTGGGTGGCCAGTCAATGTCAACGTTGAGTTAACACAACTGAACGACTATTTTCAATGTACAGCGTCACTATTTTGGCACGTAGTTTCGGTGAGAAGTGAAACATGGTTAAAATTGTACTGAATTTAACGTTTCAGAAACATGTTTACTCAAGTCAATCGGTTGATGAATGTTAAAGTTATTCAATTTTTACATACCGACATAAAAGAAGGCGCACCCTGTATAATTATCCAGTATTACAGAAAACTGTGTTTGTTCACAGGAATGGGACAAGCATGATTTCACTGATCATCCCACCAAAAGACCAAATATCCAGAGTAAGCAAAATGTTGGCAGACGAGTTTGGAACGGCGTCGAATATTAAATCACGTGTAAATAGATTATCTGTTCTGGGTGCAATCACATCAGTCCAACATAGGTTAAAATTGTATACTAAAGGTAATTATATTTATCGAATTGTTACAATTTTTCGTGACTATATTCTGTGTTAAGAAATTATAAATCTTTTTTTACACAGTAAACATATATGTATAGAGTTGTGAAGTAATCGTATTATGTTCTTTGGTTATATAAACTGTTTATTATTCATTTTAGTGCCTCCGAATGGCTTGGTTATATATTGTGGTACCATTGTGACAGAAGAAGGAAAAGAAAAGAAGGTCAACATTGATTTTGAACCTTTTAAACCTATCAATACATCTCTTTACCTTTGCGATAATAAGGTACTGTCTGTTATATACGACGATACGTATAAATTAGAGATCGCGGTTTTGGACGTGTACTAAAATACACGTGTACACGTGGTACGTGAACCGTGTAGTACGAATTTAAGGATCCGTGAATACGAATCCGTGAACACGGGTCTGCGAATACGTGTGGTACCCGTGTATTTTAATTTCACAAATATTCGTGTATTTATTTTACATGTGCATTTTAATGTTTGATACAGAACTCCGCTCTTTGTGTTAGATTTTTCGTTGTCGACATAATTGAGGCGTCTCGTTTTATGTCATTACATGCAGTTGTTATGCGATTCCGAAGTTCAAAAAAGTATTGATAAACTTTTGTTTAAAACATTTTTTAATTGCACTACCGGAAATGCCTAGAAAACGGCGATCATAACTTAACGCGTAGACCCTGTATATTGCCGTAGGATTTTGATTGTAGTTCAAAGTAATAAACCAAATTTTACTATTTTCCAGTTCCACACCGAAGCTCTCACAGCATTGCTTGCAGACGACAACAAATTTGGTTTCATAGTAATGGATGGTAACGGGGCACTGTTCGGTACTTTACAAGGAAATACTCGCGAAGTATTACACAAATTTACTGTAGATCTTCCAAAGAAGCATGGTATATAATTAATTAGTAAAATTTTTCGCTATTTATACAGAGTGTTCTAATTTATTTAAGACATTATGATAATTCATGAAATTCGATTTTAGGTAGAGGTGGTCAATCCGCACTCCGTTTCGCTCGGTTACGTATGGAAAAACGGCACAACTACGTTCGAAAAGTTGCAGAAGTGGCAACTCAACTCTACATTAGTAACGACAAACCTAATATTGCCGGTTTAATTTTAGCGGGTAGTGCAGATTTTAAAACAGAACTTAGTCAATCCGATATGTTTGATCCAGTGAGTTTATACGATTACCGTAGTATATACTTTTAATGTAGATTAGACATAATTATGTGTTTCACTTTTTAGAGGTTGCAAGGAAAAGTGATAAAATTAGTAGATGTTTCATACGGTGGGGAGAATGGTTTTAATCAGGCTATCGAATTAGCTGCAGAATCCTTACAAAATGTAAAATTCATCCAGGAAAAGAAATTAATTGGTAACTATATACTTGCCATAGTATACAATGGGTAGTAGTTTCTTTTGAATGTTAACGATTATATATTTTGTATGATATAGGTCGTTATTTCGACGAAATCTCACAAGACACGGGAAAATATTGCTTCGGCGTAGAAGACACATTAAGAGCACTCGAGTTAGGCAGCGTGGAGACCCTGATTTGTTGGGAGAACTTAGATATCCAACGATACGTTTTAAAGAATCATACAAACGCAGAAGAGAAAGTCTCGCATCTAACACCGGAACAAGAAAAAGACAAAACTCATTTCACTGACAAAGAGGTGGGTTGAAAAATTCGATTCGGATACCCAGTACACTTTGTAATAAACAAATAATATTGAATATTTTATGTGTGATTCAGAGCGGGGTAGAATTGGAACTGGTGGAGTGTCAACCTCTACTCGAATGGCTTGCAAACAATTATAAGAGCTTCGGCGCCACCTTAGAAATTATTACAGACAAATCCCAAGAAGGTTCACAATTTGTAAGAGGTTTTGGCGGCATTGGAGGTAAGTTCACAGCTCTATTAATTCCGTAACGTTACTAACTTTAACTGTACTGAGAGAGTAACGTACATGTGAAACAATAACACAGTCCAAAAAATTTCAACTTTTTGGGGGGGTTTCGATTCTCACTATGAAATTCTTGTAGAGTTTTTCGCCCTGATTCCGAATCTGTTTTTACTTTTTCTCCTAGATGCACAGTTTTTGAGAAATTTGAGTTTGAAAAAATGACATATTTTTCAACTTTGAACAAATATTGTGATGTTATTATAAAAGATATTGAATTGATCTTTACAGCAAAAGATTCCTTAGACTTTCTCCGAATACAGTGATATCCAATATTAATACATTATGATTGTTTAAACATGTGTAGACGGAGAGACACCCCTTTTGCACCAATTTTTGAGGATATTTTTGAATTTATCTCAAAAAATACGGGTCCAGCGGAAAATCGAACTGTTCCACGCGATAGAGCAGACTTTTATCTTGAGGAACCCCTCTTTGAAGTTTGAAACGTCGACGTTTTTTTCGAATCAGAAAGCAAAATATCTTCGCGTGGCATAGTTCGATTTTCCGCTGGACCCGTATTTTTTGAGATAAATTCAAAAATATCCTTAAAAATTGGTGCAAAAGTGGTGTCTCTCCGTTTTTAATGTCCATTTAAACAATCACAATGTATTAATATTGGATGTCACTGTATTCGGGAAAGTCTAAGGAATCTTTTGCTGTAAAGATCAATTCAATATCTTTTATAATAACATCACAATATTTGTTCAAGGTTGAAAAATATTTCAAAAACTGTGCGTCTAGGGGAAAAATTAAAAACAGATTCGGAATCAGCGCAAAAAACTCTATAAAAATTTCATAGTGAGAATCAAAACCCTTTTTCGCTGTTGGACAGTGTTATTTGTATTCGTCTATTCGATGTGTGTACTAACAGAAAGCTGGCAGATTCCACGTTAACTAACTATTCACTAAACGTGTGCAACTTAGCGATTGTATATAATATACAAATGTTTTAACATCTCGTAAAGTGTAATTCAGAATTAGGGATTATTCTTGAACTACTTTGTTGTTAAGTGTCATATTCTAACCGTAGTCCGAATAGAATAGTGTGTGGTGTTGAAAAGTTACAAGAGAGGTTTTCAAATCAAAACATTACACGAGTTCATAATAATATTGAAAAAATGGTATTGAGAAAAAGTTGGAAACATTATTATTAATTATGGAGTATATCTTGATGCATAGGAATCCTCCGCTACAAAGTTGATTTCCAGTCACTGCAGGCTGATGAGCCTCTTGATGATGTTGACCTCGATGATTACTAATTTCATCTGTGAAATACTCAAAGTTGACCAGGTAGCTCTTTCTCTGTCTTGAGTGCATTCGTTTATATTTCGTGTATCATAGAACATATTACTTTCAGAACTGGACAAATTTATCAAGGAGAATTTTACTTCTCTTATTAGTATATTATATACACACACATATATATATATATATATGTATATGAAATGAAAGAGCCGAGTAATTGTACATATTACTATTACTGTATGTATTCTGTAATGAAAATTTATGAATTATCACACGTTTGTACATTCGTTAGTAATTAGTAAGTTGATCAAACATCATGTGTCTATATTTTCAATGCAAATACAACATAATGTTTTACTGCGACAACACTAATAATACTCATCACGAAGAAATCCATATTTCTAACCGAGATTCTAATCTGTCTTCTTCATATAATCGCAATTACCGAACTCTGTTGTATCGTTAATATTTATCACAATAATATATTGTAAATATACTTGATAATATACTTATGTGTTATACGATAAATTTGTCCAAAACAATTTGCAATTTCTTCTGTTGAGTTTCTCACTAATAGTATAGTCCAATACTTCTGTGCAGATCTGTAGTATATACGTTTCTTCTGATGAGTTTGAATGTGAATATAGATATGTTTAGTTGAACAGTTCGAGGTATAATATTTATTTTCACGAATAAAAGGCCTGAAAAACTTTGCTGTCTTTTTTTCTTGGTGGTACGAAAAGTTCAGAAAATCTTGTATATATATAGGATATGAAATGTTTTTGTATTTCGAAGGCGGTGAGTTTAAATCATCTGTAATATATGCCACTTTTATATTCTTACATAATATTAGGTTCGTTCGTAATACATAAGAATTATACAGAGTGTACCATGTAAAGTGTTACAAGCTGTTTCCCCTCACAATCCAATGAATAGGCAACGGATTTTACGCATTTAAAAACATTAGATGTATTTATAGATACTGTTACATTATTTTTACCTATTAAACATATTTTGGCAAAAAATAAATCTCTATTTCATTCCAGTATGTTGCAATTCAGATAGACAATTTTTGTTTTGCATAAACTCATTGCTCTAGCTTCCCAAAATAGTTCAAATCTTATAGTCCAGTATTTAAAAAGGTATTGTCTTTTCAAGAGTGTCCGAATATTAGTGACTAGCTGCTAGATTATTTACCTTGCCCGTAAACATATTCGCAAAATCAGTTTCAATTGTACGCTATAACTCTATAGCTATGCGCAATAAAAAAAACGTTCAAGTAAATGCTATTGAGTTTAATGAGAGGTATATGTATATATATCACGATAACAAAAAAATCAATAATACTTTCCATTTCAAAAAATATTGGGTCCATGTAACCATTTAATTTCAAAACATAAAAAATTCAGTCGATATCTTGATCAGATTTCGAGAAAACTTGTAACATTTTATCTGGTACACCCTGTATATTACATGATTAGAAAACAAAGTTAAAGATATAGGTGCAATACATAGTCAGCATAGAACAAAAATACAGTAAATCCTCTGTAATTTATCGTAGACGGGAGTCCCGTCGCGGGACACTATTTTTTTAACCTTCAAAAGCCGAGGTGAACGTAGAGAAGGACAACGCGTGTAAAGAGAGACCGCGCGCGGTCGAAGCGATAAGCGACTGCGACTCTCCGCGTCTCTTTCTTTCCCATATGCAGTCCTTCCTTGCGCCCGGAATGTTCATACCCCCTCTCTGATGACCAGGGCAGTTGCGCGATCAGTCTACGGTCTTAGTCTAGGGGAGTACTGTGCATCCGTTTGGATCAGTAGTGCCAGATGGGCGCTAAACGGCGCCCAAATTCTCGCAGATACTCTCCTTCTTTTCCCCCCTTGCACTATCCTATTCCATCACCAAACAACGTTCCCCACTAAGACCGTAAACACGTTGCGCGTGCGCGATGGGGACGCAACAATGAGAGAGAGGGTACATCATATCACCGTGATTCCCCTCATCTGGTAGCACTGGTTTGGATGCAATCTGGTCAGTCTGGTCCGAGACCCAAACGGGTGCCAACTGTCAGCACTGGTTCATTGTTAATTAAACTTTGAACTGTGCCGGCAACTGCGACTCTCCGCGTCTTTCTTTCCCATACGCTGTCCTTCCTTGGGTCCGAAACTGTTTGGTCTTATTTTAATCAGAAAAATGCCACAAAGATATTGGTGCAAGTTCCATAAAAAAAAAAAATGAGTAATAATAAAAAAGATTTTATATTGATGTTACATTGTGAGGACGCACGGGCCTTTGAACTGTGCCGACGACTGCGTCTCTCCGCGTCGCATTAGTAGAGTCTCACACCGATATACCCGAGCCGAGATCAGATTACTACAGTGGAGGGGATATTTTTTTGCGTTTATCGTCTACAGCCTTTTTGCGTTTGTAGAGGATTTACTGTAGTTCTGTTTAATTGAATAAATACATTATTCTCATTTTACACTTTCGATTTGTCACGTATAAATTCAAAGTCGACTACACCGCAAGTTATTCGTTCGTACGTCGAGTGATTTCTATTTATATAAAATGGTATCTCTTGAAAATTATTATTAGTATAAGTAATTTTAAGGCTTTATAAAATTATAGACATTTGGTGTATTAGAGTGATATATCGTAATCTGTACCAATAGTTGCGATCATGCTTATTAATCGAAACGAACAAATTATTTGACAGAAATTCGTAGTGTTCTATATAACGTATCTTCGTATACTCAGACAAATGAACCAAATACATATTTAGACCGTACATATGAAAAATACGTATATATATATACATCTGATTTTCGACATAATAGAAAAACCACTGATTTCTTATTTCATTCTGCCGTAGACGTACCTATCTTGGAAATTTGTTGTCATTTGCATGTAAAGCTTCTTAATACTTATACACTCAATGCTGAAAAGTTTTACCATTTATCCTCGAACATCATTTTGTTATTGTTTGTTAAACATATATATTTACTGGTTTTATAAAACATTTACTTCTACTTCGTCATATTTTCCCCAACATTTTATGTAAATTTATTGTTTGTTATTCGAGTAGGCACTTATCAAGTATCTATTTATTTATGTATATACTCTCTTTGAGTCATATTATTTACTAATACGTCTAATATATTTTTAAACTCCCAACAAATAAATTATCTTCGAAATACTAAGCACACGCGATACATGTGTGTTAATAACTACGAAAGTGATCTAAGTGAAACATTTCAAATATCAAGTCTTTTTTATAATCTAAAACTATTACAATAATTTAAAACTTTTTTTACTTCATATAGCATCGATTCTTATGTCATTACTAGACTGCGGATCTTTATGCAAAATAAAAATATTTCTCATTGATTGTGGAAAGCAGGTATAATATAAAAATTGATTTCATCCCTTAACGACTTTGTTACATTAGAAACAACATTACAGCATTCTTGAATTTTTTAAATATTTAAAAAATATTATTTAAATTTCTTCATAAATGCATAAAGGTTATATTCGTACAATATGCATATACTTATGTCACTTTTGTAATCCAGCAAACATTACATTATATAATTTAATATCTCATATAAAAAAAATTCATAATCTCACATTCCGTAACAGAATTAGAAAATATTTCTTCAAATTGCGTATCTAGATTATTTTTATTTGTGAATGCTTTTTATTACCGCTTATTTAAAAGTACAAGCATAATTATTGATTGCTGCATGCTACACAATAGGCAAATAGTAATTTCATCACCAAAGGAAAGGCTACGCTTTTCTGTTGTTCGAAACTTCGTGTAAATTAGTACAATTTTACGCACTCATGTGTACGCAATCATAACAAAGCTAAACATGGAATAGTACAGTTTTTGGTGATATAATCAGTAACTGACTAATAAATGTTTGCCTAACAAGTAGCTAGGCTTTATAGTGTATTTGGTCAAGCATAAGGTCTAATTGATGGTTTGTTTTTATTAGCTTGCATATTGGGAAAGGTATAGTAATTGCTTTCTACTAATTTAGTGGTGACAAGAAGAAGCAGTGAACTTGAGAGTCCATATTACGCCTTTCTACTGCATTTTTCAAATCATTAAATTTATTATTTGTGCTTTAGAATGTTATACATTGTACATCATTTTATTTCGCTAACATAGTGTTCTCCAATTTATTATTAACATCTAGTTACACTTATGGGGGTCTTTTCCAACAGACGACGCGATGCTCGACAGTTCCACACTCACACACCGCTAGACCACGTATACGTGCGCGAGGATTGCAAGGGTCCGAGATGTGTCTCCTGATTTCTTGATAATGCAAAGACGAGGTTTTTTAGTAGTCAAAGCAGCTAGATAAAAGATCAATCTCGGACGCTGTTTGCCTCAAAAGTCGTTCTTTTACGTTTCCGAGCAATGGTTTTGCAATATTTAGCTGCATGTTGTCCGTCAGAGGACGCTGCAGTCGCGCCGGCGCGGCGCGGCGTACTAACCTCTCCGACGGGCATCATGCAGCTGAATATCGCTAAACCATTGCTCGGAAACGTAAAAGAACGACTTTTGAGGCAAACAGCGTCCTAGATTGATCTTTCATCTGGCGGTTTTGACTACTAAAAAACCCCGTCTTTGCATTATCAAGAAATCAGAAGACAAATCTCGGGCCCTTGCAATCCTCGCGTACGTATACATGGTCTAGCGGTGTGTGAGTGCGGAACTGTCGAGCGTCGTCTGTTGGAAAAGACTCCCTTATGTTCGAATATTAAACTTTCTATCGTCTATTTTTCTTAGTAAAAATGCTAATATCTAGAAAAGTAATATATTTTATATTGAAACATATCGACGATTATTTTTTTAGTCGAATAGTATTTTATTATCGCATACTTACTCCTGCCTTATAAGAACATTAATTTTTTCTCTGTAGTATTTTTTTTATCCAGATTAGAACCTATTGCTTGTCGTGCGAATAAATTTTTCAAACTTTCTTTGATTATGACTTTGAAATTATGACACTCATTACATGTATAACATTCATTTAGTCTTACAATATTATTAACTATATATTTATATACTTTTTATGTGTCATTTTGTGTTGCGTTAGCAACTATTTACTTTTTGTTTAACTGCATTGCATAAATGTATGCATTGTTTTCAACGACAGTGTTTTTCTTTTTCAAGTCAAGTCTTTTTCTCGTCAAGTCTGAAAATGAACAGGTTGTATTTCGAATATTGAAAGACACTGTAAGCGATATCTCATGCATGATCATTTATTATACCGAAGCTATTTGACATTATATTTATACAGACAATCATAAATTCTACGTTATTATTCGTTTCTACAGAAAATACTTGTCCGTCCTATAGTGTCATCTGTAATATATTGTTACAATATTTTGATTTTTTTTTCTTGTGTTCATTGATTATAGATTAAATAATCGAAACAGTAATATCTCGTCCACTAAAGCAGTATTTTCAAATATGTATTTTACAGGTATATTGCGGTACAAAGTGGACTTCCAGAGTATGCAGCTGGAGGATGTCGAGGTTGATAGTTTTGATCTGGACGACTATTAAATCTGTGCAACAACAAACAGTTCTTTTAGCCTCCGAAGAAAACATCCGTATATGTTCTCCCCTGATAAATTAACACACGATGCAACAACATGTGTAATACAGACATCCGCAACAGACACACATACGGACACAAAATATATGTAAACACGAAGATAGATTCACACACACACACACACACACACACACACACACACACACACCATGAAATTATTCATTAGAATTCATTTAAGCACAAGATGCGGCGCGCCGATAATCCATGTCCATGAAAATAAAGGCAACTCGAAGACTGTGACAGTTAATTAAGCCAGCTTGATACCTGCCTATTCTCACACAACATTACCTTGTATTACAATTATAGTCTTTAATTATTCACATGGATTTACTTCAATAATTACACGCGCTATTGTGCCGAATACGTTTGTACAGTAGATGATTTAAAACAGGCCTGGGCAACGCTGGCTCGCGGAACAGATGCGGCGGTTTCTCCTCTTCGCCACGTACACTCCGACTCTATCTTCATTTTGCTCACCACTACTACGTGTATAGTCAGTAAGCAAAGTGCTCGATTTTGGACGGGCATCTGTATCCGCAGAAGTATCGCTTTCTGCTGGCAGAAAAAGCGGGCAGTGTTCGGGCAGTACTGCCTTCAATTTTGATTCTGCGCGTCGCACTGATATTAGTGCCACAGACGAGGTATCTCGCAGTGGTGCCAGAGGGGGGTACCAAACGTTGCCCAAATTCTCGGAAATACTCTCCTCCTTTCCCCCTTTCTCTGTCCTATTCCATCACTATCCAACGTCCCCCACTAAGACCGTGGACACGTTGCGCGTGCGCGATAGGCACGCAACAATGAGAGAGAGGGTACATCATATCACCGTGATTCCCCTCATCTGGTAGCACTGGTACCTCGTCTGCGTTAGTGCCCCGTATAACGCCATTCGCCGCATAGGGTCTGCCCATAACAGAGCGTTGCGGGAAGGAAAACGACGTCTTTGGGAAGCAGTGCGGCAATAAATCTCGAGCGAGTCGACGGCTCCACAGCAGGGAGCAGGGCTAGGTAAAGACAGAGCCCAACTATCAACAGAGCCCTGCTCCCTGCTGTGGAACCGTCGACCCGCTCGAAGATTTATTGCCGCACTGCTTCCCAAAGCCGTTGTTTTCCTTCCCGCGACGCTATGTTATGCGCAGACCTTTAGTACGACCGTGCTGCCCTCTTAAACGAGGGCAGTACTGCCCGAACATCTGCCCACTGTTTGTGCCGGCACACCCTGCCAGCATAAATCATACTTCTACGTCCGAATAAATATCGCTTTATGCTGGCAGGGTGCGCTGCCCAAAATCGAGCATATTGCGAGCATCCTCAGCTTCGAGCGCCTTCTGACAGCGTAATGCTCGCCATCTGCTTTCATCGTACAATTGCAGGCTGTGCTCGATATCTAACACACAAACGACATTTACCGAGTCCTTTAATTTTTATGATAGGGACGATTCTCTCGACTATGCCGAATTCTTTACCTGTACCTGAATCGTCTCTATCGTAAAAATTAACCCTTAGCACTCGAATGGTCACTCATTGTTTGAGATGCCACTAAAAATTGCTATAACAATATTCTTCATTATTTATATGTAGTATCTATAATCAATTACTAAACATTTAGGCCCGCTACGCACATCCGTTTTTCTAACGTGCGGCGACCGTGCGGTGCCGGAATTGCGGCCTGAAATACATAGGATTCAATTAGGCGCTGCATATTTGTTTGAACCGTAGTTGCGGCGCCGCACGTTATAAAAACCGCATATGCAATCGTCAGAACATTATTGCATATCAGTCGATGGACACGTCCGTTATTCTGCCGCACCGGTCGCCGCACATTAGAAAGTCGGATGTGTGTAGCGGGCCCTAGGTGTTGTGCAGTGTAGTCAGAAACAACCGAAACCGGTTGTGTTTACCTCTCCTCCTTTTACCCTTCCACTAACCCATTTCAGCACCATGAGCACACTCCAACGCAGACTGACCAGATTGTATCCAAACGGATGCATGGTAGTGTCCTACTTACCCCTTCCACTATCCTATTCCAACAATGCGCACACTCCAACGTCCCCCACTAAGACCGTAGACTGGTCGCGCAACTGCTCTGGTCATCAGAGAAGGGGTACACATTTTTGCGTGACTCCCCTCATCTGGTCACACTGCTCCAACGTCCCCCACAAGACCGTAGACCGTAGACCACGGTGCCCATGCCGTATAGTCTGGTCTGCTTATCAGAGAGGGGGTAAACTGTATTCCCCTCGATTTCCTTGATCTGGCGACACTGGTGTTGTATGAGTGCTACCAGATGAGGGGAATCACGGTGATATGATGTACCCTCTCTCTCATTGTTGCGTCCCTATCGCGCACGCGCAACGTCTACGGTCTTAGTGGGGGACGTTGAATGGTGATGAAATAGGACAGTGGAAGGGGAAAAGGAGGAGAGTATTTCTGAAAATTTCGGCACCGCTTGGTGCCCATCTGACACCACACACACACTGCAGGTACTATACCAATTTCATATCCATAAGATTTAAAAAATCATAAGGAATTGAAATATTCTAGGTCGGAAGAAATGTTTAATTTTCGAGTTAAAATAGCTCCGAGTGCAAAGGGTTAAAGGAGTTGGTAAATGTCGTTGGTGTCGGTTCCAGCGAGGATCTTATGTAGATTTACACGTAGTAGTGGTGAGCAAAAATGATGGAAGAGTCGGAGTGGACGCGATGGGGACTGACTCGTTGAGCAGATGAAGAGGAGAAGCAGCCACATCTGTTCCGCGGGCCAGCGTTGCCCAGACCCGGTTTAAAACATCATGATTTTACAGAAAATTGATGTTTGTCATTATATCGTGAATTTTTGGGTGGAAAAAATATAGAAGCTAAAAGAACAGAGCACTCTAACGGCGAAGATGTAGCGTTATTTTTGTTCAGACACAATCACAAATAAGCTGTAATAAAATGATTATTATAAACTTGAAGTTGCGTATCCATGCATTCTATACCGATTACTAAATTCATATGAATAATAAAGAGTTCTGTACATAAACTTAAATTTTTAATGGCACTGTTGCCTTAGACATAAGTTAAGGTCGTGTAATATCCCAGGAAAAAATAAAATCTTTCCGTCTGATCGAGTGATACACATACATAAACATAAGAGATAATTTTCGTAATCTATATTAACTTCGCTGGTCCCCGACTCTTATATTTTGTACACTCACAAATGTATATAAGAAACGCTTCGCATGTGTATCAAGATATCTTTTGATTGTTACAAACGGCGCACTCTATTAGCGAAAAGGAAATAATATCTTCTGCAAATATTTACGTGGCAGTTACTCGAAACCAGAAGAAGAAAGAGAACGCAGAGAAAATGTTACAAAATTATTTTAACACTGTTAATTTAACTGGCTTATTCATATGATGCCTTTGTAATAAACAATAATATGTATGTATAAGTGTAGGAAGAATGAAACGTGCAATTTTGGTGAAGTATCTTTTATGAAATATCGCTGTATACTGTATAGTATAAGAAAAGAAGATTCCTGTGAGTTTTGTGAACTCCTTTGGTCAAACTATTCTCTTGTTAATTGATAGTACACATAGATATTATTTATACTGTTTCACCTAGCGGCATGAAGGGAGCAAAGCTTTACCGAAAACTTCATCAAAATAGAACGTTCAGGAACAGATGATCCAGCTTATGGTATATGCACAACGAATTCCGAATGATGGTTTAAAAAGTATTGTATCTGTGTATTGTCTTTCTGAAACTGATGTGTTAAATGTCGGCTTAATGTTTCTTGGAACTTTTATATGTAAACATTCTTTCAATAGGTATCTATAGGTAATTATTTATTACTATATCGGTGCGATTATTTCTTCTGCTTAGCAGAAGCTTGTTTTAAGTACGCAAGTCCTAGTTCTGTAAGAACACGATAAACGACACTTCGAGGGAGACTAGGATAAGCCTTGTAATCTATGTATTCATCTTTCATTTTCGTTTGTCTCAAGACGTCGTCCATTACATTTTATTTAAACGTGTCAATGACGTACTTAGATTATGGCTTACCTATGATCTCTTCAATAAGCATAGTTGTATAATATGCTAACAAATTCATAACTTTTTCTTCCTCTTTCTTGCCAGTTTGTATTCTCATGTATTGCACTACAAAAATATTTTTCTTTCGTCAGGAATTACTTATTTATATCCGAGAAGGCAATACAAAAATGTGATTGTTACAAAATTTTGATTAATCAAGCTTCTTCAACGTACGAATTGAATACCTCATATTTGGTATATGTATTACCCAGTCAGCCAGGCCTGCCTCGAGCAGACATCGAGCACAGCCTGCAATCGTACGATGCCAGCAGATGCACAGCAGCTGTGTCAGAACACGCTCGAAGTTCAGGATGCTCGGAATCTGCTCGATTTTGGACACACACCCTACCAGCATAAAGCGATACTTATTCGGACGCAGCTGCACCGCCAGGGCGGCCCCGGCAGATTCCGAGCTGTCTCGAGCGGCGTTCTGACAAGATACTACCCCCCATCTGCCCGATAAGCTGGACTCGCTTTCTGCTCGGGGCAGGCCTGGCTGATTGGGGTTCTATGAGGTGATAAAAAGGGGGATATTGAAATAATGATTTATAATAACCATGAGAAAGTCCATATATAAAAATTCTTGTTGTCGACATTGAAATTATCATCTTGGAAGAGGATACGTCTCTATATGTATACGTTATTAATTAGTCGATATAGTTGTCTTTGCTATCAAACCATATATTCGTCACAATGTATATTATATTTCGATATACGTAATCCCTTTTAAGATTTGTTTTTTTACAAGAGAGACTTGATGATCTGTAGTTTAAAACCATGCTAGTATTCCACCTTAAAATTGAACATTATTTATATCCCTCCTTTTTCACGTGCGCATTACTTTAAATTTATAATGAAAGAAAATGAACATGTCGTTAGTGTCAAAGTTTAATTATAGAATCTGAATAGAGTTAAATATGAAGAATAATGAGTAAGTGAAAAATACAATCTATGTTTCTCATGCAAATAAGTTGCTATTAGGGCCCGGAAATATACAAAACGTATGCTACCACGGAGCATTTTAAAAATGAATAATTATAAATGTTTAATATTAGGTTAATCGGAAAGTTCCGTCCATCTAGCGTTGAGTAGCCGTAGCTAGAACTGTCATTAACTAATGTCTAGAGTAAGGTTAACTTTTTAGTTTTGACATCTTTCAATAAAATTCAATACATAAAAATAATACGCTTGCATCAATAACATGGACGACCGCAACTTTCCGATTGACCCAATATAAAAAATATATATATATATATATATATATATAGATTTGTAATTATACATATACACAGGGTGTCCCAAAATTTCTGTTACACGGGATATCTCTTTATCCATCGTGTTTAGAAAAAAATACCTGCAATGAATTTTGTATGGTTTTCAAAGCTCTATAGAAAGGTGCATTTTTTAATATTTTATTTGACGTGGTGAAGGTCATTTTAAGGTCAAGTTCACTTTTTAAAATGGAAACATAAATTTTTTATTACACCAACTTATTCTTTGAGAAAAAATAAGAAAGTTTTATTCGAAACATTTTTCAATTCGACAAAAACTTTTTAAGTTATTCAATGATAAAGTCATAAGAAGTGCATAGTCTAATCGTCTAATGGCGTCAAATTGGGAGAGCGCGCAGGCACTTATATTATTAGGCCTATTAGGCACTTCTTCTGGTGTCTACCATTGAATAACTTAAAAAGTTTTTGTCGAATTAAAAAACGTTTCCAATAAAACTTACTTGTTTTTTCTCAAAGAACAAGTTGGTGCAATAAAAAATTTACGTTAACATTTAAAAAGGTGAACTTGACCTTAAAAATGTCCTCCAATGCGTCAAATAAAATATTATAAGGTTTCTATAGAGCTTTGAAAATCATACAATTTTCATTAGAGATATTTTTTCTAAATACGATGGATAAAGAGATATCCCGTGTAACACACACAGAAATTTTGGGACACCCTGTATATATATGGTGATATACTAAATAGATGATAAACAGTATTTAGTGTGATTACTCCGTGATGGATTTGTGATGAGCGATATTTCCAGGCTCCAATTATAACTACTCTCTTCGCATTTGCAATTTCATTAATATTTCCCTTTTACACGTACATATAAGGATGAGATTTCGGTTGCATACTATAGTGAAAAGAATGTGTCGTTAATTATTGGTAAGACATGTTCACGCGCGTTACTAAGTGCAGTTAAATAGAAAGGTTGCCCAATCCAGTCTATCATCGAACTTTATTCGTATTGGTAAAACAAACGGATATTAGCATAATATAATAAAACGGAGTTGCACAGTGGGACACATTTTATACCATTTTTATACCTGGTTGTAGCTAGAATATTTTTGCTTGGTATATGTACGTTATTATAGTTGAACATATTTTTTCTCTTTTAATATTGCTTTGAAAATAATATTAGTCTTGTACAAATATGAAATACCTTATGACGTTAGGATTTTTTTATATTTGTCTATCTTATACAGGATGTCTCAAAATTCCTTGAACATCCTAAATGGGAGGTTGCCTGAGATCACTTGAAGCAACATTATCCTTTGCAAAAATGACGTCCGCGGCTTTGTTAAGGAGTTATTAACGAAAAACACGGTGCAACTAGAGATCGCGGTTTTGGACGAGTACTAAAATACATGTGTACACGTGGTACGTGAACCGTGTAATACGAATTTAAGGATCCGTGTACACGAATCCAGAAACCGTGCACTCCACGGATCTGCGAATATGAATCCGTGTACACAGATCTACGATCACGGATCCGTTCCGCGACTGTTTTCGAACAGCCCCGATGTTGGCAGCCCCGTTTTTGAATCCGTCAGTGATGCTCAGAAAATCAGAAATCTCTCCTCCTTTTCCCCTTCCACTATTCACCTTCCCTATTCCACCGACACGTTGCGTATTGCCCCGTCGCGCTTTGGTCATCAGAGAGGGGGTACATCATATATCGTTGCTTTCCTCTACTTTCCTCCCATCTGGCAACACAGGGATCCGTGTATACACGGATCCACATTCACGGATTCGTATTCACGGATTCTTAAATTTATACTACACGGTTCACGTATCACGTGTATATACATACACGTGAAACGGGAATCTCTAGGTGCAACCAACACGCGTCTAGGTCGCGCTCTGATTGGCCCGTGTTTTTCATTAATAACTCCTTAACGAAGCCGCGGACGCGATTTTCGCAAAGGAAAATGTTGCTTGAAATGATCTCAGAAACCTCCCATTTCCGGATGTTGAAGGAATTTTGAGACACCCTGTATGCATTACAGGAAATACTCGTATTAAGGACAATAAAAACGAAGAAGGAGAATTACCTATATTATAAAATAGAGTATAACAGTTTCATAAATACAAAGGTTTAAACGCAATGTCACACGATTATATATATATGTAATGTATATTGTATATATACAGGGTGTCACAAAACTCCTGCAGAACGCGGGAATGGGAGGTTCCTGAGGTCATACGAAGCGACATTTTCCTCTGCAAAAATATTGTCCGCGGCTTTGTTTAGGAAAATGTGGCATCATATGACCTCAGGAACCTCCCATTTCCGGGTTCTGCAGGAGTTTTGGGACGCCCTGTAAATATAAAGTTTTACTTATTACGTAGGACATGATATTTATTATTTGCCATCTGTCTCTGGAACTAAGAGATTAAGACTGGCGTCTTTAATTGCCGAACCTAAATGTGATTCTTCGTCGCCGCGTATAGACAACGGAATAACATGAACATTTGTTTTTCTCTCATCCATCATCGCAGTCTTAATCCAATTTGAACTGCTGCATTTTATACAACTATGCGTAGGTATTCTGTCTAAGCTTACAGTTCTATTTCCGCAATCTGCACACTTGAAGAATCTCTTTGTTGCATCGGTAACACGCAACGGATGCTCCTGCTTTTTACACATTTCCGAAGCAGAAAACGACGTGTATTTACAAATTAAACACCTCACAGCTTTACAAGACACCTTGTAAGTAGTCAACATCTTCTCCTCCATTTTTTCTTTCATTTCCAACTTGTTGAAGTATTTCTCCTTTTCCTCTTCGTAAGACTCTTCGATCAGGTCGGTATGAGCAGACTTGGCTTGCAACATTTCTTTAAATTTATCCGATAACACATTCGGCCTTTTCGTTTCTTGTTCGCCACAATCTTCCTGTTCCCTTGCTCGTTTCTTCCCCTTTTCCAATTTTTCCTCTTTGTTCAATCGCGTTTTATTAGGATTCTTAGCTCTGATCTTTCCATTTTCTTGAACCCATTTAATTGCACTACTCTTTGCTATGTTCATTTGTTTTTTAGTTATCGGTTGTGACAAATCTATCGTCCCTCCGAGACAGCCAACACCTAATCGTGGATTAGCTAAAGGTGAACCAGAAAGCATGCACGAATCTTTTTTTCTCACGTCGCTCGATCTACCTGCATTTATCTTCAACAAAGTAGACGTTATAGCCACAGGCTTTTCATTCGACGATTGAGATAGTACAGCAGCTTTCCAACCCCTCGATCTATTTATCTCCTCAAAATTCTTTTTCGTGTCTTGCCCTGGCGAACCGATAGCTTTACATTTTGTATTGTCAAAGTTTTCAGTCTTTTGACTACCCGAGAGTAAGGCTAAGCGCTTGGCATTTTTCTCTTCTAATTGTTTATTTTTCACTGCGACAACAGCATGAAACTGTGGCATATTATTATTACCACTAAATGGCTTTTTCTGTTGATTCTTATTCTTCAGCATATCTATGGAAAACTTCTGCGTATTACTACACGCTTGAAGCTCTGCTCTACGAGAGCACTTCTTATACTCCTGCTGAACATGATAAACACAGAATTCACAGCGACTAGTATTCACAATTGAATTGCACGCCTCCCCGTTCTTTTTCACCGATTTACATTTTCCAAAATCCTTGGATTTACCGAGGATCATGATTTTCTGAGGATTATCAACGGACAATGTGGCTAAATCGGTACTATCTTTCGATTCTAAGATGTTCGGATTAAGAATGCCCACCACAGTCCCGACAGTGGTTTTCCAGAACGATTTGTACGCATTGCTGAACATGAAAACACATACAGTATTTATATTTTCAGATAAATCACTTATTTTCCATATAGAATATGCGCTTCCTTTCTGCGAAGTCTTTGTCGGAGATTTATTTACTAATACACCTGCAATTACCCAATCAGTATCCGTTTTTCCTGTGTTAACGTGAAATTTAATCCTCGATACCGTCACTGCTGTTTTATCGGTCATACGTGATTTCAACTCTGCGGAGGATATAGTCGGCGTAACGATTCTCAGTCCAAAACATGGATCGCTATAAACATCTTTAGATGTAATACTATTGTTAGTCGAATTGCTATTGTCAATTGTGTGTGTTCCATTTACATTCGTAGTTTGTTTCCCTGCACGAAAGTCAAATGATCGTGAACTTATTTCATGAGATGCAATCTTGTTTTCAGTCTTCTTAGTAACATCTTTCTTCAACAACGATTTTATATCACGACCATAACTAGAGTACTTTTGTTCCTCGAAGTAACGTCTGTCTTCTTCATCAGAAGAATCTAGATTATTGTCGTAGACTTCGCTTTTCCCCCCTAGATTAAGCAATTCGCTTTTATTACCTGTTTCAGGTGTACTTTCTAAAAAATTATAATCTAACTCTTTCAGTGCTGCAACTTTTGGTGGAGGCGGCGAAGATGGTTCTTCCTGAGTTTCTTCGGTGTTACCGTTAGCTAGTAGATCATTCAGAATATCGCCCACGTCGGAATCACTGTCGTTATCCATTTTAAAGTGCTGTAAATAAAAATCACTCGGTCAGTGTAAATACAATTATTTTCAAATATACGTTTTGCACTCCAAATTCACCCTTATGCAAATCAATTTCATTCTTCTGCAAATCTGTATATGTAGTTATCTATTTAACTTGTAAATCATACTTACCAAATTTCTTTATATATACTTAAGACGTAACAAAAATATAATATTGATTAGTAAACAAAATTACAGAGTTTCAAAAACATTCTTAATCGATTTAATACGTCATTTTCCGCACCGTTTCAGTAAGCACCAGGCTCCTCGGTCACTGTCACGCCTTCAGGCCATGTATATAATAATGGCTTTGGCCATTTTCCCGCGCTTTCTTACAGAAAGAAGCTATACTAACCTATCTATACCATCTACATACATATATGCGCAACTATTTATATATGTGTATATATGTATTATCCCAGCTAACCAGGCGTACCTTGCAGTGCCTCGATTGAGCCCAACTTTTCTCGCACATGCGCGGCGATTTCAGCCTCAGTAACGTAAGCTTCTTGATAAAATAGGGTTCCTTCAGCACCCCGCAGAATTTTAGAAAATTTATATGATTTGATTGATTTGATCGCGCATGCGCGAGAAAAGTTGGGCTCAATCGAAGCACTGGTGCCTTGAGCCAAGCCTGCCGAGCAGTAAAGCCAGATATTGGGGTGGGGGTAAGGAAATGATGTACCCTCTCTCTCATGACGGGGATTGAGTGGGGCGAATGGGAGACACGTGCGCTCCGCGCCCGACCAGTTCACTACGGCTTTGAGGCGTTTCAGGGGAAGGCACTGTGGAGTGCGCGCGCGCACGCTGCTGGAAGGGAATAGTGGAAGGGGAAAGTAGGGGAGTATGGGAGCTCGGATCCGAGCTCAATCTGGCGACACTGCTGCCGAAGGCAGAGATCGTCAAATCATTGTCCAAGTTACGCTTGGAGCTGCTCAAGGTCGGATTGGCTGAATTTTGGACGACCTCCTGTGCGTGCATATGCCGCGACCAGGGTTTGGAGTCCAAACTTTGGACATGGGCATGAGGTCGGCATGAAATCGGCCGCTGGACGCTGAATCTGCCTTTGTGGCAGCACTGTCGCACTGATGTGGCTGGCGAATATCATTTTACAGGGCATAAAATGAAATTTGTATGGGTATTTCGAATTGTCGAGAATGAATGTAAATAAAAGGGACAAGTGCTGTATATTTGGTACGATAGAAACTTACTTCGCCGACATCTGCCACATTAGTGCGACCTACCCTCGCTGACGGTGCTGCCCTGTAAAACGATATTCGCCAGCCACATCAGTCGGACGGTGCTGCCACAAAGGCATGTGGCCATGTCAGTGCGACAGTGCTGCCACAAAGGCAGATTCAGCGTCCAGCGGCCGATTTCATGCCGACCTATGCCCATGTCCAAACCCTGGTCCTACGGACGACCCTGGCGCGGCATATGCGCGCACAGGAGGTCGACCGAATTTGGATTTTTGGTTGCCTGGGTATATTATTAGTTGATTAACCTTACATTATTATATTTCAAATCTTGAAATCGAACAAAAAATTAATAATTTACACCTGATATATAGAAGCATCATTTATTATTTAAATAATTAATAGGAATTATACATATCAATTTAATGTAAATACAATTCTATTAATATCTAAGATTTTTAAGATTTATGGACGTTTGAGATAAGTTAACGTAAAACGGGACTATTTAGTATACATATACATATAGAGTTGCTACGTAATCGTTGGTTGCAATTAGCAACTCTATTTAGCAACGTATTCGCGTAGAAGTTGACAAGTTTTCAGCTTGTCAGTTTTATTCGTTCTATTCTCAGAAGCTGGTAGCAGTAAAAATTGATCGCACCAGAGAGCTGATCGCACTTATAAAATATTCACTTCATGAGTCATGACGACGACGACGACTGCAAAGGAGGACGTAGTACCGAAACATTTGTATAGATGGATTCGCGACGCATTTCTTCTTCTTTCTTTAATTTATGAAGGGGGATGTGTCGTATTCGTATATGTATGTATATGTAGAATATTTTCTTTTTCCGTCCAGCTATGTACTTCTTTTACTTAATTTCATTTATACCAAGGACTGAAACACGGTTCTGAAAATAACTGTTTCAAACTCTGATTGGTTTTGGATTTCGATTCCGGTTTCGGTTATGATTCGATTCTGCCCTTAGACTTATTGTTATACACTACTTTACATACATACACTACTGTGCAAAAGAAAGAAGCACTCGGCCATATTTAATAGGGAAGTTTTTGAAAAATGATTCCTTGACGTCACACACTTCAGCCAATAATTCGGCTAGAACCGAAAGTGCGAGTGGAATGACCCAATCGGGCGGCTTGCTGCCGCATTCCTTCTTGGCTTCACCAATTCATTTTCGTCGTAACTGCATATAAAATCTACAATCTGATTATTATTATTAGAATTGATTTGCTCGAAGTACTCGTCACGAGGAGGTATTGTGACCTGACAACGAAACATACAGAGTGGGGCAGTAACTATGTCCATTTTGAATATTGTCGTTATTTGTAATAATATGAAAAAATGTTATATACAAAACTTACACGGAATAGAGGGGGGCATATTGTGACACAAACATTTTCTGCGTAGGTGGAGGCATAGAGAAGATTTCAAGGTCACCGTGATTTTTTAAAATGGAAAGACCTACTTCCTGTATCATGAATCGATAGACCATCGAATTCTGAGTAAATATGTATTAACCTCCATAAGTCCTAAATCTAATAGTTAACGAGATATTATCGAAATAATTTCCTTTCTTCTTTGGATAATATCTCGTTAATTATTAGTTTTAGGACATATGAAGGTCAACACTTTTATACTCAGAATTTGATACTCTATCGATCTATAAAGAAAGGAAAATCATCTCTATGCCTCCACCCACGCAGAAAATGTTTGGGTCACAATATGCGCCCCTCTATACCGTGTAAGTTTTGTATATAACAGTTTTACACATTATAATATGGTAAATAACGGCAATATTCAAAGTGGAAATAGTTATCGCTCCACCCTATAAACAGTACAATATTGAGCCATTATTTTCATTCTCTCGGATTGAAGTTGCGTTCGAAATTAAGGAGAAACAGCGGCGTCTTTTGAAAAGCCGTGTAAGCTTGAAGCGCGTATATTCTCGCATGCACAGATTATTGAGCGAAATGAATAGCAACGGTACGTGCGTTAGCTTGAAATTTGTGCCGCAGTAACCGCGGCGTGCAAGTCATTTTATATTCTTTACGTAAGCGCCTATCAGTTGGAGTAGTCGGATTTAATTGCGATATTCCAGTGCTTATACTTTGGAAGTTGCATAAAAAGGTTTTCAGCGTGTTTACCGAGACGATCACGAAACACGAAACAAGGTACGGCTGTAAAAGCCGAACCGGTAGAAAAATTGAAACAGTGCTTGGTCGTGAATATTGCAGGAGCTGATGTGATTTTACGGGAAAACTTTTCGAAGAGAATCGCGGGAGGCGCAGTTTTGTCGTTTTCAGCGATGGAGAGCGCACCTACACCTACACCCCCGTCCATACGTATTAGGACATCCTTTAACATTAAATTTAGTGTGTTATTTAAATAACTTCATTGATTTCAAAGGGTTAAACAAGTTACATATTAGTTTTTAGAGGGTGTAAGGTGTAATACCTACGCCCGCGCCCGGGGGCGAAGTTAGAATATTGTTACACAGCATTCGCGCTGCCGCGAAACCTTCGATCGATTCGAGCAATAAGTCATCAATAAAACATTCTCGTTGCTGCTACACCTTACCGTATATCTATCCACCTTACTGCACGCGCCATATTACCTTCTACATTCTACATTCACCGTTTTAACTGGCCTCTGAGTGAGAATTGTCCTAGCAAAGTAAAGTTGTCCCTGTTTAATATGTAAGTTTCGCAGCAAATACTCGTTTCTATCGATTCTAGGCTATGCAGATTTCATCGGTTAGCATATTTATTATTCCAATCCGCTGCATTTTTTATTCTCGACACGCCTTGTATTTTCAATAATCCTCTTCCTGCTATGAAAAATCGATGGAAAAGAGAGGGGACGATAAGATTCTGTTTAAGAGCGACTCGTGTTGAGGATAAAGTAACTTTAGTGTTTTCTTTTTTCCTAGAAAGATTGTACGTAGTACATATTGCGTTCTATTTCTACGGCACAGAATTTTAGTTGGGCAGTTATTATGCAATTTAATTATGAAAATGGTGTAAGCTCATTTACAGCCCGTAAATATATATTATTTTAGTTAAATTCGCTTGAAAGAAATTTATATAATCACAATATTTACATATTGATAAATTAGAGTGAGAGTGAGAGCGAGAGAGAGAGAGAGAGAGAGAGAGAGAGAGAGAGAGAGAGAGAGACAGAGAGAGAGAGAGAGAGTGTAAAAACATTGCCAGACTTGACATAATTAATTTAATTTTTGAATTGACTAATATATGCTTGTCTTTAATTTTCTGGTAACAAAGAAAAAAATGGACTTGCACAACTTTCAAAATAGACGGTCCATATTACGGTATCGATTTAGCGTGGCAGAATGTACATTTTCTGCACAAATATGAAATAAAGAATATTTTCATTAAAAGTGTCCAGAATTAATTCCACCAGTGTGTAGTAAAATAATGAAAAATTTCTAGTCCGACAGGATTGCGTGCCCAGGCGCTATACATATGTGTCGAAATGGAAACGCGCTGACTATCCGTATTCGGACATCTGCATTTTCCGCAGGGTGCAGATGGTATCGAAGAACCCTCGGCCGCGCGAGCGGAAAAAAGAGAGAGCTATGCGTATTACTGCGTTCTGCTCGAAAAACTTCGTAACCATACGCTTTCCCCGTGACTAACAGGTGGAAGCCGTTTGGAACGTGCAGCTTTCCTCGAGATTAGCAGGTGGAGGATGCTACGACTAGTTGTGTGACGCGGATTATTTCGAACCAGGTCTGGAGAAGCCGCCTTCCCGTAGAAAACAGATGGATGACTTACATAAAGTGCGCTTCAAAGGGATCGCCTTTTTCCTTCTGTGCATCGTCATTAGCAAGAACAATCGTGACAACGCATAGTGCGTCGGAACGCCCAATAGATAGATATTTTCAACTGTTCTTCTATGTAGAAAACTGAGAAATGAAATAAATGCTGAAATACTACTTTATTTGAATGAAAGTATTGTAATTACTATATCCAATATGTACTTTTTATTTGAATTATACCCGACACTGCGTATAATTGACCATCCCCCACCCGCGGAGGAACATGCCGATGCGTTCGTTTGACAGAGCTCAGTTTTCTCGGCCGAGTTGGCCGTCAGCGTCGTCAGAGTCGGAGTCGGAGTCCGAGTCGGAGTTGAAGTCGGAGGAAAAGGTGGAATACATAGGTGGAATAGGGAGGGCTCGTCTCCTCTAGTCGCGTGCCTCACCCCTTGACCCCCTCGTCGTGCCTCGTATGTGATCCCCACCCCCGAGCAGCCACCCACTCACCTACCCCGACCCAGTAGCCCGCGGGCCACCCCACCGCGCCCCACCCCTGCGCCGACGGCGATCCGACGCGCGCGCACCCGTCTCGAGCGTCGCGCTCGTTCGCAGTCCGTCAGTCTATCGGCAACCTGCGTACCAGTCGTGTCGCAGTGCTTACGTAACAATATTATTATTATTCTTACTTGCCTGGCCGGTGTGTTGTTCATTTAAATCACGGTTCACGTTTTTTCGTTCAAATCGATCGGCTCGTCTCTTTCACTCGGTCCTGTCAAAACAAAAACCAATCGATCATTTTCTATAGAATTGTTTTCGTGCAATATATACACAACCACAAACTCACACACATACACACGATAATCCGTCTGCTACGAAGAGACTCGCGTACACATACAAACCACCATATGACATAGATGTGTATACACATACATTCGCGTCTAAACAAGAAGGATACGGGACGATCGCATGCGGCGCTCTCATAAAA
Source organism: Lasioglossum malachurum (assembly GCA_028455605.1). Classification (NCBI taxonomy): domain Eukaryota; kingdom Metazoa; phylum Arthropoda; class Insecta; order Hymenoptera; family Halictidae; genus Lasioglossum; species Lasioglossum malachurum. The sequence goes on from CM052315.1 coordinate 347,037, forward strand.
AAATACGCGCTTAACGTCTCCTGCAAATCGCCGTTACCTGTTCACGCGCAAGTCGCGCGGACACAGCCGTAGCCGGATCCACCGTCGCCCGCCGTCGCCGCCGCCGCCGCCGCCGTCGCCGCCGCCGCCGGTCAGCCGTCGTCGACGTTGTTGTTCCGCTCGCCATCGATCACCGGACACGATTCGACACTCCGGTCGCCGTCGCCAAACGTGACACGAGATACATAAAGAGGAATATACGCTACGTACCACCAGTCCAGTTTATTTACCGCCACCGCCGCAAGTCGTCCGTCGACAGATGAAACAAGTGTTGTCAACGAGCTGCCGCTGTAGAACACGTTCTCTGGGTTCGGCCCTCCTCCACGGGCACAGTGTATCGATTGCTCTAAAATAGACGCGTGGGAACACCTGCAGGCTACATACACATTCTACGTATTGCTCAGACCGTCTCACTCGCTCTCTCACACACTCACACACACACACACTCTCTCTCTCTCTCTCCCTCGCTCGCTCGCTTTCTCTCGTTGCTGTGCCCCTTAATACCCCCCTCCCTTCCCCTCCTCTTTCTCTAACTTTTTCTCTGCATTGGTCTTTCCTGACGTCCTTGCACAGCGTGTGACAGGTGTATCGAGAACGACGGGAACAGCCAAGTAGCACCGTGCCGTTGTAGGCCTGGAGGAGGTGGTGGCGGTGAAGGCTGAGGAGCAGGCGGCGGTGAAGAAGAAGAAACGTAACAGGAAGCGGAAGAAGAAGTGAATAGAAAGGAAGAAAAAGGGAGAGAAAGCAGAGAGAGAGAGAGAGAGAGAGAGAGAGAGAGACATAGATAGATAGATACGGCGTGTGCGCGCGAGTGAAACAAAGAGAAAGAGAGGGAAAAAGAGAGATAGGGAAAAGACAACGGAAGGAAGGAGGCGAAGAGGAAAAGAAGAAGCCGAGCGGCAGAGAAGGAGGAAGTAGGCGAAACGCCTGGGTTTCTATCTGTTGAAGAGTTATTGCCAGTGATACGTCCTGGAGGCGCCTGTCGTCTTCGCCGGTACAACCATAACGCCGCCCGCTTTAAAACGCCCGAGACGGGATACGGTGGACTCATCGCCGCCACCCGCTCGAACCGCAGCACCCGGAAACCCCGGACCATCCAGCAAACTCGCTTGCATCATGGACGCGCCGCTCTCACAGAGTATGGACTCCGTGAACACGGTGGCCACCGGCGAGGACGAGGTACGTACCGCAACATTGCCCCCTTGCCCGTGCCCGTGCTCATGCCCTGTGCCGTTAACGACGTGCATTACGCACCCATACCCACATACGAACACACACAGCGCTTGGCGCGCACGCCAAATCCCTAGATCAAGAGGCAAATAGCAAAGATTTCACCCTCGCAAGGTCAGGTCTAGTAACACATAAGTAGTATAGTGGGGTCTCTTTTAGCCCCGACAAATTAATTTCATAAATAGCCTCGTTTCTAATAAATTTCGGATAAAGAATAACACAGGATGGGAAGTAAACAAACAGATTTAATTGTATTCATATAAAAATTCTTTTCAAAAATCTCAAGCTGGGGTCCCCGAGACCCTCCATTACCTTCCGAGAGTTAACTTGTCGAGAAATTACCGTCCCCGAGATTTTCAGGTCACTGATAAATAGAATAATTCGTCAGGGTTGAGAAACTAAAATATTACCGAGTGTGTTGTTCTTGTGATATTCTGTAGCCTGTTCTTGGGAAGAAGACACTTTAAACACTCTCGTACATATTTAGTTAAAATTAGTTGGCTACTCGATTCCTCTGTTGCGAGTCTGGAGCAATGGGAGGGGGCAGGTGGTGGACATACGCTTACAGCTGTTGTGACTTGTGACTGTAAGCGTATTTCTTATATATTCTTTACAAAACAGAACACAAGTGTTTTATCTGTTTGTTCGCGTTTATAAAGTTTTGACACTGCGCACGGAAAGGTTAGGAAATTTGTTACGACTAGACTGCGGATTTTGTGTATTTATGGCAAAATGGGTACGTGCAATTTAAAGCAGGGGACATGTTCAAAATATTTAAGGACGTCAATGTACTATTTTCAGCTTAATAGGATAGTTAAGAGAAGAATACAATTTTTATTTGCCTGCTATGTCTTGCAATCGCTGCGAATACTTTATTTTGCATAAATATCAATATACAATATATATTTTGCATAAATACAATGTATAATATAAATAATAATGCCACTGTACGACGTATAATTGCGAAGTTCCGAGTATCTCATTTATTCATTCGTGTTGATGAACATTTGAAGATAAGGTTAGGAAGCAGTAAGGAATGCATTATATTTTGGAAAAATTCGTGTGCCAGTTGTCAGATTTTAAGCGATAATTCTGCGAGACGAAACATGGTATGAGTGCTGCGTTTTGGAATAATTTCAATTTCATTATCAAAAATCCCTTCGATCCGCCAATAGTGGCACGCGTAAGGCAGGAAGAGCGCGGACAGTGACGTACCACGCGAGTGAGGAACAGAGGCAGTGACTTTCTGAAATAAAAAAATGCCAAAAAGACGGACGTTAAGACTTTGGTTGGTTTTTCGTATACATAATAATTTTCTAGAGAAACGTCAGGGTATTGTATAGAGCTGTAAACATTTTTCATCGCAAGTATTGGTATAAATTAATAAATAATAGCTAAATAAGCTGCAATTATTACAGTCCTAAAGATAAGTGTTCTAATCCTTAAAGTTGCAAACGAATAATTTTACTATTTAGATGATAAAAGATTAGTACGTGTCCACATTTCTTCCCTAATAAATAAAACTTTAATGCATGACCTAGTTCTTTGCGAAAAGAATTTTTAATACTTCAAAGCCAGATTCAATAGTATCTGAGAATGTGTGACGTACAAACAGTTTAAAACGAAAAGAAATCTCGGCGCGATGGATAAGTCCATTATGAATACACTGCGTATTTTTATGCAAAATAAAAATTGTGCTCATTAATTACAAGCAACATGGGGTAAATGCGGATTTATTTCGCCTCTTAATCATTTTGTTGGATTGAGGATAAGGTGATAGCGTTTTCTCAAATTCTGCTACTACATTCAATGTTTCTTGTTTCGTTTACACACTTTGAATTACGAACGCATAAAATACTGTTGGCCGAACTCTTCCTCCGGGAAATTGAAAATTCAGTTTCATAGCTCTGACGTCTCGCCCTATTTTGGATCATCTGGTGGAACGTCTACTTTGTCGAACACCCTGTATGTGTCTCCCTCCATCCCTCAGTTGATCGCTTCCTCGTTTTCACCCTTTTCCCTTTCTCTCGCTTCGAAACGACACGCGCGCGCCAAAACGAGTTCGTGTATACCAACACAGGGATGAGAGGAGAAAGAAAGACGGAGAAGATAGATAGGTGAATAAACAGAGAGAGAGAGAGAGAGAGAGAGAGAGAGAGAGGTGTGGGGTGGGGGGAGAGAGAAGGAGGGAGAGCACATCCGGTATCCTTCCTTCCTTCCTTCCTTCCTTCCCATTAACTTACCTCTCGGTTACCCTCCGACCGTCCGTCCTACTCCCGCGCTCGCCATATTGCCCGTTTCTCTTGCGCCCTCTGCACCCGTTCTCATTCTTCTCGCTCTTCCTCCCTCTTTCCTTTCTCTGTTTCTTTCTCCCATCCGTTTCTTCCGTTCTCGGTCTCTTTCTACCTCGGCAATATCTCACGTCACGAAACGCGCAGGCGCACTGCACGGCTGAACCTTACGTGTTACCTACCTACCGATGTTGCTTGTATACAGGGTGTCCGACTTTGTACAATACTCAGTGCTGGGTACAATTCAAATAAAAAGTATTGGAAATAGTAATAACAATACTGATTGATTATTATCATACTTTTTTATTTTTATTAAATTTTGAAATTTAATTTTGAAATTTAATTTTAGGATTTAATTTTTATAAATTTTAATTTATTTTTATTAAATTTTTCCAAACACTCCGCTTCGATTTCCTAATTTTCCTAATTTTCTATAAAAAGAAAACCGATCGATTGTCACAGGGAACCGTCAATGCGCCATTATTGGCGCATTGCTAATCGTTAATAACTCAAAAAACGGAGTTCTTATTACAATTTCCTCCTTTTTAAGTATCAACACACACGTATACACAGTATAAAGTGTAAACGGTGAAATAACGGTATGTACATACCAGGAAATGTGGAACGATCATGCTTCCTCCACGCAAAATGAAATACATTATATTATTTGACACGTTAGGTATAGTGCATAATACTTTCTCTGGTTAATAATTCCTGCATACAATCGCTCTGCAAAATTACAAGTTGAAAGTAAAAGTACAAAACCAGACTAGAACGTTACGTATTGAATGAAGCATCAGATCGCAAATCGGGAATTTCGGGTAGCCGTACTCGTGGTGAAAAGACTATGTGAGAAAATAGCTATGGAAAAGGTGGAGGTGCGCTTCGTTATTGCTATAAACTTTCGAAATGCGTGTTGGACAGTGTTATCGTACGAGCGGAGTCCGGCACGATTTCGTGAACACCCTGTGTGTACATTAAATGGCTGTGCGTGAGGAAGTGCGTGTCTCTCGGTAGCATGTGCAGAACCATATCATTGGATAGTACGGCGGAGATGGCGGGAATTCGATCGTGTCCCACACACAAGATACAACATACAACACACAACACAACATACAACACACAAGACACAAGAGTGTGCCGCAGGTGACTCGTTTCCATCGTCCGTTCGATCGCATCGGTTGGCAGGCTGGCCGTCTGGCTGACTGCCTAGCCTGGTTAACACAGCCCTGGCTTCCTTCCTCGCAGTTCGCAGCTCGCAGCTCGCAGCTCGCAGCCGTGCACCTGAGAGAGAGTGACGCGCCACGCCAGACCACGCTTGTTATTGATTTTTCCGCAACGCGAGAGCCGCCGCGCCACGCCGAGGGCTCTCTCGCCTCCACGGTGTGCGTCACATCATATGGTGGCGGATTATGCTTCGCCACACGCCACACGACACGCGACACACGACACACGCGTAACCGCCAACCAAACGGTATATTCGACCCAAGTCCTCGGTGATCCATATATGCATTCCGAGTTTGCCGGTTCCCGTCAGCCGGATTCTCGGGTTAAATCTCGCTAACGCGATCCCCAGTGTACTCTACGCCGTCGATCGTTCAACCCGCCGCGCCGCGCCGCATCCTTATCAAATCACACCTGTACCTCTCGATTATCTCCCGCCAGACCGTTTATAGACTCGCTCGACGATTATCCTCGGTAAACAGACCTGCTTATGCGAATCTTTCTGCACACCGGTTTCAGATTCGTCAACAGGCTAAGCAAGTAAAGGTCGGTTTATCTTAGCCAGTCCAGGCCAGTCGGATAGAACCTTACTACCCTGGTTTTGTATCGAGTATTTCAGCTTTTTCGAAAATCAGACCCGCACAGAACGGAGAACAATAGGAAAGGAATATGGCAAGGAAAAAAGGAGTTTTCTAAAGCCAGACAGTTGACTGCTTTTGACTGCAAATGCTTTTCTTTGTCACTTAACTAGCCGTTTCACTAAAGACGCAGTCATAAATCAAAAATAGTGTCCGGGCACGGTCGTTGTCCGCTCAAACCCCCGGCCTTTGGACAACGAAGGAGCTTTTACCCGAAGGAGGACAAAATCCAGGGCCCCGCTATTTGCATATCTCTTGGACTGCACTGTGATTTCGGGTTAATACCACTCTTGTTCTTACCTAAAAACACTGGGGTTTCCCCCTTTTTTACACCCCCTTCCCGAAGGGGGGTAGTGTGGGACTCGGGGAAACAGGTCTTCGATTTCCCCAATACCCACTACATATTCTTAGTCCACACGTCACGGGGTTATGTCCTTTCCTTCTTATCGTTGAAGTTATGGTTAGCAACGCGTGCAGTCGAAAGTTGATGTTCCTGTTCGCCGGCAATACGGAAGAACGGGCGCGCTTTTAAAAAGAATCGTAAAAGGAAATCGAGCAAAACGATGGCCAAGTTTCCTGCTCGAGCTGGCCGTTCTCATTCGATAAATCACTCTTCCTGAACCAGATGACAAGCCGGTCGGTCATTTTCTTCGGCACGGAATCGCGGTCGCGCGACCGAATCGAGATCGTCGCGTCGTGGAAGCGTACGCTCTGCCGGAAAATAATTCACCGTAGAATCCAATCCGCAAGTGACAACTTTAAGAATTAAGCTGACAGCCTGAACCGCAAACAGAGCAACCTGCCAGAAATAATTGTTCGCACGTTGTTCCTGGGAACGAATATCGCGATACGGTTCGATATTCTGCTAGCTGTTTTCATGCTAACTTGATGCAAAAGCAATGGTAACTTTTGCTATTTCTCAAGTTATTTTTCAGAGATGTGTCGTAATACTCGTGTTGTATGCCAACGTCGTTTCACTCTATATGTATAGATAACGACCTAATAACATTTACAGTTGATTAGGCGGGCAGCACGGAGGTTTCTCGCATTATCGATAAATCGGCGATAAACTTATCAGCGGTTGCGTTTTCGGTTTACTGGTCTGTCTATCTCTCGTGCGGGCGTTTTGCGCCGGAAAATCCAAGCTCGGCCACGTTGCTATGTGTCTCTGCTCGCGGCGCGGCGGGGAAAATATAAGCCGCGTAATAAAAATTATACACCGTGCTCGTCAGCGCGGAGAGTTCGTAATTAAAATTTAGCCGGTGATCTTGAGATAAAAAGCGTGTACCGGTGAGGCTTTTTTTCGGGGGAAGTTGTAGAATTTCGTTTTTCTCCACCTCCTCCTCGATTTCCCTCTCCTCGACGAGTTCTCTCCTTGTTTTTCTGCTTGTTCGCCCTTCTCACCCACGCCTCTCCCCTACATGGACGCCACTGTTGCTGTCTGTTCGAGGAAAGCACGAGAGGAAAATTTAATTCTCCCAACACCACAGATAAAACCGTATTTGTTGCGTGATGAGCCCGAGCGCGACCGTAACGAGGAAACGCTTTTACATTTCCCACGGCTCTTTGGCCACGGTATCCACAAATGGGCTTCCCTTCTATCCCAGTTTTTCACTGTTTTCCCCCCTTTCCCCCCTTTCCCCCCTTTTTTCGTCCCGGTGATATACGCGATCGTTGTCGGATTTTCGGATGTTTTCGACAAACCGGGAAGCAAGATAACGAACGGAAAGTCAACGAGCTGACTAGATCTATAAAACATATATTTTAAATTTTCATTAAGGGCCCAAATTAAAAAGTTGAAAAAATGCCTTTTTTATGTTTGCATGTAACCTAGTAAATTATAATTTTTTCAAAATCTTTTATGCTTATCATTTCGTAAATCAATGCTTCGAATTGATTATAAAAAATCAGGTCGTTCGGCACAATTATAAAAAAGTTATTCTGTTTTAAAGGGCATTCTCGAAAACTTTCGTTACCCACTGTAAATAGTTCGATAAAAAACAAGTAAATAAAACACATTTATGTACTTGCAGCTCATTTCGAAGTCACATGTTTTTTATATTGCAATTATTGTTATAATTATTACGTATTTTTTTTTTACTTTTTTGAAATTTTTCGCGGTGATAAATTACTGAAAAGAAATAGGGCAGATATCGTTTTCTCGATATCAATCTGATGACGCGACGGTTTAGCCTATAGTCGGTTTAACGAACCTTGTCCACGACGTCGTCGTTTGGCGGTTTGGAAAATGAGACCCGCGCGAGCTTCGCGAGCTCCGTTCGCGGTTAATTAGTTTCGAACAGCCCGTTGGAATGTTTAATGCCTCCTGGAAGCTCCCGCGCGTTCAGAACATCAGGTTAATTTTTGCCGGAATGAGCGAAAGAGAGGAAGAGCCGCCCGGAAAAAAGAAAAGCCTGTGCCTGCCAAGAAGTTCAAGGGTTGCTTGAATTATTTTAATGTTCCTGTGCTTGTGTGGATTCGCGCGCGCGATCCCCGCGCGATTTGCATACTGCAGGCAGTTTTTCGTCAAATGCCGCATGCCAGTGGTAAATACAGAGCCACAGTGTACCGAAACGACCTGACACGGCGATAAAAAATCTGTCTTTGTGTTTCTGCTTTATATACTGTATTGAATTTTTCACAAGAATAACAAGAATGTGTCTATTCAAATTTTGGGCCATTCTTCCAATAATATAATACCCACAGAAATAAATTTGGTAGATACTTCCTCAGGGAAGCATCTTTACAAACTTAATACAGTAAATCCTCGATAAAGTTCAAAGGCCCGTGCGTCCTCGCAATGTTATACCGATATAAAATCTTTTTTATTATTACTTATTTTTTTATGAAACTTTCAATAATATATTTGTGGCAATTTTCTGATTAAAACAAGACGAAACACAATATAATTGAAGAACGTTGCGGGCACAAGGAAGGACAGCGTATGGGAAAGAAAAAAAGAGACGCGGAGAGTCGCAGACGCTTCTCTCCGCGCACGGTCTCTCTTTACACGCGCTGTCCTTTAAAGCTCAAAAAAGTAGTGTCCGTCTACGAAATATAATTTTATTTAAATAAAAATAAATGTTTAAAAAATACCACGTTTTTAAAACGGACTAAAAAGCATATATATATATATAAAATAATTTTTCCTAGCCCCATATAGGTTCCTAACCCCATACAGATAGTAAATTTTTAATAGCTAGAGAGAGAGAGAGAGAGAGAGAGAGAGAGAGAGAGAGAGATACTTGTAAGATTTAAAACGAAAGATGGGTGATTTGAAATTTTGAAGCATTGGTGCAGGCAGAAAACGACTAGTTAGGCCGAGTACATGAGAAAGAGAAAGGGTCCGTGGAATGAATGAGCGGGTTTTCTTTATGCACGCACCTGCACACATCAATGAAAGTTAACGCATTACGCGATACCACGGTGAACCCACAGCCACAGCTAAGAGGATAATGCCGTTACACTCGTGCCCGATAGCTATATGCCCAGTGAATTCGAAATATCTTTGTCGATTTTTTCACGGGCCGATGAAATTTTCACGGAGTTTCGCACTCACCGTAGAAACATGCGCACTTGCGCATAAATACATACCTACCGCCGATTTACCTACCTACCGCGCAGTTCGAACATCTGATTTAACTTGATTTATTTTGTAAGAAATAATTTTTCATTAATGCCACTACCGGAAATGCCTAAAAAACGGTGACATAACTTAACGCGTGGACCCTGTATACTGTATACCAAAGAACTCTCCGGTGACTCACTGCGCAACGCGACGATAAAATCTGGAAAAATCAAAAAAGGAAATATTTCCCGGGGGTTATACGCACGTTTGCGCAAGGAGCGCCAGTGGTTCCCGCGTAATCGTCGCTCTTGAGGGACACGGTTTTATTGTGGTTCTAAGCTGGTTTTCACATGCACGCGTCGTTTCGGAATAAGAAAACATATTCATCGTATGTGTAAAAATAAAAAGTATTTTTTTAATTATGTTCCCGGCGCGGCGCGGCGTAGCGCAGTCATCTGTTTCGCCTGTTGCTGTATCCGCCACTGTCACTGTTTCCCTATTATGAATGCCTGAAATACAATAGTACAGAGATCTGAAACGCTTGATTATTATTATTACATTGCACGAAACACACCGTAAATAATGTACATAAGTTGCATTCATTATTTCATCGTTTAGAGATGGATTGTATGCCTCATTCTAGAGAGAGGGCACAAAGCAATCTAATACGAACGTTAACTCGTGTGAATGGGACGTTTCCCCATTTCATTTCAAAAGCATAATGCATATGTAGGTTTTTCGCAATGCATAACCGAGTTGTTCGTTACTTCATTCGAAACATCAGAATTCTAGGCGCCTTCTATATCTTGCAATCGCTGCAGAACATTTTTATTCTGCAGTATAGTTATTATCGTTGAAAAAGCAGTTTTCATTCCCGCCCATTACAAGATTTGGCACTGCGGCGCGATATCGAGCGCGCACCGACGCACTTTCCAATTCAATACAAAATCCAAATAACCGTTGGAATCAATTCCCCGATTTGTTGTCCCGTCAATTTGAAACTGTAACAATTCCATTTGTAGCTGCCGTAATTACTCGGACCATAATGAAGCGGACACGGACGAAATTCCATAGCAGTAGTCGGGTCGAGTATCGACGCGACGGCCGGTTTTCACCGTACTTCTCCAAATTGATTAAAGTGACTGGTGTGGGCCGCGAGTGCAAGCACACCGGGGCTATTTCGGTAATTGTCAATATTTAAAAGTCGGATCCCTGTCGTTTGTGTTGCGCAATATCCAAAATAATAATCGGTCAGCCGAGTTCGCTTCGAGAAGCGACAGAGGACAGATAAAGACCCGACGCGACGCGAGTGCCATCTTGAATGACGGAACTCAATTAAACTTGCCAGCCACGAAATAACATCGCCGTGATTGGGATTTATAGCCAAGACGAAAAATAGCCTGGGACACCGCCGCCCCGGGTCCGGAAGCTGCGACCAACTTTTACGATCGAGCCGCTTCCGAGATCCATCATCGAAACCCTGCCAGCCCTCGTTTCAATCCGAAATGTTTCGAAAGTACCGCGTGGTGCAAGCGTACCTTTTTTATTTTTTCAATTATCTCTTTATACAATCTTTCTCAAGATATTCGTCGCATTTTTCTTATTAAATAACGAGTCGTTTAAACACCTCCAACGGGCTGTAGCTCCGTTAATTTGCAAAATCCTAGTCTAATTCTTTGAGAACATATTTTCGAGATGTTATATAGCTGTTTGTGTAAGAAAAAAATATTTTTCTATTTTTGAAAACTTGTTACACGAGAAACCACCTTTAAAATCGTGTCCACCTTACGATCTAGGAAATGTAAACAGAGGACAGTGTGAGAGCGTTCGGAGCATATCGGAAGTCTTGCTACTTCGACCTCGGCCGCACGTCCGTCGCCCGTGTTTACGCTCGCTGTCCTTTTCTACGTTCGGCGCAGCGCGGTCGGCGAGGTTACTAAGAAATAGTAGCACCACGCGATCTAAGAGACAGCACGGATCCGAGCGTTTCTCTTAGTTAGATCAAGGATTTACTGTATGCAGTTGGTCGTGTGTTTAGGTTCATTTATATCTTTCCTTATTAACGTTCTTAATTGTACTTTAACACTCACTTCGTCTGCTGCATCGATTTCCTTACTGCATCTAATCGAATAGCTACCGTTTTAATTAGATTACCACAAACTATTTAAGCAGTCAGATTGCTTTAGAATGCTGGGTCAGAATGGATATGCACACCGTTGTCCAAATTCCAGTGAAATATAACTCTCTGACAGTTTTTCCTGTTTTACAATTATATGAAATGTAATATTGTTCTCTTGTGTGTGTGTGTGTGAAATACAATTTTCATTTTTTACAGCAAGGGTTCTGTTAATTACGGCCCGCAAACCCTAGAAATGCGGTCCCGCGATGCCAAATCATCCGACATACACACGCGCACACACAACACACACTCTCTTGAATTCATAAAGTTAATTATCATTTTTACAAAAACATTAATTCTATTTCTTTATCTTATTAACCCTTAGCACTCGAGTAGTGACTCAGAGTTGCCACTATAGAAATTGGTATATCATTATTCAAAATATAGTTTAGATTATTAAATTCGATGGTTTCCAATAAATTATACTAAACATTTAAGTAATGACCATAAAATGCAAAAAAACGTATACAATGGAATTATTCTAGCTAAGAAGAAACGTTTAATTTTCGAGTTGAAATAGTTGCGACTGGGTTAAACTTATTTTTAAACTGTTTTCTCGTCCGAGAAATTGTGTCTTATATGTATGTAGTGGGTTAAATCCTTTCGTCGTAGATTGGATAGTTGGCCATACGAATCGAAACGAAAGAACGCAGACGGCGCGGCGTCGTTGAGCATCACGAAATTCTATTGGCGCTTGGCGATCCGTTTTCCACGGGACTCGGCGGGAGCAACGAATCGTCCCGATACCGAAAGCGACTTTGCGCTTTTGTCGTTTCCAGGAGATCGTGCGGTGACTTCGAGAATCGATCGCAGCGAGTGCCGGCATCATCGCGAGTGCCGGCTAGACCTAGACGGCACGTGGTCCGTGAGAGAGAGAGATAGAGAGAGATAGAGAGGATACCTTTGATACAAGCTCCCCGGCAAATCGATTTAACATGGTTCCTTATGCGCTGAAACGTACGAGCGAGCAAATCCAATTATTGGAAAGAAGAGCGGTCAAGAAAAGCGGATTATTCTTTGACGTGCAACGACTTCTCTCCGTAAGCCCGGGGTGCAATTGTAAATCTGGATCGCGCGCCGCCGCGACGCGCTGCTCGGATTCTCTCTTCTATTGTAAATAGAACCGGAGTCGATATATAAAACGTGCCACTGAAAATTAAATGGTTTCTTCTTGCCGTGGGACATCCACTTCGACGAATTATATTTATTAGAAGACAATGACCGCGATTATTAGAAGATTAGATTGACTATCTCACGCTTTTATGTATACTGTACTATTTTCTTTTTCTATTTGAAAGTTGTAGGTGGATGGGTTAAATCAGGCCTGGGCGACGCTGGCTCGCGGAACAGGTGTGGATGTTTCTTTCCTTTTCCTGCTCAGAGCCTTCTCCTGCTCCTTCTCCTGCTCCTTCTCCTGCAACATCTGTTTCGCGTGCCAGCGTCGCCCAGGCCTCGGTTAAATTAATGTTTTTGTAAACATTTGCCTACATATTGTAGTTGAATTGAAAATCATTTTACTGGTGAAATTGATGCCGGTGGTTCGATCTTCCGTTTCTTACTGATTTCATTGATTAAAAATACCTCGTCCGCATTAAGCGCGCTCCGCAAATGGAAAAACCACTTGATTAAAGCATCATGGCTGGTTTAACGAATCGAATTAGAGCAGTGCGAATAATCAGCAAGCAGACTTTTCACTGCTCGTCTATCCCAACGCGTAATGAAGCGGTCACCGACTCTGATTAATAAATCAGCGGTTAATGTTGCGACCATTTTCTATGCCAACGAGGTTCACCGGTCGGTTCGCTCCCTGACCAATCCAATATTATTGATTTACAACCCCTAAATTGTAATTCCGACGTGAAAGGACTCTCAACCTGATTTCACTGGCCATGAAAATACAATCTCCATCCTACATTGTAGACTCTACAACAGTGCTGGGCCCCTCGAATGCCTGCTTTCCTCACAAACTTCTCTTTCGTGCAGCGCGCACCTTCGCACTATGTGTGGTCTGGAAACCCGCTTTATCTTGCCAAAAGCATTTTAGCGTTATTTCAAAGTTAAAGGTTATACACTCCGCGACAAAAATATAGCACATTCTACAAATAAATGGTTTTTTAGCTTTTCAAGTAGTATATTAATTGTTTGTGACATGGATACTGGGTAATAAGAATAAAAGATGATCTTTTTAACCACGTTTTTTTTCTGCTTAACGATACCCACAGATGACTGCTGCGGGGGGGGGGGTAATGAGGGTCTCGGTACCTCCCAAGATTTTATGCGGGGGAAACGGGACTATATGATCTGTGAATATCATACAATATCCCTACCCATGCCCTCTAAAACCCCGCCGCCCAAGGCCCGAAGGACCCGTCGCGCGTCGCGTCGCCTCATAGACGTCCAAGGCTAACGTGAGTTGCGCGAGCTACTCTTCTCATTACAGCGCAGCCCGCTACCTCGAATCTTCGGCCACTCCGGTTCTTGTCTTGTATCAAAAACTTTGCCACCAACGGGATTCGAACCCCACTCTACCTTCTTCGTACTCCACCGCATTAATCGCTTTGCCAACCGGCGACGTTATCGAGTAAATTTTGGCCTGATCTGGTGATACTGCCCCATCGATGGGGTTTCCCCTATGGATACATCGAGTTGAACATATGCTCGTATCACGGTTGAACCCAACGCTAGCCTGCGGTTATCGACTGTATCGTTTCCCCGCGGGAAGCGTAAAAAGTTCGCCCGTTGAGAAAGTATTTTCTCCTGTTTGAGCAAAGAGGTCACGACGATTTGTTGCGGAACAATGAGGATCTGCCGGTGTCGACAGGGCGGCGTTACAGGCTTCGTTTAACCGATAAAAGAAAGAAGGTTAAACGCTTAACGCGGCAATTATCGATATCGGCGTTATAGCCGCGGATGAATTCCAACACAGTGTACTCGCCAGAAGCGATCCAAACACTTTAATCAGTGTATTTCGTGTTCGCTAAGCGACAAACAAACGCTCACACAACCGCATCACAGTGTCTCGTATATATAGGCAAACGTTTCTGTTATTTTCCTTGTATAAATAATAGACAGCGGATCTTTATGCAAAATAAAAATTTTGTACCTGAATTGCAACTAACTGGAGCGAAGTTGAAGTTTATGTTTTTTCTTAGTATGTTCAATCGATTGAAAATAATATATATATATATATGTAACAGTGTTTTTAAATTTTCATAATCGTTTCACTTTTTGAAATTACACCTATTCATTTTTGTCATAAATACATAAAATTGCTGTCCTTTGCACTTTCGGCGAGGTCAGCGCGGTGGACTCACGATCAGTCATAAAAAGATAATGTCACTACACGATATTTCTCCGTGCAGCACACAGCCGTTAGCAAAATAACGCGACTTTACTCTAACTACATAGTTAATATTGTCGCGTGGAGCCTTCATCTTCTTCCCCAGTCAACACTCGAATATCATATGTTGGCTTGCCGACGCAGTCGTTGATACCGTTGTTATCGCATAGGTCAGTGTCTAGCGTTGCCGAGAACGTCTCCAGTTGCACCGTTGGAGGCCGCAACTGTATCGCACGCGTAGTCGTGTTTATTTCGGGTATCGGGCACGTGCCATTGTCAGAGCTTGTCAAACAATTGCCTATATACTACATGTATACATATATGACCGGTTCTATCATTCGTCTCTTTCCACTAACCCTTATCCACGTTCTTTGGTGAGTGCTCGTATAATCGTGACTGTTGTCGTGGTTGGAGAGTAATTTTTTCATCCTGAACTAAGGGCCAACGCGTGTTTAAAATTTCTACGCATACTTCTGGTCTAATTATGGCCTTGGATTTAGTTATGAAATTGTACCCTAGTATTCCATCAACTTCTAGAGGAAAATCGTATCTAACCACGTGATTATTCCCTAGATTCACGCAGGGGCGCACTTGGGGGGAGGGGGGCCTTGCCAAGGCCGAACATGCGGCGACCAAATCTTGGGGTTATCCAACCATCTGGAAACCAGACACGCTGTAGCTTCAAGCGTCCAACCGCCCCGAGCCCAAGAGACGACGATTTTTAGGCGTTTTATGGCAAGGGACTGTATCGAAGGTACCCAGCTACGGACGGCAGTGTCATGAAACTAAGCGGCGATGGCAGGCTCATCGCCGTAACCGAACTACAAAAGTCACATACCGGACCCACAGCACAATAGCGATGTCCCTACCACTAAAACGTCGCCCAGCGCAAGCCTCTACAACAGTCGTTAGCTGAAAAGATTTTGATTGGCGTAAACCCATGATACCGACACGAACAATTGTGATTCGCGGGGACCAAGTAACCGCGCGCGCATACATACATATGCATACGTATGTATGTGCAGGGTCACGATCGATAAATCCAGTCGCAGCCAGAATTGTGGTAGGTTAGTTGTTTCCTTGCAGCAATAATGTATTTACAAGAGCATACGCGATCAAATGCGTGTGTCTGCTGCCCTACATTTTCGAACGACTGCTTGAAAATTTTAGAGCACAGGCTCTTGGTGTGCAATTTCCTGTTGCGTGGCTCCGGTTCGGAATCGAGCAACCGTATCTTACGAATTGCTGTTCCTTCGTTGCACTGCAATATTTATCAGATGCAAGACGAATGTACGCAATAACGGATAAAAGTACTCGTAGCTGGTGTATACGGTGCATAGCATAAAAATAAATTTGTATCAGGCACTTGTTTTTAGAAGCACTACCAAGTATTAGAACACCTGCTATGTCCAGAGAAAACGCGATGTCCGATCGTCTATCGATCATCTGTGGCTCTGCTTGACCTCTTATATTTCCAGAATAGCTGTTAATAAATATGTTTCATCGTCAATCGGCCAATTTTAACTCAAATCCATCCCTCCTTTCAGTTTCATACAGCGTTAGCTTCTGCGTGATGATGGATTAGCTAAATTAGTGCCAACATGGTACAAAACAAAAATCACTTGTAGATCGGTTAACGTTCAAGCAGATGGCTCCCTCTCTCAAAAATTTTAAATACAAAATGGTATTCCCCAAGTCACCGTTTTAAGTGTCACCCTCTGTCTTATGGCTATTAACGATGCCGCCACAATTAGCCCGAAACCCATTCAATTTTGTATCTTCGGTGATGATGTTACAATTTTATGCAGTCGCAAAAATGGGCATACTGGGCATAGAAAAGGGCATACTTCCGATTTTTTTATACTCTGGATTCTTACGTGTTTCGACGTGCTGATTACGAATATGAAAGCTAAAATTGTCGCAAATTTTATTTTCATAGCGAAAACCACGAAGAAACCATAAAAATCATGGTTTTTTATTTACTCCCGTAAATAATGGGAATTTTGAAAAATACTTCAGATAAAAGTTGTAGCACTATTTCAAATACTATTTTCCCCAGCTCTGGTGCACATAACGTTCGAATATACATGTATTAATTCCGGCCGCTGTAGCTTGAGAAAATGCTCGGCCTTTTTCGGGGAGGGTATCCGAAGCGAAACCGCAGGTGTTGAAGCCCTGGCCGGTACGCGACAACGCGACCGTGCCACCATGGCACGCACGGTGCACAGGAGTAGGAGCACAGCACAGGTGAAAATACGCGTACCACGTTAGCTGCTCGCTGCGCGCTGGTCCGATCGATGAATCGAGTCGCACGCGGCAACGCGGCACGTCAGCTTCGCTTCTCACCGGCGCGGCGCTCCTCGGCGCTCCTCGGCGCGGCATGGCAATAGGTATCACGCGTGCGTGTACCGAACGCATTGAATTTCGTACAGCACGGGGAATGATTGTATAACGATGAACAATAAGACTTGAGACTCTAGCGGGAGGGCATTATGGCAGAGCGGATGTTGTATAACGGTTAGCCAACCAAGAGGAACGAGACGGGAGCAGCAAACCGTAAACGCCACGAGCGTTCATCCTCTATCTCCCTTTTCTCCTTCCTCTCTCTCCTCCTCTTCTCTCTCTCTCTCTCTCTCTCTCTCTCTCTCTCTCTCTCTCTCTCTCTCTCTCTCTTTCTTTCTTTTCTCTCCACACTAATTTCTTCCTTTGTTCCTCGTGACACTCTATTCCTCATCCTCTTGTTCCTATCTGATACCTCTTCTATATTTTATTTGCTTTCTTTTTCTACGCTTTTACTCGTCCCTTGTTCCTCTCCCCTCTCCCTTTTTCTTTATTCTACCCGTGATCCACCTTTTTAGTCGGCGCACCTGCTCCGGACTCTTTCCGGCATTCTTATGGATTTGAAACTTCTAATTAGACCCCGTCCACGCAAACTTCTGTTTACGGGCGATATTACGAAAACGCGGATTACCGCGGAATTTATTTCTTACGACGAGCGTTTCGTCGAGCCAGCTGCAACGGCAACCTTTTCTACAGTTTCGTTCGAACCTTCTGTTCTACACTTCTATCGCGTGTCACGCATCGGCTTGCGAAGTCTGGGACGTCGTGTTCATTCCAGTTTATGGAACAACTACGTTAAATCTAACACTGAGTGTACCGAGCACAAAATGTCACTGGTATATATATATGTCGGTTGTTTTCTAAAACTTATATTACTAATAAATTGTGAACACTTTAATGTTTACTGATCCTATTGTTACACCTAATAATAAATTCAACAGCGGTATAAGCATAGAAATCAATAAATGAAAACATGAAGTAAGATTGTGCAGAAAAATCTGCAGCGTAAGAATTGCATTTATTATGGAAGCACGCGCGCGGCGAATCGATCGAGAATCGCGCGAGTTTGCGTGCTCGAACGATCGTTTGACGGTGACGGTGCTTCGCGGACGGTAAACACGCCACTTCCTCTTCCCTTTCTGGTGTAAATGGGAATAAAAATAAAGAAGAAAGAAAATCGTCGAAGCGAGCGATGTATCGCCGAGAAGAGGGGAGCAAGAGAAGGGATCCGTGAGGGATAATTTTTATCGTGAACTGCGAGCGTAACGGCCTCGCGCGCGTTTACCGCGCCATGGAATATTAACAACGAATTTATATATATATATATATATATATATATATATATATATATATATTTTCTCTCCTCTTTTCTTCTTCCTCTGCCACAGTCTGTTTATTATTAGAAAAAAAAAAATGTCCGCGGTGACAATCGATCGATCGCGCGCCAACAACGATGCTTCTACTCTCCCCTCCAGCGTTGTTATGGAAAAATTATGTCAATGCGACACGACTTTTTATCCTTCCTTAGCGTCCAATAAAACTTGTTCCCGTTTTACCCATTCCCCGCCTCTTGCGATATCTCCGGATTGGCGAGCACGCGATGCAACGAGGAAAAAACGAGGATTCTAATTAAGCGACGGGTTACGAAACTCGCGCCGCACCGGTGCCACAGTGTGTCAAATGGCCATTTTAGCTGGACGAAATTCTAAGTCGCGCCTATTTTTCTATATTTATCAATTAGTATGTTTACAGTTGTATAAAATATGAATAATTATTAAATTTTTATAACAGTTAGTTGTGGGGTTTTTTTTCGTTAATTAAACTATATAGTTTAAGTTATTTATGTTAAGATTAACAACGCAAAATCGCAAAAATTCAATATCACGTTGCCAGGTGTTCTCTCGAGCAGTTGTATACACTAAAAAAAAAATTTTTTTTTTTTAATAAAATGTAAATAAATAAGTACAAAAATGAAAAACGAATGAAGCAAAAACGAGCAAATCTCTAAAAAACTTTTTGTCTTAGTTTTTCGGTCCTCTACACGCTGCTGAAGTTTTGCCATTTAAATTCGGGACACCCTGTATATATTTTCTTAATTACTTCAATCGTACGTAAGCATAGAAAAAGATTAAATAATTATTTACAAGTAAAGTTCTCTGCTGCAACAGGACCAGGGCCTCTCCCAAATACTTTGACTGCAGTCAAATGCGTGTACAGTGTACAGGGTGTTTCAACAAGCAAGAGTGCAAAGACGAGCTACCGGTCAGCTACGCTGCGTAGCTGGGCGAGAGGCGGAAGGGTAAGGGGTCTGGCGAGAGAAAAATATGGTAACCCTGCTCCTGACTTCCTCGCGGTCGCGATGCGCGAAGCCTTCGCGAGACATGCGCTCTGCTCGCCGACGGGCGAAGCGCGTACTTTCTCCATGGTAACGGTGGATGCTGGTGGGAGGCAGTGGGCGCCGGGCGCTGTGGCGTGGACGTGGACGGTCTTGCCTCAATTGAGGCAAAAATGCCCATCCCTGATCTACGAGCGTACTAGTCCCCGAGAGCAGAAATGCGAGGGCTTATATAAATTATAAATACCCCTGCAATGACGGGTGATGCTTGTCAGTACCCTTGGAGCGAACATTCGCATTTTGTCAACGTTCAGTTGATCGTGCGTATGTTTGGGCCCTAAACCAAACAGCTATGTGGATTTATCTAGGACGACTCTGTGCGTTTATCTAGGACGATTCCTGCCAGAGATGATCTTGAACATCTGTTCGTCATCCGTAACAGAGATATGGGTGTTAAAGTGTTAATGAATGCACACTGGCACTTTTGAAATAAAACAATTCTTTATATCACGGCGCGGGCGGAAGTTCTTTACTAAACGAAATCTTAGCTTCGACTGACGATGGAAGGAAAACCGTTGGAACCCCGGAAGGAAACCAGGGCCCCTCGTTTAGATTAGGCCCCGCAGTCCGGCTCTTGAAACAAAGTATCAAATGGGTTACTTTGAAATCTCTGTTTAAAAACGATTCTGAGATCGTTGGCTCATTTTTTACAACGATTTCCAACACTATGTCACACGATGATATGATTTATTGATGTTCGTGTGAGATGATATATGGGTTTTCACAATAATATACATTGTTGTTTTAAAGAGCTTTAGAATTAATATAAACAAAGCAGCGTTTGTATACGTCAGTAATGTGAATATTTTGTTTTCTTTTCTGTTGCAGGTGAGTTCTACGTCCGCAATTAGACCTCGCAGAAACAATGGTTAAGTAATCAAGCCAGCGAACCTTCCCTCGTTTATTTTACAGCATCAGAAGTATACGTGCGCTGCAGTTAAAGCATAATTTCAATTCTCAACTTCGAGCCGTACCAAATAGAAGCTTAAAAATCTTCTTTTTCGATTTTGTTATTGAGGGCGAGTTGTTGGTTTATGATTAAAGTTGCGTTTAGTGGAAAACTTATCGTCCGCGTATTTTGCCTTAATTGGGGGGTATGCAACCTTGTAAGCCTAATAAAATGAAGTAAATACAGGGTGTCTCAAAATTCCTTCAACGTCTAGAAATGGGAGGTTCCTGAGATCATTTGAAGCGACATTTTCCTTTACAAAAATGGCGCCTGCGGCTTTGTTTAGGAGTTATTAACGAAAAACACGGACCAATCAGAGCGCGACCTAGCCCGCCTACAGCGAACGGAGTTCGATTGGGCGACAGGTCCCGCTTAGCGTGGCGTCGCCGTTCGCCGAGGCAGAATCAATCCGCAATAGCCCCCCCTCTGATTGGTCCGCTTAACATTTCAAGATAAGAGATGAGAAGTAATATCGTTGGTAGGTACTTCAAAAACTGAAGCCTCCTTTCTTATAATATCTTTGGCGATGAAAGTGGACTCTAGCGAATTTTTGTTAATCGAAATAGCGCTGGCGAGACACCTGTGACGATGATTTCAATGTAACCCACTAAAATCTCGGTAGACAGTGGCACCGAAACGTCGTCGTCAGACCGGAATTACGACAGAGTGTCGCGCTGTAAATAATTCCAGTCAGTGGTCGCGAAATGCCGCACAGAAACCGGATCGAAAAGTTAGTAACACTTTCCGATTCGCACTGAAAAATCGTGAAAGAACCTCGCTTTCTAACGATCTATCACATAATATAGTTTTTATATTCTTCTTCTTCTTCTTCTTCTTTCCTTCTTTAATTTCATCCCATACGTTCGCGGACTTTATGAATTTTAGTAGATTCTCTCTGGCTTGTCGATTTCTTTGGGAATTTTGTATCTGTGTGGGGCTCAGCCTCCCCCTAAGATGTAAGTTGGGGGAACGGGACTTAATCCCATACCATACCCACTAAAACCCCACGCCCCAAGCGTTCCACATCGTATTCCTTCGACCTTCTGACCGGGGATAGAGGTGTACGGGGACCTACTATCCGGATTACACCTGTACCACTCTTTTTCACCTCCGGTAAAACCACGCCTGTTCTTGTCAATTAACCGCCCAGGGGCCTTGAAAGATCGAGCCGAACATACCAAACCAATATGGCGGCGCCCTTACGTGTCAAAAACACAGCAGATTGCTCAACTTTCAGCAAGCATAATTCCTGAACGATTGATCCTACAGGATCGAAACTTCGATCTGCAGCAGCCCCCTTTTCTTGGAGCGAGGTCCGAACTGGGGGGCCAGTCCTGTCCGGGTTCGACGTCTGTCTACGCGTCAGCAGTGTTTAAT
This sequence comes from Lasioglossum malachurum, assembly GCA_028455605.1. Lineage (NCBI taxonomy): Eukaryota > Metazoa > Arthropoda > Insecta > Hymenoptera > Halictidae > Lasioglossum > Lasioglossum malachurum. The sequence continues at coordinate 368,607 of CM052315.1, forward strand.
TAGACCTATGAATAATACATTCGCCGTACAGTTGCCGCTAATTAGCGTCATATTCTACGATACTAAATATTGAACAACGAGGCCGCGCGCGTACAATTATTTTCGAAGTTAATTAAAGTGGATCCGCGTAACACGCGCATTTAATTGCATGAAAGCATCGCGGGACAAAGGGCGACTCCCTGCGAACGGCTGCTCGTCACGCGAAAAATATCTATTTCTGTGTCCGCGCTCGTAGGAAACTGACTTGAACGCTTGAGCGTGTGTTCGTCGCGGGAACAGGTGCGAAATCATTTCCGGCCGGCGAAACGATGCGGTGCAGCGCACAGTGGTTGACTTTTCGAAAATCTGCCTGCCACAAAATTCAGTATCACTTGAAAATTGTTCTTCAAAATTGCTGTATCATTCTCGTTAAATAATGATTTAATATCACCATCGATCATGCTAGGTTTTTCCAATAAAAATTCCATCAGAGAGGTCCGTTATGACGGGATCCGAGAACTATTGTACGTACCCCAGATAGCACACAACGTCCTAAAGACAAACGTCTCACGCACTAAAAAGAGGTCTTTAAAACGTCTTTAAAACCATAAATATCTAGCAGTAAGTATTAGCATTGGTATCATTTGTTCGAGTTAGTGTTGTCGCCGCAATTTCAATTTCAATTTCAATTTTTATTGTAATTTTTATTTTTATTATTTTTGTTGTGATTTTTATTACACTTTTTAAGTCATTTCCATAGGCGGTCAAATCGTAGACATATGTTTTCATCGATAGTCCGTCTTCAGCGACAAGTTTGAGTTCATTCATTTCCACTGACACCAAATTCGCGTATTTCCTAATGGAGATTAATCATTATTATCATTGTTGACGACGAAAACATATGTCTACGATCTGACCGTGTCGATGAAAACATAGTTGCGACGACAGTTACTGTCGGTGAAATGGATTGTCGACGAACCAAGGGGGTAACCTTACAACTTCTTCTAGAAAAGAATCAGCTCCTATTTGGGAGAATCTATGTATGTAGGAAATCGGTTAGCCGTTGCAGCTATTTGTTTGTTCACCTATCGCACTCGAACGTTGGGAATTCTCTTTACAAGTCACGTTCAATTCACGATTGCAATCACAAATAATTACAGTTACATCAGCCACAAGTTAATCTACGCGACGATAGACGAGACGATCGCACACACAAATAACGAAATTACAATGTAGATAATCAATTTTCGATGTAGCCTTTGATTGCTTAACAACTTTCTTCAGATTGGTTTGAAGCAGGGCCGAATTAAATCTGCCCCGTGGCAGAAGTAGCAAATGCTACGGGCCCCGCGCCACACAAACAGGGGCCCCAGACGGGCGCTTCATCGAAGAGTCTATGCCAGGGGGCACAGATATTTTTCCTAAAAAAATAGGTCATTCATTGTGTTTGTTGAAAAGATGCGCTACATTTGCACATGAGCGGCCCTGATACAAAGCCTGTAGAGCCCATAAGTGTTTTCGCAGTCTAATAATAACATTAATAACTAGACAGCGGATTTTATGCAGTTATGCGAAAATTTAGTAGTAGGTGTAATTTGGAAGTTTTATTTATGCGATATTATACTGTAGGGTGTTTCTTGAATTCTTTGTAGCGAAAAGAAAGTTGTGTTTAAAGTTTCGAGAGGATGCGGTGCATACTTATCGTGAATATTTACATCGCTTTCGACGCTGCGTAATTCTCTCATCGGTGACTTGTTTACGTTTACGTTGACCAAGGGGACTACGGGCACGCGTGACCGGGACCGAGTAAAGTCGCCGTCCTCCGGGACACTGGAAAGGTAAAGTTCTCTGGTGGAATAAGAATGTAGCGCGCGCGCGTTTTTTGCCGGAAGTTAAAGAAAAATAAATCCTTTGCGAATATAATCGATCATCGGCCAGTGACAGCAAAGCCTCGCTAAGAGGACGGTGAGAGAAGTGACGACGCGTCCGTGGCACTTCTGGCAAAAGTTATGAAGAGCGTGATTCTTGGCACTCCGGGGAGATACCTCCCTCCCGACTTTCAGATTTCGTATTCTATTTTAAATCAAGCAGTTCAACACACGTGTGTTCGGTGTACATTTAAATTTCGTGGCGAGAGAAGTTTCATTAATATACAGTGGCTGCGAAAAGTGCACGCGAAACCTCATCTTTTCCAACAGCTTCGTACAGTGACTCCCATTAATACATTCGGACGCCATCAAAGAAACGATAACTTTTTTAATGCTGGACATGCAATTGCAATTTCTTGCATGTCATTCGGTAAATCAATTCTTCTAATTGCTAAAAAAAACGGTCAGGTCGTTTGGTCCGATCATAAAAAGTTGTATTGTTTCAAAGTTCGTTCAAACACTTTCGTGTGTGGTTCACTGTATTATATATTTAAAAGAAAAAGAAATATCCATCGATTTCTTGGTTTTCGCATTCGATGTGTAGACAATGTTTATCTCGCGTACAAATCCGCAGCTCACTTATCAGCAATAAGTAGTTACGGTAATATAAATAATGCGAAATATTAACAAATCAATGTAAATCACGCGTTCCGTTGTGCATTCGAACGAAAACAACGTTTGACAGTTCCGCATTCCGAATGAAATCACAGAAAATGAATATACATACGTATAGTTCTCCCGGCGCGCGCTTTAATTTGCAAATCAAAATAACTTAGAGTCAGACTTGACCATCGCAGAACTTCATTTAAGTTTTTAGTGAAGGCCATTGTGTAGCGAAGAGCAAGCAATGTACAGTATTCCCACAGATTAAAATCTCTCGGTCTCGCAGTTGATGTTAAAACGAAAGTTAGTTCAACCAGACAGCATAATAAACGAATTCTACGAGCGTAACGAATATTCCGAAGGCGTAACTAATTGCATGAACACGGAAACCATTTTTTCAGATAATTATATTACTCGAATAACACCTGGAAAATGAAACATTGCTAAATACCTACAACATATTCTAATTACAATGGCATGCTGAACAGTTACGTATAAAAGTTTTTTCGCTCGAAATAACAGATAAATTGATCCCAGACTCCCTGAGAGTCTTACGTCCTAAAAAGATGTCTTTAAGACCATACACGGTGTGGTTTTTACCCAGATAGTTTTAAAGGGTGTTCGAATACTTTCGTGGCACAATGTCTACAGTTTTGCGAGTAATTCAGATGCAAAACGCATGATTGGTCACTAGATCACTGTACTGATCGTCCATCAGGAGGGATTCTCCTCATTGTCAGTGAAAAGGTTAAGGGTGTTCGGCTTCCACGGTTATTTTCGCCGACTGTGTCCCACAAATGAAAACTCGGCCAAAGGCGAGTGGTTTTGGTCGCTTTAATAAAGACGCACTGAAATCCGGGTGACAGAGTGACTCGATTAACTGGGTTGAATAAATACCGTCAGAGATTTAACGCGTGCCACCCCTTGTCACGTCTTCGTCGCGCGCGAGGGTAAGGGTACAAAAGTCTGCATGAAAATGCAAACAATATTTGCATACTGTATTGAGAAAGGAAAACGTTGACCCGGCCGTAACTCGATACCCGTATGAAAGAGAAAAAAAAACCCAACGCAACAGGACCCTTCACGTTAAGTGGTCGGTCTGCATTTTAAACTGTCGCGCTGCGTGCGCATATGTTGCAGGTGCGATGCACCGTTCCCCTGATGGTTCTCAATCGATACTCTTCGCTTCCTCGCGATATCAATGACGTCGCGTCGTCCGCACGCTCGTATGTACAGGATTCTTACAAATCGAATTAACTATATCAAAAATCCCAATAATGTGTCTGAAAAACTGTCAGACATTCTCTAGGAATTGTGACGATCCCAAAAATTTCAAGTTTTCAAGAAGTATTTTCAAGAAGTATTGTTTATTAGGGTAATCCCCCTGCTTAAGAAGTGCATAACAATGGTGAGACAAAAAATTAAAAAAAAAAAAAAACGCTGTCAGGAGGTTGTTACGTGCACCTATAGGTGACGCGAGCTTATTACGTCTCGTGGTACATGGCAGAAGTGCATTTCATGATTATAGTCTATTGATACCGACACACGCGACTGCGGAATATGATTAAATGTACGTGCAGCGCGGAGAGCCCGATTTTCCACAAATTTCCCCATCGAATATTCTTCGGTGTGCACCGCGCCAAGCCGCGCCAAGCCGCGCCAAGCCGGTGAATGCCACGAGATATTCTATAGATTTCCGTCCGACTACATTGGCTCAAATTACTTAATGATACTGCAATTAACTTCATTCTGAATTCCAGTTTCACATAGTTGGATTCGTGCGACTACATAGCTAGTTCCGTGCATGTGCTGGCCGAGGCACGGTACGCTCGCGCTCGCGCTCGCGCTCGTCCCATTAATAGATCACAACACCAGTGATTGATACGTAATATTTCATATACAGCGGTATCTCCGTAACTGTCGCATCGTCGCGCAGCGTGGACAAACCCGGCACACAACGATACTCTTTTGTCAAAACTGCATATTAGCTGGGAATTGTTACCATTGGACAGCGGTAACAGGTGTTTCGGTTACTGCTGTCGATTTTTTCGCAAAGTTTAAGCGTTTATTTTCATAACAAAAAAGGATATATAAAAAAACTTTTTAAAAACCACGCTTATATTAAAATGCACTAAAAAGGAGAAAATAATTTTTCTAGACGTTAGTGACTGTAAATAAAAGCGTGGAGCGCTAAACTATATTGACGTATATAATCTTCGTGGGCGCTCCACGCTTTTATTTATATGTATGTAGTCACCATTGTCTAAAAACATTATTTTCTCCTTTTTAGTGCATTTTAATATAAGAGTGGTTTTTAAAAGTGTTAAAAAAAAGTTTATAAGTGTATGTAATCCAGTAGATTTGAACCCAGGGCGGCTGCAGATCGCAGTTTCAATGCTGTAGGATCAGTGGTTCAGGAGCTATGCTTGCTTAAAGAGCAATCTGCAGTGTTTTTGACAGGTATGGGCGCCGCCATATTGGTTTGTAGTGACGACCGCGAACCGCTTACTATGACCGCCAATTATGAAAAAAGTTATTAGTTTTTGAAAGGTGTACGAATACTTTGCACACCCACTGTACATCGTTGTCTCTTTATTTACCCGGTCTCGATAATCGCGTCCCTAACAAATGTAATTTCTTGTTTTCCGTACTCGCGACTTCGATAGAACGGTAAATTCGGAACAGGAAATACGGTGTGTGTATTTGTTCTAAAACGTATCGTTTCTAAGATAATTTGCTTTATTCAAACACTCGCATATTGTTTAAGATAATGAAGACATTTATGAGGTGGACACAGAGTTCGTGGGACACACTGTATGTGGATACATACATGCATACGGGAGCGTGCAGCACGTGGGATCCGATAAAGCGCAGGTGTTTCAGAGAACCGAGTCTCTTCCGCACGCAAACTACGGTCAATTCTTCGGCCGCGTGGTTCGCGCTGACATTCACGAGACATGCGTCAACATTCAGGATGTGAATAGCTAGAATGGATTCCCGTGTAATCGTAGCAGCTGTGAATCGCTATCTATCAATGCAGATTCGAAGCCTCTAATCAGGAGATATTAAACGGGTCAACAGCTATCCGTGTAAACAACCAGCGAACCGTTTCTCGGGAATGAATCAGCCGGATTCGGGCCCTTTTCGCGATTCGAGAGCAGTGCTTTCGGCGAATCTTTCGATAAGCTTGCGATATACACATATACTCCGATAATACATATATGTATAGAACGATTCAATTCGGAGCGCAAACTTTGTGAGAATGTTGTCGTACAATTAGTCTGTAGACACTGCATGCAACGAGTTTACCTCCCAAGAGACGTGATTAGTTGGGAGAAATCACTCAATTGTGGATCTGTATGGGTTTATGGCATCTACACTCCGCGACAAAAAGATAGCACGTTATACAAACAAATGGTTTTTCAACTTTCCAAGTAGTATTGTTAACAACAGACTGTTTTCTTTTTATTGTTTCACACATACAAGATTTGATTGCATAATAATTTGAGACTGCTGGTTGGACGGACGTCTCTCTATTCTGTTTTCGCACAGTCAACTCGCAATATGTATTTACATTCTTTTATAACTGTGTTTGTACTGTACGTATATATATATATATATATATATGTTAGTATTTACTCCAGCCAGTGCCGGATTAAGCTCCGTAACAGAAGTAGCAAAACTTCAGGAGCGTGTAGGAGACCGAAAAACTAAGACGAAAAGTCTTTTAGAGATTTGCTCGTGTTTGCTTCGTTTTGGAGAGAATCGCAAAAATTCAATATCTCGTTGTCAGTTGCACTCTTGAGGGTTGTTGTATACACTTTAAAAAAAAGAAAAGAAATGTAAGAGATGAACTATTTTTGACGATGCTTATCTCTAGTTCGAGAAAACGAATATACGCTATCGTTCTATGTTAACATGCACGGACTGTAACTGTGATTCTTCTGGCAGGATTCAACAAGCGCCAATTACGCGGACTAGTAACGGAAGCGCATTAACATGTCGTTCCTTGATGCAACGAATGATTTCCATTATACATATATGTACAAGGACACACGGCGACCAGGTGAAGTAGTCCACTGGCGCAATCGTGTCTTCGGAAAAATTATACACTGGTTAGGACACGCCACTCTATAGAATCGCTGATAAATTTCAGCGAGCTAATTTCTATAAATTCATTTCTATAAACTATAAATTTCAGTTGCATTTAAAGTCCCACTTCGTATAATATTTTTTTACGCAGAATTTCATACGTTATCTGAATTCGAGACAAAACATTAGAGATCTCGATAAAAGACACGCTAGAGTACAGTCCGCGACACTTGATGGATAAACTTCCGAAAAGGACATATGTATACAATATACCTCCGATTACTACAAATTTGATTTTCATAGCGGAAACCATGAAAAAGAAACCATAGTTTTTTCTATTTATTTCCGTAAATAAAATGGTAATTTTGTGAAAAGTACTACCAATAAAAGCTGTTAATACTCCGGAAGTTTATCCAAAAAGTGTGATCGAATACTTTCGTTGTTCAGTGTATTTCATACGGAATACAGTTTAGCAATATTAAGGGGATATAGGAGAATATCGGTATGTACAATGTGCTTGTGAAATAAACACTAAATTCAATAAAGCTATGGATTATTGCGCGCAAGCAGTCACAATATAAATGAAATGGCAGGTTGGAAGGCGTAACGTTGCAAATATTGCTGGTAACGTAATATAGCTCGCATTAATCTTCCCTTTAAACACGTTTCAATGAAGCTTCAGTGATTGATGACATTGAAGGATATTATCATTTCACAATGAAGGTTCCGATACAGAACAGAGATTAATTATTATCTGGCCAGAGAACCGAGTATTATCGTATTACAGAGAGTGTATTCGACACACTTCCGTAAAGTTATTGCTGAAAATATTCCAGATAACTGAAATACGAAAATTCAATGAAACGTTTCAAAAAATTGTTGGGTCGCGTACGAATACAGAACAATCCCAATACTAAATCCGGTAATTCTGAAAGTTTATAACACTAAATGCACCACGATAAATGTATTGAATTCGAACTATTACTTGCAGCAATAATATTTAAAATTGAAATTGAAAGTAAAGACAAAATACAAATATTCTCAATATTTTTCAAATAATAAATATAAATTATTTTACTTTCAAAAAAAAAAAAAATGACTGCATCAAAAATAAAATATTTTATTTTCAAAGTTGTACACATGCTTTAAAATAAATAGGACTATTTACTATTTACTATTTAAAATACTATTTCTTCTCCAGCTCTGCCGCTGTGAGCAAGACAAGTGAGCTAACTTACGTAGACACTCTGCGGAAAGAAAATAAATTTCTATTCCACTTTCTCTCGAGTTTATTGGACTTCAGGTGGAAAATTTTTATTTTGCATAAAGATCCGCTGTCCAATATTATAACATTATTCTTACATTTTTATTGTTTTAAAAATTACAGTTACCCATTATATTTTCGCAAATGCATAACATTCACAGTTTATTCGTGAGAACGGTTAAACACAATGCCTATATGTAGTTAACTCTAAAAATAATAGAGAACGTTCACTGAACGCGCGCGCGCGCGCGAGCGTTAATTACTAAATGCTCCGCACCGGCATGAAATTGAAAAATGTAAACGGAAATGGTTTTGCGTTGAACCTAAGAATAATACGACTCGGCCTCGCGCAACAGCACTCGTTAGGAGTTAGGAAGAAGCAAAGGTAGCCGAATTAACCCGCCTACCCGGTTTTCCGCTTTATTTTCTCGTACCCGTGACCTAATATATCTGATTCGAGAAGATTAAATTGAGCAAACAGAGGCGGCTGCGAGGTTGCAGCAGTGATTCTTTATTCGCTTCATAGACTTCTTCGCCTGCATCCACATTAAATACTGCAGTCGAGCGACACGCGTCATCTGAAACATAAGGATGTAGCTCACTTACAAAGCGGATCTTCTGCTAATTACTTACACAGTGTCGTGCTATCTATCGGTATGTTTGTGCAATAAAACCATCAAACGTGTCTCCGTGCCCAGCTGATGAATGGAACGGCGCGGCGCACGCTGGCGCGGCGCACGCTGGCGGGGGCACGCTGGCGGGGGCGGGTGGGAATGGATCCGCGGCACTTTCGCGACTGCTAACGGCGTAACGGCAGATCTGCACACGCTTATGCGCATGTCGAAATTCGATCGATGCCCACGTTCATTGACATTGTCGATGCGATCGACGCGACGCGACGGCTCTCTCGCGTTTCTGTACCACTGGAACCCCGAATCAAGGATAGCGGAGACCGGGGATACTCTTAGTTGACTAACTTTTAACGTATTTAATTTTTACCAATATACACCATCAGTACAACCCGTGGCATAATGTTTCCGATCGGAGGCATTGACACGGAGGCATTTTAGCGTGTACAACTTTTTTGCGACTATCGAAGAATTAGTGTACCTTATTAGGCAGCGGCGTTCTAAATTTGGCTACTTTCGCGATCGATAAAGAATGGTGTCACGCACCTACGACCAACGTGGCGTACAACGCGTAACGATTTAGGGTTCGAAAACAAAGCCGTGCTCGTTAACTGAAACGTGTAAAGATTTTTCCGGGGGACCTACTTAGTAGACAGGATTGAACGCTCGCGTTCCTTATTGTGCAAGGGATAAGATGCCAGGTCGCATTGCGTCCTAAGGCATCGTATGTATTAGCTAACAGGTTATTACAGGATTTCAGGGAACGTTATTATCCGATGGAAGCGAACCATTCGTAATTACAGGCGGCGCAGTAATTAATCACTCGCTGGTCTGTTGAGCTCGGCGACTCATGGCGAGTGGTAACGATCGGTCCGCATTGGTCTGTGTCGCCTCATCCTAGTTTCTGACATCGACGACACCGGAAATAGATCCGTAGGGTTCCGTGCGCGTCGATTTCGCCGATTTCGCCGATTTCGCCGATTTCGCCGGTGGTTTACTGTGCCGATTAAGTGTTTAATGACCTCCCGGCCAATCGCGTCTCTTCTGCCTAATCGCAGTCCGTAATCTCATCAAGATCTTTTCGAAATGTCGCCCACTTCAGTTCCGTCACACACCGGGACGAGACACACACAACCCAACGGCGATTAAAATACTGTATTGAACCTTAGGATCTACGTGGAGAAACGAATATCCCCTCCACTGCGGGCCATACGCCGAGCATACATCGGGTATATCGGTGTGAACCACTACTATTTCAATTACAAAACTTCTTTATTTTGCATTATTTTTTTCTGGAACTTTCGGCAACTTATTTGTGGCATTTTTCTGATTAAGATGACGCGAAACACGATATAATTTCAACTGTATTTAGTGATTAATTGGCCTGTGTTTCAAGTTCAGTAGAAAATAGTAGAACCACAGGATCTAAGAAGCAGCAGAGATCGGACGGTTTTTCTTAGATGAAGACTTTACTTTAATAACTGCAACGAGTGATATGTTTTTTTAAATTTTCGCATCGAACGAAACAGGGTAAATTGACCGGAATGACGAGTAACCATTTTCCAATGATGCATAAATCGGCTGAAGGCCAGTTTTGTGACCCCCTTAACCGGCTATAGAGTAGATAAGAAAGAATAGATAGAGTGCATAAACAATTCAGCTGTGGAAGCGATCAAACAATCCTACACAACCACGCTGCGAAACTTTATGCGAGTTCACAGCTTTGTAGACAAATTCGAAGAAACTGGAATTAAATATGCAAATGTCCGTGGGAATTGTAACATGTTCATCGACGTGTCGCGCTGTCGCGCTCTGCGAGCGAAGAACATGCGGCGTTCGGCTTGGCACTCGACAGTTCAAGAAATATAGGTTAAATTCAACATCTATTACTTGGTTTTTTGTTGAAATCGCATTTCTCTGGCCCTTGTCGTCTGACAAATAATATCAAGTTTGTGCGCGCGAAATGTCTGATTCCACGAATCTTGAAATTATCTTGCTAATTGATTAATAAAAAATACAGCCGGTTGGCATGCATAGCACACGAATATAAAGCCCACGGTTAGATCGGCGGACCGCCAATATTTATAAAGTAATAAACTAACTAAATTTCTGAAAAACTGTGCGTCTAGGAGAAAAATTAAAGAGACAGATTCGGAATCAGCGCAAGGAACTCTGTATAAGAATTGCATAGTGAGAATCGAAATCCTTTTTGGCTGTTGAACAGTGTAGTTACCGAGAGAAATGATGCTCGGGTATTATTCTGTCAGATAGAGTGACGATATTCCCGGGCGATCCAGCGGAATTAACAACTTGATCGTTGGAACACGTCGGAGAGCAAGGTCAAGCGATTTGAATCCGAGCGGCTCAGAGCTCAGAGCGCAGCAGCCGCGGATCGTTTATCTCGCTCGGAACCGCAACAACCGAGCTATTTACAGTGCGAGCTGCATAGAATGTGGAGCATGCATATTTTACAAACGAGACTTTCGACCGCGGAACACCGCCCTTATTCATTCGTATCATCGTCCGCGATACATACCCACTTTGATCACCACTCGAACACGATCGCGAACACAAGACGGTACGAAGTGTTTAACGCGCTTGTCGACGAGATGAGTGGCTCCCTTCGAATTATATCGTCCGAACGGCTCATGCTCGTCTAACAACGTCAACGGACAGCTAACTTCGCGTCGATTCGCTAACTCCTGCCAAATCCTTCGCTACAGGAATCTTACTCATTGTTGTGTCTTTCGTCTCGTAATCATTTCACTCGTCTCGACGCGACTGCCCTCCCATCAAATCGCGCACAAATAGCTCATCTTTTGGAATTTATTATAGGAAAACTTTATGATGTACAGCTACGAAAGATGCTGCAACGTATTCAGCCGTGATTCAACGCGCGTATACCTGATCCTGGTAGACAAATTGCTACTGTACAGGGTGCCACTAAAATGTCGGACAGCCTTGGGAAGGGGTGGTTCCTTAGGTGACTCGAAGCATAGGACAGTAAAGTGACGTAGATCGGAACAGGACACTGTTTCTTGGTGGCTTCGTCGATAATCGATTATCTTTGTAGATAATTGCCGAAAAGACAAAACTCGTATGTCAGAATTTAGTTTCGGCGAGCGTTGGAACTTGAAACGTATTAAATTAATTCCAGATCGTGTGTATCTCGCAGTTAGATTCGTAGATGGAGCTCCTATGTCCTCCCCTTATGCTCTTAATAGACACAGGGGAAAGAATAAGAAAAAATGTCCTGTTTTCTAACGCGCTTCGTTGAGCTCGAATATTATTGTTAGGCAAATGAACGCGTGTGCAAACTGGACTGACACCTTTCCGTTAATATGTACATTATTTTACAAAACAAGCTGGTACGTAATTTTTTAACGAAATTTTACGACAGCCCGGTATTTAGATATACAGAATGATAAATACGTCAAAATTTTGATAAACGAATTCGTGCTCATTAATTCACACCGACCCACTTTTCTAATTTCTAGCAATCAATTAGGCTGACACAAGTAAGAATTCATGAGAACCTGGCTGAAACGTGGGGCGATGAATGATGGGGATAACGGTACAACAGTGCTGCGGACGACTTAACCAGATTTATATCGCGCCATTTTCCATGACATATGTACTGTTTATGCGGGTCAGAGTGGTCATTTTCCTGAATTGAAAATCGGATTATTTTCTGAATTGAAATTGATCGTTGAGTGGCCGCTATGTTTTCTCCACCTCTCGACTACACGAATATGTTTTCATCCCGGAAATCCTTCAGGATGAAGTGTCAAGATTAAATTAGTAAAGACTACTGGCACAGGGCGCTGCAGAATCACAGAGACACCGTTTCACCAATCTACCAGCGAAACAATATTCTGAGTTAGTCTACGCGTCTCGTGAACCGCGAGTCTGCCCCCTGAAAACTGAAAAGTGGGAAAGAAGTTGCGTACATGTCGTAAACCTCGATTAAATCCAACTATCGATCGGTCAGCGCTTCTAGGCGATGATCGGCCGGGTGCGTGGCTTCGCGATCGCGGCCACCGACCAGCAGCAGCGCAGTGGCCGGAGGATTTTCCGAGCAATTTGCCACAGGTGCAAAAGACTGGCCGCCGCGTCGTAGCATGTATTTTAAAAAGGAGGACTCTTGTTTCGATTAGATAAGCACTCGACTGAAAAGCGAGGCCCCGTTAAAAAGTAAGGTCCGTTCCTTCGGAGCATTTTCAGCTCGGCAAAGCGGGATCGCGCGCTCCATTGGTGGACGGTCGGACATTTTAATTCAGCTGCGCTCGGCTCTGCTTGGCTCGGCTCTGCTTGGCTCGGCTCTGCTTGGCTCGGCTCTGCTCGGCTAGGCGCGTGGTGCGCACCACACAGACGCAACCGGGCGCCGCACGCTGTGCCGGCTAACAACACGCAAGCCTGGAATCATTTCGGAGCGCATGAATAAGTGATCGGGCCACTGTGCTCGGTTCTCTCGTACCTAGCGTCGGGACAGACACGGCGTCGCCAGAACGACCTCAGCCTCCCACCACCCTCCGAGGTCTCCCGTCCCCTACCTTCTCCCACTTTGCTCTCTCCCTCTCACTCTGACAACCCCCTCTTAAACTCTTTCCCCCTCCGGTCGACTCCCTTACCCCTGCCAGGTTGCGCTCACCCTCTCCTTCTCACCCTGTCCGCTTCGAACCTCCCTTCCGCTCTGCCGTCGACCGCAGCCGTCTCCGACCCACCTCGTCCCCCATTCATCCCCCTCTCTTTTTACTATACCGACCTGTCTCTTTCTTCTTTTGTGTCACTTTATTTATACAGTCTGCCCTCGCCCTCACCTTCTCTCGCCGCGCCGGTTTGCACATCCTCCGGGTATCTCTTTTCGTTTCATTACATATGTCGCTCTGTTCCTCTTTTATGGGCTCTTGTTACCGTCCCCCGTCACCTCCCTTTCGACTTCCTCTCCCCGTCTTCCCGTACCCCTCCTCCCTTTTTTCGCGATAACCTGTCCTTTTTCGCGTTGTTCCTCCGTGATTCCTCGTCGCGCCTACTCTCCCACGTTACGCGTTCGCTGTCGATGTCTCTCTTCAGCGAGAAGGAGAAAGAGAGCGGGCGGCGGAGCTTGCTCTCTTTCGCCGACGACGCGACGCGACGCGCGACGGCACTCGGTCATGTTCGATGCACAGTGGCTTCGGGCCAGGGCCGGTCTTTGCAGCCCGCCTCGCCGCGACTTCTTTCACGATTTCTTCGCTGGAAACGCTTTTTTCGGTTGGCCCTTTTCTTCCGCGACCCTTCACCCGCACCGTCCGGCCATTTTGTACGGAACTTTTCATCCCGACGAGAGGGGCCGGGACTATTGACCGTTATCGAAATCGGAGATAACCGATCCAACGTCGACAACCGGCGGTATTGTTGGAACGGGGTCAAGATGCGGAATCGAGAGAATCATTATTGTTCGATGGGTTTTTTCTCTCTTTCTCTCCCTTTTTGCCACTCGCACTCACCGGTGGCTTTGGGATTTTGCCACCTACAATGCACACACTGACTCCTACTAATATTCGGACGCTCTTACAAAGACGATTACTTTTTCAATAGTGGACCGCACGATTTTAACTTTTTTCAGGAGTTAGAACAATTGGATTGCTACACAATGTGACCAAATTTTTTGGAGAGAGTTTCAGCTTGTCGGAATTGCAGAGACAATACGAAAAGTTGTATTTGCAAAATTGCTTGTTGAAAAGGTTATTCGACTATATTTGCGAAAATTAACAAAATTGGATAGTGTGCTATATTTTTGTAGCGGACTGTAGTATTCGAGTAATTTTTATTTAAATACTAAAACCGGTCATCTTCTGTAAACATGTATAAGTGTCTCGTTATTATGCCGAGCACATTATACTCACAATATGTATGTAGCAGTTATCCTATCGATGAAACCGTCACTCGCTATAAACTGCAAACTCTTGCTTGCTTGCAGGTCGGCGTTCGAAAGCAGAGTTTCCATTGAACTCTAGTCGCGGAATTTACGAGGGCGTAAGCCTCGTGTCGGGAAATTGTCCAATTTTCGACTCTCCGGAGATGGGAACGGGAACCGTATATTGCATTCTTTATGAAATCGGTTGACCAAAACGACACTGTGCACTTCGAAATACCGCGCGATCGCCCGCCTTATACCTCTCCCCGGAGTTTCGGATGGTCTCCATTTTGTTCTGGAATTGGACGGATGTACGGCCGGCGATACTTTCGCCGATTATTAAATAATAAAACCGCGTCGACGATCTTGCCGTAAACGTGTGCATAATATGCACTGCATATTTATCTTGTACGAGTATGCCACGCCGCGCCGCGTCTCGATAGGAATTTTCGATTATTCGGACAACCTTATTGCACCGTCCGTGAAGTTTACAAGCTGGCGAAAGGTAAAATGGACGTCAAGAGTTGTTAGGAGAGCGTGAAGCTTTCGAGAAATTTTTAGCTGGCGTGCGATGATAAATCTCTCCTGTTACGCATGTTGAAACTTCAATCTTTACATGCTCGCCGTTTTACAAATTACCACTGTCATTAATTTTGCTGTAGTGCAAGCACAAATTCAAGTCAGTTTTCAGAGATGTTATCCAAGAAAGACGCGTTCGTGTTGTATTTTATTCAAAAAATGTGGGTATTTTTAACTTCATAATATTGTGTAGGCGACGTCGAAACGAACTCAACGACCTGCTATACGATGATTTTCAGATGACCTTGAAAGAAAATATCGCCATGAATTGAAAATCGATTTTTTTTTTTCAATTTGCACCCCATATTTTAAAACAATTTTTATTTCAACAAATATTTGGCCAACTCTGTTCGGAATACATGTATCGACTTTAAAAAATCCGGGAGCTAGTTGAAATTGGTGCGACGCGTCGTAGGATAAAAAGTAGTGTGGCGTGGGGTGAAAAAAGTCATGGAAAGTTTCGCATGTTTCCATGCGCTACTCTCTTTTTTCTATCGAGCCAATTTTGTTTTCCATTTTTGCGAAGAAATTCCGGTTTTGTTTGTCGGTTTGTCGCGCGCACTTGATTCTGAACGTGTAATGGCAGCCGTCAGAAGTTGTCAGAAGCAACTGTTACGATTCCGTGGCGGGAGAAAGGAAAGAGAAGCGAAGGAGGTGGCTATATATACTATATATACATATACATATACATATACATATACATAGAGATACACGGTGTAAAGAACGATAGCTAGGGGGTCGGCCCTGTTTCTTTATGACGATGCAGGAGGCGGACATCGCCGATGCATGCAGGCCTGTCGTCAGTTTACCTGAGAATCTAGGGTCGCTTTTTCAGCGGGAGCTGCGAAATTAATATTAATGAGCGCAAAACTACGGGCGTTTTATGCCGTGAAGGGACCGAGCTAGCCAAAGAACCGCTGCAAAGTCCGCCATTATTCTGCGCAAACTCAACGTCCACCTTGTACCATTTACGATCACACTGGGCACACTAATTAACAATCGGCCAATCTGCCAGCCTATCAAAGAGATTCAAAACTCCGATTATGGTTAATAGACTGCGAACTTTTATTCTTTCGTGTCGAATACACAAGCGAGAACGACTATAAACAGAGGACCCGGGATGTTCATGCGAACCTATTTTTGTGACTGAGTCTACCGTACAAAGGCAGCCGGACGTAGAAAAGGATAGCATGTAAACGCTTTCTCGCGCCCAAAACTTTCATCGTCAATTGAACCACTAAATACAGCTGAAATTATATCGTGTTTAGTGTCATTTTAATCAGAAAAGTGCCACAAGTAAGTTGGCGCAAGTCCCATCAAAAAATAATGAAAAATAAAAAAGTTTTGTAATTGAAATGGTAGTGGTTTACACCGATATACCCGTTGGGGAACCGGAGATACCTGACCAGCCGACTATCTCATGAAATACCCGGGTAGCCGGCTATCTCGCATTTTCTTATCATAATTTTACTCAACAGAGTACCCGAATATCTCATAAGTCACAGCTCTACTGTACAGGATTCTGTACACCGCAGACGCAAAAGTACAGTTAGTATAGAACAGCCGAAGAAAGCGAAAGGACAGTAAAAAAGATTGAATTGCATCGACTCGGTGGAAAAATTGAACTTTCTTTGTGCAGTGGGTAACTCGATCGTCCAACTTATGAACCGTTGTGGTTTTCGCTGCGCGCTATACGTATACCGGAAGGTTCGCGAGACCAGATTACATATTATGTGGACTGGTATAGAAAGTAAAAGTCGCCAAGTGTGCAGGTATACGTATACGTAGATCGCGCTCGCATGGCGAAATGAATGTGAGGATCGAGCACATGACGCGTCCCATCGCCGTGTAATCGAGCGTTACAATTATCCTGACCTCGCCAACTTTTATTATTCATGCTGGCCGCCATTGGTCCGGTGTATGGTATGTCTTCTTCTCTCTCGATTGTGAAACGTGGCCCGATCGCGGGAGGTCATCTCCTCCATGGAACTGTACAATACTTACTACGGCTCTCTACTACAGTTGCCTCTCCTCGTCTTTTTTCTTTGGAAAGCAGCGAACAGTTGTTTTGCTATATCAAGGAAAATGGAATAAAATTGTCGGACACACGTTACGCTGCTGTCGAGTCTGCGCTGTCCGTCCGGAGTAGTACGCTGTCCGTTGCAGAGCGTACTATACCAGGGAATAATTTACGAATGTATCGATATGTACGTAGCACTGTGCGTGTGCGTACGAAACTCCCGGCAACGTTATACCATCGTTAATCGATTTCGAAGAAGGAGGAGGTTACTCAATTCGATCTGTATGTGCCTTTTTTTCGCTTTTTATTTCTATGTATTAGGTCCGGTGAAATCCCTGTATAAATTTCTATTTAAAGTGCAGGATGTTTTCTTCCGAAAATAGTTACTGTATAAATTACCGACCAATGTGGAAAAAGTGTAGAATTCGAGAATAAAATTTCCTTCGCTCCAGTAACGTTGAGGCGTGCTAATGAAATAATTTACGTAGTCGCTTCAGTGCTATATTGCACAGAAAATGTTATAAAATTATGTGATAATTCAGTTAATTATGTTACGTCCAGCGCTTTTAATTTTTGTCGCATGTTAACAATTTTCAACGCGCGTTAAGTTTTCACGCCCGCGTGACCTGATGTCGTTACACATACGTATGGAGTTTGCGAGGTGGTAAATTAGTTTTGAAACAATAATGGTTAGAACATAATTATGACTGTAGAGAGCGTCCCAGATTTTTCCCACCGAATGGTGCAGTTGCGTTCTTCGAGTAAAATGAATTGTAGAATGAAAGAATAAAGAATAAAATATCCGGTAACCGATGCAGTTTCGGAGATATTCGATTTAAATGCGTCACCCTGTATATAGATGTAAAATTGTTACAAAAAGACATTTATTTCTATTTACTTTTAAAGCGCATCATAACGAATTGAACGGTGTCCCATTTGAATCAACTTCCTCGAATGTTGCACATGAAAGTTGAATGGTGTCAAGAGTCTCGTAACTTGACGTATGTGTAAGTATTTTTGTCATAGGTGGATATGTATAGATCCAATATTCTTGAGTGCACTGGTAGATGCAATTTATAATTCTCTTCTCCGTAAGTAGACATTCAGCCACTCTGTGGTTACAATTATCAATTCGAGAAATATTTTAATGCGACTGCAGAACATTACGCGTAATAAACAAATTAAATTATTTTCTGAATTAATGGCTTTAATCGATGAGTGGTTTCATACTTTTTTGTAGAGAATTGAAAAGATTCACTGCGTTCTGTTATTCTTATTATAGAACGGCAAAACTATAGAATACCGGTAAATAAATACGGTATCGTTATCATCGTATCGAACAAATTTTCAAATTCAAATATTCGAACAATCCTGCTAGCGCAATGAAAGCTTGCAGTTTCGTATCATAAGATAGGGAACGGCTTTTTGAGGGAAACGAGCTTCGAGAACAGGAAACTCGGTGTCCCAGATCAAGTGGGCCGATGGTGACCTGCATTTCTGGCAGCTGTAAGCGCGATTCACAAGTTTGCGCGCGGCTGGAGTTGATTTTAGTGTTGATTTAGATGCGTTCCAACGTGTGCTACGCTGCACTACTGATATACATATGTATGTATAGCGCGATGAGTCCTTTCAAATAAATATCTTTTTCTGCCTTTAGTCAGCGCCGGATTAAGCCTCCATCACGCCCCAGACAAAATTTCTGCATCCAGTTGATCGAAAAGATTTTAGTAACGTTCTCCTGTTATTGCTTTCCTGGTTTGAAGGTAATCAATGAACGAAATTCCTTTGTATGTTCACATCAAGGACGGATGTTTTCAACAACGATATGTTTCTGCTGCTACCAATATCATCTGCATATGTGTCAGGCTACGAACTTTTTGAATGGCCTGGTAAATGCAGTAAAACTTACTTAGCGGATTCTTGGATATGTTAACGAACAAAAATGCAGGAAATATAACTGTGAGTTTATATAATTATTCGCAGCGCTAGTTTTGTGGGGTATTTAAGAATTTAAGAATAGCACGCTACCGAGTGCTTCGAGAAGAAAAGGTTAAGGACAACCGGGTTAGATGTTTGAAGAATTCCTTGACTCTGAAAGTTTCGGATAAGTGTCCGATCACGCTTTAGAGGTCCGGATACCCATCGCTATTCGCGGCGGCCGAAAATGCAACGAGAAACAGTGTTGCACGTGCGCTTAGAGGTCGGAGAAAACGGGGTCCGCCGCGGTGTCTCGAGTACCATCGCATTTGGAGCGCATCCGAGCAATTTCACGAGTCGCTCGGCAGCCTGACTACGTTGACACCACGATCTTATCGTTCCTTTTTCACTCTTCTCTCTCTCTCTCTCTCTCTCTCTCTCTCTCTCTCTCTCATTTTTTTGTTACATTCATCGATTTTTCTACGCTACGAGCCAACTATTCGACCAGGGACAAACAAATCGGCGCCGTGCGTGAAAGCCTCTTTCTTCCTTTCTTTCTCAGCTCGTTACTCTCTGTGATTGCTGAGTGCATTCGGCTGTTACAGCAGCCGGAAATATTACCTTTTTTCTCTCGATGCAGTCACTTTCCACTTTGCCGTTGTGCCGCGCCGCTGGAATTTCTCAGGAATCATTTCTCTGGCTCGTTTCTGTAATGTGTCAGTGTCTCGCGATTAGCTGTATCTACAGCTGACAATTACACGCGAAATCAGATCCTCTGGGTGAAACAGTTATCGCCATTTATGTGTCCATTGTTCATTATTGTCGCCGAATGTTTTGTCTAGTATGAATGTTTTTCCTTTTTTTTAACCGACTTCGAAAAAGGAGGAGGTTATATTCCTTCAAGTTTCCCCTTTAAAATGAGACCTTGAAAAAGATGGTATTCGGCAGCTATATATGGCAGATTCGGAATCAGCGCGAAAGCTCTAAGAATCATCAAACGGTAATTGTTGAACACATTTGGTGTTGGACAATGTAAATCGAATCGGAAACTTTCTTCCAGCTGTTCCATTAATCAAGACCTTCTCTCCGTGTAACATTTTGTTTATTTTCTCGTTTCTTCGTTATAATCAATGGAAGCTTATGTTATTTTGTTGTTTTTCATTCTTCAATAAGCCCCTTTCCATTTCCCATCAGTTTTAACTCCATAAAGTAATATTTTATACTTCCAAATTGTGAATGTTTTCACTAAAATCCGTATCAATGCGTCCGATCGAGACCATTATGCCAGGGGTTGTAATGTTGTCCGTTGGAGTAAGTTGGTTTTCTAAGAAAGGAAAGTTTAATTTCCATGGTATTTGGTTCGCAGTTATTTTTCGTGAGCATCAGGAGGTTTTTCCTGAGAGAGAGGGAGCTCGAAGATATCTGATCCAGGCGTATTTTCCCTGTATGTAACGTGCACACGAGATTCTTTGTTAGGAGATAGGCCGAATGTATTAAGTCGAACGCGTTGAAAACGAGCCCGGTGCTCATCGAACCCGAGCTCCGGTATTTTATTTTGTCTCGCAGCCGGAAGCACGCTTCTTGCACATTGGCTTCCACCGGCCCTTTTTAACGTTTCCTTCACCGCGCCGCGCCGCGCCGTGTGCTGCACCTAGTATTAATTTAGAGATTTGCGCGCCGCTGACGTAACCACGATATTACGTCAGCATATATATATATATAAATAAACGTGTTGTTGCAATGAAAAATGAAAATCTTCGATCGCGGTGCGCGTAAAGACGTATTCGTGGTATTAGGCACTTGTGGATTCGCCTTACGACCACTGATGGGATTTGAACCACTTCGAATCGCTTCGATTCAATGATTACGACAAAACATTCGAATCACTTGCAAGATAATTCGAAGCCTAGAACTCTTATTATTATTACTATATACGGAAGCACTCGGAGGCGTCACTATGTAATAATTCTTATAGGTTTTGCACTCCAAATTTCTTTTGTGAATCAATTTCACCCTTCTGCAAATCATATTCACTCTCTTGCAAATCAAACTCAACCTTTACAAATCAATTTCACCCCCATTCAGAATATTTAAAATCAATTATTTATTTATTTAGATTAAATTGTTTTTGTTGTTTTCAAAGATACGTCAAATGTCTGAAGGACAAAGTGGAATGGTAAAATGGGGCTCGTACGATATTACTGTGGTTCACTGTATACATCGGAAGATGTCCCTCTCAGAACAGAAAGAAAGTGTCGTTGCAAATTACACGCGAAAACAGCGCGCGTATACTGTATAATTAATCTCCGGCACAAATGAATAGAGCAATTTAAAATGACAGACGATTAAACGATCCGTAGATAGGTTTGTAATGGGGTCGCTCGGATGGAATGTATGCATGTATGTTTGATCAAGAACCGAAGCACGACGCGACGATTCGGAGCCGCGTTGATCCATGTCCAACCAGGCCCCGCGTAAATAACCAGCGCCGTAAATACATATAAATAATGGTGAAACGAGTTCGTGACGCTCGGAATTATTCATAGTAATAAAGGAACCGACTGACGCGACGGGCTCTTAAATTCACGCCGATTCCCTTAAAATCCCATCTCCGCGGGAGTAATGGCCGGTTCTCTGCCGGCCTCGTAATTTATTTCGACTCCCTTACGATCGCGGACAGGTTGCAGAACTCTTGAAAATAATGGTGTCGGATGTGTTCTCGGACACGTGTCCTCTCCTCGTAATTGATATTCCGCCTAAACGGCCCACGGAATTTCTGTTTGTTTACTTGTACTGGTATTTTCGCACGCAACTTGCTCCAATTTTCGAAATCTCCAAGGAGTTTTTATCTCATTGTCTTTCCACCTGTAGGATCTTATAAATATAACGCAGAACTACATTCTGAAGGGCCTACGGCGACTTTCTTGACAATTGGAAAAATCGCAGGTATGTCCTTTTCGGAAGTTTATCCAATGTGAGTTCCACAAATATAAATTACAACAAAGTTTGAGAGCTATATTTCATATAATTAGTAACCTAATTATAACCTAAATAACAAGGAACAGAATAAAACACTTAAAATAGTAGGGAGTGGTTGGCAACAAAATCGAAAAATAATTCGGAGTGGAATAATTCCCTAAAAAAAAAGGGAACTCGAGAAAGTTCTAGACCAGAGTAGCTGTTAATCAGCCCGAATCGATTCTATTAATCGATCGTCGCGACGTTGGGTTAGGTTAGGCAAACAGTGCAGCGGTCACGTGACTGGACCGTGTCGTCGTTCGGGGTCGGGGCTGGTAATAATGGGTAAAACAACCGTTTACGTTCCTGCGGGTTCGATGAATCCCGAGTCAAGGTTTACTGGTAATGCGAGAACATCGAAAAGCGGCTCGTGAAATCCACGTCGAAGCTTCGCGCTCTAATCTGCGGCCTTTGTGTATGCGGGCTCTCTCGCTGTACGTACTTACTAACGCTCCTATTCACCAGCCAAAGACAATGCTTCGTTGTGTGCGGTTTATCTGATTTGATGAAGCCAACAGTGTGGGCGACGACGGCCGCCGCGCCGCGCCGCGCCGCGCCGCGCCGAGTCGAATGCATCTAACCGTGTCGAAAATAGTACTTTCCACTCCAGAGGATCTTCTAGCATTCGCGGCGACAATTCCTTCGCGACTTCGTTCCACGTGTCATCTTTTCTCGGAGGAATAAAAGATCCCGTTAACCCGTCACTGTCTTAACTTTACTTGCTATCAAAACCACAGCCACGCAATAAGGAACAGCTTTTAAACTATACATCGCAGTACGTTCGCTCGCATCGCGGTTCGTTCGCACCACCAACCCCCGAACCTTCCAAACTATTCCCTACACAATCATCTTATTATATTAGACTTTGATACAGAAATCCGCCCTTTCTATTATATTTTTCGTTGTCGCCATAATTGGAGCATCTTATATGTCCTAAACCTAATAGTTAACGAGATATCATCGAAACGATTTTCTTTCTTCTTTCGATAATATCTCGTTAACTATTAGGTTTAGGACATATGAAAAGTCAACACTTTTATACTCAGAATTTGATACTTTATCAATCTATGGTATAAAAAATAGGACATTACCAGTCTTGTAAACAAATTCTTGGTGTAACTTCAGTGCGTCACAAGATATTTCCGTTATCCGATAAACGAAACATCCTGTATATCAATCCTGTCTATACATATAATAACATTTGGGGTTGAAAAAATCCATACTACAGCGTAGAGATTGATCATGATAATGATCATGTTATTCATAATGTATGGGCGAAGGGAAATATTATTCACCCTCAATGCACCATTTCAGTTGAACTGACTCTATGGTAAATAATATGTTTCGTTGACAGAAATATGTAAATTAATCTATTATGCGTAATCTGCTGAACACATACTGCAATCCAGTTACAGGCAAACATTTTCATTAATTGTCAAATTGATCTAATTGAATCCACAAAATGTTGACATAACATCGCCTGAACAATTGGCAAGTGTAGAGCGAAAACGTGAAATAGTAATCTTATTAAACGTTCGAACTATTCCCACATTTAGTATGTGCTTTAAATGCATGCCGCCCAGAGGTTATTGTACGCAGGAGACAGGAGATACATCATGCAAATAAGAAAACACGAATAAAATATATATGTATATGTATTAGGGTAGTGCACTTGAAACTTTGATCTTTATTGAACGAACGTCTCGAACACGTAGTTCGAACTCGGATGAAGCACAAAATTCTGCGTAAAAAAGTATTGACCTTCATATACCATAAATCTAATAGTTCACTTAAAATTATTATGGAACGACGAGCAAATTAACATTCTCTTTTATTTTCTGTTACAGGTGAGTTCGAAGTTCCACAATCAATCCTCGCAACAACGACAGTTGAGTAATTAATCCAGCAAATCCCTCTTTCCTGTACTTTATAATAGCAGGAACTTCACACAGCAATTAAAGCCGTTTGGAAAGTACTCTATTTTAGAAAGGGACACTATCCCTAATAAACATTCGCTGTAGAGGAACTATAATTGTTAGGAACAATTATCGGGACCATAAACTCTATCTCACGAGCGAACGGACTCGCGGAAAGACCAGTTTTCGTTCGTCGCTGCGCATCTTCGACATAATTGGTTCAAGAAAATGGAGAGTGGGTAGTGGAGTGAGAGGTGATAGGCTCGCTGGGCCCCCACCATCTAGAAGAAGATAGAGTATAGGACGAACGATCCTGTAGGATGAATGATTCAGGAGTTATGGTTGCTTAAAGTTGAGCAATTTGCAGTGTTTTTGACAGGTAAGCGCTGCCATCTAGCGGTTCTGCTCGGTAAGCGGCGTGCGATCGTCACTAGAAACCAATATGGCGACGCCCTTACCTGTCACAAAAACACTGAAAACAACTATACTCCTGAACCATTGATCCTACAGGATCGAAACTTCGATCTGCGGATTCCCAGGGTACAAATGTACTGGATTCCATACCAAATACATAATAATTAATAGATTAATAGAGCAGCCGCGCACTGTTTTGACTGATTTACTCGAAGATTCGATTGGGGTAACTTCAGTAACCTGTTTTGCAGAATCATTCCTCGTTTGCTTGCGTTCGAAGTGTCAGCGATGTACGGGGTAACCTCATAAAGCCGCGACAAACCAGCAAAACGAATACGGACATATTTATGCAGCATTTCGAAAGCATTGTTAGTTTTCAGTGATTTGTTTCCGGGAAACTTTTGCCCCGCGAGTTCGCGGAACGAACTCTCGTCCACTCCCCTTTTGTACGGACTGTTTGCCGTGCTCCGGGAGAACGGCAAACACGTGACATCTCGGACTGGCGAACGAAAACTTTTTCGAAATGTTTCCCAAACGCTGTTTATACTTCAGCGATTTATTTTCTCGAAACTTGTATCACGCGTTTGTGAAATTCCTCGTGTATTTTTTCACTTGCTCTAACGTGTTTTCACAACGCGTTTACGGCGAAAAACAAATGTTCGACGAAAAACAGACGAAAGAGTGGTAATGCTTACAATGGAACAATAGAAACCATAAACAAAGACTAGTATCTTTTTACCGGAAGCGCACTGATCGTTAAATCTACATACTTATAGACAAACGATGCAATGCGACGCGACGGTGCTAACTACATTTCTTGTCATTGTTTTATCGCAGACTGTAAACTTCTACTTGCCGATATACATATATTTGTGCCACTCACTATCTTTTGCGAATGGTGTTAACTTCAAAGACTACCGTTTGAATGAATTCGTATATTTTCCTTCGACTTAAACAATTTGTAATAAGTTTTTTGGAAAATATATAAACTTAGCTCATTTTTTTTTTATTTAAGCTTACCCAGATATCTAAGTTTTATTCGATAATAATATGAGCATATTCTCCTTGATGTTCTGTTCATTTATAATACCTATTTTTGCAATTATTAATACCATTAATGTAAAAAAGAAAAAACAAGAGTCTGCAGCTAACCAAATAAATATAATAATATTTTATTGTGTTTTCGGATTGAAAAAAATGGATTTGTTCAATTTCGGTTGTGTGATAGCATTAATACATCTAAACATTTCGAACGTTAAACTTTAAAACACGAGAGAGGACGTTTCGAGCAGAAGACACTGTTGGTCCGAACATAAAGTATTGTACACCTTGTAGAAAATGTAGAAATCGCAAAAGATTAACGTATAAAAGTATAAATATTTAGAGAAATAAGAGATCATTCATGTTGAATATTTCGATACTGAGATAATTAAGTAGATAATAAAACTCTAATGATTCCTGAATTATGCGGGAATCATTAGTTGATTGGTAGTTTTATGCACAAAGAGTCGCAAAGAGAGTAGTTATAGTACACTGTTTAGAGCAAGAGTCAATAACCTGAAGCGAGACAATGCGGGATGATAATCATGATAATAAACTCACATGGTGCGCCAGTACGACAGGAAAGAAGTCTACTTTTCAGTTTTCGAAATCATCCTTACTATACAGGGTGAGTCACCTACCGTTGGCACCTCAAATATCTTTGTTTCTTTTTAAAGATACGTCAAATGTCTGAAGGACAGAGTTGAATGGTAAAATGGGGCTCACATGTAATATTTTTTAGACACGAAGGTCACCTTCATTTTTTTTTTAATAGAATGAGGTATTTTTTAATACATCAATCGACGCAGCTGGACATTCGTTATAAAAAAAGTACTACCTATGTATGTCGAAAAGTTAATAGTTCAGGAGATATTTCAATTTAAATCATTCTAAAACACCATTACTGTCGTGTTAAGACATTAGCGTTTATTTACTAGTGTAACGATTTTATGGTTTTTCATGGTTTCCGCTATGAAAATAAAATTTGCACCAATTTTCGGTATCAATTCGTAATCAGCACGTCAAAATACGTAAGAATCCAGAGTATAAAAAAAATCGGAGGTATATGTCCTTTTCGGAGGTACACCCCGCAAACGGATTGAGATTTACGAGAGCAGATACGAGAGAATTTATAGGAAATTTTGAAATTAAATCGAAGTGATATCCGCGGGGCGAGAACACCAGCGAAATACAGACGAATTGCGTCTCGATTTGAAGAGGAAATAATACCATCAACGTAACAGCCATTCACGGGCCTTCGTGGTGGATCCAATCGTCTGTGATCGATTGTTCCGCAGAAATTGCATTTCCTTCTCGGGACTACTTGAAGGACATCCAGGCAGGGCAATAATAACGTTCGAAAGAATGCCATTGCTGTATTTGCTTTGACGAATCACTGTTCCTTGGAAATGGCTAATTATTTCGTCGACCAAAATGGAATGTCGGTAAGCTTGCCGACAACGGATTGCCTTAATTATTTTACCTTAATTAAATTAACAAAATTGATTAAATATAAAGTGCTTCTACGGGAATGTATGCGGTACATCGATTTACTCTGTTAAGCATAATAAAAAAGTCAATCAATATATCTTATACTTTGTGTTTGTGTCATTAGTATATTAAAATAAAATCTCCAATTATCTGCTTCGATCTACCGATAGTTTTAGCATTAACCAAAGGTTTCACCCTCGAAACCATTAATTTGGGAATTGAAATTTTCCTTGCAGTTCGGATCAGCTCTAATTGCTCGAAATTCGTCGGCAAAAATAGGAATTTTCATGAGCGTGAGCAGACGAGTGACAAGTGTGGATCAATCTTAATAAACTCCGAGGAAGAGCGAGTTTCATAGTGGAACGATAGGCAAGCGTCTTACGTGAACCCAGCTTAAGTAATTGCATTGCGTTAACTTATGACGCGCGCACGTGTCCACGTAATGGCATCGTGAGAGACGCTCAACTTGTAATGATGTAGATGCATTAAATTACCACGGGCGAAGCCGTGCCAATTAATAAAGTTAAGAAACGCTATCGGCTGACAGTATAGCACGCGATCCGCCCGGCTCGAGATAATTGCAGGACTGGCCATCTTTCCTCTCACGACTCCAGCCTTAGAATCTCTATCGTTCTGACGTTGCTGGGCTCCTCCTTGTAGTCGTCGTTTCCTCCGGTCGTTCTCCGTGTTGCGTTCTGTTCGTGGTCGGTGTCACCAATTTGCCAGCTGTAAGGATGTGTTGTTGGGTGGGAAAAGGAAGGGGAGCGTTTCGTCCTAGGCTCGCTAGAGGGCTCATCGGTAAGGTTATGTAGCGGGCCCTGCCTTAGACGCTGGGATATCGGAATCGGAAGGCGATTGAGAATACATATAGGGACTATCTGTCTATCTCGTGGCGAGCGTAGGAGGTTAGCCGCCAGAAGAAAAAGTGTGTCTGTATTTTTGGGAAGTTTTTCAAATCAGGTGTTTCATATTGGGTGCAGTTGCCAGGTACTCTACATATGTATTGAGCTCGATCCCATCGAGAGTGTTGATGCTTCGGCTGCTGAGACGTTACTGGATTTCGACGACCCGGAAAGCCCGCCGCGCCAGAGGCATAGCATACATCAGATGCTTACGGGTGGTGCAAGGTTAAATTGAATAGGCGCTCGTGAATATGAACGTGAAGGAGTTACAGGGACGGCGAGTGAAGCCTCCTTCTTCCGGCACACGCCGAGGTAAGCAGCGTGTTGCGGTGCGCGGTGCGCGGTGCTGTGCGAATAAGAAGGCGACAATCTGCCCGCTTTTCGCGAGATCACGTGCCCGCTGCTCGGGATGGGATCAAGTTCGACGTCTGCTCACCGATTTCAATCCGTGCCTAGTAACTACGGTAGAACTCTGTTCATACGAACTCCACTTGTTGCGAACGAAATATGTATTGAGTGACCGATTATAACAGCGTTTCTCAATCTGTGTGCCACGAGAGATCGTCAAATAATAATTCTTCGGAAAGAATTCGGACGAGTTTTCGCTTTCTGTCAAAAATTTGAACGCTGCAATCAGCTTGAAAGCTACTAAAATTCTTCAGCCTTTTGCATCTTCACATGGTTCCGTGTGTATTTGGATTTTCAGCATTGCCGGAAATCAGCTTGAATATTTATGTACAATTTCTGAAATTGACTTTCGACCGCATTTTCGGGGCAAATACCCCTCTGTGCGATTCCTGGGGAAACGTCTTCGCCGGGAGGACATTTAGTTTTGGCGATCCTCCTCAAGGGAGGAATGCTGCACCTCAGACTTCCGTCTATATCAGCTACGCCGGCCTTGTTGGTCGCGGGCCTAGTTCCTTCAATATTTTTCTTTTTCGGACCTACTGTTTATAAAGGTGGATTCCGAACCACCTATATGTGTGAAGAACACGCGAAAAACCGCCCTGGGTCACCCCCATCTTACCGGTGATCCGCGCCTCCGTTGTTTAACTTCGGTGATCGGACGAGAACCGGTGCTTGCAACGGGGCCGTGGTCGTTGACTCGCCGGGAGGACAGTGATATGTACTGATCGTCCATCAGGAGATGGCAGCGTTTCGACAGTGGAGCGCAGGCGGGAATTTGCGAGGCTCCACTTTTGACGCCAGACTGCGGACCCCCTCCTACGCTTAGGTTCTGGGGGGAACGGTCGACGTAGAAGCTCTCAGCGTCACCACATCGCTCTTTTCCAGTCAGATTAATACATGCATTTGCCGTGTTCGTCACGCGATTCGGCCAATTGCGGAAGACGTGTAGCACGGGGTAGGGATATCACGCGGTCCCTAACAAATTTCTCACTGACATGTCCTGATGGACGATCAGTGTAACGTTCACCAATGTGTAACACGACTGCACGCTTTCGGATCTATAAATCCAGCGGTGTTTCACGAATTTCCAAATAAAACTTTCAGAGAGTATTTTAGAAGAATTGTACTAACAGAATATACCATTTTTTAAATCGGATTTTATTTATTTTACAGAGGTGTGTAACCTCTCTCTTAAGGATTCAAAGGTGACATTATTTTTCCACCAAGCGAATGCAAAGTTTGGGGTCCGGAAGTAAAATTCTTGCACTGTATAGGGTAGCGTTTCTTTTTCAGAGGTGACACATACTGCGAAGTACAAAGCCTAAACATTGGGATTACGCAAGCATCGATGGCGTGGACAGTCGCGGGTGACTTCTTTTCAACTCCCAACAATACCGCTGCCTCATCCTCGCTAAGTAGCTTCGTTCGCTTCCCTTGTGTACTTAGATAAGGCTTCGCCGAGTTCGAGGCCAGTGTTATCAGACCGGGGAAATTGAGGCGAATACACCCAGATACCACAAAGATGTCTTACAATTAAATGTCTTCCGAGAACGCGGCTCCTGAACCTCTCTGAGGCCCCCCGAGGGGTACACCCCGCAGTAGTAGAGGGGATAGTTCTGGGACATTTACTGGGCAGAAATTTCGCACATTTATGGATAAAATACTATATTTACATGGCGTTGTGACACATGCGCAACAGAGACGGTGGAAGGATGGGGGGTATGCTCGCTGCCGGAAAATGGAGGGATAGCGCCGTATAAGCGTAAGGGGAGATGAGTTTCAATCTGGCGACATTGCTGGAGGCACTACTGGGAGCTGGGAGGGGAAGAGTGGGAATATGGGTTCGTGGAAATTTGCGCGTTACAGATTTGGTAAAATTGAAGTGAGCACACTGTGTGATACATTTGATACTCGAATGGTTGCGAAGTACATACTTGGGGTGGGGGGGGGGGGGGGGGACGTTCTCCCGTTCTCTTTTCCTCCGCGAACAATTTACCCGGCTCTATTTTCCTCTTACCTCTTTTTTTCTAGTTTTCGCCTCCCGGTGAACGCGGTGCGTACAGTAGAACGCGAACGCGGAGAAAGCGGTAGCGCATTGTCTCCACGTTTTACACGTTTTCCACGTCTACGTGTTCGCAGCATTGTGTCGGACGCGTTGCGCATCGATTCGGTCGCGTTCCTCTGGGAAAACCTGCAGTCTTCCTAGCGGTGATAATGCGTGGGAAAAAACGCGGATCGATTGTACATAGGCACTCGGTGAGATTGATCCGTGCGATTCCCATACACGCGAATGTATGCATACGTTGCGTTGCACCAAGTGTCTCTCTTGAATCGATCCGTGCAATTGTCTCGAAAATCTTTCGAATAGAATTCACACTGCTTTCTGGGACGAGTTGCGAGTGTTGCGACGAACGCAAGTATTGTCTAACCGAAGTCGCCTTCGTTTCAACACGATCTTTGGCGGTTGCACGCATTCGTTGCCAATTCGGCAACCAGAAGAGCTAGATCGAGTCAAAGCAATTTTGTTCGTAAAGGGTGCTTGTTTCTTTAGCTTAGATAGAACTTCTTCTTGTTGATATTTATGTTCAGTATATAGTCTGCCAAAGACTTTTAAAAAATTAGCCATGGTGTGTTACTATCATCCTTCATTAATCATGCAATCTCCTCGGTTACTTTTAATTTTGCCCACTAGAAAATTATTAATGAACTTCTCAACGCGACTGCGCTACATCAAAAGGGACTTTTAATCGCTTCCAAGTTCCCGGACTGTATAGCCACGGTGTGAATGGGACTACTCGTGCTACGGGTACGGCCACATTGTTAAAATAATCATAAAGTAATTCGGGAGTAAGTTTGGAGTATTGGCCAGATACATAGTTTGTTATGATACGGTAGTGATAGAATCGAAAAGACATAAGAAAGAGACATTGTGCAAAGCAATTGCAATAGTTGCCCAATATTTAAACAGCCTATAATTTTGCTAAAGTTTATCGAAATTTCATGAAAAAGCAATTTCTTCTGCTATATGCACACTCCGGGACAAAAAGATAGCACACTTTAAAATTAACGTAATATTTATTTATTTAACATTACAACCGAGATTTCATTTTTACAGATTCTAGCAAAATATCTCTATAAACAGAACACAAATGCTGGAAATCCTGGCCAACTCCGATTTTAACCGAAGCCAAATTTCGCTCGTAAACTGCGATTGAGTTATTAGCTACTGTCTCGAGTGCGGTTCCATAATTCAAAGTTGAATGTTACATTTCCAACGACCTCGGATCAATATCTCTCCTCTTTGAAATCATTGAACCTGACAGGCCAAACAAGCGGTCCCGTTTGTTTGTACTTCTCCGTCGCGGGAACGTCAAACCGAGTATCCAGTGTCAAATATTGCAAGTCCCGAGAATCGTCTTATTTCGCTTTCGATTCATTCTTGACCCAGTTACTCGGTCTCGGGGACTAGAACACATTGTGGGGTACCGCGGAAGTAAGCAAAACTGAGACGGTAAATTACATACTGATTTGGCGAGCTGCCAACTGAGACAGACCGGTCTGTCCAACTGTCCAAGGCAAGACTTTCCTCCGCGAAGAAGGTATCACTGGCAGATTAGACCACGTCCCGGGTTTTGCAACCTATAGAATTCTTTCTAAATCGAAGAAAATTTATAAAATCACAATCTATACGGAGCGGGACAAAACGGTAAGACGCTTCATCTATTGCCATAGTTCCCACGAGTACTTACTCGTTGCGTAGTGGCACGACGTA
The DNA here is from genome assembly GCA_028455605.1 of Lasioglossum malachurum. Classification (NCBI taxonomy): domain Eukaryota; kingdom Metazoa; phylum Arthropoda; class Insecta; order Hymenoptera; family Halictidae; genus Lasioglossum; species Lasioglossum malachurum. Next base: position 400,476 of record CM052315.1, read on the forward strand.
CACTCGGTCATAACATATGATCATAATGCGACCATTACTTCATACGTAAGGAGAATTAATTGAAGCATTTCTCATCTGTTCTATGAATAGCATCGCTAATGACCATAGCAGTTGATGCGACGTTAAAGAAATGATAAATAAGTAAATAATATTCTAAATAGATTAGTAAAGTATATTCGACGCGCGCTATTTTGATGTTTGATAGTAACAGGAACAGTAAAATTGGTTGGGCGACTGTGAGCAAACTGGAGTCTGCAAAGGGTTAAAATAGATCAGAATGCTGGGGAGTTAGGAAAGTTCTCTCGTTAGCGAAAGTATAAAAGAAATCAATTCGTATTTGGTTAGACCAAATTCAATTTCGCTGATAATATTATTTGGCGGTGGGTCGCGTGCCCCATAAAGTGTTCGACGCGGACGAATCGCATTAAACGAACGAAGGTATAGGCGAAATCAGTCGTTAAATTAGAAACGGTACAAAGGGAGCGAGTTCCCCGTCGCATTACCGTTTCCTATTAATTTGACAATTAGCTATCGCTTCGCCCCCGTGAGAGCACCAGTCAAACAGAGCAGGCTAATTCCCGGTTATCTCCAGCCATCCTTCGACCCGACACGAATCCTTTTTCCCGCTCCGTATCTTCTGTTTCTTTCTCACCGGCCTCCCCCGCCCCTCCCCCTCCATCGCTCGGCCCCTGGCCCCCAACAATTAGCTTAATTAACTCAATTATCGCTTTCTTTCTGCTTCTTTTTCCAGGTGCGCACCTTGTTCGTGAGCGGCTTGCCGATGGACGCCAAGCCGAGGGAGCTTTATCTGCTCTTCAGAGCATACGAGGTAAGTCCAGATAGTTCTTCGACCTCGATACGCCCCGATCCTTCGGTCGGACCATCTTCTAGGTCCTTCTAGCCTGCTAGGTGGGTCGGCCTGCAAGAAAGTAATCGCTCTAGTCACGCGAAATTAAGCTATCCATATTCGACGACGGGAAACTGTCATAACGCTGATTCCAACACGAGGAGCTATTCGACGTAAGCTCATTAGTGGAACAGCACGAGCCACTGCGATAACTTGCGCCTCTTTACGCCAACGGATGCGTCGCGTCGCGTCGTCGCCCTGTTGCATGATGCCGCGAGCAGCGATGATCACCAGATTGTGTTGATCTAACCGTTGAAAATTCGCATTTCCCGTGGACCTTTTTTGCACGCAATGCTCTTCCCATTCTGCAGGGAGTCCCAAAAATGTTGTACTTCCTTGGAAGGCTCCATTGGCTCGGCCAATGCCATTAAACAATAAATAGTGTTGCACGCACACTTCAATTTGAAGCTTGTTCGGATAATACAGGCCTTAGACTAGTTAGACAGTAGAGGTTCCGATACGCGAGATCCACTCAGAGTCGCCAGATCAGGCACGAGCACTGATTTAGGGGAAAAAGTTACCCTCTCTCTGCCGGGACCGGAGACGAACAAAAATGGGTAAAATACTCGTATCATCTTAGGATCTTTGATGCAACTATTTCTTAAGACAAACGATTAGACTCAAATTTTAAGAAAGTGGAAACAAATAAAATCTGATTTTCAGTGGCGGTAGCCTTTGTAGGTCTGGAATAAATAAAAAAAAGTACTAAATTCTGGGGAATTTGATATTACAGCATTTCTTGAAAATTTTCAAAAGCCATAAATGCATAAAGATCCGCAGTCTAGAAATGATTCATCAAAGCCTTTATCGTTGCGAAATCTACCGTGTACTACTGGTCCTCGGAACGCAACGAAAGAGAAAGTTCCAATTTGTTAGACAGTTAGATATTCACTATTTTCGAATGATCGAACGTAAATGTTTTCTGGCTCTTTGAGAAAAGACTGAAGAGACGCAACGGGTCTTCCGGCGCGCCCGATAATTGTGAACGGTGAGCGAAGAGAAAGGCTTCGTGTAACTTTTTCTCTTTGACTTTGCGCGCGCCACGCTCGAGAGGGCACAATGGGTTTAACTTTCGAGGAAAATCTTGAAATGGAGCGAGAACAATTTTATCGTTCCGCCGGAGCGCGTCGCGCCGCGCCGCGCCGGTTCTCTACTTTTTATCGTTAAACTTGTCACTGCAATGGGATTCTTCTTGTCTGGGTCCGATACACGGTTACCCATCGCATGACATGGAGGTTTGTGTTCGCCTCCAAATTTACCCTCATCGATCAAACATATTACTTTTTATCAATTTTGCTTATTCATTAGATGTTTCGGTTAGTTTTGTTATTCTAGACCCGTGACTATACACTCAAATTTTAAAAAAGAAGATTTTTAATTAAAAATTAAATGAAATTTTCCATAAAAAATAATTTTAAAAATTAAATGAAATTTTTATTAAAATTTAATTTTAAAAATTAATCGATTTTTGTAATTATATGGGACTAGAATAACAAAACTGAATCCTGAACACCTAGTAATAATAAGAATAGCTATCATAATCTTAGAAATACAATAACAAATCTCAGAGAATTGATAAAAAGAATTATTTAGTTTTATTCATATATATATATATATATATATATTTTACTTGTCGCGTTGTTCAGTTGAATGTAGTTACATAAATATAAAAGTGGACGAAATCAGTGAAAATAAACAACTTTAAGGGCTGTTTTTCACCCTTTCGACACGTTTGATGGCCGAAAACAAAAGCTGACAATCATTTTTCTGAAAACTACCTCCAACGAAAATTTTAACAAAATTGGAGTGTCAAAATTAAATTTGATACATTCCTCTTAGCCGGATTTTGCATCGCGTACATTCTATATTTAATGGTAAATCAAATTCAAAAATTATGTATGTTTTTCGAAAGTAATACATAAATCTGATGGCATTGTCTTCTATTCAAAAGCGACGTCTCACTTCAACCAAAATGTTGTAGAATCGTTTGATTAAAAAAAAATATTGATTAGAAAAATAGAGAGAGTATGATACGAACGTTTTTTAACCATGAAAGTCTGTGGAAAACTTGCAGAATTTCAAGATAATTGTGGTTTATCCAATGCAAAAAAAAAATTAAACGATTTGATAACCCACTAGTTTGAGGGTATATTGTATTCTCATATATAAAACACAATAAAAATAAACATAATGAAGTGTTTGAACTTGAATGTTTACTTGACGTACGATCACTGGACGTATCGCTGCCATTGTTCCTGGCACTCCTTGTAGGAGTTCCATAATTAGATTTTCATTACACATTGAAATTCTGCAAGTTTAACACCGATTTTCAGGGTTGAAAAACGTTCGTACCATACTCACTCTATTTCTCCCATATTCTGCAATATTTCAGCTTTAATTTAAAAGAAAAATCATCGCTCTATTTCATTTCTATTAAAATTTCTTTGATTTTGATACAGAATTCATCGGTTTGTCCCACTGTTCGGCGCGCGGCGCGGCGTTCGAGACGATTCCAGCTCTCCCGTTATCGATCGCCAGTTTCGCCTTGACTGATAGGCCAGATCGATCGGAAGGGAAGTTCTCGCGCGAACCTGAGCACCGCCACGGAAAAGAACTTTACGATATTCGGCCGCGACGCGAAGCGAAAAGTGCACTGTGGCCCAGAATCGCAAAAAGCTGTTTCAATCTAATTGTAAGAAATTGAAAGTTTAAGCTCATACATCAATGTATTAATGATATCCCTAACATAAAATGGAATTTAAGAATTAGCAACTGTGTTACGATCTGACTGCGGATCTTTATGCAAAATAAAAACATTGTATCTAAATTGCAACAAACTTTCTTTCATGACCTTTCGGTCATGGCGTCCTCATATAAGAACATACTAAATCAATGGAAACACACACTTGTATTTTCAAAGATGATTTTTTCAAGAAATAAATAAGATTAAAAAGTTAAAGAATAGAATAACGGCTTAAATGAGATGGATTATGAATTGTTTCATAGTATGCGTGTACATTTGTCACGTGAACTTTTAAATTTCGCGCTGGTTCCGCCAGAGTTCCCGGCAGTCTTCAGAGAGAGAGAGAGATCTAGGCTAAGATAATAAAGGTTGGGGGGTTTTTTTTTAAAGCGCAGCTATTTGTGGAGAACGAGTTCAACAGAAAATGCAATCTTATAAATGCCGCGGTGCATTTGTTATCACGGGAGAACCTCCCATAAAATTGTATTGACCCATTTTCTTCCCACGAACAGCCACGTTCAGCATTACGTTGGTGAATACTTTCAGCGATGTAATAATTCTTACGCTATACTTTCAGATTAAAATATTGCCACTCCTGCTTCCATAAATCCGTGCAAAGTAAATCATTTCGTGAAAAGAAATCTTAATCGAGCCGAGTCAAAAACTGCGGATCTTTGCGCATAGAAATATAATAGTGCTTTCATTTTTATCACAAGGGTCATTCCATGCCAAACCGATCACTTTTTGCAGGCACAACACTCTATATTGTCAGCATTAACGCGCGCCCGTGCTGTCATCTAGCGGTTCATTACAAACCAATATGGCAGCGCTCTTACTTGTCAAAAACACTGCAAATTGCTCATCTTTAAGCAACCATAACTTCTGAACCATTGATCCTGCAGGATCGAAACTTCGATTTCTAAGTTCTCCTCGTACAAATCTGCAGGATTACATACCATATACATAATAATTTATAGGAGAAAGGCACTGATTTTGAGTCCGGTAATGTAAAGAGCAGCCTTTAAAAGATACAATTATAATGCAGTATTCATATTAACACAGAAAATTGGTAATGTGGAAATAATTAATTCTCTGTTATAATAGCACCAATATAATAATACAGAGAATTGGTGATGTGGAACAAATTGGAATTTTGTTCGTTCTAGTCGTGAAAAATTGAAGCATTTTGGTATCCGTGTAAAGCATGTCGGGATTGAGTTCACATTTCATGAAATGGTTTTAAAACTGATTTTTTTTTTTTTTTTGCAACTTCTATTCATGACGAACATAATATAATTTGAATCGAGTTATTCCAGTTGCTTGTGGAGCAGAGTCTGTGTTTTCATTTTATGAAATTACGTATTCCTTTCTATCCGCATATTGGACCGATGAAGGTTATCAAAATAATGAAATGTTTGTATACCATACTGTATACGAAGAATAATATTTTTGTGCGTATTTCGTATTGCTACACCGTTTTTGGAACCTGCATTTCGCATTCTATGGAAATGGTTTATTCTTTATACAATAGTAATTTATACGATTATACTTTTAACTTTATTGTAATTCTTACAATCATTTTCATTATAATTTCTACAATTATCTTTTACAGTTTATTGTGCTTACAATCTTAGCACAATGAGCTCCTTCGGTGCGAAGCGGGTCCGTGGAGTGGGGATGAGTCGGCATGGGAACACGTAGTAGAGTGGGGACGCTGAACGCGATGACGTATTACGACTAATCCGCATAACTTTGTTATTTCGATTAATTGAAGGAGTTTTGAGGTTCTATACTTTGAAAAAATACAATAGAAAATATCGATGTTACCCCTTAAGTTGGACAGACGAGACGTAACAGGAGGGAGCCTCGGGAGAGTCTCAGTTGCGAGCAGTATTTTTTGACGATCCGTTGCACGAGGTCAAAGATATCACTGCCAGAATGTTGTATTACCGCTCGGGCATTGTGCCTGCGCAGAGGAATCGACTTTTCGCGTTTCTGGCTCGCTCTGGAATCCCTCGACAATTTCGTAATGCGCGTATGATACTCGATACGGACCGGCCGACAATGCTAGACGTCGAAGCGCACTATGTACCTGCTTTGTGCTCTCCACTTGAGGCATTGAGATAACGTGAACAGGAACGACCGGGCATCGCCTACTACCGCGAACTGCTCTTACATCGGCCCTGGGGAGCATGGCCATTTAAAAATTTCAAAACATCAATTTTCATAGATTGACAGTACAAGAACCCCGTAAAATAGGTCAGATTTCTTTTTTTTTTTTTATGTAGATGTTGGATGAACTATGTTAGGTGTTGAGTTACCTTCGAAAAGAGTGGCTTGGTCTTTGGTGTAGAACAGGCACTTCAGTCCTCTTCAGCAGCTGTTTACTAGACAAACAAAGCACAGAAAATCAAAACCATACGAGCAAGAATATTCCTGTAGAGTGCTATACTTGGGAAAGTTTCATTTTGAAACGTAAACCGGGCAATTAGTTATTTTACGCCACAATTCTTCTTGTTAAAATTCGCCTTGGGTTGAAAGTCAAGCGATGATCAGCCGCTGATGCCACGTATTTCCGCTTGCCTGTTTTCACTCCTAACTCCTAACGAGCTGCGTTTACCCGCAATTATTCATTTACCTTTGTTACGGACCTATTCCACCAAGGAAGAAAGTTGGAAAAATGGATACACTCGACAGATAATAGGTTTCACTGTGGTTTCACTGTAAACCGTATCCAGAATTTCCTTTCTCGTGCCTCCTTCATTGTTCCTGTGACTACAGTTATTACTGCTTCCTTGCTTTTACAGTCTTAAGAAATGTTTCCATATATTCTCCTCTGCTAACCCTTTGAACTCGGAGCTATTTTAACTCGAAAATTATGTATAAATTTCTTTCGACCTAGAATATTTCCATTCCTTATGATTTTTAAATTTTTACTGGTACAGTCTTTGGCGGATGTAAAGATGTTTGAGAGAGGAGGAAAAGGAAGGGCAGCGTTTCGTCCTAGGCCCGCTAGAGGACTCATCGGTAAGGCTATCTAGCGGGCCATAAAAAATTTTTCTTCCTGGCTAGAATATGTTTCCATTTCATGATTTTGTTAAATTTTATGGATATGAAATTGGTATAATACCCCTGACGCGCGCGCGCAATACCTAAATGTTTAGAAATTGATTGTTTATTGAATTGAATGTTTGAAATAATGATACAGCAATTTTTAGTGGCATCTCTGGAGTCACCATTCGCGTGCTAAGGTTTAAAAATAATGTCGAAATGTTAGAAATGTTGGTTGAAGTTTTCGTGTGACTGTAATATTAGTACGTGTGGCGAAAATATAAAATCTGCCACTAAGGGCCGGATTATTAACGCTGCGCATACCGTACACGAACACAATGCAAATTTGACTTTATCTTGGATCTTACGAAACCTTTGATAAAGAAAATATATTCTATTTAACCTCCTTTCTTTGTAGATTAACTCACGAAGATGGAAATTTGCATAATGTTACTACACAGACTATCAGAGAAGTACTTCCGAGGCGATTAGATTAGCGCAGAGGTTTGTCGCATTTGTAGGCCACAGTCGTCAACGAAGTTACGTAATTTCAATGTGATTTTCATTAAACAAATTTGACTACAGTGGATTCTGCGCGTCTTAACCGTGGAAGTTCTACAATAAATAAAAGGAATGATAATTAAGGAGGCATTAAAGAAAACTTGGAGTTGATAGCATCTGTAAACTTGGGCCAGGTGTAATTCTTCCAATTGTAATAGTTTATGATCTATGGCTGTTCCCAAGACATTACTAAAATACTGCTTTCGAGCACTACAAAATTTCATAGCAGGGAAAAGATTTGACAATTGAACGACTCCACGAAAAAAATGCATTGACAAGTATCGAAACGGGGGAATCTAAAAATTTTATGAGGACTCCATGTATTGTGAAAAAGGTGTAACTTTTAATGGTACGTCTAAAATATATTAAAATTTGCATTCTGCGTTATTGGTTGACTCTGGAGACCTTTCGATGGTCCAGTGCATCGTGAGTCGTCGTCCACTAGTTTGGCCACAACGAAAGAGAACATTTCCGTTGCAGAGGATTTAAAAATATACGCTCGGATTGCTCCAGTTTTCTTCGGCCGCTTTAATATTTGAATAGTTCACCGTTGCTCGAACCCGAATATTTATAATGTCGACGGACGTTGCATTCGCGTCCTTTTCGCTGGTTTCACTAAACGTTGCATTCTGTTGACATCTGACCTACGGTACGGTCGCTCGCGAGAGTATCTAGTCGCTCTAATTAGGGAATAAATGGTAAACTTTACCTTACCGGACTCCAAATTTTTGCCTTTCTCCTATAAATTATTGTCTATGTGGTATGTGTAATCCAGTAGATTTGTACCAGGGCCAGGGGGGAGAACCTTTTTGTAAATATTTTCCAAGACTAGAGATCCCCGTTTCACGTGTACATATGTATTAAATACACGTGGTACGTGAACCGTGTAGTACTAATTTAAGGATCCGTGAATACCGTGATCAAAACGGCGCATACTTGATTTAACAAGCTCCATCGAAAATATGGGAAAGAACTTGATTCGTTTCGGCATTAAAATACGACGAGAGAGAAACTTTGTCCCCAACCCAATATCTCGACGAAGTTCAGACGTCCCTCTGTTTATCATCGACTCCGCATCCATCTTCTACGATGTTACTAATTGTAAATAAGTAGACTTAGAGAGCCAGTAGTAGACGATAATAGAGCAGAGAGACTGTCAAGAGCGACGTGATAAATTCCGAGCGGCCGTTTCGACTTCGAACGTGTCAAAATTTGAACGGGCAGATGCAGTTGATAGCGAAATATCGCCGACCAAGTGCTCGAAAGATGACACAGTAGTGCAAAGGCGTAAGTTTACGCGGCTATTAAGCGTTCGCCGTAAAAGCAAAGGAATGAACGGAAACGTCGCCGGTAGCTATCCGCCTCGCACGACAATCTTCGGCTTGTCATCCATTATTTTCGCGGTGAAATATTCCTTGGCAGATCACGGGAAGCGTCGCGTCGCGTCGCGTCGCGTCGCGTTGGCTCGCTCGGAAACCGGACGATATTCCAGATTTCATTAACACGCGTTTCCTAGCGAGAAGAGCAACGCGCGGTACATACATACAAATATAACACGGGTACTCATAAGTTTATTGTGCCAGCGAACCAGCGTGTCGGGATTATACGACGGTGCCAGGGTGCTGTGTTCGCTCGGTGTAAAGAGCGCCGGAATCGTGTAACACGCTGTCCATATATCATTCGACCGTCTCGCTCCGCTGACGAGTTATGCGAACCTGTCCGAACACTCGAAACATTCGAAATTCGAACCGGAACGACGCGCCTCTAAGGAGAACTGTTGGTACAAAAATTTCGATTGTTGCTTTCGAATTTAACAGGCTTTAGATAGTTGGGTGTGCGCGTAAGAGCATTTCCCCACCGCCTTTAAAAAAAAAGGCTTTAGATAGTCGTTACTTTTAGATAGAAGCATTAGTTATATGTGCAGAGTTGGGCAAACATTTTATCTAAATAAAAATTTCGAATAAAGTGGGCTTTTTCCGAGTGGGCTTTAAACCCAGAGGCCAAATCGATTAACTCCACTTTTTGAAATATTACAAATTTAAATGTTTAAATAACATTTTTAAATAATACAGATTATCACCATTAAACGATAAAAATATTTTTGGTCGCCTTTGATAACCTAACCTTCTTTTTCGTATCGTCAAATTTTTTGGACGATTTTATTAAAACGCAAAAGACATATTAACGAAGTTTTGGTCCCCTATTTATACCGGACACAAGAAACTTCTGATAACAAATTAATTAATTAATCTTTTCTATATGTTAAACAAAAATTATTGTAACACTCTTTTGATTTATGTACGAAGGGGAAACGTCAATTTTTTTTTTTATTTTTACAAATAAAATAACACTAGGTACTCCAAGAAAAATTTTGTTTTTTTCCGCTAACCGGGTGGGGCACGGTAACTGGTACCTTTATCCTAGATAGGAAGAAAAAGTGAGTACCTTGTGCCACGCATGAATTACTTTGCTTGCGCACAAAGTTTTTGAATCTCCAGGATCTACGTCTTCCCCTGCGAGAGGTTGAGAAAAGAATGTCGGACCAATTTGTAAGAGAACTGCATGATGGCAAGCGGTTTTAGCAGTCGGAATTTCTAAGATCAAATTATTTCTGCCTCCATAGACTACCTGCGAAATGTCATGCGTTCAAGGTATTTTCCGAGGAAGAAAACTTCCCGTTCTTTTCGTGAGTTCATCTGACCCACTGAAAACGTAGTTGGTAGAAATAAAAAATGAGTAGCTGTGTGCTACGCATGAAGATCAACCGCGGGCGTATACACAAGTAGACTGCAGATTTTATGCATCTACATATAACAAAAATGAGTTGGTGCCATTTAAAACAGTGAAAAACTTACAATGAATGCCAATTGAACGTCTATCCGGCTTCAGTCTCTTGCAAATGATGCAGACAATTATTATTTTGCATAAAAATCCACGGACTAGTCTCTAGTTATCAGGTCGCGTATTCTCCAAAATATATAAATGAATCTGTGACATATCCGATGTGAATCCGAGTGTGTTCAAATTGTTTACATTCTTAATAATGATCTATTGAGGATTTCTGCAAAAAATTCCGGGTTTTCTTGACTCTGGACAATATTTTTTTTCACGTCCCTGTCCAATTCTTCGACCAGTAATTCAATCGGAATCAGAACAGGTGCCAACCTGTGTCCAACCAATCTATTCTCTGCCACTCTTACGCAGCTCAACATATCGAACCGAGATTGCCTACATTTCGGAAATTCCACATTTTTACGAATTTACTTTCCACAGCGATATTTTTCGTTCAATCTCATTCGAGAAAATACAGTGACAGACAAAAGAAAGTTCAAATAGTGCAATATATACGATCGCACAATTTTTACAAACTGAAATTTTATTTTATAGCAGCAATGATTTTTTTTGTAAATATCTATATCTTATAAAATAATGGAAACGAGAAAACTATAAAACGGGATAGCGAATTTATAGTTTATTTAAAACAATTAAACAAGTAAAGAAATTGGGTGCACGAATGTAAGGTTAATTCCGCGCCGCGCGCGCGCGCGACTTTTTTATAATTACAATTTTCATATTCAGATATTTTATTATTAACTTCCCGATTTTATAGGGAAACTATCATACACTCTACGCTGTGTATTTTTTTTTCAATTCACACATTCGTTCGTTTCCGGTCGAAATGACTAATTTGCTCTAATAATTCGAATGTCGTTGGTACGCCGCGCCGCGCCGGTCGGTTATTGTTCGCGAGTCGGTTATTCTGGTTTGCGTTTCTCTCGATTATCCAGCGTAATCATAAATTTACGATTAGCTTTGTGTAATAGGATTCTTCCGCAGAATTATTCCGTGTGGCGCGCGGATGAATCGGCGAAACCAATTTTAGTTGATAGAAATCACACTGCGCAAAATGTATGGCGGAGCCAGCCAATCGTCGTTTAAATTCGTTTCAAATTACAGTTGTAATTATAAACACTTCGTGAATTGTTGTCGTTCAACTGATTATTCAGTTGTCCCGTTGGAATAAATTCTTCCCGGAGGCGAGAAAGTAAACAAGAAACACATAATCAACTAACACTTTACAACACAATATTTTTTTCCATAATTAGCTTCTTGAATGAATTGTGCAATTCTTGAATACTTTTAACGTTTTATTGCGTGCTGTGTTGTGTTCTAACAGTACAGACTGACCAGATTGCATCCAAACGGATGCATGGTAGTGCCCTACTTATCCCTTCCACTATCCTATTCCAGCAATGCGCACACTCCAACGTCCCCCACTAAGACCGTAGACTGATCGCGCAACTGCCCTGGTCATCAGAGAGGGGGTACAGATTTTTGCGTGACTCCCCTCATCTGGTCACACTGTAACAGTAACTGACTCATCTCCCGCGCGATTCCCCCTCACATCGCCACCATCCGCTAGATGGCGCTGTCGCTGTACAGTCGTACCAATCCACAACACATATTATCAAATGTTATTTTTCGTGACGAGAGCAATTTGTCCGTTCACAAATTGATCGCCTGAGAGGATAACGAAATCACTGGTCCCTTTTTACATTCGTACACGAAATAACCGAATTTCTGTAGCTGTTCGTGCAGTGATGCATACGACCATTTCACTTTCAAGGTTTTCGGCAGGTTCACAGCAAAAGAAACATCATTGGTCGTACAAACACGTTTAAATGATTTTAATGGAAAACCAACAAAGGAAAATGTGAAACAGTTTCGACGAATTTCGCGAATCAGCACACGATCATGGAAAAATTGTCCGTACGATACACAAAAATTTGAACGATTTTGTCGAATTTTTCATCTTTGTGTATTTTATATATGCTGAATTGATTCAATATGTTTTAATCGAACTGTTTTCCTTCGCTTCTTCAACCCTCTTTCATCCTTAGAGCAAAACAATAGACAGTTGCTATTATTTGACTAGCACCAGTATTTCCAATATTTGCATCGTCCTGCGTCATATTTGCGTCAATATTCTTATATGTATATAATATCCCTGCACTGTGTAATAATAATAATAATAATATACTAAATTCTATTTTGTTTCAGGGGTACGAGGGGTCCCTGCTGAAAATCACGAGTAAAAATGGGAAAACAGCATCGGTAAGTCGCAATATATATTTCTCTGTGATATTTATTATTCGTTTACAAGGAAATGAAAAATTATCCCTATAAAATTTTAAACGAAACACATTTTTTGACACATTACCGGGTAATGTTTAACAATTTTGATTTGAAACATTATTAAATGCAACAAAGGTGAAGTAATTATAAATTTTCTTTAAATAAATCGTAGTGCGAGATGTTAAATATGTATACCTATAATTAAAATTTTTATTTTTTTTTAAACACATTCTCAGAAGAGAATTAAACCCCTGACGAGCTAATACGTGACTCTTATCCAGAATGATACCGCGTATTTCGCTTGAAAGTTATTAAAAGCATTTATTACTATTTTGATAAGAAGATTATCTTTTAGATGGTTTCTGAATGATCTCGTAACAAACAAAACGAAATTGCTGGTTTAATATTCTCGCTAAGTAGTTGCGGTAATATTTTACAGTTATTGTAACAAACTGATTACTATACGAGGTCGTATCAGAGCCACACATCTTCTCGCGTGGCTCACGGCAAGAAAAATTGTTCCACACGGCTTTAACAGGACGATGGATCTGTCCTAGATTTCGTTGCGCGAAAGGTTAACTCCGGCCAATACGCCGTTTTCCATATTCGTTCCCCGAAATAGAGGGCAAATTCAGGCGCACGGGTTGATTCTTCTCAGTCGCGCATCGATTTCCTTCCTTGGTTTCAGATGTTTTCCTATCAGGCGGGAGCAGTTCGACAAAGTATCGAGATTCCACTCGCGATTGTTCCACGGTAACCGAACAAATGAGAAAACTTGCTATCGGCAACTTTCAATAGAACTCGCTCTGCGATCGAAGCGACTTTGCACGATTCCAATGATTTTGTAGCCGCGCGTACGGTCGAATTTTTTTCGTCGCCGTACCCAGATGTGTGACGGGACAACATTCAATTCCTTTATAAACAAGATATACTTTGGCCCATATTTACTGTACCCACATGTGAACCATAATGTGTATGTTCATACCGTCAATTAAACCACTAAACACAGTTGAAATTATATCGTGTTTGGTATCATGTTAATAAAAAAAATGCCACAAATATGTTGGCGAATGTTTCCTAAAAATGTAAGTAATAATAAAAAAGTTTTTCTATTGGTATATTACATTGCGCGAGGAAAAAACTTCTGACGAAGTAAACAAGAACACTGTATATACATATACGGGTGCAGCAAATTCTTCCTCACAACACGGATTTGTATGGTGCCAGTGTCTAGTGGACTTAATAACCGTAGCAGTTGCTCGCCTGCGGACTCCGTGTACGTGGTCGCGGGTTCGATCCCGACGATCACCTCCGAATACATACATATATTCCATGTGCCATTTAAACTGTGGTGCCCAAGGTGGTTCGGAACCCACCTTATAAAAATTGTAGGTCCCGTCGCGAAATAATCCTGGCAGTTATATATATAAGAAAGCGATATAAAATAAATAAAAAAAAAAAAAAAAGAAACCATAGAGAGCAGTTGAAGAAGCGACGTAAAATAAAATAATAAAAGTGTCTTATGGAATCGTGGCGGAGTGTAATCGAACAGTTTGAATGAGGTTTAACAGTAGTAAAGCGGTAAACAATAATTAGAAAAACAATTGCATTGTGGCGGAGGTGACGCGCGATGGGAAACGAAGTTCCGGCCCCGACAACGATGGCATATCAGCGATGGCGGCCGGTGTTACGTGAGTCAGGTAACACGGAAAAACATCTAATCGATTCCTGGGGGGGAAAAAATACGTCAATTTTATACCTCCGCGGAAGCCATCGTGTCGGCTCGGACCTGGTATATAATCCAGTGAGATAGCATTAATTTATGCGCCGCAGGTAGAACCAACGCACGCGACAACCTGCACCGCTCTAACGCTATAAAATCTCCACTCCGTTAAAGCATTAACGTTCTTGTCCGCCTCCTGTGTGGGTATATTTCCCTCTGTGTGCATGTACGTGCGCCCGCGTGTGTATTCGCTTCGTGTAGCTAGTAGCTGTGCAACGCTTTTGCCCTTTACCCGCATCCCGAAGCTCTCTAAAATAAAGCAGCAGGGATGATATCGATCGCGTAAAAGGAATGCATTTCCTTCGAAAAGAGCCAAGTGACGTCACCGCGTCGCGCGCGTCAGCCTGATTTCATCGAAACCGTGTTCACGATGGATAGTCCTCGTTGTAGACGCTAGTCAAAAGTTTAGCAAAACGTAGGGGGATTAGATGTAACGAATGCGTTCGCTGTACAACTAACACCGGACGTTTAACCTTTTTCCGTGTTCAACTACAGAATTGAGAAAAGAACGCCCTCCCCCCCGCCAATAGCCCCCCGTATCCCCCATGATCATCCGTCGTTACCTTGGAGGAAGGTCGCGCTTCGTCCTTCGCAAGTAATGCACAAGCCTCGCGCATATCGCGACGAAGGCGCGCCGCTGCACGAAAGGGAGGTTGGTGGGGGAAGAATTTTGATACAGCGGACTGTTTCGTCCTAGGCCTGCTAGAGGACTAATCGGTCATCTAGCGGGCCCTGCCTTATAGACGCTGGGAGATCGGAAGGCTGTTGAGGACGGTATATCGGGATCGGTGACGGATCAGATAGTAGCGGGAAAGTCTCTCCATCTTTCGGCGAGCGGAGGACGTTAGCCGCCACCACTTTCTATGGAGAATTTGGTACCTTATTCGAAATCGAGAAAAAATAATTGGCCATTCCATTTACAAAACTGAAGGTAACACCCATATCTTGATAGAAAAGAAAAGCACACAGAATAGAATGCGGTACTATTTGTTCCCCCGAAAACCACGCAGCATTTGTTTGAAAAATTTATTCATACTCGTCCTGTATATGAACATTTTTTCCTAATGCGTTTTGTGCTCGTTCAATGAAACTTCCATCACTCTTGTCCGCGTTAAAAGTATTAATGAAAACAACTTTATTTCGAAACCAAATCTTCCAACCAACGTATTGGAAATTCATTAATTACTTTTTTGCTGATTGTAAGTAATCACAATAGACTGTGGATCTTTATGCAAAATAAAAATTGTCCGCATCGATTGCAAGACGTAGAAATTAAATTGAATGTTATTTCTTCCCGTAATGATTGTAATAGAGGAAATATCAAAAATATTTAAGCATAAAAATAAATGTAGCCGTAAAAGAAAAATATAAATTTTCTTTTCTCTCTCTTCTGCGACATTTTCCGGGACAAAGAAGTTTTAATCACTGTAACTGTAAAGAAAATGATACGGCAAAGGGTTAATTAATAATTCTAAGTTTTCGGATGGCGAATTGTAAAGCGATAAGTATTTTATAAATACGTGTGCATAGCAAGCACTGTTTGTATAAATACAATTCTCACACGGAACTCGCGCGTTTCAGTAGGTACCGTATTGCTACATAAACATCCGCAGTCCGATCATTACACCGCGCGCGCACCGCGTATCCAGAAATTTGCTCGAATTCCGCAAAATTCAATATTCTATGAAAATCGTAACGGACCAACGGTGTGTACAATTTGTCACCGCGACGAAGGGGCAATTAGAACAAACAAATGGTAGCTGAAACTGTCTCGTATTGATTCGTACCGAACAGTGCCAGTGACCGGGGCGGTCGGCGCGGCGCGGCGCGGCGCGGCGCGGCGAGGGCCTGATTGCACGGAACGCGGTGTACCAACTTATTTCGTGTGCAGCACAAGTTCATTTTCCACAGTGGGACGAAACGACCTGACGGCCATCAGAAATCTCTAACTTTGTTAAGTTATGTCACCATTTTTTAGGCATTTCCGGTAGTGCAATTAGAAAATGTTTTAAACAGATGTTTATCAATACTTGGTGAGCTACATGTTCGCATAAACTGAAAAAAAAAAAACTAAAAAAGTAAAGGTCATCTTGACTGATGATGAAGGACCATACGTTCCCCTATCCAACGATTTCTAAACTTGTCATTATTAAGATATCCCCTAATTATGATAGCATTGTGGGCGGACACCCGTCTTGTTGAAGGTACATATCGTTCCTAATGTTCAGTGAATTGTCTTGTAATAAATGTGGAAGTTTTTCTTCCAAAAAGTTAAGATATCGAGCAGCCGCTAAATTTTCTTCGAAGAAATATGGTCCGATTAAGTGACCATTTAAAATACCGCAAACCTATTTTTCGACCCAAATTCCTTTCTAGTTATAATCTGCAGGTATCCTACCGCCTTAACCGGTGATGGCACAGAGAAACTCGTAGGTACCACGTGGTACATATTCCTATTTCGCGCTACACGTCCTCCGCGATTGGCCGAATCGCTTGATGAAGACAGCAAACGAGCGTCTTCAGTGCGACTGCAATAGAGCGGTGTGGTGACTCCGAGCTCCTACGACAACCGTTCCCGTCAGAACCTAAGCGCAAGAGTGGGATCTGCAGCCTAGCGTCAGGTGTGGGGTCTCGCAGATCCCCCTGCACCTCCCTGTCAAAATCTCTGCCATCTCTTATTGGACGGACAGTAGGCACACGCTCTCTAGTCTCGCGGGTGAGTATCACACGCTTACAAGTCACGCTTAGTGGGTTCCCCTTCCATATGTCCGAGCTACGTCCCGGCTCGTGAGCGGCTCACGTGCCGCTTGTCAGCTCATGAGCCGCCCTCGGAGCTTCGAGTTGTGCACCTCTGCCATAAAGCGATCGCTGCACTACGCGATGTTTACCTGTCTCGCGTAGTACACATTATATGTAATGTGTTCGCAAGTCTAAAGGAGCGCGAAACATAAATTGCTTATTTCAACACGTTTATTACCTGAACGGTCGAAGAAAGTTATAGATGTCCATGGAGCATACTTTGAATGAATTTACTTTCCTCTTGTATTTCTGAATAGCTTTTCGCCAATAAAAAAGGGCGAAGACGTCAGTCGTTTAAAGAGTCTTCATATTCTGTACACGTCATAGTAGAAAACTGGAATTTTAGCGGACGGTAATCGCTCACCATTCGTTCGTCAACCGGACGACGGTGGAAACTGCACAATATGGAAACGCTTTTAGCACTATCAATTCACGACCGCGTTCAATAAAGCTCGCCTCAAAACGCCACTCCGGTTCTCGAAATCTCGGAAATTCCGATATTTACAGTCAGTCTCATAACGGATGGCGCACACTTGAAGCCGGAGTAACGTTTTTACAAATGGACCAAAGCCTAGAATCAGAACCTAGAATCCAACATTTCCCTTAAGAGAAATTTTATTTCGCCAACTAGAAAGTTCATCACAGTAACAATAAAAGTGACAGAAATGTCACTAATGTTTCTCATGATAAATGTCGCCTTCTAGTTTAGGAACTTCTGAACACATAAGCATCCGCATTTTAGACGGAAAACCTGCAAGCTAACAATTTACATTCTTTAATAGATCACTCGGACTGTCGAGTGAGGTGAAATATCTCCGTTGTCAAAAGAAAGTTGTTCAACTATCGCGGTCAATTCTCTCGGACGAAGCTCTGCAACGAAAAGTGATCGTGCATAGTACAAAGGTATATAAAATTCATAAACATCGCGTCAACCACTGACAGTGATAAGTGAAGCTTGGAAACGAGAAGCGCACGGTTTCGTGTGGGACAAGAGTGGAAAACGCTGTTTGCTGTTTAAGCAATTCTACAAATTTTTCTCGAAAAAAGGAGTCACACAATGGTTGTGTCATTGTCGTTGGAAAACAGTTAACAAATTACGAAAAATAATTAGTTATTCGATATTTCAATAGCTGGCTGGAATTCCTTTTAGTTTTACAATATATATATATTTTTTCACTGCAAAACACTGCAAAATGCTCAACTTTAAACAAGCAATACTCCGGAACCATTGATCCTAAAGAATCGATATTTAAATTTACGGGGTCCCCGGGTACAAATGTACTGGATTACATACCAAATACATAATAATTTATAGTAGAAAGGCGCAGATTATGAGTCCGGTAAAGTAAAGTTTACCCGACAAGTGTAGAACAGTGTAGACAAGAGAAGGGCGCAGAAAAAATAAATTTGTACATGGTAAGCACGGTTGTGGAAAAGTGCAAGTACGGCGTTTATGCATATACGGCACTCGATGAGGGTGTAGTGCGTGTAGCGGAATTCCGCATAATCGAAGGGGTTGGAAAATTATAATGGCGGCCGACTAGGGCAGCAGTTTCGTGCGAGAACGGGACGCAGTCGAAAAACGTGAAACAACTCGCGTTCATGAGAAGTTGCTTTATTCAATATTTTTTCGTTCTCGGGAAAAGAGGCGACTTCAATTGCGACGCGCGAACGCGAAGTTTTTAAAAGTACTTGCAAATGGAATTAATTATTTTTTTTGTCCCTCTCGATAAATTTAAATGTCAAATTGACAACTTTTTAGTTATGTATTCGACAAGATCAACTTTCCTTAGGAAAGTTTCCACATTAATAAGAATTAGAAATATGAATTTTCGAAGAGTTAATCAATTCAGAACTGTGCAAGACAAATCGATCGCGTACGGTTTAATTTCTGTTGTTACTCGTAATCATAAATCTTCCAATATTTGTGAGTCACACCGAGAGTGCAAGAAGGATTTACTGAAAAGTACACGTCGACAAAAATAACGATTCTGATTTTAATGCGTGCGAAAACGTCGAAGCAAGAAACGCGAAAATTGATTGTGCTTCTTTATGTGGCGGGTGCAAAACTATTAACCTACATCTACGAGCTGCACGATGGACGTATTGATAAAAATGGGCTCGGCAGAACAGTATATTACGTTCGGAAATTCTGTATTCCGATAAGAATTCCGGGAACGTAACGTATGTCACGAAATGAAAAATCACGAACCCCGGTGCTCGGTACATCACGAATTTTATTCGATCTACGCGACACGAAACGTACAGTAATAATTTCTGTCGATATTATGCATGTATACGTGGTCGTACAGTATCGTGCAAAAGTCTTCGGCCACTTACAGTGAACCACGAAAGTATTTCCGCGCACTTTTAAAACAGTATCACTTTTTTATCATAGGACCAATGCTAATACTTACTGCTAGATTATAGGTATATAAAAACTACACTGTGTTTATATGTATATGGTTTTAAAGACGTCTTTTTAGGATGTAACACTTTCAGACCTAAAATAGATGTAAAATGGGCGTCTTGAAGACGTCGTGTGCTATCTGGGTATTTAATTTCTTTTTTTATTAACCGAGCATGCACATAGGTATATGTATTTATATCAGTGAAGCGATACGTTTCGCACGTTCAGTCGGCTGTGTGTACGCTTTCCCAGCGGCACTATAAATACTTCCTTTCAAGTAATAACTGAACAAACGTCTCCCCTCAGCTGTAATAAATGGACAAGTGTTACTTAAATCTTCTTTACGTAACCGGTGGGTGATGCGACCGACGCACGATTCATGGTGTCATAAAAAAGGACAATCATTCAGAACCACGGAACATTATATGAACCGAACAAAGGGGGCAAAGTAGCATACGCCGACATAAAAGACTGCAATTACTGTCGCCGTGTAATTAATCACGACATTCTTCATTTCGTTTCGGTGTTTTTAACAAACAATATCTGAACAAACAGAATTTTATCGAATGTACAGATTCTATGCTTTCTTCCGTTTTATTCCAGATAGCACCCCAGACGTATTTACGTCTGAAATAAGACTAAATGACTTACTTGAAAGATAAACATTAAAATAATTATTTTGGGAGAAATAGGAGACAGGTAGCCAGTGTACAGGGTCTCCGATAGCTCGTAAGTTATTTGTTGTACAGAAAAAAATGTTCAAACAAATGTTGCATGGTTCCTAGAGGGACATACAGTGCTGCAATCTGATTTTACTATTCACTATTCACGTTTATGCGGGCACCCAGGTACGCCGATTGCGAACGGTAAAGTGAAAAGAAAGCTGCAATCGATTAGTTGCAACAGCCCTAAATTAAATTATCGAGATTTATACATACAGAGTGCCTCAAAATTCCTTCAACATCCGGAGATGGGAGGTTCCTTAGATCATTTGAAGCAACATTGTCCTTTGAAAAAATGGCGCCCGAAGCTTTGTTAAGGAGTTATTAACGAAAAACACGGACCAATCAGAGCGCGACCTAGACGCGTGTTGGGTGCTCCCACTTCCGGAAGCTGAAGGAATTTTGAGACGCCCTGTATACTACAAATTACAAATAGATCTAAAAAGCTTAGCAACGCAACATGGATTACGCGACTCATGCTTTGATTCCGTATGATTTCAGCCGGTGGGATTCGTGACTTTTCACACGAGGGCCGGCGCAGAAGCGGCGAAACAGGATCTTCAGGTAATAGCCCGTTTCGTGAACGCATCGAAACAGAAATTCCCGGGCTCCGCGATTAAACGCGAGAGCTCCCGAGGGCAACCTACAACTAGACATATTTTATATATATTACACACACACGCACACACACACACACACACACACACAAACATAGCCCGCTATTCTCAATCTTATTTTTTTAAATATATATATATAATATATAAAGTAACGCCCCGCCTTAGATTCCAGCTAGCACGGGTTAATGCTACGTAGCTCTTTTACCTATCAAGTACTACACACATACACTACCTTTCTTTCTGTCTATCTCTCTCTTTCTCTCTCCCTCTCTCTCTCTGCCTCTTTCTCTCATTCTTTCTTTATATATATACACATCTCCTTCTGTATCTATCTCTACCATTAGCTTCTTCCTTCTCTACTTGGGACATACAGTAGAAATACCTATTTTTTGTATACGTACCAAGACCGTACTGTAATAACGCTGGTTGCACCGTGTGACATATTATCGATATAAATATATATATTTATATGGTGTTGTTTTGCCTCCTGACAAGCGTGGTCACCCCCCCCCCCGTCCCCCACTATTCCATTCGCTCTTCTCGACCACCGAATCACCCTATTGTTTAAAAAAAGAACGTACCATCTGACGAGTCTCCGATTGATTTTTTTTATCGTATGTTTAGAATACTTTGAAGAATTACGATTACTACTAAAATTATTATTGGTACATGGCACTGCGGGGCAAGAATTTTTAGCCAAAACATGAGAAAGGGCCGCATCGGAAGTTTAGACGCACTTGCTTGTCTTGTTGTGTGAAACCTCATATCGCTTGCACCAGTGGTTATATTCATTATAAGAGCGAAGTTAATAAAGTATTAAGACTCTGAACATGAAGATGGCCGCGGAATTGGTTGCTTGAAAACGGAAACGGAAGAGAAGTAGGGAACGCGTTTTCGTTCAAGTAACACAGTGCGTCTAAACTTCGGGTGTCCCAAAAAATGTTGTACTTGGTAGAAAACGGTATAGTCATTTGAAGTACCTTTTTTCTTTGCGAAAATGTTTTCCGAGGCTATGTTGAGTGGCTAGACACGTTTCCAGGATTGGAAGGATGCGGGTGGTTGCAAAGGTTCATCTAGGCCGCAGTCGCCCGAAATTTCCAATTTTTATGTTTGCGAGGCGCAATTTGCATTATTTGTCAGCATGTAACTGTCGCAGCTTTATGCTTTCGAATAATGCAAATTACAAATAATAATGATCTCAGCGCACTGGTTCGATCTAATGCTACTACTTAAGCAATTTTGCAAATTACCACAAAATTTTCGACGTTCCGGTCAAAAATTTAGACCATTTTCAAGAAAAATTTTTGTATAATTGCGTCTGTAAAAATTAGTGAATTAATATAAAATGTTTGTTGTATTCCCTACACAAAACCAAAAATTTTAAGCAAAATTATTTTAAATTCTTGACAACTTTAGAACACATGTTGATTCCATGCCCGTGATATACTGACTGAGGAGAAACGTTAGAATTTGAAGAGGCAACAGGGCCCCATCCCTGGAGCCAGTTCGGTCCACCCACGGCTCCCGGTGTCCTCGTGCCCCGCTCGGAGCAGGAGACCCGAAGGTCCTCGCCACGGCCGGGCCGGGGCCAGAAGACGCCGCGCCGCCATGCCACCGCGCACCGGTAAGGAAGGGTCGTTGAAGGCGCGATCCGGCACGCTCCGACTCTCTCCACCCCAACTCGTCCACATCCCCACCCCCCAGAGCCTTGCCTCCAAGGGTAACGGCTGGCACCCCGTTCCCGAGAGTTAACTCCTGGGGTGCCGGACACCCTTGTTGCAATCCTGGAAACGAGACTACCCTCGTAAGGAGTTAATAACGATAAACACGGGCCAACCAGAGCGCGGCTACAGCGGACGGATCCCAGCTCAGCCGTTTGGTCCGTGTTTTTCGATAATAATTCCTGAGTACCGCGGATAAGATTTTCGCGAAGGGAAAAGCGACTTGAAATGTGACCTCGAGAAACAGCCCTTTTAAGGAAGCACAACATTTTTGTGTGTGTGGGACACCCTGTATATACATATATATTATATTGTATACATATATGTATGTATGTATGTGTTTACATATACTTGCATACATAGAGATTTTGTTTTACCACACCACCGCAACTGAACTCACGCAACCTGCAATGTCTGATAACCCTGTGTAACCAGTTTCTTTACGAGAAATTCGAAACATCCTCTTGTCGGATGGACACGATCGCTGAGAACACCCTGGAACTGACTAACGAACGACCACCCCCACTTGTGTCAGTGCCCACGTATATAGACATACGTACACGTATACACAGACACACACACATACACACACACGAACCCTGTGCTAATTTCCCTGTAATTTTCGCATCCTCATCCCCTAGCGTCGGTTTTACGTCGTCAGTTGAAGATCGTTTTACCGAATCTTTCGTTGTCAGCTGTTGTTCCGAAATTGGTTCACGATAAATCAACCCCTTGCCTTGTGGTTCCTTTTTCAAATGTGTTCGTCATTACTAGATCGTCTCGATTAATTAACACCACAGAGATAAATACTTCTATAATGTTCGTCGGAATGCGTTAAAGGTTACATATCGAAGAGAGGAAAATAGGATTTTTTCTTTTTTAATCAATTTAAAATCTTCGCGATGTTATGAGGCAGGGGTTCACAGATAGAGCAATGTCTTTCTAATAAGTTACAAGTTGGAGTGCGCGAGAATATTTTACTGGGTGAAAGAAAATTTAACCCTTTGCACTCGAAGCTATTTTGACTCGAAAAGTAAAATAAACATTGAAAATAAACATTTCTTTTTCGTTTATTTAATGGGATTTAAGGGCACCTCAACTTGTGTAGGAGAAGTTCAATTCCGCCAGAAATCCAATTTTGAACGTTAGGAATTCACTAGTTCAAAAGCTATGCGTGTTTACAGTTGAGCGATTTTCAGTGTTTTTGACAGGTATGAGTGCCGCCATGTTGGTATGTACTGAGAGTCGCGCGTCGTCTAACGAGCGCAGCCGCTAGGTGGCAGCACAAGCACGCGGTGATGTCGATAACGTAGACTTGCAAGCGTATTCTCCCCCCTATCCCCGCACGAACCTAACCCAGACCAATCTTGTCACGGCTCCGCTCATTGGACGATGTCTGAGAACATAACAATATGGCGGCGTCCTTATCCTTAGGCGATATCAATTTATAGACGCGACTAAGATAATTTTCCTTGAAACAAAGATAAAGCAATACGTGACGTCACAGGTTCCAAAGATGTATAAGCTATGCTCATCGGCCCGCGGACCATAAGAATGGACAAGATATCTTAGGAATTATATTGTGACGTCACATGCTCCAGAAATCTTTCCTTCACTGGATTCTCGGCTTTCATACATGTATACATATATGCCGCGCCGTGTCTATGAGTTTATATGGTTTAAGTCTTTACCTGTCAAAATCGCTCAAGTATAAACATTCATAACTTTTGAACCACTGATCTCCTACGACTGAAACTTGGATTTTCACTCGAAATTTGAGGTCTTCTTCCACCCCCTTAATATTTATTGATATGAAATATTCAAAATTGACAAGTATGCAGATTTTTCGATTGATCGTACTTGTTCTAGAGTGTACATTTCCATTACTGTACGAAGCTAACTTTGAATGAAGAAATGTCGCACGACTCTATCTCAGCAGTTGAGGGTTAGCAGTTAGGTGAACAGAGAACGCGTTTGAAAGAAATATTAACGATAAATTTGGTGGATTAGTGTATGCGACAAGCTGGAAACGAAAGTCGAGGAGCCGATTCAAAAGTTGCGGGCACGCTTGAATCTGACAATGAAACATGAAGCGTACTATCTGTTCTCTCCTCACCAAATCCAAGCCTCCACGTGTGCTCCCGGTTTACTAATTTAGGGAATCTATTTGCAGCAGGGGGTTAGATTCGATCCTGATATGCCACAAACCATACGTTTGGAATTTGCAAAAAGTAACACAAAGGTTAGCAAACCCAAGCAACCAGCCGCTGCAGCAGCCACCTCGCACCCTGCTCTGATGCACCCTCTAACTGGACGTAAGTATGCACCGCCACTCGTTCACTCGCTGGATACGTCTCACTACTATTCTCACCCACTGCACCGACTACAGCGTATCTTCCTTCCTGTTGTTTCTCTCTCTTTCTCAGTATAGTTCTTTTTTTTTTGTATTTTTTTCCGATACATGATCCAAGCCCCCCCCCCCCCCCCCGGCCCGCCCTCACACGTTCCCGACACCGACGCGTCGGACAGTGTGCCAAAGTATGATCTCTATTAATACATAAACATTCTTCACCACAACAACAGTGAAGAACAAAGGTTGTGTCTCTAGTTTTTTCGCACTTCTGCGGATCAACAAACATCTTCAGGAACGCCAAAGCTGTGCTGGACTCGTATATCAATTATTATAATTATGCAAACTGTTCTTTGTTTAAGTGACGACAGGAGATTTATGGGTAAGATCGATTAATGCGTCCAACGAAAGATGGCAGGGTTTTGACAGTGGGGTGCAGGGAGATCTGCGAGACCACACATTTTGACGCTAGGCTGCGGATCGCACTCTTGCGCTTAGGTTCTGGCTTCATTCGGCCCTTCGACGACCGTATACTCTTGTCTATCAGCAATATTCTAATCAATAGAAACAATATTAACTTACTTTGGTTCAGATTGATAACTAATTTACGATACAACACATTTCGTGGTTAAAATTTAGTATAAAAATAGAGATTTGAAACATTACTGTAAACTTCAAATTGATATTGCGAAACAGTTCTCAGCAACAATTGACAATGGTTTACGATCATAGAACACTGTAACGATTAAAATTTAAATGATCGAATTAATTACTGTACTTGGGCCACTGTCCGGCCAATTTAGTGCGTGTGGGCATGCGTTCTCCCCGCGATTTTTTTAGTACCCCGTCGAACAGTAGACATCGATCATTCATATACACGTACATTCTTTATATTACGATATATACTTCATTATTATTTGTAAAGTGTTATACTAATGTATGCTATATAAACCAAACATGGTTTACGGCATCAATAAATAAATAATAAATATACACGTACATTCGAACGCGCATGTGAAATTTCCAACGGAACGGGAATTTCACGAGAAATAAGTCAAGAGAAATCTGTGTATACACAAGATGCCCTAATTGGTTGCTCTAGAACAGGCCTGGGCAACTAGTGCTCCGAGAGTCGATGACGTAGAATCGGCTACCCTGACTATC
The DNA here is from genome assembly GCA_028455605.1 of Lasioglossum malachurum. NCBI lineage: Eukaryota > Metazoa > Arthropoda > Insecta > Hymenoptera > Halictidae > Lasioglossum > Lasioglossum malachurum. Next base: position 426,440 of record CM052315.1, read on the forward strand.
GCCATCCGACTCGCAACAGCGCGGGAGGAGAATACCAGCTCGCCATAAGACAGGCCTGGGCAACTTACGGCTCGCGAGCCACTAACGACTCCTCTTCTTACTTCTGTGTTCTCCCCACCAAACTAGTACAGGTGTACACAGGGTGTTTCATTTATCTGAAGACGGAAATATCTCGCGACGCACCGAAGTTACGAAAAAAATTTGTTTACAAAAATTGTTCGGTATGAAGGGAACAATTATATGGTGTAATGTTTTTCCAGGGCTCGAACGGTGGAGGGAGAGGGGATTTCAAAATCAAAGTAATTGTATTACATTAAATTCTGTCGAATTTTATATTCCACCCTTTTGTGAAAATTTTCAGAAGCCATAAATGCATACTGATCCGCAGTCTAGTGATAATATTATGATATTTTACGTTGCTTTTTTCCGTTTCTTCAACGTTTCAATTCACAACAGATTGTTCGCTATAACTCTGTAACTGTGTGCAGTAAGAAAAAAAACGTTCACGTAAAAGCTGTTGGGTTTAATAAGAGATACCACAATAACAAAAAATCAATAATACTTTCCATTAAAAGAAAAATGTGGGGCCCCCTTTCCCCCCCCCCCAAGGAACGTAATAAATTCTAAAATATTAGCCCTCTTTCACCATATAATTAAAAAAAATTAATTCGATATCTTCATTAGACTCCGAAAAAACAGCTTGCAACACTTTATCTGATACACCCTGTATATGTACGTATAGGAGGCCGTATTCTTGCAGTCACGCGAGGCAAAGCACGGTAAAGGCAATATGAAATAGTTGATAGTGGGGGAACCGGTACACTGGTAGTAGGAGCGATGAAGCGACAGCGGGGAAGATGTTGCCCAAGCCTGCCTAAGGCAAGTAAGGCGAGCTCGTATTCCCCTCTCGCGCTGGCCGGCCGAGTGGGGTTAGCCGATTCTCCGTCATCGATTCTCGGAGCACTAGCTGCCCAGGTCTGGTCTAGAACGTTCAATGGCCGATCAAAATGGAGTGAACAGGGAGAAATGTTCGACGTATATTTTTCAATGCATAATTCGCGGCGAATTTGCGAATTAATATCGAATAATTTACGTATTTTACGAACGATTAACATAAATTCTACTTCATGATGTTAATTATGAAACACAATATTATCCAAGTGTTCCCCTCGTTTGATCCAATTCTCCGTTAAATACACACATAAATGGAGCTCGATTTCATTAATACTGATTGTGATACTGTTTTATACGAGTTAATCGTCTTTTGATTATCGACACAGACTTCACTTTCTGTGTTGACCAGTTGGTCCGGGTAACCTAGCGTGACCTTGGATGACCTTGTGCCGGGGTTAACGAACCCGTCACACAAGACACTGTCAGACTATAAAGCAAAAATATAAGGTTTTATACAAAAGAGATTAAACTGACCTTGAGATCTCCTAGGCCCCTCCAACTATGTTTTGAGAAAACTATCGCTTATTCTAAATATTTTCTATACTTACTACTAGCAGTTCTGACGGCGCTCTTACTTGTCAAAAACACTGCAAATTGCTCAACTTTAAACAACCATAACTCTTGAACCATTGATCCTACAGAATCGAAACTTCGATCTGCAGGTTCCCCGGGTACAAATCTACTGGAGTACATAATTTATAGGAGAATGGCAGAAATTTAAAGTCCGGTAAAGTAAAGTTTAACCAGTTATTGTATCAATTTCATATCTATAAAAAGAAAAGAATCATATAGAATACGAGTATTCTAGGTCGGAACTAATTTTCCAGTTAAAATAGCTCGGAGAGTAAAGGGTTAACAATATAAATAAATAAGTGTCGAAATAACGAATTTTGAGTAAATGTCGAGATTTTAGTAAAAGAGAACACGAAGGGAATGCGGCACACGATGCGATCGAATTGATTGCGAATAAAAGGAATGGTCCGGAATTCGAGAGGATTCTCTTTGAATGTTTGTTGTTTTACGTTATCAATAAATATACATCGGTGCGCCTGGGATGCTTCAGAGGTTTCTTGAAATAAGTAGAAGTCATCCAGAGACAGGAAAGTCGGTTAAAACAGTGAATTTTATTGCCATGATGTTCCATTTCAACCCTCTTCGCGAGTATATCGGTAATCAATATAACAAACGAGCGGAAACGACTACGGCAAGTACGCCGGGTGTTCCATTTATTCGTTGCTCTTTTTAAGAGGGCATCGTTTTATTTCATTTGCTAGTCAAAAATATCAATTTCATCACGTCGCCAAATCCTATAAAGTTTTATCTTGAGAGTATGTTATCGCAAAATATGATTTGTGAGTTGAAATTTGTTCTACTAATAAATACATTATAGGGTGCTCCATGCAAGTGTTGATATTTAAATTTACTGTGATTCTTGAGATTCACGCGAAAACGAGGTTCATAAGAAAAATCTCGAAGAAGAACATTTTATTTAACATGGAAAATATATTGTGGTTAACAACGCAGTCTCCTGATCATGTTGGCGTGATCGTAAATATAAAGTGTTCTTTTAAGCGATACTGGAGGTCACATGGATTGGACATGATTTCAGCTATTACGTTGTGGTGACAATACGGTGGGGTATTTGCCCCGAAAATACGGTCAAAGCAAAAATCCTTTGTCAAAAATTTCAGCAAAGTCGGGGAGCTGCCGCTTTCGAAAGTACACCCTAAACTCCTATCTAATATTTACATGTGTGATATTAAGTAGGGTGGTTTATACCGATCGGTAAATAGTCGTATGTTGTTTGGATGAAAGTTTGAAGGCACTGCGTAGAACGCGTATGCCAGAGTTCACGACAACCTTCGGCATAAAACGCTTCACCTTGTAGCGTGTGAAAACTCAGCCACCCGTGCAACTCGAGAGATCGCAGACGTGCATTCCTCAGCGCATTGGTAACGCACCGAGTTATTTGTCGAGACTGTCGGGCATTCGCAATCTTTTAACCCTTTGCACTCGAAGCTATTCTAATTCCAAACCGAAACATTTCTTCCGACTTAGAATATTTCCATTCTATATGTTTTTTCTCGTGATTAGACTGCGGATCTTTGTTAGATTTTGGAGAAAATCGTTGCCAAGACATTCAAGACGAGGCATGTTAACAAATAGAGAAGACCTCGCTCACTTTTATAAAAAGTCCTGCACACAATGTTAGAAAAAAAAGAAAAAGATATTTTATGTGTCTGTGCAACTGAGAAAATCAGCCGACTTTTCAACATGCACCTTTGCTTTACTAAATCCAATAGAAGGGCTGCAGAACCGAGTGAAAAAATAAGCCGTTTCGGGACACGCAAAGCGGAAGTTTAAAGCCGGAGAAAAAGGTCTGGAGCGCAACTGTAAATTGGCTAGCGTTAATTTAAGGCCAGCGTTTGGTAGATCGGAATCGACGGACGGTTTATTTAACACGAAAGAAAAGTTGAACGATTCCGAGCAAATAACACGGAAAGCCGTGAAAACCGTGCGGACAGTGGTGGGGACGGGGAACAGTATCGAGGCAGGTTGGGTTCGCTCGAACTTACGGGTACGGTTCGCCGTGGGAATCGCAGGTCAGCCTAAAATCAATAAAGTGCAAGGTCCTGCCACGTACGAAAACCCTCTGTGTGCAGTAAAATGCGAATGGTATGTGTACTCGTATGTGCGACGGCCCTCTGAATTATTTACCGGTGCCGTGGCGGTTTTAGCAATGGAAAGGGGGAGGGGGTGGATATTCCAATGATTTTTTCAACAGAAATAATACTTCGAGAATAGCGGAGGGAATCGACCGGTCGAATAACTCTCCGGGGGAAAATTACTCTGGGATAATATTATTTTCCTGGCTTCGAAATGTTCTACTTTTCGGTTTTTCTTCCATTAAAATTACGTTCGTCGCGACTCGCCGTTAAAACCTACCGAATATACATACATTCTATGAATTTCACGAGATTGCTCATTACCAGGCTGAATGTTTATGCGTTTTTGATATACCGGGTGAGTCACACCTAACGTTATAACTCCCCAGATAGCACAAAGACGTCTGCAGTTGAACATTCAGACGTCTTAAAGATGTCCCGAATGTCCTACGAACGAAAACGGTACATTATTCTCTATTGCGTTAAATACATATGTTTTGGCATGTAGGAAAACAATAGGTTCTCATTCTGCAACACGTTGTGCAGACAGACAGCAAATTGCTACTTCCACACTTTGCATGTTTCCACATATCTACATGTGTGTGGGTCGCGCTAGGTGAAACTGTTGTTCCTGTTGTGCAACCGTTGCAAAAATTAAAATACCACGTTGCGTATGAGGACTGGATAATACAATGCTATTACTTAAAATTTTAAATACGCCGTATGCAATGTGAGTTTCTTTTTTTGGAATTTTAAATGTTACAGGATAGTCAAAAGCTTACTTCTTCTTTATGATGTAATCCTGTTATTAGTTCGTAATATTCCAGCTATCCGATCAATAAGTTATTGTGAATATTGTTGCTCAGGCTTAACTTCTAAAGTAAAGGTAGACTATTACAGTAAACCGCGTAATCAATTTGCAACGAAGAGAGCTCTAGCTTCCCAAAAATGTCCAAATCGGATGGTACAATATTTAAAAAAGTTATCGTTTTGTTTAGAGCGTCCGAATGTTAAATCGAGTCACTGTATTTTAATAGTGCGTAGAAAAGGTAGCAATGTAAACACGAATGAAAATCATGTAAATTTTCATGCGTGCTATCTTTTTGTGCTGGAGTGTACACACTTGAAATCCTCTTTACAGGATTTCTTATCGCGTCAGTAATGGGGAATGGAAAGTTGTTGAGAACAATGTCGATCGCATGCGTCTTTGATCTGAGAATGTTAAAGGAAACAAAGAAAGAGAGCCGCGAAGGATTAAATTGGACCAAGCATTTTACAAACGAAACGAAGCTGAAACTACTTGATCTCGGAAACAATATCAAATTACTCGACACGACGCGACGCTACGGTGCACAATAGCAAGGAACTGGCTGCCACCTGGCATTCGGACTACTATAACACATCGTTCACGTTGTTGACAGTGTCAGGCAATTAGTGCGAATATTGGCCAATGCAGAGTTTGACGTGAATGGATCTTACGATTGATTGTTGCCGTATTGGACAGTGACAAACTCTATGACAAATTAGAATAATATTGCTTGAGTTTCACATCACTGGTGTAATCTACAGGGTGTCTCAAAATTCCTTCAACAGCCGGAAATGGTTCCTGAGATCATTTGAAGCAACATTTTCCTTTGCAAAAATGGCATCTGCGGCTTTGTTAAGGAGTTATTAACGAAGAACACGGACCAACCAACACGCGTCTACGTCGCGCTCTGGTTGGTCCGTGTTTTTCGTTAATAACTCCTAAATAAAGCCACGGATAACATATTTGCTAAGGAAAATGTCGCTTCAAATGACGCGAGGAACCTCCCATTTCCGGCTGTTGAAGGAATTTTGGGACACCCTGTATTCTGAACAACTTTGCTTTATACATTATCCGGCGCTCGGCCTTAGCTTGCGAGATATTCGCGAAAAAAGAGTGATTGTATTCGTGCTCGCATGATTTTTGCATTTTATGAAGCCGTCATACAGAAAACTAAAAGCGACCACCCTATATTGCAAAAGGAAAAAGTTGTTCAAAATGGGTTACTTCCAGTTGTTCAAACCAAGTTGTTCAAAAATTATGAGGGACATTGTTGCCAACATGTACTTCCCAAATGATTTGCATCAGACATGTTAAACGAATCGCCGCAGAAAAAGTGCATCGAAACTTCCATCCGAGTTAATGAGCAAAAAAGTTTTGTAACCGAAGTACAGTTCGCTGAAAAATATTGTTTGCAGATTCGAAATGTGAGTCGCATCATCACTAATGATCTATCAACATAGAAACATAGAGAAAATATTATTTTACATACGTAGATAAAACCGCTAATAATTAATGAGACAGTTCACGCTATTTCTAGTGGTAACGCCATTCCTAGTTTTTAGACGTAGTTTAGGCGTCTTTTTAGACGACATCTCCGAAAAGATGTCTTCAAGACGTCTTACTTCAGACGTAAAAACGACGTAAGACAGACGTGTATGAGACGTCGGGTGCTATCTGGCTAGAGTCACCAATAAAAATTGCCGTACCATGATTCACAATATTGCTTTCATTATTAAATATGTTGGTGTCTAATCAATTACTAAACATTTCAATGTTGTACGCGGTATTATATCAATTTCATATTCATGAAATGAAAAATAGCAATTAAAATAGCATAACTTGCATTTGAAATAAAAATGGTGAAAATCTGCTTACTTATTGAGCTGCCTTGACGCGAGTTGAATCGGAGCTCTCGACAGTAGGTCGTGCTGTAACATTGTAACTTGTAACGGAGCATCTTGTTGCCCACGTTGGTCACTCTCGACAATCTTTGTGGCATAATTGCTCGTTCGTGACGTATCTCCGGCCGTAAGAAACAAACGTTTTCGCGGAAGCCGCCTTGCGCGCCGATTTGCATTGATTTTGCTGGAACGCCAGGCGCCCCTCGTCTCCGAGTCGCGAATGTAATACGGGCGAGCACTTCCGGCCTACCTGAGCGAACGTGGGAACGAAGAGAGAATCAAAGGGTGCCGAGTGATTCCATGACAGACGATCGACTCACCCTACCAATCCAAACACTACTAACTCTTTCACCGAGTGGATCTACCTATATGTATAATCTAATACCAATACCAATTTTTCAAACTTACTTTACTTTACTTTAAAGGACTCAAAAGTGTCTTTCTTCTTGGACATGAAGATAGATATAAAACTTACAGATTAACGTGTGTAACTATTTGTTGCTTATTATTTACGGTTATCGTTAGTGTATTGTTATTGTGGAAGATAGGCAGGTGGATCACGACACTGGTTTTGTTAATAATAGCGTCACATGGACGACAGCGTATACAGTAGTGAGGTTATAAGAAACGAAAGTACATTAATAAGAGAGCAGATGGCGCAAGGTGCGCGACTTTCGGGCAAATTTCCAACATATCTTTATACAAAATAGAAATTTTCTACCTGATTTGCAACCAACTGGTGTGGAGTAGTTTATTTTCTTTCTTAGTATGTTTAAAATAGGTTGTAAAAATTTTCCAATTTCAATTTCCTTTGAGACCTGTGTTCGTTGTGATTAGTACTATAAGATACAGTAAAAAGCAATTTTAATCTTAAAAAGCAGAGTCAAGATCAATTTTGCGGTCAATTTTTTAAGGAGGAGGTATGTTCCCTAACCCTACTTTAACATACACTATTACTATTAAGAACTAGCCAATGCTAGTATCCTTGATTTTGTGTTGTATAATTCATAAACATTCTAAACAAAAAGATAATTCAAATTACAAATTAATTGGTTTATATATGTAAGCTTTACGGATTTGATATCAAAGCTACATTTCTTCCAAAAGCAACAAATATGTATAAAGATATTTTTTATCATGAAAGTCGAGAAAAGCGCAGTGAAGCAGGAAGGAAACTTGTGAGAAGCAAAAGTAAATAAAATAATATAGAAACGTCGGAGAAGTAGATAGGAAAGAAAATACAAGTAAATAAAAATGGAAGAGATACAGAGACATGCTTTTTAACAAAACAACTCGAAGCACGAGAAATTGCAGTAATATCGGATTGTTTAAGAATTTATCTCCAGGAAGAAGATAAACAAACACTCTCTTTCATTATTCGAATCTTTCTTATTCTTTCGGTGTGGTTTTACTAAAAGTTAAAAGATAATTACTTTTAGAATGTAGAAACATATATATGCAATGCATAATTGGTCATAAAAGTTGACTTGCGGTAGCAAAACTTGAAATATTTCAAACAAAGATCATCAAAGCTTTTGGTCATTTTGTAAACATCGTTTTAGTTAGTTACGATTCTCTCTCTCTCTCTCTCTCTCTCTCTCTCTCTCTCTCTTTCGACAGATAATAGATAATAATTAATTAGACAGCGGATTTTATGCATTCATGGCAAAAATGTGTAGCTGTAATTTAACCTATATATGTAGGTGGTGTTGATACATATCGGTGGTTGGAATAATTTTTTAGTGAAAAGCATTTGCAAGCAACGATTGTTTCTTTCAACGCGATCACGTTGTCGTATACTGGTCACGAGTTGTTAGATCGATTGAAATGCTTTGATTGACTGTTATTATTTCGTGACAGTCGCTCGGCTCGCGTGTCACATGCTTTTCGAAGGAAATTTTGTTCGCTTCGCAGCGCACGAGGACTTCGTAATTTATTCACGACATGCATATAGGCTTCATTGAAACGGGAAATATCAATACGTATGTATTGGTAAAAGTTGAGTTGTAGTAACAGTCGACGTCGGATGTATTTGTTCGATTTGTTCGAGAAACTCAAAGTTTCTGGTATGATTGTTTTTGTAAATTTATTTATTGCACATCCATTATACATTCATATTATGCTGTAAATTTAACTTTATCCATGCATTAATTACAATGAATTTAGATGCTATACAGGCATTAGCTTGTTTTGCCAATTGTATGTATAAATTACAATAATCGCGTTTGAAACGTATGCTGGAAATTTTACGCAACATGGAAGAATCTCTAAAATATTAAACATCATTTATTATACGTAGTAAACATATGTGAAGCCTGAGGTACCAAACATGATTTTTCAAACCTATTTGTAAATTGGACCTTCCATATTACAAATACATATTCCAAAAACAGTAATACAACCAAATAGTGTAATCAATACTGGAAATATCGAGCAGAGAGTCGAGGCGACAATTTTGTACACTCCTAAAAGTTGTAGACGCACAATTATTAAAAAAAAAAAAACAGATGTAGTAAGGTGTACACATGGCGAAACATTGCGATCCTTTGACGTTTAATACGAATGCAAGAAATGCGATAATTCAATTTTATAATTAAAACTGAATATTCATTTTGTACACAAAAAGAAACTGATAACACATAATATATATTCTTCTACAAAATATGTATTTGCCTAAACATCGATAGTCTAGCAATCATGTCTTATGTCTTACAATAGTATTCTAAGAATTAGAGAATTATAATAGGAAATTTCTGATAGTCATCAGCTAACGTTAGAAGACAGGCCTGTGGCAACTTGGTGCTCCGAAAGTCGAGGACGTAGAATTGGCAACCCCCCACCCGACCCACACCAGCGCGGGAGGATAATACAAGCTTGCCTTACTTGCCTTACGGCGAGCTCGTGTTCCCCTCTCGCGCTGCGGCCCTCGAATTAGTTTATAATACTTCGTGAGGCCCATGGTGATAAACTAGTACAGGGTGGGCCATCTGTTAGTTTCATTTTGAATTATGTGTCAATTCGTCATAATCAACATCAACGGCAAAATATTGCTAGTAGGCAAAATATTAAAGAATTTTATCTTTATAACTATTTTAAAAAGAAACTAACAAGCCTACTTCTCTGGTCGCCGCTACTGTTGGGATACCATATTATTATTGTTAACATGGCCGCAGTCAACCATCACTCCCCGCTCGCGGGATACCCCCTCTCACCTATAAATCTACTTTACGCTCAGTCCTTAGGTCCGTGGACTAAAAACCTCTATAAGGTTGACGTTTTGTGATAGGTAGGGCCTAGTTCTCTGTTCGCGGCTGGATGGCATATTGGGCTCGGCTACTGTTGGGATACCCCCACCAAGCCACGGAGTGGGAGTGTCCCCACCAGAGTTGCCATATTCGCCGGCCGCCAGGCCCTTTACGTTTCCGTCCCTCGCCTAGATGCTCCGTAAAGCCTATCTTCGCTTCTCCCACTGTTACCACCACGCTGCCGCGTACCGCGTCGGTAGCATGATCCACGCGGTACGCGGTAGCGGTAGTGGTAAGAGTGGGGGAAGCGAAGGCAGGCTTTACGGAGCATCTTGGCGAGGGACGGAAACGCGTAAGGGACCTGGCGGCCGGCGAATATGGCAACCCTGATCCCCACAGTAGCCGAGCCCGACCAGAGAACTAGGCCCCATCTATCACACTTTTCTGAGGGAAATCTGAACACCTCTATAATACACCGTGATCTAAACGGAGGATTCTGAAGCGGTAGTTTTAGTGCTAATCGCAGCGAACGCGAACGGTTCGATCGGATCAACGCCGCGTCGTGTTGCATCAGTAAAGCTTTCCATTAACCACGTATTCTGTTGCAGATCTAGGGAGCCCATTCTTCCCTGGTGGTCCTGAATTGTGGCACCATCCACTGGCGTACTCAACAGCTGGAGAATTACCGGGCACACTCCAACATGCGACGCTGGTCCATCCGGCGTTACATCCTCAGGTCCCCGTACGTTCCTATCTTTGACTATCTGCAGACAAAGCTCTGGAGCCGCCGACGAGCGCCCCGATGCACGTTAGTGATACATGATCGTTATACTCGATTACTATACGGTACAACCTAGCAGGTAGACACGCACGTAGAAAGATTTGCGATCTGACCAGCGGGTTCTTCGGTCGAGCACTGAACCTTGCTGGAGGACGCTTTTCATTTTAACAAGAAATTCCGTCCTGTAGTAGTTATCTTTACATGAATTTTTCTAGTTTTTTCATATGACAAATCCTATATTTTTATACTACTAAAATGAAAACTAAAGCCGTGCTCTCGTTCAATTCACGCTTCAACCCTTTGCACTCGAAGTAACAGAAAAGTGTTACTTGGGACTCCCTGTATAAAATCAGCCCACTCCCACGCCCTAACCACAACTCACTCCATTCGCATAATCTTTCCATTGTAGATGTCGTCCAGAATTTAGTCAAAATTGAAAGCTCATCTTATATATAACCGGGAAACGTCAGAGTATGGCAAACACTCGTTTAACTTGAATCTGAGAAAATAGCATTCATTTCGTTTGAAAGGATTCAGAATTTCGTTAAGGGGGATGAAAATATTCCGGGGAAGCCACTTAATCAGATAATGAGGCAGCAATTCACCTAAATAGAGCATTTCATTCGCGAAATTCGCGGTCCGCTTTCATAAACCCTCTCATTGTCAGTTCTATAGAGAGGGAAATTCCCTAGCGCTATCTAGACGTTTACATTAGCAACACTCATCCGAAAAATCAATCGCTAAAATACATTAAATACTTCGTCCGGTTGTTCGAAAGTGGACAAACATTAATTTAAGTGATTTTGCTGAATGCGTTGGAAGTAGGTCACAAGAAGATGGAAGCCGTTCCCAATATTAACCAATCGATACTCCAAGCGATCATCGGGTCAATATTCGTCTGAAAAATTTTAAAACATATCTGTTTCGACAACGCTCGACCGCGGGCTATGAAAATAATTTTGCAGACATTCAATCAACTCCGGATTCTATGATAATACTTATTTATTACCTGACTTTGCTTACCGGACCTCTCAGCCATCTTGTGGTTTGGGAAGAGTGAGAAATTGTTCTAATCGATTGCTTTATAACATTATGTAGATCACATTCAAATACACTCATAAACTCCCGTCCATAAATCGCTGTCGTTCAAGTTAAAATAGCTCCGATTGCAAACGGTTAAGAATATCGATTCAGTACTTTAATCTCGCTGAAGTTACCAAAGAAGAAAATGACAATTACATTTTTCTCCTGTTTCTTACAATTGAAGCAATTTTTATTTTGCATGATTAAAAGCAATTAAGAATATCGATTCACTACTTTTGTAGAATGGAATTATTCTAATTGTAAGTCGGAAGAAATGTTTCATTTTCAATCACGATTTCGCTCGAACGCCAAGCACATTGTGCTAGTAATAGCAATGGTCAATTTCGGATTCTGACCTGGAAAAGATTATTGCACTCGATCGTGCAGACGAAACGAGAGAACGAGAGTCCGTCATTGGGCGTTATCGTTCGCGATAGTGCGTGATAGGTACCCGCGTTAACCTGGCACAGCACTAGACGATATTAAAAATCAATATCTCCTGTTTGATGAATCCGTACCCGGCTGTACCACACCGTTCGCGTTCTGATCGCAGGCTACGTCGAACGGTGCAGATGGCACCAGCACGCCCAAAAACCTTACGGAACCTTGGAAAACCCATTCGGTTGATTCGTACTTGTTTACCGTTAACAATCGCGATAGTTAACCAGCCGCTGTAATTAACTACTTTGAGTTTCGTAACTCTCGTGCTACCCTTGCTATCCTTGCATGCAATCTGAGGACACGCTCGGCGTATTTTCGAAATCTTTTGAATATTTATTCTGCAAATGTGTTACTGTCGACAGACCTTTTTTTTTTTTGTTTGATTGTTTTACGTCGCTTCTTGAACTGCTATGGTTATTAAGCGACGGGACCTACAGTTTAAGGTGGGTTCCGAACCACTATCGACAGTCCTATGAACAACATGAAACTCTCGTACTACTTTCAGCATTCAAAGAACTGTGAATTTCCACAATATTGATCCGCTATTTGCACATTATGCAACTGTAATAATATTAATAACATTAAACAATTCACTGTAGAAGTCGAATTTATGGAATTATTCAGTAATCCGAATACGCGCAATTGAAACCGGTGTCCATGATCGAGTTATGGAGCGTGTATTAATTAACGCAAGGACTGTGTCAGATGCTATTGCGGTATAATTCGCAGACGTTCGAATCAGTGATCCAATAATAATAAATGGAATTCCAGTTCCGAACATATCGACACGCAAATTATATTATTTTTTCTTTTCACGGGCAACTTTGAATGCACACCGCGCCGGCCAATATTTGAAATCAATTAATTTGCATTTCGATGCATTAAATGTACAACAGGATTCACTGCGTTTTAATAATGCACTGCGTCCTGGATTACTCGCAACACTAGATACCGTGACGCGCAATCAATTCGTAATTTCACATTAACAACATGTCGCATCGTAATTGCGCGTTGCGCCACTGCTCTCCGGCATCCTGTGTTGCTGCACTCGGGTAAACTGTACTGGACTCAAAATTTTTGCCTTTCTCATATAAATTATGATGTATTTGGTATGTAATCCAGTAGATTTGTATCCGGGGCGGCTGTAGATCGCAGTTTCGATCCTGTAGAATCAATGGTGCAGGAGTTATGCTTGCTTAAAATTGAGAATTTTTCAGTGTTTTTGACAGGTAAGGGCACCGCCATATTGGTTCGTAGTGACGATCGCGCGCTGCTTATCGAGCAAAACCGCTAGATGGCAGCACGGGCACACAGTAATACATATCGCTAACATAAGAAAATATCTGAAAAAATGTTTGAGAAGCAATATCGTGGAAAATATTTACAAAAACCTAACCCAGACCTATCCCAAAACCTAATCCTAATATTAATTTGAGGCGATAACGTTAGGTGACTCACCCTGTATAACTGAATTTATCGATTTCGTTTGCTCGTTATTCATTCTAAAAAAACATTAAAGCTACTTACATTGAAGAACTGTTAGTTCAATCGAGACATTTTTGTCTTAACTATCAGTTATTTGAAATTACATAGTGGAAATATCACCATAACTCACAAAATCGTAAATTTGAAGGAAAATTAGAGTAGATATGTGCGATTAAAATAAGATTAAAACAAATAGTGAATTATTCTATGTATTTCTAACACTGATATACAAAATTTTGTATAGAAATGAGAAATTTTGATTTCTTACAAGATTATTGTTTTACTGTTATTGTTATTATTATAGTATTCATGACTTTCGTTACGAATAATAAACGAATTCAATCGTTTTATCGAAGGGTTTCTAAAGAAATTCTGTCAATTAATATATCTTTCAAAAAGAGACAAAATGTTAATCAATTAGAAATTAACTTAGAATATTACTTCTTCAAAAACTAGAAAATGTCATCACGCGTACAAATCAAATTACTTAATTGCCTTTAGAAAGTGCTGCACGAATAGTACATGAAAAAATGCACGAACCTATTTGCTAAAGATATTTTTGTACGGTTTATCCTTTTAAAGGTGAACTCGGATTTAACAATTAAAGCAGCCGGATACTAGCTGCTGTGAAAATATTCCATAATGGGTTTTGCACAGTTACATTTGCAATGTCCGCGCAATGGCGGCCCCATTGAAGATATTTCAATAGAGAACACCAACCGACTGCATTCACGAATAGTGAGAGTCCAGTTTAAGAGCAGCACCGCCGGGATGTAATAAGATTAGCAAACTGCAGAAAGCACTGAATAATGCCAAGCTTATTATTATTTTCTAATTCTCATGGATAATTGTTGGAAGACTTCGTCGCGTTCTCACTGTTCAAAAACTTCGAATCAGTAAAAAAGAAAATTATTATTTAGTAATATTATTATATTATACAACATATACATAGATTTATTGTGTCTTCTCTTGGTGGACCTGAAAGCTGCCTTTGTCTCGGTGAAGAGAAATAAGCTATCGGAGCAAATGAACAAATGTGGTATCAGGAGAGGACTAATAGAGAGAGAGAGTGAAAGAAATCTACCAAGTAACGAGAAGTGTGGTAAGAGTACAGGATGGAGAGACCAGAGAGTTCTGGACAGTGGATGGGTTGAGCTCCGCGTCTCTTTCCTTCCCATACGCTGTCCTGCCTTGTGCCCGAAACCTACATTGTCAATTAAACCACTAAATACAGTTGAAAGTATATCATGTTTGATCTTATTTTAATCAGAAAATTGCCACAAATATATTGGTGAAAGTTTCATAAAAAAGTAAGCAATAATAAAAAAATGTTTATATTGATATTACATTGTGAGGACGCACGGGCCTTTGAACTGCGTCGGCGACTGTGACTCTCCGCGTGTCTAGTCATGTACTTATTCAATCGGGGACACCGAACACCTGTGTCCCCCGAGTCCCACACTACCCCCTTCTGGGGTAGGTACGTAAACGTATTTTCTCCACACGTTTTTAAACCTAAAAAACAAAAGAAAGGTAGGCTTACTCTTAGTACTCGAGTTTCGTTGAATCAATGTCTGTCGAGGATAAAAAAAGAAATGTTTTTTCTGTTTTATTTCAGGCGCCTATGTCTTTGCCGCATCCTACGACGCTGACGTCGATACACGCGTCGCTGCCCCATTTCTTACCCTCGCCGGCACTGGCATCGCCGGTGGGTTCGCCCTCGTCACAGCCGAACATAGCCGTCAGCAATGCACCGTGTTCTACCCTCTTTGTGGCGAACCTCGGCCAGTTCGTTTCTGAGCACGAACTCAAGGACATCTTCAGCAGGTTAGAGAACATCCCACAGGCGAAACGTTCGCGTTAAGAAGATCGTACGCCAGACGGTGCGCCCTTATTCAGACGCACGCTCCTCGCTTACTATTATTACCCGGAGGGGTTCGATTTTAATCTATAAATGCGGATCATTACTACGGTTACGCTACAGTCCCGGTATAACGCGACCAAAACACTGTTTAGATCGTGCTGTTTCTCTGCTGTTCGCTGATCGATACAGCTCCCTGCTGTTTCTTACGAAACTCAATGATTAAATTTATTCAGCTATTTATATACATATATGTGTCGAAAAATCTGTAATCTCTAAGACATTTTAGTCTTGGAAATAACAAGAGAATTCCTCTTATACCAAAGAGAAGACGAAGACAAACAGTATATTGAACCATTCACCTCTTTTTCTTAACCTTTGTTTCGGCTGAGCTTCACTTACGGGAGCCAGACATTCTTAACTTTTTGTTCATACGATCCTGTAAATTTTGACAAGAAAATGCCGAAAATCCAAGTTTCAATGTTAGGAATTCGTTGGATCAAAAGTTGT
The DNA here is from genome assembly GCA_028455605.1 of Lasioglossum malachurum. Taxonomy (NCBI): domain Eukaryota; kingdom Metazoa; phylum Arthropoda; class Insecta; order Hymenoptera; family Halictidae; genus Lasioglossum; species Lasioglossum malachurum. The sequence continues at coordinate 442,175 of CM052315.1, forward strand.
GCATGTTTAAAGTTCAGCGATTTTCACCGTGACATCTTCTCATGAAAATCTACACGATTATATAAAAGCAAGTTAAAAATGTCTGGGTCCTGTAAGCGAAGTTTAATTATTCTTTCTAACCATAATATATACATATAAAATGAATGCGTACATGTACCATACACTTACACATGTACCAGTGTACAAGATCGCCTTATATGATTCTTACTTGTTCATTTATAGGGAAACTAACTACATCAGATTATAGACTCTTCGAAACCATTCTCGCTTCGTATGTGAAGCATTTTTTTTTTTTACACAATGAATGATTCACCGGTAATTCACATGTATAGATTAAAATTGGACACCCTGTATGTCGTATCTGTCGCGGTTATTAGTCGATGTGCATTTGCTCGTCGAATCGTTGACGAGAACGCGTTTCTAGTTCCTTTTCAGGGGATGATGTTTTGTCGACGGATTTTCTCAAAAGGTCAGCTCCAAGACAGTCTCGTATAAATCCCCTAAATACATAATCAAACACGAAGATTGAAACTGAGGCTCGCATTTATTTTACGCATTATTACATTACATAAAAGATTTCTATGAAGACTACATAACTCGTCATTTCTGTTCGCCATCGCCGCTTGGTAATTTTCCATTTTTCTTCTCAATTCAATCGACAATTCTTTTACTTTACTTTATCATGTGATAGACAGTTATTATTAGATTGCGGATCTTTATGAAAAATAACTTTTTTTCTCCTCGATTACAAGATATAGAAACTATTCCAGAATTTGTTCCTGCCTTGAACAATTTTATTTATATATATATATATATAAAAAGTTAATTATCGAGGTTGAAAAAATTATTTTATAATAGCCTAGTTCTTTCTGAATAAAACAAAAAAAAATGCTCAACCGGACAAACAGTCCCTGAGATAAAAATTCGTAACTCGGAGGCCAGTAATTTTTAAAGAAATTCTGAACCGGCAAAATAATGACTTAAACCACCTCTAATTTTACATGGACTACAACATATTTCAACAAAAAGTGATCGATTTACAGTTTTAAATGACAACCACCAATTTCTGTCATAAATGCATAAAATCCGCGATCTAGTTATTATAAACTGTATTGCATCGCGTTTATGCAAATGTTGAGTCGAGGAAACCGTACGGTTAACAGATTAAATTTTGTACGTTACAATTTCTATATAATTGCTGTGCAACTTTGTACAGTTTTGTTACATTATTCAGGGTATGCGAATATGCGTTCACAAGAGCTTGCGTATTTGAACTACTAATTAAGTTCTCTGTATGAAGGGGTAGTAGGAATTTCCGTTTTCCGAGTTTGTTAATTAAATCTTTGCTTCGAATGTTGTAGCGTAAAGAGAACACTGTCACATTAGGGGGTTCGGATCTTTCTTTCCTCAAGTATATTTACCTGAAGGGTTTACGTCTGAACCGAACAGGGACTGCTAAATTGTAGTAATCGGCTCTACATCCGTTAAAACCTGCTATCATTTTCATTTCCTCTCTCTCGTTACATATGACATAAATAAATATTAATTTCAGTTACAGTAAAGTCTTGATCTAAGTCGGACTAAGCTGTACGATCTTAGTCAGTTCGCCTACCCCCTCCACTGGGGGGCGTACAGAACAGTACAGTAAAGTCGTGTTATTTTGCAAACGGCTGTTCTGCACGGAGAAATATCGTGTGGGGACACTATTTTTTATGACTGACAGAGTATACCGCTATTCTCCCAAAACCATTAGATATTCACATTTTCTGCTTTGTCTTCTAAAAAAGAACTTTGGGTTTCTGAGACCCGAGTGTGAAGTACACGTCTCAAAAAATACGTGTCATGTCCCAAGGTCAATAACGATAAAATAGACGGGAGTGTGTGCTTTTAATGAAACCGATTCATTTTATGCATAAAGTATAGTAAAATAAAGTACTATAACAAATGTAATTACTCCAAAGTAGGGTTCGACTCACTTTGTATTTGTGTTTAACAGCAAGGTGACTGATTATTTAAATAATTAATTTATAGTCCTTTATTCGATTCCTTCGAATCGATCTTTCCATTTTTTAGCACTCCGTTTGAGCTGATCGTTTCACAATTCGATCGAGGTGGCAAAATTGATTCATCAAGCGGCTCGCAATTGGTCCAAAGATCGTTCCGGTTTTTGGCCGGTGGTATCGCGCGCGATTTTGCTAAATGCCCGTGAAACACAACCAGCAAATAATCGCCACGAAGTATGCTATTCCCCCGGGCATTACGGTTACGCTCGCATAGTAAATTATTTTCGCGTGATCCGCCATGCGGAACCTTCCCACGATTCCGAGGTACGTGTGCGGCCACGTATTAGATCGTAATTCGTCACGAACTCGAAACGCCAAGCCGCTCCGTACCGCTCCGTGGAACTTCTTTCGACGTTTTTTAATTTGTCAAAGCCGCACGGGTCGGTGAACTTAAATCGAAATGGCTGTTGCTGGGCTTTTCTTTCAGGCTACAGTAGTGTGCGAATTAATCTGAACACAAGCGAAATATTGAAAATTTCTCCCTCTGTCCCATAAACATTACTTTACCCGACTCCAAATGTTTGCGTTTCTCCTATAAATTATTATGTATTTGCTATGTAATCCGGTAGATTTGTGTCCGGGGACCCTGCAGATCGAAGTTTCGATCCTGTAGGGTCAATGGTTCAGGAGTTATGGTTGCTTAAAATTGAGCATTTTCAGTGTTTTTGACAGATAAGGGCGCTGCCATATTGGCTAGATAGAATTCAAACAACAATCGCAATACCCGCTCTACTATATTATCAGGATTAAAGCGCGCGATCGCCACTACAAACCAATATGGTGGCGCCCTTACCTGTCAAAAACATTGAAAAATGCTCAACTTTAAGCGACCATAACTACTGAACCATTGATCCTACAGGCTTGAAACTTCAATGTGCAGCGTCTCCGGAAACAAATCTACTGGATTACATACCAAATACATAATAATTTATAGGGGAAAGGCACAAATTTTGAGTCCGGTAAAGTAAAGACCAGCCCAAGTGAATATTTAAACGGGAAATTTTTGGCGAATGCAGCTGTAAATTATGTTGTAGCGCAAAATTGCGAAACATTTAATTTATTGTTTAATGCAATATCTAGTTTTTTGATAATAAATGTTGCGTTCTCTATTTACTTTCTTTTGCTACCATTATTATGGGACAGAAAGAGAGTGTGTATATTTTATTTGCAGAACATTGAAAATGATTGATAAATCATTTGAATAGTTTATGAAAGTACTTTGGAAATTTTTCTAATTTTTTCCTTGATATTATACTCTGTTCTTGATGCAGAGGCCACGCGGATTCTTATTTTCATGTGCTCTTTCGTGGTAGTTGCAGTAGCCATTACTTTCCGTTTTATGCGACCTCATAAAAAAATGTAATTGCATTAGGTCTGGAGATCCAGCTTCACCGAAGCATCGAGCTCATAAACTCTTTTTAATAAACAGTTCCAAGAAATAGCATCTATGTTCTACAGGGTGAGTCACCTAAGACAAGCTACCTGAATAACTTAATTTCTTCGAAATGCTTCAGACAATAGTTCTTTGGTTTCTAGTGGCCCATCACGTGGTTTACATAACGTTTTCTCAATTGGAGGTGCTTTGGAGATTAGAAGGTCAATTTAGTTTTTTTAAATGGAACCACATATTTTTGAACTCCTACGATTGTAGGAGTAACACTAGTAAAGAAATCAGATGTCAAAATCGAGTGAGACACCCAGTATAAACAGGGTGGTCCTTTAAAAAATATTTGTTACATAATGTGCATGGTGTCAATGGTGTCAATGGACCAAATATCTGGCAAGAATATTTTTTCCCGAAGGTCATTTTTTTAGAGATATATCAAGGTCACCTTGACTTTTTTTAAATTGGATGTCCTATTTTTTATACGTACCATCCTTTGGGGAACGCTGTTGTAGGAGAAAGGATCTCTCAATGAACGTGTACCTTTTGAACTTTTATCCCTTTTCCTCCCCTAAGCGAAGCAGATCCTACCCCTATCTCTATTTTCCAACCCCAACAATAAAAAGGTAGAAAAAGTGCTTAAGTTATATGGCGTATCTGAACTGGTATGTGAAAGAAATTGACGCATCGTACGTAATAGGTTGGCCACCTCTGACGTAGACTGTCCACAGGCAGTCGCGCTATATGTATATAGCGTTCTGATTCTTGGAGAAGTTACGTTAGGCTTTTCTCAGTTAGAGCATAATTAGGGTCAATCTCTCCGCTAGGGCTCTAATTCTAGTAGAATCATGTGTTCCGCATACAAACTAGCAGATACCACTGATTGGTGCATTCGATTCTACCACCTTTGGCAAAAAATATTCTATCTACACTAACTAATGAAACTAACTGAGATTAGTGTGATTCGTTACGTGCCTTTTTAAGAAAGGAATTTTTGTATTAATTCTTAATGAATTGTTTATGTGTGTGCAAAATAAGTTTTTGCTAGAGGTATAGTATGTTTATGAATGAATGTATTCGAAGTAAAATTTCCGGGTTGTACTTTAGTTACTACGTATACTCGTTTTTACTCGAGGGCCGCTATTTCATGCAACTGCAGAATCCGCTGAAAATTATTTACAGCGGAGCAAGAACTGCGAATAAAGTTGGACTAAATTCTGTACACGCGTTTAAACTTGGAAGCTGTAAGCGAAGTCCGTGGTTAAACTTCCCGAAGCTGTGGCCAAATACTTGGCGAAGTTATCACTTTGCGAAATTCTTATTCGGCAATCACTGCATCAGATTGTTGGGACAAATTTCGATGTTTGCAACAACATTTTTTCGAAAAATTAGTTAGATACAACCAGAGTTGGGCATCATTTAAGTAAACGTTCATTTAAATGTTTATTTAGATAAAAAATTATTTATTAGGTGGAAGTTTACATAAGAGGCAAAAATAATTACTTATTATTTAGCTCTGCCACCAAGGCTCCCTGACAATGCCCGGAAGTGACGAAACAAAGATAAGCTTTTACTTGCAAGAGCTAAGGGACTAATTCATAAAGAGAGAAGAGAAAGTCCAGCTCGCCGAAGCTCGCGTAGCCCCGAAAATTCTAGACATCAACTTGTTCGCGGAACCACGTGTAATTAACTCGGACAGCTACTTGCGAATTCATACGTGGAACCGGGAGGTTTGCGGTGTAACGAGATTCCACGGACTAATTACGCTACGCGACGATGACCGTCTCACCGTCGCGTCGTCTACATTGCCTTCAGATTCGGTAGCGTAGCTAGTCGATTCTCTCTTTTGTTCCAGCTCGATGAAGTTGCGGGTAGTGTGAGACTCGGCTCTCCCTAAGATGACAGTCGGGAGAACGGGACTAAAATCCTCCTAGCGTCCGATGTAGATGGAAGTAGGGTCCCGCTCTTCGCATATCTCCTACTTCTACTTAGAAATGCCTTCTGGATACCTGGTACATAGTAGTCTGCAACAGATCGACGGGTGGCTACACTAGGAGAGGGATTACGTATTCTCGGCGGTTTTGCAGTAGCATCTCCATCCTCCTTGATGTTGTTGGGCTCCTGGTTGTAGTCGTCGTTTTCTCCGGTCGTTCTCCGTGTTGCGTTTCTGTTCTACGTTGGTGTCACCAGTTTGACGACTATAAGAGGTGTTGTAGAGAAGGAAAAGGAAGGGGAGCGTTTCGCCCTAGGCCCGCTAGAGGACTCATCGGTAAGGATATCTAGCGGGTCCTGCCATAGACGCTGGGATATCGGAAGTATTCGGAAGCAGTGTCGCCAGAAGATGCCCAAATGGACATCTCTTCCCTCTCCTCCTTTTCCCCTTCCACTATCCCATTCCAGCACCATGCGCACGCTCCAATGTCCCCCACTAAGACCGTGGAGCACGTGCCCGTGCCGTAGACTGGTCCGGTCATCAAAGAGGGGGTACTTGTATTCCCCTCGATTTTTCTCGATCGGGCGACACTGATCGGAAGGCGGTTGAGAACGGTATATTGCATAGGGATCGGTGACGGATCAGGTAGTAGCGGGAAGGTCTTCGACTGTCTGTCCATCTTGTGGCGAGTGTATGTAGGACGATAGTATTCGTTCCAGTGGCTTCTACAATATCTGTATTTACGTAAGAAGAAGAAGACATTTTGGTTTCTGAGCGTACGAAAATCGATTTTTGAGCGCAGGCCCGAATCCTTTTGTCCCGGTGTGTAACATTCGGAGGCGAGAAAATTGCAGGCAAGAGAAAAGAAGATCCGCGGTCAGAATCGAACCCATTTAATCCCGGAAAGGAAGGTCGAGGACGAGAAGTAATTCCTATCGGTCGGGATTGTTCGAGGGTTCTATTCTCGCGAGTTATTTCAGCGTCGAATGCAAAGAGGAAATCGATAGGGACTCGTTGCGTCAGATTCGAGCACGACTGACGTCATATCCAGTTCATTCATCGTGCTGGAAGATGCTTTGACCTGTATGCTCGCATATTTAATGGCGCGCCGATTCCGTTGCCGTTGGCCTCGCCTCGCCGGCATTTTCATTTATTAACCGTATCCAGTTTTTCTTTCGCCCATGCAGTGAACCACGAAAGTATTTGGACGCACTTTAGATCAGTATAACCTTTTTGTGATCAGACCAAGCGACCTAGCTGTTTTTTAGCAATTAAAAGAATTAAAACTTACAAAATCTGAATAAATACACCCTCAGTTATTTGATAAAACATAAAACTATCTAATTTTACGGGGGGGGGGGGGGGGGGGGGCAATGTTGGATCACGTGTCATAGATAAAGAACAGCTATTATATATATTATACATATAGATGTATCTGCCCATTTGGATCTTGAGCCTCCCTTCTCTGCCATTAACACAGTCTGCCTTTTGAGAAAAAAACTCCGTCCACAAGACAATCGGCACACTCAACTCACACCGTGTATAGTCTCAAACGACGCGAAATAATCGTCACGAAAAATCTAAGAGCACCAACTAAATATGTATTACCCACGCTGCAAAAGTACAATTCTCATAGTATACATGCAGGATGTCCCAGCTAACTTGATTACCCTGAATAACTATTAAGCGATACAATTTTCGTGAAATGTATCGTTTAATAGTTATTCGAGGCGATCAAGTTAGCTGGGACAGCCTGTATAGAGTACAGAACAAGGTTCGTCGAACTACGAGAAGTTCACGAGTCGAAACAGGATGACTCGTTCGCCGGAACGATCTTCCTAGATACGTTCAATTTTTTCGAGCGTATCCAGGCCACGCAGCAATGAACTGGAAACGACGAATTTAGTACCGAGTATGTACCGCGCTCTGCGCTGGAAACAATTACGCAACTCGGATTTTAAAAGAACCATATAGGTCACCGACGAATCAGCTACATTTCCTCTCCAAACGATCCAACGCGTCCTTAACATTCACATCAATGCAACCAACGTGTATATCACGCTGCGCACTGTTTGCTAGCAATTGGTGGGCACTCGAAAATTTCGTGTTTGGGTCGGGACCCGAAAATTCGTGATACTTGGGTACCCGAAATCGAAATCAGGTTCATTTCGACGGGTTCACCGCGAACATTTGTTAGTAGACTGCAAACGTTCATGCAATTTTCAATTTTTAAAATCTTGATTATATACACGAAATATAATATAAAAATCGCGCGTACCAAATTCTATCAATTTTTACATAAAGATATCTGCAGTTCTATCGTATTTGGAAGCAAACATTTTTGAGTCAATTTATAAAAATATATGGCTGCTCTTTACTTTACCAGGTTCCAAATTTTTGCCTTTCTTCTATGTATTTGGTATGTAATCCGGTAGATTCGTACCCGGAGAACCAGCAGATCGAAGTTTCGATCCTGTAGGATCAATAATTCAGAAGTTATGATTGCTGATAGTTGAGCAATCTGCAGTGTTTTTGACTGGTAAGAGCGCCGCCATATTGGTTTGTAGTGACAATCGCGCGCTGCTTACCGAGCAGAACCACTAGATGGCAGCTGATGGTTTTAGGGACCTTATCACGTATCAAAATATTAACATTAACAGCTTCGTACTAACAGCACCGCCTCCAAACAATATCACAAACATCCGCTGATAATTTCGCCACGTGTAGAGAGGGTGAATCAAGTTCATACTACGTTTCACCAGTTTTAAACAATTATTAGAAAAAAATATAATGCTATCTTACTAGAACCTACTCAAATTTTGTAGATTTATTCACAAATCTGAAAAGAATATACAGTAATTTGTGTGTAGTATTTGTCTTTTTAAATGAAGGAACATTTTTTCCGTATAATAAAGAACAAGATAGCTATTCAAGGTAATCGGATGTCAATGTACACGCTATATTTTCAAGATGCATGTTATATTTCTGTAACAATATATAGCATTGATATTTGGTGATAATTGAACTTGATCCCATCCCTAGCCACCAGTCGTAGCTCGTAGACATCAAGACGCACCTATGCTAGTACCCGTAATCAATACCAGTAATGATAACATTAGTGGCGTTTATTGTCGCCGTAACCCGTTGGCAAGCACGAGGTGCCGCACGAAGAGGACCGAGTATGGCCAACACATTTTTATTATCATTTTCATGATTATTAGTAAGAAGGTACACGAAAAAAAATAACAGGATACTACTAACGAAATAACAGAGAAATGATAACATGAAAGAAAAAAGAAATGATAAGATTACGTTATAGGGAGATGGCTTGTTGATTCTTGAATGAAATTGACGTTGTTACTGAAAAATTTATTGAGAAATCTTTTTGCCAATGAATTATAAAATATGTAGGTTAAGATTGACAAAAAGGATATTAACAATTATTAATAGCATAAAACAGTTGATTCAAATAATTCAAAAATTCACATACATAGAGTACGACGTACAGTTTTATATTTATATGTATTATATGTATACATATACAGGGAGGTCCGTTTAAATAAGGACATATAAATATCTCTTCAGGTTATTGGCACCTCCAGCTGGCAAGAATCGAAATTGACCGTGGTTACGCGGTGCCTGGTAGAGCTACGGTAAATCACTGTAAATCACAAGCGTAATCGATACCGATATTCCCGTTAATGCCATCCTAACGATCCAATTGGCCCTTATGGCCCGAATTATAAATTCATCGGTAATCGGTCTTCGTACACGCCACGAACCGATTCGACTGAAATCTTTCGTGGGCGAGAGTTGTTCCGAAGACAAAAAGTGACATGTGATATCGGGGCTCGCTGAAATAATGGATCGGTTTTATTTGTCAAGAAAATAAACGACAATTACATTTTTTTATTTAACCACTTTAAACCCTTCGTGGGTTTATTTCGCTTTACGAGAATAACTACAAGCGAATACAATAACAACGTCTGTTAACGCTAAATGTGCAGATTACAATCTTTGAAGAAAGAATGAATACAAAGACAAGCTTCAACATTTGGTTTCGCTATGGGTGTGTCTACATTTAGAGGTGGTTGAGAGGTGAAATACCCGGTATATTTGATTTTATTACTCGTTCATTTTTACTTTACTCTTATTATTTTAAATATGGCTAAGAGATGGGAGCTGCTGGGAGATTGGATGAGAGCACAGACGAACCTTATGCGAAATCAGGGAGCTGTTAGGATAGTTAGTGGGCCTCGTAACTAGTATAATTTAATTGATACAATCAGAGCAGTGAGGGTCTATCACGTGGGCACGTTTAATTACTTTATTAGGATTTGTCTGTAATCGTCGTGACTATTCTCTAGTTTCGTCTCACTTTCTCGTGTAGAATGACTTCCTAAACGGCTGTCCATTGTATGAGGGACACCCTGTATATTGTCTAAGTCTAAGGTATGGTCTATCTTCTCTATACTGACAAAAATGGAGACAGAAAAATCTGACTCGAGCGTGAGCGCTCTCATATCCTCTCTGCTTCAACTATGCTGGAAAGAAGAACATCGAGACAGCCATTGTGGCGAACCCAGCAGAAACGTGTGAATACGATATCTATTTATTCATGAAAGTGCGCTATCCCGACCTCATTGAAAAAGATAAGATTTATACGAAGATTGTGTTTCTTCGATAGAGAATATTTTATTCAAAAACTTGACTACAGTTTCTCAATCCTTTTGAGCTCACAGTTTCTAATGTCCTTTTTATCAGATCTCCTTCGGGTGATCTACCAACATTTTCTTCCTGAACTGAAATGTTTTCTTTATTGTTAATCCAACGTTTACAAAAAGCAAACGTGTACCAAAAACAGATAAGTGCAAGGCTAAACCTTATCGCACCCACAACGTATTGCATGTTTCCTCGAATGATTAATATGTGCATTGAAAATGATACAGAATACTAACCAGTAAATTTAGAAATTTAGAGACGTCATGGTGCATGATTCTAAATTTTTTTCATTGCGAAACACAAATGAAGCAAAACCAACTTGAAAAGAGATTTCTATCGAATCTAAACGTATATATCAACGTTATAACTTAAATTACTCTCTCTTTGTAGTAGAATCAATATAAATGAAGGGTAAACTTTAGTTTACCGGACTAAAAATTTGTGCCTTTCTCCTATAAATTATTATGTATTCGGTATGTCATCCAGTAGATTTGTACCCGGGGCGTATATTTTCGATAGACTGAGCGAGAGAAGGTGGTCAAATACTTATGGACGGTAGTGTACTTTCTTGAAACAGTATATTTTTATTTGGAGGTACCACAACATTTGGTCATCGATGTTTTCGCTGAACGACATAAATAAAGCGGAAGCAGGAGAAAATACTTAAAACAGTAGCCATTCACCTGAAGGTGTTGTAACATTTGGTTATACAATCTGCTCTGTTAGTACGCACGAACCAAGCAAAAACAGTACAAGATCCTATCTTGAAACAGTAGACTTTCACTAGAAGGTGTGAAACTTGATGTGCAAACTTTTAATTGCCAAATATGTACAAACAAATCGATACCAACATAAAAAGAACATAAGACACCGCATCTTACACCAGTACTTTCGCTTGGTGGTGTTACGACTAGACTACGGATTTCTATGTAAAATAAAAATTGTCTGCATTGATTGTAAGACCAGGAACTGCATAGTCATTTATTTCTCTTTCGAATCATTTGAATCAGCTGGATGTAAAACAGTAAGATTTTTAGATTCCTTAGATGGGGTAAACTTTTCTTTGCTGGACTCAAAATTTTAGCCTTTGTCCTATAAATTGTTATGTATTTGTATAGACGTAATAATTGATAGAAGAAAGGCAAAAATTTGGAGTCCGGTAAAGTAAAAAGCAGCCCTTAAATGGTTTCTACTTCGCCTAGTGGTTGCAGTCTAGTTGTGACGTTTGCTCATACAGTGGGGGGACCCCCGTATAACACTATAAAAACTAAATCTCCTGACATTATGTGACAGTAAATTGTATTGGGTAAATATATATATGTAAAGAGCTTTTCGATCGCGTTATACGGAGTCTATTGTGAAAAGTGTTGAGTGGTAATCGGAATTGATCTCCTTTTCGTGCAACAGCCTCGTGCCTGGTCGCTGCCGGTGGCAGCGGCGCCATTGCCAAGCAATAACACCCAACCACCCTCTCTCTTTTACCAGAGTACCGTCTGTCATAACTAACTAGAGCACGTATTGTACGCTTCTCTTATTTATGCACAGTTTTCCTGGTTTCTCCCGGCTTCGTATGCACACGGGGGGAGGGTCGCCAGTGGCCTTTGTCGAATATCAAGACGTTCGCTTCGCGGCCCAGGCGATGGCCACTCTCCAAGGATCCTTACTCCTCTCCTCCGACCGGGGAGCAATACGAATCGAATATGCAAAGTCAAAAATGGCCGAGGTGGGCTTTACAAATCTCTGGATCGAAGTAGGTTTCATTTTATGCTACGCTAGCCGCTACCGACGCGCGACCATATACGACCACGAAAACGCAACACCTTGTCTTTTCTTGTTCGTCCTTTGTCTTATCGTGTCACGATCACGCTTCAACGTTGTCCTAGACGTTTAGACCTGCAGCGACGGACACCGTTTCATCGATTTCACATCTCAGGTTAAACTTTATCTTACGGGACCACAGATTTTGGACTTTTTAAAATGCAATCCCTTAGATTTTTACGAGAAAATTTAAAAAATCCAAGTTTTAACGTTAGGAATTTAAAACAAACTATAATAAACTTGAGTTTAAGGGGGTGGACTCGTTTCCAGGATTGCAAGGGTGTGGGATGCGCTTTATCATTCCTTAATGGGCTTCTTCAGTTGTCAGATGCCCTAGATAGAAGATCAATATAGGCCACAATTGCCCTCAAAAGTCCTATTTTTACGTTTACGAGGCTTAATTTGCATTATTCAGCGGTATGTAACTGCTGCAGCTTTATGAAAATAACTACATTGCGCAGCTTTATACTTTCGAACAATGCAAATTACGCCTCGTAAACGTAAAAATAGGACTTTTGAGGGCAATTGCGACCTAGGTAGAACTCTTATCCAGCGCTTTTGATTACTGGAAAACTCTGGGAACGAGAGTCTACCCTCTTAACGCGTTTTTTAACGTGCGGAGCTGCTAGAGGGCACCACAAGCACGCATGATGTAGTAACGTAAAGTCCCTCTCCATCTCCGTCGAACCCAATCCTGACCAACCTAACATTTTTTTCCAATATCTCAAGAACTATGACCGAGCGACAGAGGTCAGCGTATAGGGAAAAGTTGCTCAACGTGCTTGTGCCGCCAAAAAAACGCATGAAATCGTTCAACTTGAAACACACATAACTTTTGAACCAGTGAATTCCTAACGTTAAAACTTGAATTTTTAGCATTTTCTCGTCAAACTCTATGGAATTACATAAAAAAATCGAAAGTTTGTGGTTCCGTAAGGTGAATTTTGGCCCAAGTCTTTTTAATTTTAATGTTTGGAAGGATGCTATGTAATGTGCAATTGAAAAGAATCCAGTTGTACGCTAAATGAAGGGTAATTTCAATCTTTTTATGGACTGCTACCTAAAAACTTTCAACATCTATTTTGCAGTTACGATCGATAGATAGGCGGCAGATCTTTATGGAAAATAAATAGCGTCTGGGTCAAGTGTTCAAGAAATAGGCGTGTGAGAGTGGTAGTCATTTTAATACGTTTCAAACGAAATAGAAGTACTCGTAAATTTGCATTCTTTTACATTTTTCACAGACTATCAAAGTTCAATTTTCTACTTAATTTTTCCATTTACTTTGTGCAACCAGGACAACCTTTTTCAATTTATTTTTCAAAAATAAGGGACTAAGACCAAATCTAATTACACCATAGAATAAGCCAATTTATTAAGAACTATGCAAAAAAACACATACATATACCCTCGATTTCATTAAAAAAAATCGTTGTTATCCTCTGTTTCCATGCTCGAAGTACACCTGGATTGTTTTCGTTTAAATGTTACAATACTCCCCTTCGCGTCATAAACTTTATTAAAAAAAGCATGAGTTTGTAAACATGGTAACCCGTACGATGAAACACTCCGTACACGAACCGTTTAATGTAAAATCGGTATTCAATAAAAAAAAGAAAGTTAATTACGGGATAGAGTAAACGAGGGACGAAGTAAAAGTTTGAAAAAATACTGCCGTTTTTTATATAAAAAATACAAATAAGAAGAAAGATTATGTTTCACTGCCTTTGCATTAAACGGCTCGCATGTAAAAAAAAAATCAGAGAACGACTGTTATTTCATAGAATACATACTGAATCGACAGAACTAAATTCCCAAGAAAATCTTGCAAGAATCCAAAGCATAGATCTGCGTTTTCGTTGTCAGATACAGTGGACGAGGGGAGCTGGTCAGAATGGCCCTGAAAAGAGAAACACGATGAACTCTATCGATACCATTCTTTATTGTTTCCGCCATCTTTCAATAAATATTCATTCATTCGATCTCGCTGTATAATTCAAAGAAAGCCTGATATAAACATGAGAATTTCGAGAAAGACATATAAAAGTACACTTGCTATAGATAATTCGTAGGATTTGCTCAGCTGAGTTTCGATGATCCGCTTCGAGCGATATCAGTCGCAGGGACGTTCCTCTTGCCATCTGACCGACCCCAGGGACATTTTCTCCAGCTTCCTAACAGAATAGTGGCCTCAGCAGGATTCGCAGCGAATTACCTCGATTTCAATCGATCGAATCGAAATTTCAATATACATCATATGTATACATCCAGATCACGGTGTATTATAGAGGTGTTACGACTAAGCACCTCTGTAAGGTTGACGTTTCGTTATATGTACTTGGCACCTACTTCTCTGGTCGCTGCTAGATGGCATGTCGGGCAGAACTACCGTCCGTGTGTGTGAATGAGATTGCGTGCATGCCGAACCGCGCATGCGCGATTCAATCTCATTCACACACGTCCATGCGAGTTATGCTCGCGGATGGTAGTTCTGCCCAATATGCCATCCAGCGGCGACCAGAGAAGTAGAAGCTAACTATCACACTTTTCTGAGGGAGGTCTGAACACCTCTATAATCCACCGTGATCCAGATCGTGAAGCACGTCGCGTCGGATCGAAGCTCGATCGGAGGCTTCATCGAAGCTGGGTCCGCTTGCATCGACAATTGCCAATTTATCCGTCGCTAATCGTCTATGGATCGCGCCAGCCGATCTGTACTTTCTCTTCTTCTTTCTGTCCGTCTTTCTTTCCTTGTTTTCTTTCGCGAGGGACGCGTGCGCGACCGGCGGCGACCGGTCAAGCGTACAAGCTGTGGCGGCTAACCTCCTACGCTCGCCACAAGATGGACAGATAGTCAAGACCTTTCCCGCTACTATCTGATCCGTCACCGATCGCTACAAATAGTGCCAGATACTCTCCTCCTTCTCCCCTTCCACTATCCTATTCCAACACCATGCACACACTCCAACGTCCCGTAAATACCGTGGTACATACTAAACCATAGCCCCACCAGCCCCCAAAATGACCTACTGTTGCCCCTACTTTCCTTTTCCAACGCTGGCATCGCTGAACTGGTCTGGTCATCAGAGTGGGTGACCAGAGCCCGCTAGATAGCCTTACCGATGAATCCTCTGGTGGGCCTAGGACAAAATGCTCCCCTTCCTTTTGAATTTGTTGATCCTTCCCCTGTTGCTGATGGCTCCTGGTTGGATCTAGGCCCCCGGTAGAGGACTCATGGGTAGGGCTATCTAGCGGCCCTGGATATCGGAAGGCGGTTGAGAACGGTATATATGTAAAGGGATCGGTGACGGATCAGGTAGTAGCGAGAAAGGTCTTGACTATCTGTCCATCTTGTGGCGAGCTGTAGGAGGTCAGCCGCCACAAAGCTAATTCCAATTTACGCCATGGCGATTCGTTTCTTCTGTTTTTCCGTTCTTATTCCCCCCGTTTTCGTTCGCTCCACCGTCTCAGTTGATCCAGCCACCATTTGCCAGCGCATCGAAGTCTACGCCACTTATTTTCTTCCACTCCGTTGTTGTTCAGTTTCAGCTCGTTTCTTTTGCTTCCGCTGCAGTCTCCGCCGCAGAGCCTCTGTCGTATGTTTGCCGTGTTCCCTACTTTTTTCGCTACATGGCCTTTCCAACCTGTCTTTCCGTCTTGATCCCACCTACTTTTTCTTCTTCTTCTTTTCTAGCTTAGCTGTCCCTGTACGCAACCCTTTAATGTGTGCATTTGATTCGAGCACCCTTGCACCGAACCCGTATCGTCGCCAATCAGTTCTCGAGCGAATCTCGACGAATGGCGACGCGCTACGAATCACTCGGCCAGATAGGCGAACTTTAATTCGAACTCGTAGACAAAGGTGAAACAATCGGGGACTATTCCTTCGCAATGCTCTTAGAGATACGCCAACTCATATGTGGGTTTTTATAACACCAATCTTTTCAACCACGATGAAAAGCATTTCAACGTTATAAAACGTTAAAAAACGTTAAAAACGTTTACCGAAATAGTTGAAAGGTGAATGGTTTTGAGGAGGTCACAATCCAGTGTAAGTGGTTTTCTTGCAACCGGACACGTAGAGGTCACTTTTTTTAATGGAATCGCATATATCGATTGCTTTAACAGATGCAGTCAGTATTCTCGTAAAAAAATTTTAGTCTAAATCTAATATATAAAAAAGTATACTATTCATTAGAAACAAGGTATTTCAGACGAAGTTATGCACTATTTGGCATAAAATAAAAGTCTGATGCACTTTATCTTTTGAGTAATAGCAGCCGAGTTATCGAGATGGTCGATTTTAGTAAACCTCAGGCGGTCTATTACAGTCCAACTCAATAAATAGTAGAGACTTATGAAACATGACTGGGTTATACTGTAATGGACTATACATTTTTACGCACATTCCAATATTTGTTTCATTCCAGCTTGTTTCATCAAATCGGAGTGATGGACAAATTTATTTTTTTCACTAGAAGGTTCCTTCTGGTAAAAATCAAAGAAAAACTTCTGAATTTTTATCAATATGCATCTTGTCGAATAATAATTAGAGGTATGAACCTGTCGTATAAACCTGTGACTGCACAGGAAAATTTAATATACATCCACAATTCGTTGATGTTCTCTAAATCGTATCCGTGACTAAATCCTTTGAAAAAAGTAATTGTTAATAAAATAACTGATATTGATCATTTTGTAATAAAATGTACTATTTTATAGGAATACTTAGACAGACAAAAGAAAATAACATTTGTTGTCTAAAACATAATTGGTTGTCTACCGTAATTTGCCAGTGGCCTGCGAATTTTTATGTTCTACGTGAAATAGCAAATGTGAGAAAGGAAATATAAGACAATTTTATTTTTGATAAAAATTCGCAGTCATGCAATTATCTTATATATTTCAACAAAAATGAATGCAGGAAGTCGTAAACAAATCGTACGATTTACTGCAACTCATTAGAAAAATAAAAATCCGAAATTTACAGTAAAAAGTCTGCTCTTGGTTTGCTATGAATTTGCCACCAAAACTTGCCTACAAATTCCGACCCGTCTATACCCACGGTATTTGAGTGCAAAGTTTGCAGGCAGAAGTCCATGCGGAATTAAGGGCAAAATGACGTAGGGGGCAGGTCGGTCGCACTAATTGTAAGAGCAGACCTAACCTTGTTCTAAGAGTAAATATCGGGCGAAATGATTATTGTCATTATTTTACCATCTGTGTAAATATTTAAATTATTGAAAATACATGAAAGTAAAGATTAAATAAAATTTCGTTTTCCCTCCTACAGCAAGGTTTACTCTAATTTTCCTCGATATTTACTCTAGGAGTAAATGTAGGTCTTAGAGGCAGAGTCTGCCACCATTTTGCCCTCGATTTCGCATGGACTTCTCCCTGCAAACTTTGCACTCAAATTCCAACCTAACTGCCGCGCCGTAGTCTCGAAAGTCGACAAGTTTTGATCAGCAAATTCATAGCAAATAAGGACGAAATTCTGCTTCCAGCATAGTCTTCGCACCAAAATGGCCGCATTTTCTTTTCGCGAAGTACGATTACAAAGACTGATCAAAATGTGCTCGAAGCAGGATGTGGCTGACTGGATTCAACTACAAGGCATCTGTTATAATTGACACGATTTTTGCAAGGTTTAAAAGCTAACTGAGACTGTCTAAGCAAGTCATCGTGAACGGTGACGGTTTCGTTGGACGAAAACAGTAACACAATCTACGTACTTTCATGTTTTTCAGAAAACATACTACGGAATAATTTGTAGTAATGCACATGGAAATGTGACTTCACAATTTAGATAGATATATATATATACTTTTAGTGTAAACTGATTCTTTAAAAAATAATTTTTAAAACGCGAAATTTTTCTGTAAAACGCATATAAAAATCAACATATGTCAATCGATCAACCCTAGTCAGAATCGTGAAAAGCCAAAAAGTAACCTATTAGGCAAGCTAAAAAAAATTTAATATGCACTCCGAACAGAAGCTTGTACCCAAAAAAATGTTTAGCTTTCAAAATTAAAATCGCGGAATAGCCCTGGGTACCGTTGACAGATATTTTGGTTAAAACGAAGGGCTGGGTTCAACTCGCCCCCCCCCCCAAGATTACATCCTGGATGCGCCACTGCTTGTACCTGCAACTGTTCGTTCCCAGATAATGAGTTACATGGACCTCGCCGAAATTAGAAGATCGATAATCAATCTATTCGAGGAGGTGAAAGCGGGGTAGAAAGGGCGGGCTGGAGAGACGAAACGTATCGTCACTAATTTATTTCACTGTCCAACGAGTCATCTTGGCAGCGCGACGCTATAGCGTGCTGGACGTGGCTGCTGAAGGAATGCCCAACGTATTAGAAAGCTTTTCTTCTTGAACTTCCGCCGTGAATAAACCGACACGACAGTTCCGCATTTTCTTTCGTTTCTTCCCGGCTCCCGGCTCCCGGCTACGGCTATCAAAGATCTGCTGCTTCTCCCCCGCATCCCATTGCACCGTCCCCTCTTTCTCACCGAAAGCCCGTGAAAGAGAGCTTTTCAGTCCGGACGCAGCCACGGCCTAATGAGGTACGTAAATTACTCAATGGCAAAGCGTCTCTTCTCCTCAGCCGTGGGAAGATCCTCGGTCAGGAAAAGGGACAAATGTAGGTTGTCTCTCCATCCGTCCTTGCACAATGGCCGAATTCATTAACGCGCTTCTTGCCGCGAACCGGCCCGGTAACTCGTGGACAATTAGAAGATAATTAAAAAGAAAGGCAGATCGCCCGATGTTCATGTACTTTCATTATTTGCGTTTACCTCTTGCTTCTTCGCAAACCAACGATTCTTCGACTTCGAATTTCGTAGTTGTAGAGAGGGTCCGATAATCTAAAGATATCTATAGACTTATTGGGTCCTGCTGCTCCAACAACTTGGACCATTTTGAATATTTTCCTTATTTGTAATAATATGAGAGAGAGAGAGAGAGAGAGAGAGAGAGAGAGAGAGAGAGAGAGACAAAATTATGGGTGTCATTTGAAGTAACTTTTTGATTGAACCGTAACTTGGGTAACCAGACATTTTTGTCCTTCTATGTAATCCAGTAGATTTGGGCGAGAAAGTGCCAAAAATCGAAGTTTCGATCCAAGAAGATCAATGGTTCAACAGTGATGAGTGTTCAAAGTTCAGCGATTTTCAGTGCTTTCGACGGATGAGAGTGCCGCTATGTTGCTATGTAGTGACGGTCGCGCGCCACTTATCGAACGCAGGTACTCACTATGTACCAACATGGCGACACCCAAACACGGTGAAAATCGCTGAACTTTAAACACGCATAATTTTTAAACTACTGAATTCTTAGGATTGAAACTTGAATTTTCGGTATTTTCTCATCAAAATCTACAGGACTGTATTTTAAAAAGTCCAAAATTTTTGATCCTTTTAACCGAATAGCAGCCGCTGTAAAGTTTCGAAAATGTAAAAATTGATTTATCTCGAAAGATGTGAAGCAAAAATGTATTATTAAATGATTAGATTGTGTTACTGAGGACTTGTTAAGCGTCTCGTAAAATGGCTATTCAACTGAAAGATTGTTACAGAGATGTTTAGTTTTGAATCTCAGAGATTACTGAAACGCAATATAAAATAATTTGTCGGTAGGTAATGTGTTAATGATATTTCTGTTTTATTTTCACCAGAAGGAACCTTTCGTGAGTGACTGTAGACATAGCTTTTGCAATACAAAGTGAAAAATCTATCTGGCCGGGAACTTTTGCATGCCACTGTACGTATGCATTATTTAACCATGCAATATGAAATACAAGCGCATATTATTTTACATTTAATTTTGCTTATCGACTGTCCGCGAAAGTGTTCGTCCACGCAAAAGAAATTAATTCAGTTGAAATTGACATAGACAAACAAATTTGTTAATTAAACATTTACATAGTAATTGCATGTAACGATTGAAAATAGAGAAACGATGAAATTGGATGAGCATGATTCTTGTGCACGAATACTTTTGCCGGCGTCTGTATCTATTTATGTACATGATACGCTAGATCGTGATCCCGGCGAAACTTCCGAAGACGTCCATCCTCAGAATTGAATAAAATTTGGAGAATAGGCCCCTTCTTGACAAAAATGATGATCGTCAGAAGGATTTTTGGCGACTCGAAAAAAAATTTTTTATCATTTTAATGTCAGTGACTACCCTACCGACAAAGTCGGTAGACGGCCCACCTGGTTTGATACCGCTATAACTAATTCCATTAATTCGTTCCGCGCACATACTCCTTTCAAAGTAAGATCCACACACACACACAACCCAGATCTTCTTTTCAAAAAATTTCCCACGGTTTATTATTAAACTAACTCCACTTCCAGATTACCAACAACTTCAGTTATCTAGCCGAACCTAACTCAGACTAATGTCATTTCTGTTCCCTCTTAAGCTAAACTTTTCGGGTTATCCACAGTCGTTAGCCGTTTCTTCTCAGAAATACTGGGTGGTTGGGTGTGGTGTCGTCCAAACCTAATCCAGCCTAACCTTACAAAAAAATGTTGACGGTAAGGTAGAGAGTGACATTAAAATGGTAAAAACTTCTTTTTCAAGTAGCCAAAAATCCTTCTGACAATCATCATTTTAGTCAAAAAGGAACCTATTCCCAAAATTTCATCCAATTCTGAGCATGGACGTTTTCGGAAGTTCAGCCGTGATCCCTATGTTCCAAAACACCCTGTATACGCGTAAAAACATAGAAAAATGAAAAAAAGCTGTAGAATCGATCGATTCGACGACGGGGGATTGCTTTTATTCGGGAACCGCGATAATCCTCGGTGCTGACAACTCTCTACTAGACAGACAGTTTTTCTCGCGATTGTAAATCAGAGGTATCGCGAACAAAACCCCGTGAAATTGATGGAATGGAGACAAACGAGGCGCGATGAACGATCGAATGCTCCTTTCATACGTCGCGTCGTTCATTCGTTTCGATTTCACGATGAACGAAAGCCGATACGTATTCAGGTCGTTGCATCGTCATTCGAAACAAGCTCCAGACATTTTTTCCGTGAAAATATCAATTTTCTCTGTTCCCATGATACTTCTTGCGCTTTGTTTCCCCTACGTTGACTTACGTATCATTCATGCATAATGTGGTACATAGATAATAAATACAATCACCTTCGAAAAGCCCGACTCGAATAAACTATCATTATAAAATAAAGTTACGCACAAAGAATTTTCAAGTTCCTTTCGACACCACAGCCGTTCACAGAAACTCTTCTCCACGGAAGCTCCTACTTTAGCCGTATGTTTTCGTTGCGATTGCTTAAATTCTACGTTACGAATTCCAATTACCTTCTATCTATTCAATCAAACGTATTGTAATCTGTTGAGAAAAAGGAGGCTGTGTTTCCGTTTACGCTCATCGTCGGAATTGAATGAAATTTTGCAAATAGGTTCTTTTTTGACTAAAATGATGATTGTCAGAAGGATTTTTGACGAAGAATTTTATTTTAATTATATACTTATATTTTTACCTACAAAAGAGAGAGTCGGTAAGTCGGGAAGGTAGGGAGTGATATTGAAATGGTAAAA
This sequence comes from Lasioglossum malachurum, assembly GCA_028455605.1. Taxonomy (NCBI): domain Eukaryota; kingdom Metazoa; phylum Arthropoda; class Insecta; order Hymenoptera; family Halictidae; genus Lasioglossum; species Lasioglossum malachurum. Next base: position 463,684 of record CM052315.1, read on the forward strand.
AAATTTTTTCGAGTCGTCAAAAATCCTTCTGACAATCATCATTTTAGTAAAAAAAGAACCTGTTTCCAAAATTTCATCCAATTCTGACGATGAGCGTAAACGGAATCTTCGCCAAAAAGGAATTGGCAAACAGAAAGTGCTGCCAAGAAACCGCACATCACGTACGAAAGCGAACGTTTCACCGAGCGGTCCCCAGTTAGAAGGGTTCTCGAATCGAGTCGGAGAGTGAGTGCGAGAGAGAGAGAGAAAGAGAGAGAGAGAGAGAGAGAGAGAGAGATAACCAACGACGCGGAGGTCGTTGTGCACCCCTTTCTGCCAGTATATTAATCTGAGCCTTCGTTTTTCCAGGGATCAAAGAGAGAAGAAAACGGGCAACCTTAAGATCGACATCAACGGCATGTAAGGGAAGCAAGGGATCGTGCTCGAGCGTGCTTAAGCCCCTAGAGACAGTCAAAACGCAAACGGTAAACGAGTCAAGCAAAATTTGGATCCTTCGTCTTCGCCACGGCAACGGAAACTATCGAGACATCAGGACGGACCGACGACGACGACGACGACATTGACGAATCGATGATTCGGTGATTCGGGCCGCGAAGAACCAAGACGGGGTGAAGAAGAAGAAGAAGAAGAAGAAGAAGAAGGGGGGCAAGTACGCGCGGAGATACGTGAACAAAAGCGGACGAAAAAAAAAGGCAAAAAGAAACAAATACCACGAATTACAAAGGAGGGGAGGCAAGGGGGAGCCCTTGCACCCCGGCAAGCACCAGTAGGCAAATTCTGTAAATTCTGCGGCGCATACGGCGTTACATTCGCGACTCGCGGGGGCCCAAATAATCGCGTATAATAATATTCCTAGGTATATATATATTTTTAACGACTTAACTTATCGATTCGTAGCCGTGTATTACCTTCTCTATTTATTTTCCACCGAGTCTTGATTGAGATCGACGACGACGAAGAATGTTCGAACGTTCGGTGAAGAAACGAGAACGCGGCCAGTAGGAGGAGGGAGTGGGGGGATGGGATGGGTTAGAGCACGCGGAGGGTGGGTCCATAAACGGCCCCATCGATATTTCGTTTTTGAGTGACACCGCGTATTCTAAACACGTGCGAGCGAAGAAAGGAAGGCACTCTTCAAGTCACACGCTCACGTATATGTAACACTCTTGTTCACACACACACACGTAAATTCACAGTTCACAGACGCGACAGATTCTTTTTTCGAGAGCGAGCCCCGCGCCGTCCTCGAAGGAATTATCACTTGATTGAACGGACAATTTGTTCAGGATTCCTTCCGTCGAGCACAAAGTTCGATGGGACCGTGTTGCTCGAAAACGATACAGGAAACCGACTCGCTAAGCACGATAGCGTACCGTAACCCTTTGGACTCGAAGTTCCTTTGGACTTCCTTTCAACCCAGATCATTTAGTATTTATTGATTGTGCCTATTTTCTCATACAACAGTTGAGCTCTTTGCAATTTATTGCAATTTAAATAGCAAGGCGGGGTCTCTTATTGTATATAGACCCCGACAAATGAATTTCATAAATAGTCTCGTTTTTAATAAATTTCGGAGAAAGAATAACACAGGATAAAAAGTAAACAAACAGATTTAATTTGATTTATATACAAATTCTTTTCAAAAATCTGAAGCTGGGGTCTTCGAGACCCCACACATTACCTTGCGAAGGTTAATAATACTCAAACTATTTTCTCAGAGCCACCATTCGAGTGCAAAGGGTCAAATTGGGTAGACTTTTTTTGAAGTTGTTCAAGATCGAGAAAGAATATTAGATAGCCAATGTGCAGTGACTCGTTACCCTATGGGGAACTTGGGCAAATGCCAGGGGCCCCAAAGCTAAAGGGGTCCCCTATCACAAACCAAGATCCAAATTCTACGTTTTTCCCTGGGGGCCCTGAAATTCTACTTTGCCCAAGGCCCCAACCAGTTATAACGCGTTACTGCCAATGTGTTTTCCGCACAGTCGCTTTAACACATCAAGACCTGAATTACGTCAGCTTGAAAAATGTTCCGATGTTCCAACACACCTTTTTGCGTCCAACTAAAATTTTTAGTTATTTATAATAAAATTAGCACTTTGAAAGAACAACGAGTATAGTTGGAACATTAATCCAGATAGCACACGACGTCTTAAAGACGTCCATCTTACGTCTATTTTAAGACCATACACATAAAAACAGATGTCTTTTAGACTCAAATAGACGTCTCGAAGACTTCTTTAAGACGTACCGTTTTATAACACAACATCTTTAAGACGTCTGAATGTCCAACTGCAGACGTCCCAAAGACGTATTTGCGCTATCCTGGAATCGATGAGAATTCAGAATAGGAAAAGAAGAAACAGAAATTTTATTTTCACAGCAATAAACATGGAACATTTAAAGAGGTCGAACCGAAAAGGGCCAGAATTCATTTTCTCGGGTCGATACTGACGTTTCCAATCCAGGAGAATTTGAAATGGTTAAAGCGACTTTGCTAGCGATCTGTTAGATTTGAAAAGACACCGCAAAGTACGCGTATGATTGCAGCCGCTCGGTTTCCTCGTGTTCGAAGCCCGAGGAAAGTTTTACTTATCAATTAAAATATGAATTGGACGGCCGCGCGTGGTATCACGGGTACGCCGGAAATCCGGCAGAGGCGGTCGTGGGTGTTCGTGGACAAAATTGCATATAATATAGACGTGAAAAGAGACGAAGACGAGTACATCAAGCTTAATACCAAAGGTGCCCTAAGAAGCGTGTATTTATGTTTTATCATTGGCGCGTCGCAAGAACGCGAGCATATACATTTAATTATGTATCTTGTTAAGGAGAGTTTAAAGTAATCCTAGACGAGAAAAAGTCGAATGCCAGATTGACTTGAGAATGCTGTCTAAAAGAAAATAGGGAGAAAAGAGTAACAAGGGAAGGCGAGAGAGAGAGAGTGAGAGAGAGGGAGAGAGAAAATGGGAGAGAGAATGAGAGAGAGAGAGCGCGAGCAAGCGAGAAAGAGAGAGAGAGAAAGAGAGTGTGAAAGAGTACTACGTAATAATCTTATACATACATATATATATACATAACGAATGCGAACATATCATAGGATTAAGCAAGTAGAGAAAAGAAAGTTAAAGATCTTGTATGAGAGGAGATAACGAGGAGAAAAAAAAAGAAAGAAAATACTTTTAAACGATCTGTCGTTTGTAGTGGCGCAGGCGCGAATTAGGAATATTAACGCGGGGGTGGCGGTGCGCGGGAGCTGCGTCCTGCGCGCTAGATACAACGGCCAACTCGGCACGTAATTTGCCCAAGTGCCTTCCCGTTGGTCGAGTCATGCTGTAATCTTACCGTGTGTTTGTCTCGTCCCGATTTTCGAAAAGAAAAACGTACAACAACAACAACAACAACAACAAAAGAAACAGCAAATATGAGAAAAGCAGATAACGTTGAACACATATCCTCTCTCCACACAACCAAATCCGATAATCCCAGGAGAAAAGAAATGGAAAATCCTGTGAACCCCGAGTCCCCGAGGCGACAAGAGAGAACACGGAGAAAAAATGTAACGCTTCTTTCACTATCCTCAAAAGCTGTTCGGGCCTGCCTGATAGATTTCTATCGCCTCGTCGTTTTTTCTACAATACGCGTGTACCGTGTACGTACACACTAGCCCTCTCGAAGGTAGCTGCCGCATCCAGGATATGCGTGTTCCTTTATAAGATGCGTTCTCGATCCAGACACGATCCCGTTGGGGTGCGACTCGCCCTCCTCGTGCCGCTCTTCAACGGCCAAACGAACGGGAAAAAATATTTACGCGTTCTCTCAACGGCGATCGAGACACACCTCGTACAACTCTCGCAAGATTCATATTTTTCTCACGTAGCTCTCACACAGATGATTCTACAGATCTCGCGCGGCTTCTACCGACCGGGCGCTTTCGCCAATTCGAAGCGGAATTTCTAACCCTTGTACCTTCCTCTTTTTTGTTTAAGCACGGTGGAACCCCCTCCCACCTGATGATGGTCAGGAGGGTAGTGTGGGACTCACCCTTACGTTTCCGTCCCTCGCCTAGATGCTCCGTAAAACCTGCCTTCGCTTCTCCCACTATCACCACTACCTCTGCCGCGTGCCGTGTGGAGCATGCTACCGACTCGGTACGCGGCAGCGGTAGTGGTAAGAGTGGGAGAAGCGATGGCAGGCTTTACGCTCGTTTGCTGTCTTCGTCAAACGATTCGGCCAATCGCGGAGGACGTGTAGCGCGAAGTAGGGATATCACGTGGTACCTACAACTTTCTCTGTGCCATCTTTCGTTGGACGAATAATACGTCCAATGGCCGTGCCAGAGCAAATTGTTCTCGGAATGTTCTTTTTTTGTTTGTTGTGCAACGATGCTTCGAATTCCGAAAGCGTGTGGTCGAATCAGAGATAAACAGATAGAGGAATGATGAGATATAGAGGGAGTAAGAGAGAAAGGGAGCGAGAGAGAGAGAGAGAGGGAGAGGTAATGAGGTTTCAGGGTTGTCACTCTACTGATACATATCGTTAGTCATTAAGGGATTGCCGAGCAGGTCGTTCGAAATAGGCAAGTGCCCTGGAAAGCGTTTGCGATCGTCCCGACCACGAGCAAAAGATGTAAAAGCGATGTCTTCTGACTCGAGAAAGAAGCCAGACTCGAATGCGACTCACTCGCGACGGTCGAGTTTCGACGGCTGCGCCCCCTCGACCCGGCCACGCGTCTCGGTCCTCGTATATTGAATAGCGAGTGTGGAACGCTTGGGGAGCTCCAAACTAGGTCCGCCACGGGGAGCGAGACGCGCGGCCAGGTCGAGGGGCCGTAACCTTCGAAACTCGTCCGTCGCGAGTAAGTAAATCCGAGCGCTGGTGAAAGTAATCCGGAATGGTTCCCGGAAGATCTCTGGATCGTGACGAACTGGATCACGAGCGAAAGGAAAGGCGGAGGGCCGTTTTTTGTTATCGTTACGCGGAGACAGAGCGAAACGCGCCGTTGTCCTTTGAATTCGGCTATGCCGGACGATTTCAACAAACGCTTTCTATCCGACGATTTAGCGTTAAACTAGCGCAGCCGCTTGAATCCGCGAGAGCGTTGTCGATTCACAAACACATATCAACCAAATTTTCCGACATATTAGAAAATCGTCGATATATATACAAAAATCTATATATATATATATAATGAATATATATTATAGATATTATATCTATACAAGTGTATAGGCCGCGACTGAATGTTAACTTTTTCCGTATAGAAGGAGCTCCTCGTGTCCTTTGTGCTGTTTCTTTGGAAAAGGAAAGACGCAGGGGGGAAAATGGAGGGAGGGAAAAAACGGAGGAAGGAAACCGAGGATGGTGTAGTCAATTCGTCTCTGACGTACCCGCTCGGCGCGTCATTAGATTGTGATGTTTGAAAACGACGGAAAGTATAGCCTAAGTTGTAACCCAAACGAGGCCTTACATTTGCGAATTCGGAGAGAGCAGCGATAGCCGCTCGTTTTACCATTCGTTTTTATTCCCCCGCTGATAGAAACAGAAAGAGAATGGGAAAACGGAAGTAGAGAGAAAGGGAGAAGGGAAGGAAGACAAAAAAAAAATAGGAAAAATTTGTAAGTATGCTTCGCGATTCCCCGTCTTTTTCCCCATTGGGAATCGTTCTCGTCACCAGACCCCCCCACGGCCCTCTTCCATTCGAAGATTTTCTCGGTCCCACGTAACGACTTGTTCTATTTTTCACGTTATTCGAGGATTCGAACCATGACTACCGACGCGGAAAACAAACATGGAGGCTCTCAAATGCCTTTCCAAGGGCAACGTATTCGCTTGACCTTAACTTAACATATCATATTACCATTTAAACAATATAGTTGTACTGCCCAAGATAGAGAGAAAGAAAGAGAGCGCGAGAGTCTGACGATAGGCTTGTCTGTGTGATCGTGCGAGCGAGTGCTAGAGAAAAAGAGAGTGTGAAAGAGAGAGCGAGAGAGCGAGAGAGAGAGAGAAAAAAAGGAAGATAGAGAATAAAGGTGGGATCTCTTAAGCGTTTTGCATGTAAACGACGAAAAATGGGCCGCAAAACGCTGCGTCCGCATGCGCTTGGAAGACCCCAGCTGAAGAGAGTAAGAGAAGACAGTGTTTTATAGGTGATCCGACCGCCGATGGTCGCGCGATTCTGTCGTATCGCTCCCAGGAGATATCGTACAACAGCTTAGGAACTATTTAACACACCGAGGAGAAGTGATACTCGTGCGAACATAAACGTATAAACGCGGTTTGCTCGGGATATCTTGTCATTCGAGGCTCACCCGTTAGAGGACGTCGCCCGGCAGGATGTATTCGTTCGCGTAAAAGAGAAAGATATGATAAACACAGAAATTTTTCGGCACTCACGGCCAAGCTTTTGCTACTTTTGTACTAAAACGAAAAGAGAAAAAACAAAGGGGATAATACCGTGTAACCGGAGGACAGAGGAAAGGGCTGTTCGACAGACGATTTTTCCGTGGATAGCTACGGCTTGCTCCGTCTATTCGGGATCTATTATTCTATGTATAAACTGCTATGGCGCTCTCCCGCCGCTCGTTTCGATGATGTTTTCTCTCTTTCTTGCTGGACCTCGCGTGAGCGACTACAGAAATATAACGAACCTCCAGCATGAATCCTGAGAGCAGGTATTGTATCACCGGTACCTGTTCGATGTAGTAACATTTTGATGACTGAAGTTTGCTGTCTCGAAAACGATTCGGAAGATCGTGTCGGATACACAATTTTCCCGGCCGTCTCTGGCACTGATCGTCCATCAGCAGACGACAATGTTTCGACGCTTAGGTTCTGGCGCTCAGTTCGGCCAATAGCGCGAATTAGGGAACATGTCAATTTGGCAACGCTGTCTCAATCTTTAATCTTCCAGAAAAATATTTTCGGAAGTAAATTCGATTAGGCTCTAGAAAATGATAAAGTGACACCGTTCTTGCACACCACAAATCTGAACTAGCTCCGAAAGAAAACTGACATAACTCGATTAGGAGTTTGAGATATGAAGTTTTTCTAGTACGCAGAGGCCAACCAGAGTTGTGTTTTATTACAATTGAATTACTCCACGAATTATATTTTCAAAGAAATTCAATTATATTGTATTCAATTATTTCGTAATTCGAAATCCAGTCGCTTCATTAAATTAAATTATGATGTACAATGTAATCAGTGTCGCCAGTTGGCACCCACACGAGTGCCATCCACTTTCCTCCTTTGCCCCTTCCACTAACCCATTCCAGCACCATGCGCACACTCCAACGTCCCTCGCTAAGACCGTAGACTGTAGACCACAGTGCCTGTGCAGCAGTATGGCCAGATGAGGACCAAACGGTCCTCATTCCCTCTCCACTTTTTTCCCCTTCCACTATCCTATTCCACTACACGAGCACACTCCAGCGTCCCCCACTAAGACCGTAGACCACGGTGCCCGTGCCGTAGACTGGTCTGGTCATCAGAGAGGAGGTACTTGTACATATTTCTCCTCGATTACCCGATAGTGTCCGGACACACTGCTGTGCAGTGATGCCAGAGGGGAGAGGGTGCAACTTTTCTCGCGCATGCGCGGCCAAAACTGTAACGTGTCTATATTAGGAATGATGAGGTAACAGAGCCCTGTGGCAGTTATATTGGCAGGAATGTGCCGAAACAATCTGTTCCGGACAAGAAGAGTCCAGGACGTGTCCTACGAGTTACAAAATATACAGAAGTACACTTGTCATACATTCGTTTGTCATAATCAAATCATATAAATTTCTTAAAATTCTGCGGGGCGCTGAAGGTTTCCCCCTTTTTCTCGAGAATCGTTCTTTATTGAGGCTAAAATCGCGGCGCATGCGCGAGAAAATTTGCACCCGCTGCTGGCATCACTGTGCCCGTAAACTGTGTTCCTCGATTTCCCCGTTCTGGCTACACTGGTCCATCTCGAGAAGACCCGACGGAATTGATTTCGAGGACAGAGACTTCTTTCTAAGAAAATGCATTAACTAAAGATACTCGCGATCCCCCCAAGGGAAGTACAATTTAAGAAATAAAAAGGATTCGGAACGAGCACGGGAATCAGCGTGACGTCGCTAAAGCAACGAGAGAAGATTAGGGGAATGTTCAGCGCCGAATGTTCAGCGATATCCGTGATCAACGATCAATTATTGTTCACAGATCGACGCTACGTGTCCGACTATGTGTAACGGCACAACCAGTAATTCGGGTAGGAAGATTAACTTCTTCGGCCGAATTTGCATCTTTCTACTTCGGATAGTAAATCAATTTGAATGATAAAAGGTAAAAGAGATGTTATGACGATCGTCGCAATTGATTCGTCCTCGATGATGATCATGGGAGATAAATAAAAACAAAAACAGAAGGATCCACAATGAAAGGATGCAAATTCGGCTTTGGGAATGGAAACAAGGTTAGAGATATCGAGGGTAGAAAAGGAGCAATGGACGCGAAAGGATCGTATCCGCAACGCCAATGACTGGCTCCGTTGCCAGTTCTCCGTTGAACCACTATGGAACAGCTTATTCGCGATCGACGAATCGTTTAGATTGAATTTAAAAGTGCTTTACAAGTGAAACTAACTCATATCAGTAGGCAGTACGCTACCGTTCTATACAGTTAATAACATTAGAGAGTCGCATTCGCGTAAGAATATTAGAAATCGATATAAATATGGAAAGTATATATATAAATGTATATGTATATCACATGACATCGTAAAAACGAAGAGCGAGCAAGAGACATCGAGCGAATGAATACGAACGAGCGAGAGTCCGAGAGAAAGATAGGTACATGTGAATCGGATATTTTGTACCGTAACTAGAGAATTATTCTAACGAGTCCATTTTCCGTTTCTTTTTTACATACGTATATATGTATACACGCATTACTCTGCGATCACCATGCTACATAGATCGGCAGGTATGCTGCGCCAACCAATGAACAGAGTGATCCTGACGAGCATGGAGCAGAGATATTCTGTGGTTCGAATCCGTTAGAAGCGAACAAGAAAGATTGCGAACGAACAAAACACAAACACCGTGAGACGCGTATATCTCGCGAGACTCGAGGTACTGCAGGGAAAACCATCGCAGTCCGCCGAGTTTTGCACTATCGCTTGCGAGAGCGTACGAGAAGGTGGAAAGATTAGCCCCTCGTCGCGTCCAATGACAAACAAAGAAAGTTGACGAACGCCAAAGACGTCGAAAGTCGAAACACACATCTATCCAAAGATCACGAGCCTCGAGACGATCGTGTCCTAGCGTCGGGTCCTTCAGTCTTTCTGACCGATGAGATTTCAAGGAATTTCGATTTCGATCGAAGATGCTCGACGACCCGACGCTAGTCCTGGCGAGCTTTGAACCCCCGAGACCGTGGAAATCGTGCTCAGAACCGCGCAACAAGAAGACAAACCGAACCGAACCAACACGCCCGCGGAAAAGAAGTCTTGAAACAGACCCCGAATCCGTCCTTAACAAGATGAACTGAACACGGACGCCCAGAAACTGTTGACTCAGATCAGTCTCGAACGAGAACGACGATATTTTTTTCCCGAGAAAAAAATTATTTTTTATCGCAGCCCGCTTTCGATGAAACGTCGCGTCGGTTAGACTGAAGCCGAGTGTCCATAGAGAGCTAACTAGCAAACCGGAAACAACGAGAACGAGGCTTTCGAAGACGAACACGATCGCAGACTATTTCGAACCGCCGCACCGGCTGATCACGATCACGAAAATTTCCCGGGGTTCAGACAGCGAGCGAGCATCAGCGATCGACAAGCTGCCGAGTCAGCGAAGAAAGTGATAAATGAGAACGCGAGAGCAATCGCGAATCATGTACAACTAGACATATCAATGTTTCTCTTTCCTTTCTAGCACACAAATACAGAACGCGGGCTTTGCCGCGCGGAAAATGGCGGCGGCCGCCATCGGACATCATTCTGGCAAGCCCTGTCTAACTTTTTAGGCATCCCGTATTTCAAAGTGATACAAATAGATCGTGGACTCTATACATTCCGAAAGTATGAGAACTAGGGACCGTAGTTAACGTATATATTGTATATTCGAAGAAATTAGGCTCGGTTATAATTTTAACACTATTTATTGCAAGCTCAACGGTAGGATTGAGTCTTCTTCGTGTTCGTGTAGAGTCTACACTGTAGACGGATTGCGGATTTTATCCAATTATGCCTAGACTGCAAATCTTTATGCAATTTCTCTAAACAGAAATAATATTTCTAGCTTCTTTCCTCCACAAGAGGAGTCTCGTGGTCGATGAAAGAAATTTTTCCTTCATTCCAATTTTCCTAAAAAGATAAGAATTTGCATAAAGATCTTTATGGCATGGACGATTTTTTCAAATTCCATGTAGTTGGAAATTTGTGTTTAACCCTTGGTTGGCATCGTTGGGTCTCTCGCGACCCGTGACAGTTTAGATCAGTGCGGGGGAACATACCCCCGCCATAAATTTTATGGTCTCCCACTCCTCAGCACCACTCCTAGCTTGACGTTGTTTCCAGAGTGGAGGAATTGGTCACACGCTATTTCTTTCGTAGAATACCAATCGAATGGTGGGGGACGCTGGGAGCTACTGTGCGGAGCACGAAAGAATTGTAGCGGGAAAGGAACGGGGGACAAGAAGTCTGACCACTCCCCGCTACAATTCTTTCGTGCTCCGCACAGTACTAGGGCTGTTACTTTACTTCGAAGGTCGAAGATCGAAGCTTCGATTTCAGAAACTTCGAAGGTGATGAGAACCGAAGTTTCAAAGCTTCGAATTTAGAACCTCCGCAATAAATTATTAGAAGATTAAAAGAGACGGAGTTTCGAAGGAATTACAGTGATTGGACACTCCTACATTTCGAAAAAAGAATTCGCCACCACAGCTAAAAGATTCAAGTCGGGCATTTTAGACAAATACCCGAATATTTTATGACACATAATGTTTATATCAGAGCAACTTCGTACGATTCCTCATTCTCCTCCTCCACTATCCCGTTCCAGCTCTATTAGCATACTCCAACATCTCACACAAAGATCATACACTGGTCACGTATTAATCTGATCATCAGAGAGGGGGTAAAACTGTATTCCCCTCGATTTCCCCGTCTGGCGACACTGGCCCTTTGTTCTGTTTAAGGGCGGTGGGGAAATGCTGTTACGCACACACCCTAAGATGAAGGTTGGGGGGTTGTGTGGGTCTTGGCTCTCCCTAATATGGAATTTGGGGGAACCGGACTTATCCCTACCCATACCCACTAAAACCCCACCGCCGAAGGACTCACACTCGTTTCTTCTTCTGTAGTCAAGAAGAGGAGCAGTCAGGGTCCCACTACTCGTATTGCTAATACTATGGCGATACTGGCCCTAGTAGCTACTGAGAACAGGCGAAATAAACCACTCGCGGCTCATGGGCCGCCAGTTTTCCCCTGGCTCTGTGTTAGATTGTTGATTTTGTGATAGCTAGGTAATTTGACAATTTTCTGATGGTACTGATGGTCCATCAGGAGATGGGAGTGATTTCAAAAGTGGTTTCACCAGTTTCTCACTGCCATCCCCTGATGGACGATCAGTACCTTTCTCGCATAAACCAGGGAGTTCCAACTTTTTCCCCCCGAGAACTTAGTCCCCCCACCATCGAAGCTCTTCCCACTACTACGTACAGCCGTAGAGTTAGTAAGTTGAGCGGCAGTGGTGGCAGTGGTTGCGCGGGAGGGAACACGGACGTTTACCTAAGCGGGGAAGGTGCCTCGAATAGCTCCGGAGCTACTAGTTGGAACTGCCTACCATAAACCATAAATTATGTGCTATACCAACCGAGGGTTAAAATTGATGTGGCATTCTAAAGATTGGTATTCGTATAAAAATCCGCAGCGTGCTGTTAAGGTATCGACGTCATAATGTTTCCGAGTTTTTTCTTCTTTTTTGTTTCTTAATGTCGTGATTTATGAAGGATAAATCGACCGTAGGTTGTTTCCGCGTAGTTATTAAATTATGCGGCGTCGCTCGCGCGCTTTCTGTGGTATTTAGTTTATCCACAAATCGTTACGTCCGTTTAATGCTCGTCATACGTATTTTTAGCGGAACTAATGTTGTCTGACGGTGATTTTAATCCTTTGCCTTGGTAGACTGAGGTCCGAATTAACAGAAATCATATTTACTACGATAATTGCTATAATTATTCATTTGATTAGAACTGTAGAACTTGTTTGTTGAACGCCGTTCACCTTTGTCGTACTGTAATCGTAACGAGTTATACTTTAATATTACCCTAAGCTCTACATATTTATTTGTGCAAAGTATTCTTAGCTTTACGTATTTATTGTACCATTGTACATTGGCCCTACTCTACTCGTCGCATCACGAGTATGCTGTTCAAAGTAATTAAGGGCTCACTGAGCTATGCGGATTTGTTAAAAGTCTGACAAACTTTTATATTTAAATTTTCATATTTTTTTTTTTTTATTTCCTTGTCGTGGGGACGTTCTAAATACAACAAAATAATTCACAACTAATCGATAAATACAAAAATATATAAGAAAATTTAAAAAAACACGTTTCAAGTATATGTTTTATATCTGTATCTTTTTTTTTGGAATTATAAAAATTAGAATTGAGACTAGATATTGTGGATTTGATGCATTCATTGTTCATCATCAGCATCATTTGTTCATTCACTGTCCGAAGATAGTGTCCTAACTACTTTGAACGGTATATTTCGGTACCAAAGGGTTGAAATCATTAGTAGGTAATCCGAAATGAATTCCTCCCCTGGTCTGAGTTAGGTTCACGCGGGTTGTACGTACAAAACAGAGCCGGGAAGCTTGTCCCCGCTGTCGCTGCGCGACCCCCACTATTAGTTTTCTGCTCATCCACTATTCGGCAGCAGCTATTTCTTTGATTGGATTCCATTCCACCACCATGAGCATACTCCAGCATCCCACTAAGACAGTAGACTGGTTACGTGACGTGCCGCGCACGCGTAACATGTCACGTATTAATCTGGTTATCAGAGAGGGGGTAAACTGTATTCCCCTCCAATTCCCCGATCTGGCGACTCTGGTGGGGGCAGGGAAAAGAAACAGTGTGCGGCCCATGGCAGTGCTGCGATATTGCACCGGTTTCACGCATATGCGCGACCAAATGCAGGAACGTATCTACGTCCTAAATTTGTGGGGACAGTAGTGGGGAACTATATAACAGGCAGGAAAGTATCGGAAGAGTTCAGCAGTTTATATATTATATATTATATGTATGTACATACATATTAAATTTTAATGCGACACATACACACGTGGTTATACGTTTATATTTCAAAATCAAATGATAAAACAAATTTTGCGAAATTAGGCGGGGTGACCAAGGTACACCATTTTAGCCCCACTCTTATTCGATATCCCAGCACTGACCCATGGGCCATGGGCCGCCAGTTTTCCGGCTCTGCTGTAAAAAAATCCGCTGTGGATCATCGACGATCGAGACGACGCCGACGGTTAAGGCTGATTACGAATGATCACGATCACGAATCAGCTGCGGATGTCTGCTCGACAGCTCGCACGCAGTTTCATTCTCGCTAGTGAACGTTCTTTACACATAAGTACCTGAGATATTCGACTATTTATTAATTCTTAAAACTCGCGTAAACAATCCCAAAGAAAGAAAGAAAGATGCTATTTTACCTCGTCGTGAACACCGTAGGTATCTTTTAAGCAATCGTTGCGGCACGAGGAAATCGCGAGCAGTCATTGCGTTTGCGAGGGCAACCGTGAACGATGATCGTTATATCGGATCATTGCGTATTTTGCGTTTCCAACGCTAGAACTACCGGCGGTCTAAAAATATGCTTTCTATATGTTTTATAAAAATTCATCAGATTACGGAAACTCAGATTCAAGGTGACTTTCATTACAACACGGGCATTGGTGAATCAGTTTATTCAATAATTGTTTACAATAGAATCTGTATAATCTTAATAACCGTCAAATAAATATCTTGGTAGTTCTAGCGTTCGATATTAGTCGATGTTTCATTCGTGAGTAATTTCTTAGGCTATTCTTTTCCTTCTGGGACCAAGAATTTTGGGAAATTCCGAAAGTCCAAATTGTAATGCTAGGAATGCACTGGTTTAAAAGTTATAGGTGTTTAAAGGTGAACGACTTCGAGCGTTTTTAACTGGTAAGGGCACCGCCATATTGGTATTTACAGAGCTTATCCGTTAGGTGGCAGTACAAAGATTTAGTAGCGGGTACTGTTGGTATGGAATTTTACTTCAAGATTGGTGTCGAGTTAGATTTTGAGTTAAAAAGTATTGTTTCATGGAAGTGTTGTCGAAAACCAAGTTAAATCTTACTAGTTGTTGGCAAGGTACCTGATATTCTAATTTTAATATGCAGCGCATCATGCTCATGGAGCCCACTGTCATCTGATGGATTTTTGATTTGTGCGATAATCTGTGCTCGTGAGCTTAATTAATTGCAAGTTTTTCTGAATGTAAATATCGGGCGTTCGGCTGCTTCTAGATGTTTCTAAATGGTTCAACTTTCAACACCCATAAATTTACAGGACTGTATAAAAAAATGTGGAAAATTTTTGGTCCCAGAAGGGAAAGATTAACCATTTTTTTTTCTTATCGGCAAAACTGTTTTCACGTAAGGCGCACACATTTCTTTAACAGTTGTCTGAAACTACATAAGTATTTGAGTCTGACAAAATTGGTACAATTACGAAGCTCCGTTGAACCAATTTTTATTCTCAACGAAATTGGTATGTTTACTTTGGAAGCTTATTGACAAAGCGCTATAGTCAATGTTTTACGAAAGTGCATAGAAAATTGAAAATACGTATCCACACGGAGGATTTCTTAGCATTTGTCCGAAACCGAACCAATCGTTTAGTATGAAACAATTTGTGTAAGCTCTGCAATGAGTATAAATATTATATAAAATATCGTGATGATCGATCAATCTCAAGTATAGCGTTAACCACGAATAGTGATTATTTTATGGATGAAAGAGCACGACGTTACGCCAAGTTTCCACGCAAGGGAAGAACGTTGACTCTCGAAATCAAACGAATCGATTTGATTTCAATTAGAATGAAAATGCCGGCAGCCAACCGCAGTGAATTGGAACCGTCCGAGCCTCGATCACACAATCAATTTTCAACGACGACCACTCATTAGTCCTAATGGGAACGACTTAATTAAAACGAGGCACGATGTAAAGAGAAGATGCAGTGACAGCTATGACGAAGATCGGTGCTGGGCACATTTGCCTGAATGCAGGCGAAACCGTCCCCACCATAGCGTCCACTGTCCCCCTCCAGTAAGCGCCGTTGCCATGGAGATATGACATGCCCACGCGTGTCAACGAAGCGGGGCAACGAAGGTGTGCGCGCTGCACGAAAGAGTGGTCGTGGGGAAAGAAAACGTTCGAGGGCAGTGGTGTGATATTGTCGCGCATTCGCGTCCAAAACAGTAGCATATCTATATTATGATAACGAGGTAGTGGAGCCCTGGGGTAGTTGTATTCTGTGGTCACTTAATTTCACTTTCGAGATATAGCCAGAATTCGAGAAATTTAAAGTTTTCATCACTAATGTTTCGACATAGGACTTCGGTCAAATTGCATTATTTTTTCAGCCTTTCGAATTTATTTTCATGACTTTTTTTCTGGTAAATACATAAATCCTATACTATAGAGCTCGATTAATATATAATCTCAAATTTTTTAAAATTGATATTTGGCGGGGATGTACCGACATTTTACGGGGTGTTCGAGGTACCCCATTTTATCGAGAAGTTTACCTTACCCGAGGCTATAATCGCCGCGCATGCGCGAGACATCTTGCACAATATCTGACCACTGTTTGAGGGGCCCCAACCGTGCCCAGCAGCGACGATCATCATCAACTGAGGGAAGAAACGAACACTTGACTTACACGGCGAGTAATTCACGCAAGCACTGCACGGGGGAATATCGAGAAACCAAGGGAAGATGTTAATGTCCAGCAAACAAACTATAGCTTACATTATCCGATATATTTACTGTGCACGTTGCATCACTTCATCATTAAATGATGCAGTTCCCGTTCTTCGAGTCGAACGTCAAGTTTGAAAACGAAACACCAGGAATACAAAGTGAACGAACAGTAATTAAAAGAATGATATTTGTGTCCAGAAAACGAAATACGGTCTTCGTTAATTTGTACTATTTTTATGATGATGACGTAATTCTTGCTCTTCGAGTTCATCGAGCTGAGAGACGAAGAATGAGAAATAAAAAGTCATGAGCATCGAAATACACGCATACATACTCATATTCGCGTTTCTGCGTTCCAACTATATTGATAACGCTTCAAACAGTGAAAGTATCGTATTAATAATTTCAGTATGTGAAAGTAACTTAATTGAAAAGTTATTTATTCTTATTTTTTACACCCCGCGTGAATAAGTAAGGTTGTGGTAGGAAAAAGATGTAAAACTACGGGTGACGAATGAACAAATGCTTACACACCGAACCTAATTTATGCTATCACTTCCACTGGGGGGCATACTCAGCCAGGGGCCAAGGACCACTACTAATGTCATTATTTTTTCATGGGACTTTCAGCAACTTATATATGGCATTTTTCTGATTAAAATGACACTAAACACGATAGAATTTCAACTGTATTAAGTTGTTTAATTGACGATATGGAATTACTGTAGGACATAGAAGATAGTGAGTGAAAAAGAAAGAGAATCAGCGACCGCGACGGTCGGCAAAAACTCAAAGCTTATTGTGTTGTTTAAAATACCAATGCGATGCTAGCATTTTATTTTCAAAGTTGATATATTTTTGAGATGTTAAGTTGTTTATGTAAGTTAAGTAGTATACGATAAATTATAAATTATGCTTCACATGTACAGTAAATATGGGTCAAATTGTATCGTGTTTTGTGTCAATTTAATCAGAAAAATGTTTTTAAGTTGCGTCAAGACGAATCCAAAAACTCATTAGTTAATCAACTAATTATTCGCCGTGTGTAAACATCTGTGAATGCACCCGTGTCGCGTAATTACCCCCCACAGGCTGCGGGTCTTTATGCAAATATAATATAATAATTTGTAGATTAATATATAGACATTAAAATCGAGAAAGAAGAACTATTTTATAGTTTCGGGGCTGTGATAACATATCCCGGAGGAAAGAATGTCAATGAATCTTTTGAAATATATAATAATATAAATGTTCAGCTCTAGAAAATGAAAATATAAAATATTTATAAATGCATAAACTCCGCAGTCTACTAACAGTTACATTAGCAGCTCGTATTTACACTGTTGGTATATTTTTCTCGAAGCAATCATTACCTGGGTCAAACTTCACCTGAGGAAACCAGAAACGATTAACTTTTTTAAATGTGATCTTGTAGATTTCTACTAGAAAGTGCCGAATATCCAAGTTTTAATGTTAGGAATTTATTGGTTCCAAAGTTATGGGTGTTTAAAGTTGAACGATTTTAACGTGATGACGTGACTTGTGGGCACCACATTCTCTGTTATCTTGGAACACTGCGTCCTATGCATATCCTATACCTATGCCAGGTCTATAAGTATATATATATATATATATATATATATATATATAAGTAAAAACGCTCAAAATCACTCAACTTTAAACACCCATAACTTTTAAACCAGTGAATTCCTAACATTAAAACTTGGATTTCCGATATTTTCTCGTCAAGATCCACAGGATTGTATAAACGAAAAGTTAAAAATGTTTGGCCCCCCAAAGTAAAGTGTAGGTTTCCTCTGTTCCTGTAACAATTGCATTGGAACAGAAAACGTTCGAGATGTTGAAATCTGATTTCCGTCGACTATGCTCTTATCAAGGCTATCGGGTACTTGAAGGATATCCCGATGAATAGGTCACTGATTTCTACATTTCTAATCGCGAACTCTCCCGTGACAACGGTACACCGTTCACCGGTGGAACGACCACCGGAAACATCGAACAAGTATCCGAAAGCCGAGGAAAAGAAAGGGAATTAACGTTCGCGTCAACGATTCTCTGAAGAAAAGACACGTAATCGAGGCTAAAACTTACGTTTAACGATTTACATCGTTCGGCCAGAATTGTTGCGTTCGTCCGCGTGAATGTCGGCCATGTGTAATAAGAATAACATAACCGTTGGCGACTCATGGAACACATGGATGTTACAGGACACTCTGTAATAGAAGCTAAGATGCCCGAGTTGTGATACCTTTGTAACATTTATAAAAGTCGATGTCTGTTCGTGGAAGAAACTGTTGGACGTCGTACGCGATGCAAATCGATTCGATCAACGATCCATTCGCGACCAGCAATGTCGTTTAATCTGCAACGATCGATCATTTCGTATTCTATACACCTGGTTATCGCACGTACACTCGTTAGCCGCGCGAACGATCGTTGACGAAAGAGTACTATGACCAACTTCAAATGATTTATCTGTGGTTACCGCAACAACAACAAAAACGATGGAAATGTTTGCAGATTTCAATGCGAGGATCAAGGTCAAATAACACTTTGTATATTCGCAGCTACAGTGTGCCCTTGGATCTTGAAGCAATTGGGAAAACAACATTTTTTTAATAACTGATATCTTGGTAGACGCAATTCTGTTTGAAACCGTAGAAATCAACACGAAACTTGAGGATAACAAGGTAAAAGAACATCAAACGAAATCCCATACCTACACTGCAAATACCTATGTAGAAATCCGCGGTCGAGTAATGCTCATTTCAGGAGAAATAAGTTGACTTAAACAATTTGAAACGAAACAAGTATTTAAAGTCCATCAGGAGATAGCAGTGATCCGCGAGACCCCACTCTTGACGCCAAGAGCAGAACCCGGATTTTTACCGATTCGGCCAATAGCGGAAGACGCGTAGCACGGAGTGGGGATATCACGTGATCTCTACAATTTTCTCACTGCCATCTCCTAAAGCAGGGAGTTCCAACTTATTCCCCTCCAGGAGCCGCAAAGTCCCCACCATTCGAACCTCTTCGAATGGGCAGCAGTGGCGGCGTGGGAGAAAACAGGGACGAAGTTCGACGGTTACTATACATATGTATAACGATCAAGTCTAAGAGTAGGGAAAGGACCTAAGCGGGGAAGATGCCGCGTATAACTCGCGAGCTACAAGTTGGAACTCACTGTCCTAATGGACCATCAGTATGCATATCTATGTAAGAACATGGTGAACAATTTGCAAATCTGCGTATTTATATGAAGCATTCGTTAAATTCGAAATGTTTATTATTGACATCATAACGATAAGGGCATTATTATAATTAAACTCAGTTACAGAGGTCTACATAGATCACGTGAACGTAAACAAATTTAACAAAGAGAACAAATAAGTTCTTACATATTTTATCGACTGAAATTAAACTCGGTAATATTTGTAATTCGTTTGTCTGAAAACATAATCAGAAATATAAAATTACGAGATTTATTGCGCAGCCTGGAGAAGCAACTCGAAATTCTCGAAATATTTATTATTATCAACAAAGATATCAGTTTCTAATGAAACAATCGAAATAGAATATTGACCGCATTATCAGCAAATTCGAACGACTCTGTTATCATGATTTCTCCCATGTACAGACAGTCTATATCATGTTGAACTATAGAAGTTATTCCAACGAATCCATGCGTGTTTTTAATATACGAGCGACGCACGAAGCTGTCATTGTCAATCGAAAATAAAATTAAACGGTTACATTTTTCGATCCTACAACTATAACTATAGTCGGCTACAGAAGTTTACACACGATCGTCTTAACTATTTACGAAAAGGACTGGGAAAAGGACTTTGCACGTTTCATGGTCGTTGATTAATGTATTTCATTGATCAAAATATTTCTTTAAATACCATACAAAGACTTTCCTATTACAATTGATGTTAATAACAAATTTCCAACGTGCAATTCCAAAGTGATTAGTTCAGTGTTGAAGCAAAAAACTATTGCCTTAACAAGACTGCGGATATTTAGGGATTTATTTAAAAATTGAATAGGTGAAATTAAAGATTATTGGAAAATTAAAAAATTCAAGATATCAATATATAATTAGTTTCCATTTCTTGGGCAGTCTAGAGATAATCGAATATTTATCTCCAATGTGTTATATGTTCTTATACACAAACACGAACATCACGATTTCCCAGGAATTCGTTTACTTTCGACTAAGAAAATGAAAACCGCGTATAAAATGTCGAGAATTTTAGTTTCTTCTGGTAATCGACTATAGTTTGGAATATACAGCTTTCACGCGACTCGTACGAGTTGTAGACGAATGTTCATTTTACTCTCGATTGATGCAATGCGTAAAGCAGGCATGCACAACTGGACGATTTAGAAGCGCGAGCTCTTGACTCGTCTCGTGAGCCGGTCGCGAGTTGGCTGGCACTCGTAGGGTGGGGAGAACTGCAACAGCAGCCGCTCGCGAGCCGCTCTTGGAGCTGCGAGTTGTGCATGCCTGGCGTAAAGAGATGCTCGGTGTTGGGAAGAAGTCTCCCGACCGGAAACGGGGAAGCGATAGGGGGGACAATTAAAAGCGTAGAAACGTTTGACGACAAAACGGGGGACGTGATAAACGACTATTCGGAAATAGCGTAAGCAAGCAGGAGAAAACCCGGCTGACTTCTTTTTGCCGATCGTTATTTAATCACGCGAGTAAACGTTCCATCCTCTACCAACGGATAATGTAAAATTATGCGCGTGCACACGAGTCACGTATAAAAGCAATTACTCTAAAGAAAAGAATCACGCGTAACAGTTACTTTGGTGTTTTCGTTACTAGATAAATTGAGAGAAACAGGAGAAAGAGAGAGAGAGAGAGAGAGAGAGAGAGAGAGAGAGAGAGAGAGAGAGAGGGAGGGAGGGAGAGAGAGAGTGTGTGTGAGAAAGGGAGGGAGAGAAACCGAGAGAGAAAGAGAGAGAAAGAAATAAAGTCCCAACGTATTTACGAGGTAGATGATAAAAACAACAATAATAATAATTAATAATAACGAAAAATAATATTTAATAATAATATTAATATTAATGTAATAAGAAATTAGTTGCAGCTTTCTGTGTAAGGTTATTGTGATATCTAAAAAAAAATAATAACTTTACCGTAGCGATATGAATTATTACAGAAATAAGAATCTGATGTTTAGTGAGCAAATAATAATAATTAATATATTATATATATGTATATGTATATCATATATATTATATTATATATTATATATCATATATATATATATTATATATCATATATATATATATAATATTATATTATATATTATATATATATGTATATCAGTATGTCGACGGGGCTTTTGAGCGATATGCCTCACCGCGATCGGTGAAACAGCGATGAAACAACCGTGAGAATGGCCGCGAGTCTCTCTTCTTATTTTACTCGCGACATGTGCATTTTCACGGGCGAGGCTCAAACGACAATCTTAGGCCTCGTCAGATTACTGCCAGATACGCGAGGACATTCCGAAAGTCGATCGCGAGACCAGCCGATATTACTTTTCCCTGAGAAAGACAAAAACAAGCACCGACAGAAAAGCTATCGAAGCTAGAGGTACCGTAAGAATTCAAAATTGCACGTTGTCAATGACCCGAGTAGTGGGAGCAACGTTGACCATGTAAATAAAAGGAAAAGATTGAAAACTATGATACGGAACTGGCTCGGATCATTCGGAACGTCCGCTATGCGTATCTGGATCAATCCGTCCATACGTGTCTCACGTCGAGGCATTTGCACAAATGCGTGCATATTAATCATTGGGACTACAAAAACATATCATCATATGTAACGGTAATGATACATAAAAAAAAAAACAAAAAATATATATATATATACATACATACATACACGAATATACATATATATGTGTATATCTATATGTGTACAGTATATATACTATAATATATATTATATATGCCTATGTATATATGAATATATATATATATATATATATATATGTTAGCGTGTGACTGTGTGTGTATATATATATATATATATATATATTTAAAAAAAATATTAAGCAATAAGATTTTATTTATATGCCTGTAGCAAAAGAATAAATTTGAATGATGAAAGCGAAACACTGCATATCAACAATGTGTGTCTGGGCAAGGATTAGCTTATATACATACATAATCATAAATATAAATATATATATGTATATGGATCAATATACATATATATATCTATAATCTTTACTTCGTCGTTGTCAGGCGTTAATGTTAAACTTAATTATCATTAATTAATTATTAGATTGTGAAAGAATTTCTTCAGGTTCTAAGCAAGATTTGGAAATAATAAAACAAGCAAAATATATTCTGTGTTTTTCTTGTTATCCGTCCTAATACAAATACATATTAGGTGTACAAATAAGTTCGGTGCCTTTTGAGCATATACTTTCGATCTTTATTTATAAAAAAAAGGAATACATGCTACGTTTCGAAGCTCCCAAGCTTCTTCAAACGAACGGAAATCGTTTGTTCTGTTACACTAGGTTTCTCAATTGTACAAAAAATATTTCAAGCTATAATTTTAATACTGTGCACTTTGAATGTGAAATGAGTTGAAAACTCTATATACAAATGAAGACGATGCAAACTTCATTATAAAAAATAATCTATTTACATTAATTTTAAGTATTTTAGTTTTAAAATATTTTTTGCAAGAAGCATCGACTTTTTCTTTTATAAAACAGAATAAATATACATATAATGTTCGAAAATTTTTAATACAGTTTACGAAACCTTCATTGATACCACATTTACGAGTAGTAGGCGCGATTAATATTATTTGGTGATTGATTTTTATGGTAAATGTTACGATTAGGGGAGGCGGCCGGGATGACCTTGACTTTAACATATATATATTGTCAAGGTCACCTTCCTGAGTAACCCCCAAGAAGTATTAGTTTTTTTATTAAAAAGTTATGAACAAAACAAGTTTTCAAAATGCAGGAGTTATATTTGAAGTATTAAAGGCCGAAATGACTAATATGTGCGTCGAAATGAATCAATTATTGAAGAAAAAGCTCGTTTGGAGCAGTAACACGATAATAGACAGAGGATTATTATATTAAAAAATGCTAAATTTTGACAAAACTGATGACGAAATATGTTGTCAAGATCAACATTCTGAACAACTTTATCCTATACATCTACCTGTCGATCGGGCTTACAATTAACTTCCGAGATAATTGCAAAAAACTTTCGTTAAATGTAAGTTACAAGTTCACTTTATTCTCGTACAAAGTGTCACTGAATGGTACTTTAAATGTACAGAATCTCGAAGGGAAGGTACAGTCCAAGCTGGTTGCTGGTGAAGCTGGCTATCTATGTAGTTTGTCCACAAGTTCAACAAAAATAACATTTAATTTGATGTATTTTTTACTTTAGTATCTCGGAAACTAAGACTGAGCGACGGACACATGTATAGGGAAAAGTCGTTCAGAATGTTGACCTTGAGAACATATATTGAGATCAAGATCATATCCGAGCTTCCTCCACTAAACGTAATATTTACCAGTTTTATAATTGGCAAATGAAACTACGGTGCTAAAGACTAGTCTTATTTCTCCTCGAATGTTCATCAGGAACTAACTCCAGCTCTGAGAGCTAGAAGATTCTGCATTGATTCTGCAATGTATGCTTATAATACGATAGAAAACTATTATAAATCATTCAGTAACAATTGCACAACAAACAGCGAATACGCAACAATAATAAATAGTAATAAAAATGTATAACTAGTAACTTGATAAAATAAATAGAACGTTCAATTAAATTATTAAAAATTTGTTATCTAAATAAGATAAATTTCTTCCTCTATAGTTTAAAGTTGAAAAACAAGAAACGGAATTTCAAAGCTATCGAAATTCATCTTCCTGATAACAATAGTGCATAATAAATAATTTATAAATTAAAAGCTTCAAATGATCTGCTACTAAATTCGCAGTGTACACGAATCTTATTACTTTTTCAAAAACATTAGATAATTTAAATGACGCGCTCTTCTATTTAACATTCTCTGTCTGTATAATTGTATTTCCGAAGTATTTTTCCTTTTTTTCAATTTTTCGATATCATCAACATAAAAATTCGTTGTGCTTCCGTATAAGCTTAACGAACCGGAGGCTCCAGGATTTAGTTTCCTTTTTTTCGATGCATCCATAGTAAACCCCGAGGAAGTACTACTAACGTCTTCCAAAAGATTCCTTCCTCTTTTTCTTGACCCTTCCATTTCATTAGATTCAACTGTCGGAGTTTCATATTTTTTCCAAGTTGGTGTAGCGTTTTCTTTTTGCATTCTACTACCATTATCCTCTGCTTTGATCTTTCTAATCCTATTACCTGTTTCGATCTCACATTTCCTCTTGCCATTCTTACCACTTTCCGACATTTCAGATAAATCTAATTTTGTTGTTTTTCTTAATTTACTTTGTTCCTTTTTAGGAGTATATGTATATTTATTTTCGATTCCTTCAACATATTCCTCTGCACCTCTCCTCCGTTGTCCTTTTTTAGTTACTTTTTTCGCGATTTCTTCTTCGAGTATTCGAAGTTTGTTTACGAATTCTTCCTCATCAATTTCTTCTTCTTCTTCAACACATCTTTTTATCTTCTTCCTCTTCGTTTTCTTGCCAATTGTTCCCATTTCGGAGTTCGCAATTTTCTCATCGCTTTCGGTAATTTTATCCAAACCTAATTTCTCAGACTTTTTAGATTTACTTTTTTCTTTTTCAGAGGTACCACTATCGATTCTTTTCTGTTTTCCATTCTTCCTCCTTTTCTCATGGCTTTCATCTTGCATTTGTATTTTTCCGCGTTCTTCATCTATCGCATCTTTATCAGACTCTAGATGTTTATCATCATGGCCACTGGATAATTCCTCGTCGAGTTCGCTTGACTCGACTTCTTCAGAAATCACATCATCATCGTTAACTACAAAATCTTCCAGATCTGATCCATTATCATCCGGATCCGATGATTCAGTTTCCGATGCTCTACATTCGTCCCCTGGTACATCATCATCGGAAAACTTACATACTTCCACACCGTTAAGATTATATTCTCTCTCAATGTCCGAATCCATACTTTCATCTGTTTTGCCGAATCATGAAATAGATGCGAGCCATAGGACTTACCACGAGGTTGACTGTATACAGTCAACCTCGTGGTAAGTCCTATGGCTCGCATCACTTTTATGATTGAGCAAAACAGATGAAAGTATGGATTCGGACATTGAGAGAGAATATAATCTTAACGGTGTGGAAGTATGTAAGTTTTCCGATGATGATGTACCAGGGGACGAATGTAGAGCATCGGAAACTGAATCATCGGATCCGGATGATAATGGATCAGATCTGGAAGATTTTGTAGTTAACGATGATGATGTGATTTCTGAAGAAGTCGAGTCAAGCGAACTCGACGAGGAATTATCCAGTGGCCATGATGATAAACATCTAGAGTCTGATAAAGATGCGATAGATGAAGAACGCGGAAAAATACAAATGCAAGATGAAAGCCATGAGAAAAGGAGGAAGAATGGAAAACAGAAAAGAATCGATAGTGGTACCTCTGAAAAAGAAAAAAGTAAATCTAAAAAGTCTGAGAAATTAGGTTTGGATAAAATTACCGAAAGCGATGAGAAAATTCGAACTCCGAAATGGGAATAATTGGCAAGAAAACGAAGAGGAAGAAGATAAAAAGATGTGTTGAAGAAGAAGAAGAAATTGATGAGGAAGAATTCGTAAACAAACTTCGAATACTCGAAGAAGAAGTCGCGAAAAAAGTAACTAAAAAAGGACGACGGAAGAGAGGTGCGGAAGAACATGTTGAAGGTATCCAAAATAAATGTATAGACGTTCCTAAAAAGGAAAAAAGTAAATTGAGAAAGACGACGAAAATAGATTTGCCTGAAATGTCGGAAAGTGGTAAGAATGTCAAGAGGAAATCTGAAATCGAAACAGGTAATAAGATTAAAAAGATCAAAGCAAAGGATAATGACAATAAAACGTTAAAAGAAGAGGCTGCGGTGATTCATGAAAATCGACCAACAGAATGCGCAAAGGTAGAGGTATCGAGTAAACGCGTAAAACGTCTTGCGGAGGAAGTTATCGAGAATCTTTCAGACCTTCCTATGAAAGTATCGAAGAAACGAAAATTATTGAAACCTGAACCGAAAAAATTGCCATCGCGGTCAATCCCTCGTTCAGAGCTTAGAAAGCGTAACGTAAATGTGCAGAAGCAGGACTTCATTCCGTTAAGTTCTTTCGGCAGTACAAGTAATTTTTATGTTGCGAATATTCAAAAGGTGAAAAAATCGGAAAAGACTTCAGGAGTGAAGTTATTCAGACAGAGAATGCTCAACAGAAATCCACGTCAACCAATCTCGCATTATACAATGTTTTTGGAGAAGCAAGCAGCCTCGAATAAGCATTAGTTTAATCGTAAACCGTATTCAATTTCTAATTTATGTTATATATTATATATCATTGCCACATGGTAGATAGATTAACAACCGAAAAAATCCTTTCTCATCTAAATTTTGAAGATTTTTAAGGGCTCTAAATAAGGTGGAAACATTCCGTGATGCGTGTTTTCATATCTTGCTCCGCATCCTAAAATATGTAGAATAGGTACAATATTATTATGTTATATTACGATATAGGACGTGTTTAAGAAATAACACATTTTTAATCATTTCGTAACGTTGTTTTCTAGATTGTGTGGCACTTTCGAATCATCATGGTAACAATTATTCTGTATCTGTAAAGAGTATTTTATTCTGAAGAGTCACACAATAGCAAAAGAAATTGCCAGAAACTTTGATCGAATTGTTTTACCAGCTCACAAAGTTTGAAAATTGACAGAATTGTAGGATTACTGAATGTTACTTGTTAGGTTTCTGTGAAACGATTGTTGCGGTTTTTATACATTAATGTGTTTACGCGTGACGGATAATAATTATTATAATTTAATGAAAAGTAACATTTAATTCAGCATGTCAACAGAAATGTTTTCTATAATGGGTTTGAGAGAAATTTTTGAGAAATGCCTGTCTCCTTCATTGAAAGAACGATCGCGACGTTGTATTACAGTTAAATAAGACAAATGTAAAATGATATTAAAATCTGTGATGTCCGTTTTGCTTTATAACTTGCTGTTCTTTTTTCTTATATACATTATTGCTGTGCGTTAATCGACTAATGCCAAAGTGCTACCTAATAATTCAATTTGTTACTACGAAAGAATATGTAAGAATACTTTAAAAGATATGCTTCAATGCGCATTCGAAAATAAATAAATCTCGTTTGTTTGCAACAGGTTCGTTTCAATACTCCCAGACAGCACGCGACGTCTTAAACACGTCCATTTTACGTCTATTATAGGTATGATAGTCTTACGTCCAAAAAAGACCATAAAAACAGTGTGGTTTTTATATATTGCCATAATCTAGCAGTAGGTATTAGCATTGGTATTATTTGTTCGAGT
Source organism: Lasioglossum malachurum (assembly GCA_028455605.1). Taxonomy (NCBI): domain Eukaryota; kingdom Metazoa; phylum Arthropoda; class Insecta; order Hymenoptera; family Halictidae; genus Lasioglossum; species Lasioglossum malachurum. The sequence goes on from CM052315.1 coordinate 491,267, forward strand.
TAGTTTTTTGCTTTAATTTTTATTGTGATTTTAATTGCAATTGTTATTTTTGTTACACGTACTTTTTATGTCAATTCCGCATGCGTTCTTCTGATAAAGCTATTGGGTTGGCAAGAAAGTGATTTCGGTATTACCCCAATTTTTTTATCCACACAATTCAGAAAGAACTGTATATACATAGTTTCGAACATTATAAGAAAAAAATTTGACCGACATTTTAATTGTGTTACGTTACGTGTTGCATGTAATACCTTACAATGAATAGCCTGTTACGCTATGCGAATGCGTATATTTTTGTTTTACGTACGCGAGGTTCGGAAAATTAAATGTGTTGTGTGAATCGTGTGAATACACTTGATCGGGACCGATCGGGAATCGGGACGAAAGTGCGAACGTGTATAAATATATATTAAAAGAGACAATCATAATGTCACGTGCTTTTGACTTGTCTTCGTTCTTGTCTTATCGCGTGAAAAAGCTAAAAAGAAAGTTATATGTTCTGTTTTAAAAACGTGAACTGTAATTACTAGATTAGTGATCAAGTTAAATTTTCTCGTTACGAGTGTTTCATTTGTACGCGATACCGCAAGAAGAGGTTAGGTTCGAAATTCTAATATAAATAAATATCTTTCACGATGATTGAACATGTACCAAAAGATTTGCATATTGTAATTAAAACTTAAGTCGGTCTTAAAATGATTCTGTATGCGGAACAAATATTTTTATAATATACATATATAAAAAATGAATGCTGTGATCGCATTATGTATTTTTTGTGAATCACACGGACCTAAAGTGATATTCACGACCCAAACGTATCGTAATTATGATAATCAGAATACAGAGAAACTGAAATTCTATGGGCCTAAGGAAATACTAAGACGTAGCCAAAACATATTGGAAGATGAACAGTATGAATGCGAAGGATGTCAAAGCATCGGTAACGTCAAATATTTGAGTAACGAACATGAAACTAAGACATCGTTCCTTTCTGCTCAACAATCGTTAACTCAAGATATTTGGTGCTTATTGAAACATGCATGTTTTAGGTATGATAACAACAATAATTATCCACTATATAGTTTTAATCCTTTGGGGTCCTATATCGAGTCTGATCTAACATTGTATTTCCTTCTAACTTGACTCCAAGTTTTTGCTTATTTTTAATCAATGTCCATGATTTTAAGAATATTGACAGAAAACATTGAAATCTAAAGATTTGCACACTCGAAGGGTCAAACGATATGATGCAATGAAAATTTATAGTTAACTCAGACTATAATGTGATTTTTAAATAAGTGTATGAGCATTAGTATATGTTACTTTGTTAGTATAATTACCGGGTACCCTTAGTATGTATAGGACCGCAAAGGGTTAATAACGTAGATGCAGGCATTATCGGATCGACTGGTATGTTTACACTGATACGACTATATTTGAATTTTCTTTGTTGAAGGAGTTTAAGTTGCGAAGTACATCCGGGGAGAGAAGGTGTTTGCTATTTTGGAGATGAGTACAGGGGGCATGTTTTAAGTCATACGTTTACATTAAAAGATGCCCAGGTGAATTATGCAACGAAAAAGCATGTTTGGTAGCTATTACAACAAATTATTCCAATCGTCTCAATAATTATGTGTTTAAAGTTTAGAGACTCCTAAAAGGAAAACTTCATCAATACAAAGGATTGCTTGTGCTTTTTGTAGGCAAGAGGTTTCAGAAGGTGGTGCAGTTTCATTGTGTTCATGAGGGACAAGCAGTTCCTCTTGAACATGTGGCCTTTTTTAGTTGACAATTTGAAGGAAGTGATTAGAGAGCTGCAAGATTTCGCAGAGAAAAAATATACCGCGGAAGAAGCGGAATGTCCGCAGAGAGTTGCTCGTCTTACAATGGTTAACAACGGATCGGGATCGTATAGAAATTCGCATAAACAACCTAGGACTTTTACCGAAATAACTAATGAAAAACATGTTTTCATAAGGTCCGCTTTATACTCGATACATGCTACGCGCTAGCGTTAATAAGTAAACCATTAACAAATTATAATTCAATCAGAATTCACATGTGGCTGGTATGGATTCTCAGCGCAGGAGCGAGACATTTCATAGAAATTTTTCCCATGAGCTTGTTAGACGACGAGTTAAATTATGATTTGGAACATCAGATTGGTCAGTATCTTGAAATGTGCCGCATCTCAGAGAATTACTTTTACCTACAGTTGCACTGTACCAGAAAATATTTCCATTTTAGAAACTGACGAAGGATTCACTTTAGTCAATGCTAAATTACCTGTTCATTTGAATTTAACATCGAATGAAACTGAAACGAACTCGGAGTTCGTAGAGGTCTCTGGAAAATCTGCCACCGTGATACTCAAAGATCTAAGATCCACCCTGGGAAAGGACCAATTTAGACAACTTTTATATTCTAGTTTAACGGGCGTTCAAATTTTAGTGAGGGGACCAAGTTTCGAAAGAAAGGAGTCTTTGTACGGACTTAGTTCTCTTATTCCGTGTGCGTGTCGAAGAGTCAAAACTCAAGCCACAGAATATATGGATCCTAACAAGTGCAACTTCATAGGTATCTATTGCAAAATATTTCCATTAAAACTGTACTGTACAGAAGTACTGTAACTTTAACCAACTGTATCATTGATTTCAGGCATGGATACATCGGTGGCAGTACCTGTACCATGTGCGAGTGTATGTAGATTAGATATTATTTCTGAACAACACAAAGTTGAAAATGCAAGTTCGCACGTTGTTAGATGGACAGGCACGTTACCATTAAAACTACCGACGCTGCTAACAAAGATTGAAAAGTCACTCGAAAACGAGAAACTAGGGAATTCGACGTTGAAAGCACACCTTGCAGCGTTACAGGAAGAATGGGCAAAGTATGTTTATTTTTACATTTTACGAATATTTTAAAACAGAGTTGATCGATTAATTAGTACTTACAGTTTCAAAAAGTTAGTTGTCAGGAACCGCAATCGATGAAATTAATCGTCGATTACTGATTACAAATATTATATTAATCAATATAAACTGTTAGCTTTTAATTGAAATTCTATTTGACGGATTCTTTTACATATTATTAAATAAACATATTATTAAATATGTTGGTATTTAATCTATTACTAAACATTTCAGTATTGTATGAGGTATTATATCAATTTCATATCCATAAAATGAAAAAAATCGTATAGAATGGAATTATTCTAGCTAGGAAGAAATGTTTAATTTTCGAGTTAAAATAGCCCTAGTGCAAAGGGTTAAACATTTCTAACAGCTTTCTTGAAAATTTTAATTTAGCTATTGACTCGCATTATGAGTGACATATAATTTTGTCCACTAGTATAATGTTCTACAGGGTGTCCCAAAACTCCTGCAGAACCCGGAAATGGGAAGTTCCTGAGGTCATTTGAAGCGACATTTTCTTGTGCAAAAATGTTGTCCGCGACTTTGTTTAGGAGTTATTAACGAAAACCGTGGTAAAAACACTGACCAATCAGAGCGCGACCTAGACGCGAATTGGCACAGTCGGCGCCGCGCCAACTGTCAATTGGACGACTCTGATTTGTCCGTGTTTTTCGTTAATAACTCCTAAACAAAGCCGCGGACAACATTTTTGCAGAGAAAAATGTCGCTTCAAATGACCTCAGGAACCTCCCATTTCCGGGTTCTGCAGGACTTTTGCATTTCAGAACTTCTGCAGGAGTTTTGGGACACCCTGTATATTATATTTGATATTTGTGTAATCAAATTTGAATAGTAGATCATTCATTCACTCTGCAATTAGAAACCTACTTTAGTTATACATATACAACTATATTCGTGGCCGCTTAATAGTCACTAAATAATTGTTTAATTAAAAATTAAGATTAAATGAAATATTGTTGAACTCTGTCTTAAAATACTATAGTGACGTATTTAAAAATTAAAAGTATAATTTCTATTGTAATTGTAGCATTGCGAAGGTTATTCACGCTATGCGAGGCCGTGGCCATAGCGAAGATCTTTCAGGACTTATGCTTAGCTTAGGTGCTGGTCCTCACGATAAAAAATTACTAGATGCTTGGTCAATGGGTTTACCACCGAACCCAGCTTAATCTTTTAATTAACTGAACATATATTATATATCGTAGAGTGTTATCGGGTAATATATAATCTAATATAATATGTATTTTCTTGTTTGTATTTCTAATTTGTTTTTTCAATATTTATATATTCGAGGTTGTGCAACATTTTTTTATTTATAATGTAGTTGAGAAACGAGGGTTCAAACCTAATGTTAATATAAAATAGTTTATTTTACATACACACATCGTTATAATCTGAAAATTTCAGATATATCTTTATAAAAATATATAATATCTACATAATGTCAATAAAATTATACCAAAAATAAAGTTTTATAGAAGTTACTTAGGTTTACTTATTTACGGCAATATGAAGTATTAGTATTGTTAAAATCATTATTTTAACCCATACTATCCATAATTTTATGAGAAACATGTACAGTGGGTGTACAAAGTATTCGTACACATTTTGAAAACGAATAATTTTTACAAAATTGGTACCAACAGCTTCAGCTTTTTCCAGTCGTTAGAAGGATTAGTTTACTAGCTAATGAGTAAATAATTTTTTTTTATTGTTATTGATCGCAATTGCGAAGGTAAAAGTAAAACTAACGAATTTTAAATTTGTTATCTGTGCCTGCAATGAAAATTTAAAACGTGTATTTTGTAAATCTAAGTCAATTACAGTAAAATACATGTACAAACTTTCATTGAAATCGGTTGCAGGGTCGGATTAAGCCCCGTAGCAGAAGTACATAGCGTTTCTGGGTGCCCCGTTCCATACAAAAAGGAGCCCCGCATACGGGCGCTTCAACGAAGAGGCGCCGAAACATAAACGATATTTTTGCTGAAAAACGCTACATTTGCACGCAAGCGGCCCTGATACAAAGCCTAGGGCTTCGTGATAACATTTGCTAAATACAAGTATAATAAAAATAAATGGTTCTCATAAAATTATGGATAGCATGGGTTAAAATATATATTTAAGCTTATTAAGATACAAATAATTTAAAAATTTTCAAAACATTTTGCATCATTGTATAATTTGTAATTTATAGTAGAAATGACATTTTCTCTCTTCTCTGATAACACTGTAATAACTTGTAAAAATGTCATTTCCTCTCTGATAATACTGCAATAATTTTTTTAATTCCACTCAGCAATCTTATCTTGTTTTTGTAATTTCAGAATTAACTTCCTTTGTTTACAAAATGTAAATAAAATACGCTATTTATAGTTGAAGACATTAATAAAGTTATATTGTCTAATAATGGAATTTCGTTCATCGCCAGTGCATCATCGCAAATTGTGTAAACTTGAAGATTTTAATAAGTTTAAAATTGATTCGAAAAGTTTCGATAAACAATATAATCGTATATATAGTGCAAGATTAAGAACACTAAAGGACCATGTTTTTCAGAAAGCAAAGGCCAAATGGGGTAAAACATTCTTATTTACTTCGGTTGTTTTAGGTTAGGTTCGTAATATAAATATTTTATTGTATTCAGCCCAACATGAGATGGTTACGCTGTCAGAACTTCCCGAAAAAGATCAAGAAAATAATTATATCGTGATAGGAATATTATATAAACATCAAGAGTTAAAGCCATCGGTATTACAAGACCTAAGCGAAGAACTTCAATTACCGATTCATTTACCAAGAGCGAATTATGCATCGTTCAAAGATATATTATATCTGGAAGATGATGATTTACGTGTTAAATTGGTCGGAAGTCACATGAATATTCAGTATGTGATTACTGGCATTATTTGTGCTGTGTTTGGACATCAATTAGAAAGTGGTGAATTTCATGTAAATATCAATTTTATTACGTTACAAATGATTTTTATGTAGAAGTAATTATGTAAACAATACGCTCTCTCTCCCGTATTATGATATACTTTTCACTTTTATTCTTCTCCCAGATTACGATATGTAATATTTACATATATGCTTTTCGTAATGAACTTCATGAAAAAGTTATAACAATTTAAAATATTAGTAGGGTAAAGGTATTTAGTACCAGTTACAGGATATTTAGCGACGACTCGGAGATTTTTTATTAATTCATTTTGCATATTCAAAAAATATAATAAGAAGAATGAGATAGTGTTAATCTATAATATTTTTTTAACATGCTAAAACATTCACATAATTTCAAGGGATTGGAGATCATATAGATATACACAATTTATATCAATTTGCTCCTTTTTTAGGAAATTAAATTTATTAATTAATATAGATAGAATATCAATGTAATTGGATACTAACGCTGTGTGTGTGTTATAGATTGCATTTCAATTTGGACTATTTGAAATATATAAACTGTATTAATTGTAGGTTGTAGATTGGTGTTATCCAGGATGTACTACGAAGCTAACTACCATCCCTAAACCATCGGAACAACTGGGGAAGATTTTGATAATATCAGGCTTAGATCTGGCAAATAATACGCAATTATTAAGTTTGAATCTGCTCTCCGAATGGGTAACTGGAATGATTGGTTGTCCAGAGGTTCAAACAGAAGTAGCATCCATAGCATGCATTATTATAGCAGGTATCAATATACAGGATTTAATACAATTCTTATGCTGAGATCGCGCCAGCTAGAGCTGTTCACGAACTGTTTGTAGTGTTATGTTTATGCTAGAGCTTGTGTGAACACTCGCAGAGTAGGGCATTTTAACGAGGACTTCAACGTAACTATCTCCTGAGTGAACAACCCAGTCAGCCAGGCCTGTTCCGAGCAGATATCGAGCACAGCCTAGCAAACAGATGGCGGGCAGTATCCTGTCCGAACGACGCTCGAAATTACTCGCAACATAGGGTGCTCGGAATCTACTCGATTCTGCCGGGCACACCCTGCCAGCATAAAGCGCTACCTCTGCTGACGCAGCTGCGTGGTATTCTCCGTACAGCGTCTGCCCGGCAGAAGCTTCCGGGCAGATGGAAGGCAGCTTGTTCCTGGATTCTGCTTCGCCGTAAGAGGGCAGCACGGTTATACAGGGCAGGTCGCACTAATATTAGTGCCTCTTTCCATCTTCCCGGCAGCTACTGCCAGCAGCAAGCGTTGCCTCTGCTGACACTTACGCAGCTGCCCGGCCAAAACCTTCTTTCTGCCGGGTACTTGCGTTGGCAGCTGCACCGCCAGGGCGTACCCGGCAGACTCCGAGTAGTTTCCGAGCATCCAATCCAATGCTCCGAGCAGCCTCGAGCGGCGTTCTGACAGGATACTGCCCCCCATCTGCCCGGCAGGCTGGGCTCGCTTTCTGCTCGGGATAGGCCTGGCTGACTGGGTATATACGTAGAGAAACATTTAAATATATGAAACAACAAGTGATGCACTGAATTATTTTAGGAAACAGTATAAGAGGATCCATAGAAATCTACAATCATAAAGGATATTTCGAAACCAATACTCACAACGAAACTGTATTCAAAGAGGCTACAATACTAGCGCACAAATTGGACAATTTTCTTCTTCCTATAGCAAAGTGTTGTCCTATAGTATTCATGCCGGGTGAATTTGACCCAACTTGTCACATGCTGCCTCAACCATCATTTCATCCTTGTATATTACCTGAAAGCTCTAGGTATTCTTATATATTTATTTCCTACCACAGTGAAGTATTCTTTACGTTTACATGATACAGACTCAAGAGCTTCTACGGAGCTACAAATCCATGGATCGGTAGCGTCAACTCTCGTATCGTAGCTGGATCCAGTGGTCAACCGATCGTAGATATCACGAAGGTTGCTGGACTTGTTAATGTGTCACCGTTAACATGGCTAGAATATACATTAAATTGGAGACATTACGCACCAACTGCCCCAGACACTATACCAGCTTATCCATACTTTAACACCGATCCGTTCATTATGACAGAATGTCCTGATATTTATTTCGCCGGCAATATGGATAAATTTGAAACCAAACTATTCACAGGTAAGAATATTTTCAAATGATTTTTATTTGCACATTGTGATAAAGAAAATGGTGAAGTGGAACATTTATTCGCAGCAAATCAAGGACAGACAATAAGATTGATCTGCATTCCAAAATTTTCTGAAACGCAAACAGCCGTGTTGGTTGATTTACAGGATTTACAAACTTTGCCGATTTCTTTTGGCGTCAGTTAATTCAGTATATTTTTAAAATTGACGCAAACCGTTAACATTTCTGTATATTATTTTAGTATAATTTGTACATAGTAAATATATATATTATTTATTCTACCGAGCAACGCATCGATTTGTTTAAAACCATTTGTTACACGAGCACAGTCTTTTTCTTAACATTCCGGCGGGCACACTTCTTTTCGTCACACTATCGTGACAAAATACTCATTTGGATACATAAATCTATGGTTATGAAAGACATAAATGCTTTTGTTTTCATAATTTATATATACAGGGTGTCCCAAAATTCCTTCAACATTGAAAAATAGAATTGAAATTGGAATTAAAATCACAATAAAAATTGAAATTGAGATTGTAATTGAACTTGGAATTGTAGTCCGAATTGTATTTGAAATTGAAGCATTTTTGCACTAACTAGAACAAATAATACCAATGCTAATACTGCTAGATTATGGATATATAAAAATCACACTGTTTATGGTCTTAAAGACGTCTTTTTAGGACGTAAGACTTTCAGATCTAAAATAGGCGTAGAATGGACGTCTTTAAGACGTCGTGTGCTGTCTGGGTATATTCTTTGCAATCGATGCAGACAATTTTTATTTTGCATAAAGATCCGCAATCCAGTGATACATATTAGTTAATTTATTATCCTCTAGTGTATCACAGTTTCTTAACATTTTCTATAACCTGAAACGAAAAATTGCGTTGCCTCGAGGAATTACTCAATCTCTTAATCAATATCTCCTTCTCTTTTTTCCAACATTTATCGAAACAGTATAATAGCTACATCTAATAAAAACAAAATAATGAAATCAAGTTGAAAGCTTGTATTCTTACAGTTACCATTTTGTTGAATTATCATCCCACAATTTCTGAATCGTTTTTTGCAACATTTATTCAAATAGTATATGTATATATATTTAATTTTGAAATAATTAAAAATATGAAAAAATCAAATCAAGCTAGAAGCTTGTATTCTTTAATTACCATTTTGGTTTTAATTACCAAGTGTCCGGTGATTTATGGACGGGAGTGTATACATAATCGCACCCGCCAGTGGGTTAATAAAGAAATAGGAACTTTATTAGCACGTTAACTGCTATCCGATCCGCTGATAACGTCGCTGGAATTAATTAAACATCTGAATTAAATAAATTACAATATTGTCGCCTGCTGTGTGTGTTTGTGTATACATGTCAATGTACACAAAGTACAATAAAATAGTTCAACTATTAACGTGTTAATAGAGTTTATTATACATAACAGTGAAAAATAAGAAAATGTTATATTCTATATATGTTACTTTACCAATTATATATATGAATGTAAAAAAAAACAGATGTTATTTCATAAAATATATTTTTACATCGATAAAATTATATTGTACATCGTAGTTACTGCATTAACAATATTTATTTTAACGTTTGGAAGAATATAGCATGCATTCGATATTTACAAAACAATTCTGATATAATATATGTATGCAATAATACTGGTAATTTTTAATAGTAAAATAGTGTCTCTTCTCTTTCTTATGAAAATATAAGTTATCTTTGGCACAATAGTTACTAGAATAGCGTCAAATAATATTGAAATTATTCAAGTGAATCAAATTCGAATTCTATACTAACTGAATAACAGTTCCATTGATTTTACTGTTAGTATAAGACTATGAGGTACTCCGGGCTGTTACTTCGGTAACAAATTTAAGTACTATGTTTTTCGAACAGTCACGTTACTGAAATTAATTTGAATATCAAATAGCGATTATCATTATTTTTGAGGCCTGCACAGTTTTTAGAATTATAGTACATCACAAATGTTTATCTAGATAGAAATTAAAACATTCCTAACTACAAGACTTCGAAGGGATTGGTATATTCATATTCAGACAAATATTCATATTACTCGATGACTCTTGAGGTTCCGAAACATCATTTTCTTGATCTATTGTTTTCTCTTCGCTTCTCATCGCACATATCGCATCTGTGAGAGCAACTATGTAATTCTTTGCTAAAGTTAGGGTTTCAATTTTTGATAGTCGTCTTTCCTTGCTTACATGTGGTATTACTTCGCGTAAAGACTATAAAGCGTAACGATTAATGGTCCCATCTTGAAAGCGAACAATTCTGAGTAAGAGAAACGTTACAATATCTTTACCTGGAAAGCATCGTTTAAACTGTGCATTCTCATTCTTTCTCTTTCGTTACTTTCTAATCTTCGCAGAGTTCTTTCTCTGGGTGTAGCCCTCCTAGATGGTTTAGATAATTTCAAGCCTGACTTGTCGGATCTCTTGACATTCCGCTGCACCGATCTTCTTGTCTGCGACTGCGGTTTAGACCAGTTCTCTTCCCAGTTGTCTCCGTTCATTACTTTAGATTTCATTCAAAAATATTCCTTTTGCAATTAATGATATTATCATTACATGTATCTTTTAGAATTTGTTGGAATTATTAAAAATCTAGATAATATATCTTACAGAATTGAAAAAACACAGTCAAACGATTATTATTCAGTTGTATAAAATATTTCTCAAGGTCGATATAAATAGAGAAATTAAAGAATAACAAGTATACTGTTTATTGAGTATTTATAAGTTCGTACAAAGAAATAAATTTAAAATTGTACTTACAGAGTTTATGAATCAAATGTTTATTAGTTGCTAATCAATGAAGAGAAGCAAGATACAAATATAATAGTTATACTTTAATTTTTGTAATAAATGTAGTTCGCGAATTTTCGCTGAACTTTATCGGAATGTATTTTTAGATAGAAAACAAGGTAACGGTAATTCAGGTGTTTTAATGCATTTTCGAATATTTGAAATAACTGCACAAGACCGCGTGTACTTGTTGAGCCACGTTGGAACGACGACTGACGTCGCGATGCCGGGGTGCGGCCGAAACAGCCTTCCACCCCCAGGAACTATGCGATCTACCCTGTGACCTTTTCTTAATATCTTTTTCATAATGCATCGCTATAATCGTAAACTTCCATTCGTGTAAATCAAGTTTATCCAAAATTATCGTAATTTTTATTGAAAAAATCCATACATCCTATCGAATTTTCATTAAAATATACCGTCGACGAAATAACAAAACGAGTATATGTATATATCTTGGAATCGTAAAATGTGCCATTATACGTGTATGTTACGATTTCTTTAAAAAAAATTGCAAATTCAAGTTTGTAATACTTGTCAATTTCAAATTTTATTGGCAAGATGGATCTCACTAATGTTTATAAATTTCATTTTAACGCACACTTATCACGCGCGGTATATATGATGAGCTTTGTACGTGTGCATGGCTACAGGTGGGCGTATGACGTAATTCGCCCACGCGGTCCTTTCTATCTTCCTATAATCATAATCATACTACCCTCGATTAAGACAGCGTGAAATATCTTTCAATATATTTTGTACACGCGGTTCGTTCGCAATTTAATTAAATCTCCGCAACTACCGATGTATAATAGAACCTATTCAAAATATAATCGATCTCCGATTAATTGTTCTTTTCAATATATTATTTTCAATTTTTTAAATAGTCGTACGAACAATAAAAATTCTTTAATTCAATAAACGATCGGATTTATTATTGTCCAGTGGCCAGACCAGAAATTTCCTTCATAGAATAAAAATGTTTAAATATGGAAATTGTTAATTGTTAATTGTTCTTTTCAATATATTATTTTCAATTTTTTAGATAGTCGTACGAACAATAAGAATTCTTTAAATCAATAAACGATCGGATTTATTATTGTCCAGTGGCCAGATCAGAAATTTTCTCTTCATTTAGTATAACATATGTATGGAATAAAGATGTCTAAATATGGAAACTTTAACGAAATGGGGATTTGTAAAAGTACAAATTTATATTTAAATTGATCTTTATTGTTTACGTGCTATCATTTTTCTTACATTTGCCGCAACAAGCATCAATCTGTTTTTCTAACTCGGATTCCTTATGATTAGGGGTCCATGGTCCAAGACTAGCAGCAGCATAATAGTCCATAGGGTACGGTTCGTGGATGTTAAAATTGATCATTTTCAATGCAACCGCTCCCTCGTAAGGTGTGAGAAATGGCTTTTCGAAAGCTGTACCCCAGTCTATACTTAATCGTGGACACGCAATCTATCGGATAATTTTTCACATAATATATTTTTCGTTTAGAAGCGAACAGTCGTGGGTACAAATGAATGTTACCTGTATGAAAGCATCAACGCTGTTGAATAATTTAATTTTATCAGGAAATATCTCTGATAGTAATATAATAACATTTTCTTTGCCTAGTAATTTGATTTTATTTTCTATATTTCTCAAAACACTGAGACTCCCTTGTCTGCCTAAGGTGCCTAGTACCAGTCCAAATGTTCCAGTCTCTTTCGCATTATCTATAGCTGTTAATCTAGTTCGCAACATTTCTTCGTGATTATAAAATTCTTCGGTTAATTTTTTTTCGTACGGATCGTAACGAAATGCTCTCAGCTTTGGATTGGCGATCATTACCGCTTCCAAATGAAATCGTCCGTCGCCGATATAAACAACAACATTGGCACATCTAATTTGCGGTGCTGTGCAGCCCAAAATCTGTGTAGTATAAACCGTCAAATATGTAGCTTAAATTCATTTAGCACATTCATTAATTCTTGTTATATAGAAAATTATAAGTACCTCTCCAGGGCTTAGCGGTTTGCTCTGCGGCGTAGATACTTCATAGCCATTCTTTTTCATTTCTAACGCGATTGCTTGTAAAGTTCCGGCGAACTGAATAGTGCTCACAAGAGCTATTTTCGTTGTGATAGATAGAGTGGCTTGTAAACACTCTATACAATGCGAAGTATCAATTTTTATATTTACAAATACATAAAGTACTTTAATCCCAACTGTTTGATCGATAGGTATCAAACAAGAGTGACCGTAATGAATTAAAAAATCTGCGTTCAACGCTTTCGCTGTGTAATCGTCTACGCAACATGCTCCTATAGAAAATATTTTAACGTGAATATATCTCGGTAGTGCTTATAGAGGTACTCGTTCAAATTATTTCTAAACAGCTGATTATTTCTTTCTATCAATGCCTTTCGATATTTTAACGATTCACAGTTGACATGAAGATTTTAAACAAAGTCTAATAAATATGAATGTTTTATGCGTTTCTTTTTAAATGAAATAAAAATTGATTCGCTTGTAATCAATATTTAAACATTAATATAAACGTAGCCATACAAAAAATAGAAATTTTCATTTCTCTTCTACGACATTTGTTGGGGATAAAGACGTTTTAATCGCAGTAACTGCAAAGAAAATGATATGTCAAGGTTAATACAAAGGTTCAAAATTATTTTGCCAAAAAGACTTTTTCAAAATTTCAAGTGTTAACAAAGTTACGCAAGTACAAAGTAATTCATGCCCAAGCAATATCTAATATCTTTGTCATCCGAGCGTATGGATTACATTCGCATAACGAAATGAAGTATAAACATTGCTGATCTATTGTTACAAGCTAAAATTTATAAATTTTCATGCTTATTTAGAAGAAAAGGACAAATGATGTTGTCAAAATAGGGTTGCTTACTTTGCTAAACCTTTACTTTCAACATCTATTCTTCGAAATTTTCCGTATTTACCTGCCAGACTATGTCGCAAAAAGAAATGTGTTAAAACAGCGTCTACAAGTGCGAAATTCGTTTAAAATAAAGGAAAGTGGTTAATTTGAAGAGTGATCGTAAAGGTATTGTTGTCCTGTGTTCCTGATTAAGTCATATTTTTTATTTTATGTACAGCTATTATCTTTAGTACTTTTTTTAAGCGAATACCTCTTTAAATTTCGAATTTGTAACATAGTCGTCATGGATTTATATTATGAAAGAACTAAAATTTTGTTACCATAAGTTACGTCACCCATTATAACGGTCTCGGCACCTGTAAACTCTTCTATGATATCAGATATAGTCGTGGCATACATTAACAGTCCTTCCGGCATTTGTAACGCAACTCTCTTGGATTTGACTTCTTTGATCCTCCATATGGATTTGTGGATTTCAAAATTATAATTATTGGGTAGTGCAGCAATCGCTGCATTTAATAGAGGATCGTTCAAGATTTCCTCTGGAATTTTATTGACTTTAACCGGTGCTTTGAAAACTTTACGAACTGGTTTCGCTTTAACTATCACGACCGAATTGCAATCCTCAGCCATAATTGCAATGTTTATTATTTACTTTTCGATTAGTTGCAATTACAAAGTTTTAACATGTGCATTCACGTTTTATTATCTTTGAGAACACATCCGTCTATATTCCTTTTTATAAACACAATATTTGTATTACGTACAATATTTATAGATTAAAATTATCCTTCGGTAAAATATTATTACGTAGAGGTTATGAACCATCATCACATTCTGTGTTGAATGAAACTAATAGATGTGACTCACATATGCATGTCACGTCACATGATGTGACATGTGACGTGAGCAGAGCAGAGATATTGTGCAAGATTTCTGCCACATGCGCGGCGATTTTAGCATCAGTAAAGTAAACTTCTCGATAAAATGGGGTACCTTGAACACCCCGTAACATTTAAAAAAATTTTTATTATTTGATTGTGAAAAATGAATGTAAAACATGTATATTAGTATATTTTGTAACTCCTAGGACATGCCCTGAAGTCTTTTTGTCCGGAACAAATTGTTCCGGATTGTTCGACACATTCCCGCCAATATAACCTATAACAATGCTACCTTATTATCGTAATAAAGATACGTTACTGTTTTTGCCGCGCATGCACGTGAAATCTTGCAGAATATCTCTGCTCTGCACTCTGCATGCTGCACGAAAGAAAGGTTGGTGGTGGAAGCAAGTGTTTTGAAGTTTGAGGGGCCCCAACCGTGGCCAGTATTGAACTTATAAATTTTCTCAATTGTTATGAACTGCAAAATATAAATTTCTCTATTGTTTAATAAGTGTATATTGTAAATAGTTATTGAGTGATTAATAACTTAATTAATCAAAGTCATAAACTACTGTCAGTAATAAAATAATTAAAGTTACATGATCCCGCAAAGTCTTCCGCAATGTCAAGCAATAACAGTGATAAAAAAAAGAGGCACTTAACAGTGTTGCAACGATTGGAAATTGTTAAACTGCTTGAAGAATGTGTTCCCCCAAAGTGTATAGCTAAACAATTCGAAGTCACCCTTCCGACTATTTATCAAATTAGAAAAAAGGCAGCATATCTTATGCAAGGAGTGGATAAACAGTATCATATACACAAAAATGCGAAAAGAGTAATAGCCCCTTCATTGCAAGAGCTAGACAATAAATTGTATTTTTGGTTTGTCGAGCAAAGCACCGTAGGCAACATCGTAAGTGACAAACTCCTACGGGAAAAAGCAGCCGAATTGAATGCAAACTGTGGCGGACCGTCAACGTATAATTGTGGTCGAGCATGGTTATGGCGATTTAAGAAACGTCATGGCATAGGCGAGAAAGACGAAGAGGGCGAAGAAGTACACAAAGAAGAAGCAGCAGAAGAAAATGTGGTAATTATTTACAAACAGATCCTCGTCTTCGATTTTGATAACCATGAAATGTATGCTATGTATGTAAATAGAGGCTTGATTCCCAACAACTTCCCAAAAGTAGCGATTACACGACAAACATTCACACCATGATGAATATATTTCTATTTAAAGAATGTTCTCTGTGTAAATATCTCTACTGAGCGACGCTAACCTAAAACGCAAGCCTAGTGCATATTTTATTGCATATTTAGAAATGTGTATAACTTAATTTTTCAAAGTATTAATTACAACTTTATGATGTAGTACAGCAAATATGAAATAACCGAGCCGATAGGCGGCCACTAAATAATTATATTCGATATAAATACGTGGCTACGTTCATGTAGGCAGCATTTACTATAAAACTATACCAACAGTTATTTATTTAAAAGTGTCTCGGAAACTAAGCGACCATAGACTCATTCCACAGGAAACTTGTTCAGAGAATCATGCCCCCATCCCTCGCAACACTAACATAATATATTTCATGGTCGTCAAAAATGGATTGGACCCTTTCATAAATAATTACTGGGAATTTATTTGAATTTCAGGATGAACATGTAGCAAATGCTATGGACGTTATTGTGAAATGGTCGAATAAGCAATTCGACTTCCTGGTACAATCGCATGCAAATGCTTTAAAAGACTTTTTTGATCAAGAAATAAGGAAGACTCAATAGTTTCTCAATTACCCAGATAGCACAGCCTGACCAAGCCCACCACCTGACCAAACCTGCAAGACCCTTGACCTACAGGTTACAGGCTAACTCAATGCTTGGATCGGCTCAAGGCCCAGGCCGGTTGATTCGTGCCGGATTTTTATGCGCGCAATGGCCCGGATATAGCCAGGAAGGGGCTCGAGCACAGGGCCTGCCGGCCGTGCCTGATTTCAGCCTGTTTTTGAGAGGGCAGCACGGTCACAGTAATGTGGCCAATCAGTGCTTCGATCGAGCCCAACTTTTCTCACTACATCTTCTCTCTCCACATCATGTTTAGCCGGAAACAGCTCCTACATCATCTTTAGCAGGAAACTACCCACTTTACTGTTATTAAATCTGTCTTAAAAAAGACTTTTGAGGGCGTTTGCTGCCTAGGTTGATCTTTTATCTGGCGTTTTTGACTACTGAAAAAACCCGTGTTTGTATTATTACGAAATGAGAACGCAAATCCCGCACCCTTGCAATCTTGTAAATGGGCTGAATCTGGCTGAAATCAGGCACGGCCGGCAGTCCCTGGGCTCGAGCCCCTTCCTGGCTATATCCGGGCCATTGCGCGCATAAAAATCCGGCCCAAATCGAGCCGGTGTGCTGTCTGGGAATATGTATTTTTCTACAAAAAATGTGTTGTGTTCTATTGAAGAAATTTGGTTTAATAAAGATCGAATAATTGATTGTAACCGTGTCATTTTTCAAATTATGTTTTAGTTTTAGAGGAATATTGACGTCTGTAAGATTTCTCGCGCATGCGCGGCGATTTTAGCATCAGTAAAGTAAAATTTTCCATAAAATGTGGTACCGTGAGCACCTCGCAGAATTTTCAAAAATTGATATTATTTGATTCTGAAAAAATTAATGTATAATTTGTGTATATTTTGTAACTCTTAGGACACGTCCTGGAGTCTTTTTGTCTGGAACAAATTGTTTCGACACATTCCCGCCAATATAACTGCCTGCCGCGCATGCGCGTGAAATTTTGCACAAGATCTCTGCACTCTGCACTGTCAGCGTGCTTGTTTGTGTTGAAAACTTTATGGCGGCAATTATGCCAGTTTGCTGTTACATGTGAAATTTGATTAATTAACTGCAAAGATGCCGGCGTTTTTGAAGCATATCGAAGTGGATAACTTCAAGTCGTACAATGGGAATCTTATTATTGGACCTTTGAAATCGTTTACCGCTGTTATCGGACCAAATGGATGTGGTAGGTTATGTTTTTGATTCTTCCAATGCCAGTTTCTTAGCTTTTTGAGTCATTTTGATTCATTAAAAAATGATTCCTACATTCTGCTAATTATCGCAATTAATATACATATATTTATAATAATTTTTTAATTAGGGTCTGATTTAATTAATTTTATTGGCTTAAAATAAAATTTTAAATTGTTTATTTGTTAGTCATTTAGTACTTTTCCAGATAATTTAAATTGCTGATGTCTTTGGTTATAAATTTCTCTGTATTCCTTCACATTTATTCTTTTATATTATGAATATTTCAGTCGTGATTCGAACCACAGAAAAAAAGTGTGCATTTTGCTGGGACATTTGCACATTTCAATTTTCAATTTATTATGTATTAGTACAACACGTACGTATTAATATAATCATGATTAATTTGATAGAATGTAGTATAATAGGGCTGTATGTATAGTGTAGTTACTATCGTTAGAATATAATATAATAGAAGCAGTGATGTGATTATGACTATTAATATTAATATGCTGGATGTGATCAGTATATGTGTGTATGCGTGCGTACGTGTGTGTACGAGAGCGAGAGACAGAGAGTGAGAAAGAGAGAGAGATTTTTGTATACAGGGTGGGGCAATAACTATGTCCACCTTGAATATCTCCGTTATTTGTAATAATATGGAAAACTTGAATTATTTAAAATAGAATGTCCTTTTTTTATACCATAGATCGATAGAGTATCAAATTCAGAGTATAAAAGTGGTGACCATCATATGTCCTAAACCTAATAGTTAACGAGATATTAGTCAAAGAAGAAAGAAAATTGTTTCGATAATATCTCGTTAACTATTAGATTTAGGACATATGGAGGTCAATACAATTTTACTCAGAATTCGTGAGATTCATGATATAGAAAGTTGGTGTTTCCATAAAAAAGTTGGACATCAGTTGGACCGTTGGTACATCAGAGTGGGGGGTCGAGTCGGCTGAACCGGCGGAGGGGAAAAATACCACGTCCCACGATTCAGGCCTAAGCATCACTGCCGACCCGACCGATTAAGATACCCGAATATTAATATGTCTCGGGTACTCGCGCCCGAGCCCGCCCGATTTTTTCAGACCCAACCCGACCCGACCCGAACCCGTATATTTGGGTACTCGCGCACTCCTACTTTCCACTCATCACACTTTATACGCATTCTTTTTCCGCAGGAAAGTCCAATTTTATGGACGCGATCAGTTTTGCGATGGGAGAAAAAATAAGTAGTTTACGTGTGAAACGTTCTAGCGAGCTGATCCACGGAGCAGCGATAGGACTGCCAGTTGCTCGAAGGTATTTCCATCTCTGTACACCAGAATGTAAACTTGTACGAGGCTGTAATAATCCAGTGATTATGTACATGTAAAATGTAAACTAAGAAAGGCCCTGGGCTCGAGCCCCTGCCTGGCTATATTCGGGCCAATGCGTGCATAAAAACCAGGCCCAAATCGAGCCGGTGTGCTGTCTGGGTAGTTGCAATTACTTTCCAGCAGACGACGCTCGCACGTAACACTCACACACAACTAGACCATGTATACATACGCCAGGATTGCAAGGGTCCGGGATTCCACCTCTGATTTCTCGATAATGCAAAGTCGGGCTTTTTTAGTACTCAAAATCGCTAGATGATGATCAATCTAGGGCGCTGTTTGCCTCAAATTACCCGTCGCATGTTGCCCGTCAGATGACGCTGCAGTCACGCCGGCGTAGTAGCCTCTCCGACGGGCAACATGCAGCCAAATATTGCAAAACCATTGCTCGGAAACGTAAAAGAAGGACTTTTGAGGCAAACAGCGCCCTAGATTGATCTTTCATCTAGCGATTTTGAGTACTAAAAAAACCCCGTCTTTGCATTATCGAGAAATCTTAAGTGGAATCCCGGACAATTGCAATCCTCGCGTACGTATACATGGTCTAGCGGTGTGTGAGAGTACCCTAGCGGTGTGTAAATGTTTACGCGCTAGTGTCGTCTGTTGGAAAGCAATTGCAACTGTGCTCGATGTCTGCTCGAGGCAGGCCTGGCTGACCGGGCCTCTGGTGACGCAACTGTCCGACCAAAACCGAGCATTGGGCTTACTGGGATGTATCCCAGTCAACCAGCCTTGCCTTGAGCAGAGCCTGCCTAGGACGGAGAACGGGCAGAATATTGTCCAAGCTACGCTTCAAGCTGCTCAAGACAGGATTGGCTCAACTTTGGACATCTGTCTGTGCGCGCAGGTGTAACTTGTTCTGCCGTTCGTTGGAGCAGGGCTTTGGACATAGGCAGAACGGAGCCAGAATGCTGGTGGCTGGATCCCGAATCTGCTTTTGTTTAATAGGGCAGTACGGTCGCACTGATGTGGCGAATGTCGTTTTACAGGGCAGCACCGTCGGTGAGGGTAGGTCGCACTAATGTGGCAGATGTCAGCGAAGTAAATTTCTGTTGAACCAAATATATAGCACTCGTTCTTTTTACTGACAATTGAAATGCCGATTTTTGAATGCAGAATTATATTTTGTGCACATGCAAGGAGAGAAAACGAGGGAAACAGCATCCGCCACATCAGTGCTGCCCTCTTAAACAAAGGCAGATTCAGGGTCCGGCTGCCAGCAGAACAAGTTACAGCTGCACGCACAGATGCTCGTCCAGAATCCAGAATTGAGCAAATCCTGCCTTGAGCAGGTCGGAGAATAGCCTCGACAGTGTTCTGTCCGTTCTCCGCCCTAAGTAGGTTCTGCTCATTGCTGCTCATGGCAGGCCTGGTTGTCTGGGTAGATTGATCTTTGCAATTCTGAAAACGAGACTACTCCGTTAAAATGATTTGATTAGGGAACTTTAAAGATGTTTCTTTTTTTAACTTACAGCGCATCTGTAACCGCTGTCTTTGAACTGGAAGATGGCAGCGAGAAAAATTTTATGCGTTCTGTGCGAGATTCCTCCTCTGAGTATAGAATAAATCATAAGGTTTGTATACGATTGTAGAACACATTTTGAGGGAAGAATTTTTGTACATAATCGATGTGTTCATTGTATATAGGTTGTCACGAGTCAAGTATACTTGAACGAATTGGAACACCTTGGCATTAATGTGAAAGCAAAAAATTTCCTAGTATTCCAAGGAGCCATTGAATCAATTACCATGAAAAATCCGAAAGAGCGTACTGCACTGTTCGAAGAGATTAGTAATTCGGGAGCACTGAAATCAGAGTATGAGAGGTGCATAGACAATTATACTAAACCTGGAATAATAATAATACAATTTGTGTAATTATCGTGTCTTGGGATATTTTATAGATTGAGGAAAGAAATGTTGAAGGCAGGAATGGAAACGCAGTTCTTCCATGAGAGGAAAAGGGGTATCATTGCTGAGAGAAAAGAAGCGAAACTAGAGAAGGATGAAGCTGAAAAGTATCAACGTTTCAAGGAAGAATATGTAAAGAAGCAAATTGAATTGCAATTGTTTCGTTTGTTCCATAATGAGAAGAACACGAAGAGTTTACAAGTGTTGCAAAAGGAAAAGCAACACGAGATCGGGAAGATAGAAAAGAAGAAAGAGGGGGCGATGGAGTTGTTGAAAGAAAAGAAGAAAGATGCTGGAAAGTTGGGACGTGACCTCGCTAAAATCGAACAGGACATCAGAGAAGTGGAAGCGGACATAACAAAGAAAAAACAAATGTTTATCAAAGCGAAGGAACGCGTTGCGCATATGCAAAAGAAGGTAGAATCCGTACAGAAGTCATTGGCTCAAGCTCGGATCGCGGATGAAGCTCATAAGAAAGATATAAATGAGCTTCAGGACGAATTGCGACTACTGGAGGAAGCTAAAGCAGCGTACGAAGCAAGCGTAGCTGGGCAATCGCAGCTGCAAGGAAGAGACGTACAACTTGAAGACGAACAGGTATAAATTTCAAAGAAATATAAATGTAGTACTTGTAATAATTATAAAATGATTCCAAGGTGAAGGAGTACAATCGTTTGAAAAAGGAAGCAGGCAAACAGTCGGCAAAGTATCTGCTACTCCTCGATTCCATTAATCGCGAACAAAAATCTGACCAAGACAGACTCGACAACGAAGGACGGAAGAAAACCGAGATAGAGAACAAGCACAAACAGAAAGGTCACATGCGAGACGAAGCTGCGAAGAGAGTAGAGAGATTGGGGGAACATATTAAAACGTCGGAAGCTGCTTTGGAGGATCAGAAGAAGCTGAGATCTGATTTACGGTCGGACGTTGGTATTGCCAAAGATAAAATACAGAACCTTCAACGAGAATTGGAAAGCATTTCTGAGCAATTAGGCGACGCGAAGGTTGACAAGCTCGAAATGTCAAGGACTAAGAGGAAAACTGAAATTGTAGAAAATTTTAAGCGTTTGTTCCCTGGGGTGGTAAGAAATATTGCACATTCAGTTTCTGTATGTAACGTAATTTTCCTTGTGGGAGTTTTATTGTAATTGTTATTATATTATTGCTTCTAGTACGACCGTATGTATAATATGTGCGAACCTATTCATAAGAGGTACAATGTTGCAATTATTAAAGTTCTTGGTAAATACATGGAGGCGATTGTTGTCGATACAGAGACAACAGCTAGACAGTGTATTCAGTACCTCAAAGAACAGTATCTCGAACCAGAAACGTTTCTTCCTCTCGATTATATTCAAGCGAAGCCATTGAAAGGAAGTCTTAGGTATTTGTCTGAACTAATATTAAGTTTGTTTATTTCAGAAAATCATAACACATGTGTTGAATGATATACTGTTTTCAGAAACATTCAAGAACCTAAAAATGTAAAATTGTTATACGACGTCTTGCATTTTTCTCCGAAGGATATTGAGAGGGCTGTGTTGTTTGCTACGAATAACGCTCTAGTGTGTGAAACGCCTGAAGATGCGAATAAAGTAGCTTATGAAATTGACAAAAATGCAAGATACAATGTATGTGTACATTATTTATTTCAAATATGAGCCTATAGTTATAGCTATCGGATCAATAATGTATGTAATATATATTTCCAATCACAGTGTGTTGCGTTAGACGGATCGTTTTATCAAAAATCTGGAATTATATCTGGCGGTAGTTTGGATCTTGTCAAGAAAGCGAAACGGTGGGACGAGAAACAAATGTCTCAACTGAAAGCACAGAAGGCAAGATTTTATAAACATATTATTTCTTTCTCACTCGGAATTAGGATATAGCATATTCGAAATATTTTTCAGGAGAAATTAACGAAAGAGTTACGCGAGTCTTTGAAGAAGTCTCGGAAAGAATCCGAATTGAACACAATTGAATCGCAAATACGTGGATTAGAAACACGGCTGAAGTATATCAAGAGTGATTTTCTTGAAACTGTGAGTATATAAAATAATATAATATGTGTAAAGTTACCTTATTTTGTTAATGAGTACTTAAATATTATATGTATTACAGCAAAAACAAATTGCAACACTCGCGATAGAATTAGAAGGTTTACAGAATGAGTTGGATATGTTTGGTGTAAGTGAAAATATTTTGCATTTATTTTGGTAAGTTGATAGACACAAGAATATTGCATTCATCTGATTCGTATGTGTAGCCAACGTACGCTGCCATTGAGAAAACTATGGCCGCAAGGGACCAAGAAATACAAAATATTAAAGAGAACATGAACAATGTCGAGGATGACGTATTCGCCAGTTTTTGCGAACAAATAGGAGTGTCGAATATTCGTCAGTACGAAGGAAAAGAGTTAAGGTGTGTATTATTCATAATAATAATTTAAATAAATCAATTAATAAAAAAACAATTGAATTACAGATCACAACAGGAAAGACCAAAGAAGAGAATGGAATTTGAGAACCAATGCAACCGCATACACAATCAATTAGACTTTGAGAGACAACGCGACATGGAGAGTAAGTCAATTTCTTAACAATATTCTTATTTCTTCCAGAGATCATTTTGGTAGAGTTACTCAATTGATGTTATTTTTGTTAGGCAACGTTTTACGTTGGGAACAAGCGGTTCAAGATGCAAAAAACAAGCTCGAGTCTGCAAGGCAGGTTGAGTCTAAGCAGAAAATGGAGACAGATCACGATGCGACTCGAATAGAACAATTGAAATCAGAACGGGACACGAAAAAAATGGAGGTTGACCAAAAGGACGATGAAATTGGCAAAGCGAGATGCAAGGTTGGGGCAATCGCGAAAGACATACTAGCTGTCCAGATACAGTTGAACGGTATCGAAACGGGAATTGAGCAAAAGAAAGTTGACCGCCACACTATACTGATGCAGTGCAAGGTACGTCGTAAGAATAATTGTGGGGATTGGAAGGTTTTGGCGATAAGCCGTATGTGTTTCTAAAATCTATTTATTAGGAAGTACAACTATGCTAAAGGTAACTGATCTACGCGACGATTCTACGTTTCGGTGTCGACGACTGTAGTCTTCCGCTGCTAAAACCACACTGGCCTGTCTTTTCGAAAAACAACACCCTCATCTTCATTCTCCCTCTATCTCGCTCACTCATTCCCACCCTTAAGTGGCACAAGGAATAAGCTCCTGCCGGGCAAATGCCGGGTCTTTCTGCAAGCAGCAAGCGTTGCCTCTGCTAACGCAGCTGTCCGGCCAAAACCGACCATTTGGTTTACTGGGAAAATGTTAACGACAGTAATAATTATATTTAGATGGACGATATTGTAATCCCAATGCTCCACGGGAATATGGAGGACATTATTAACGAGACGGATGAAGTTAACAACACAGAATCCAATAATGACTTAGCTCTGAGTAATGAGTGGCAATACGAACGAGAAACACGAATCGCCATCGATTATGCTCCTCTCCCTGACATTTTCAAGGACATGGACGATGACGATATCAAGAAAACCAGCAACAAACTAACGAAGTCGATTACCGACTTACAGAGAGCCATTCAAA
Source organism: Lasioglossum malachurum (assembly GCA_028455605.1). Classification (NCBI taxonomy): domain Eukaryota; kingdom Metazoa; phylum Arthropoda; class Insecta; order Hymenoptera; family Halictidae; genus Lasioglossum; species Lasioglossum malachurum. Next base: position 515,902 of record CM052315.1, read on the forward strand.
GAATTGAAGCTCCCAATATGAAGGTAACAAATAATAAATCTCGCAATGCACTAGGTACTTCAGCGAAGAGATAAACGTGAAGAAAATATTTCTGGTGTTTTCAGGCGACGGAAAAATTAGATCTCATCAAGGAGGCATTACAAGAGACAAACGAAGAATTCGAGCAGTCCCGGAAAAAGGCGAAGAATGCGAAAACCCAGTTCCAGAAAATCAAGAAAGAGAGGTACGACAAATTCATGTCATGTTTCGAGCATGTGGCCAACGAGATCGATCCGATTTACAAGGTTATTGTTTGTCAACAAATCGTGTTACCTTTTTTTCTTTAATTACATAAAATTAATGAACCGAAATTGTTGGTATTCTAGAGTCTTACAAAAAGTCAGTCTGCCCAGGCGTTCCTTGGTCTAGAAAATCCAGAAGAACCATACCTGAATGGTATTAATTATAATTGTGTTGCTCCGGGAAAACGATTCCGGCCAATGTCGAATTTGTCTGGAGGAGAGAAAACAATTGCCGCGTTGGCTTTGTTGTTTGCAATTCATAGGTAATTCTATTTGTGTAATTATTCATTTACTTGAAGGTATGAGTTACAAATCAGTTGTGTTTACAGTTTTCAACCAGCACCGTTTTTTGTATTGGATGAGATCGATGCTGCACTGGATAGTACTAATATAGGAAGAGTTGCAAGTTACATACGTGACAAGACAAGCTCCTTGCAAACCATTGTTATATCTTTGAAGACAGAGCTTTATACGCGTGCTGACGCGTTGATTGGCATTTGCTCTGATGTAAGCACTTGTTCACCCAGATAGCACGAAGACGTCTTTAAGACGTCTTCAGTTGGACATTCAGACGTTTTAAAAATGTCCCGAATGTGCTACGAACGTCTTCCGAACGCCTCCTGAATGTCTTGTGTTAGAAAACGGTATGTCTTAAAGACGTCCGTTTGACGGTTAAAATGCGATCAGGAGACGTTCGTAGAACATTCGGAAGGTCTTTGCGACGACCCTAGGAAGCCTGAAAGGTGCATAAATGTTATTTAAATACGAGAAGGAAAGAGTAAAAATAGATTTCGACAAAAACGAGTTAAAAATTAAACCAATAAATAGCATCATTAAAAGAACGCATGTGAAATTGACCTAAAAAGTGTAATAAAAATAATTGCAATTAAAATCACAATAAAAATTTAAATTGGAATTGAAATTAGAATTGAAATTGGAATCGAATTTGGAATTGAAACTGAACTTAGAATCGAAATTGGAATTGAATTTGGTATTGAAATTGTAATTAAACTTGGAATTGCAGCAAACACACTAATTCGAACAAATAATGCCAATGCTAATACTGCTAGATTATGGGTATATAAAAACCACACTGTTTATGGTGTTAAAGACATCTTTTTAGGTCTAAGTAACTTTTTAGGTCTTTTCAGACCAAAACAGACGTAAAACGACGTCTTTAAGACGTCGTGTGCTATCTGGGCATGTATATTTTACCATTTTTAATAATCATTTTAGTAATGTTATCTAATCTGTTTTAAATTTCAGTTTGGCGAGTGCTTAGAAAGTAAAGTAATAACACTTGATCTTTCTGTATATCCCACGCACACTGAGCGCATTTCGGTTGCCGCTCAGTTAAGGCCCACCAGACACGTTGACGGTCGGCGAGGCCAGAACGGAAAGTCTAACAGCGGTCCATGTGGCCGGGCATAGTATTTAACGTGTTATTTAGTTAATATACTATAGATCTAATATTTATATATTTCATTACTTATTCTTACAATTGCATCTTCTTTTGTGTTTTAATTTTTAATTTACAAGAAAAGACAGTAGGTGTTACGGGCAATGTCGAAATAGATGATCAGAAAAATTGGAAAAAAGAAACAATGATCGAACGAGATATATTTAAAGTAATATATTTTGTTTCTTTTTCATTTTTATTCTATTGCCTTGACACACAGCATGCGGTGTTTTGTTTTGAAGAAATCAATATTAAAATTTATTCTGTCTTATGTTGATTATTATATAGTATATAGTGAACGGCAATTTGATGGATTCTTTTAACTTTTAACGTACAATGGAAAAAGTGTTGCCTTCGGCATAAATCAGTAAAAAATGTGAAAACAAATCAAAATATTTTTAAGTATGTCGAATATATATAAATATGTAGAATTATCATTTTGTTATACACTAAAAACCTGCACTTATTATCCATGGAGGTTCTCAGCGTGCATAAGTTCTTCACTTTTCTTAACATGAATAGATAGAAACAATGAAAAATCGATTGACTTTTGTACTTGTACAAAAGCGACGAGAAAGTGATGGTAATTAAGAAAACAAACACGACGAAATGGAAACATGAATGATTATTCAAATATATCTCATTAAAGAATGTGCTCTGTAAATAAATATCTCTACTGAACGACGCTAACCTAAAACGGAAGCCTGGCCATTTTAGAAATTACAATAAAAGTGACGCTACTCGTTATAATTGTTGCACATTTAGGAATCTGTATAACTTCATTTTGATGTAGTACAGCAACTATGAAACAACCGAGCAAACTAAAGTAGAGCATTCCTAGACTCGTAAAATATCTTGTCCGTTTACGAACATGTATACTTAGTACCGCGTTCTCATAGAGTCACGATTGGCGGCCGCTAATATTAAGTAAATATTACATTCAATATAAATACGTTGCTACGTTTATAGGCAGCCTTTACTATAAAGCTACCAACAGTTTATTTACAAATGTCTCAGCGACCGTAGTGGACCGGAGACCGAAGAGGATGTTTTTTTCTGCCTCAGTCCACAGAAAATTCTATCATATCCTCTCTGTGTATAGGGAAAATTTGTTCAGAATTATACCCCCCCTCAACTTGCTGACGCAATTGCATGCAAATGCTATAAAATATTTTTTCGATAAAGAGAGAAAGACTCAATAGTGTGTCAATAATATATGTATTTTTCTACAAAAAATTTGTTGTGTTCTATTGAAGAAAATCAAATAATTCATTGTAACCGCGTCATTTTTCAAATCATGTTTTAGTATAACTCTTTATTTGATCCCCTCAGAGCACGGTGTATTGTGTATAGAGGTGTTACGACTAAGCACCTCTGTAAGGTTGAAGTTTTGTGATAGATAGAGCTTAGTTCTCTGGTCGCCGCCAGATGGAACGCTAGACACCTTCACGCTTTTCATGACTTCATGTAGGCTGAGAATGAGATTGTGTCGCGTACATACTTAGTATGGGCTACATGGACACGCTGCTACACACAATCTCATTCCCACACGTATACATGAAAAGCGTGAAGATGCCTAGCGTTCAATCTGGCGGCGACCAGAGAACTAAGCTCTATCTATTACACCTTCCCGAAAGAAGTCCGAACACCTCTATAATACACCGTGGTATACAGGGTGTCCCAAAATTCCTTCCACAGCCGGAAATGGGAGGTTCCTGAGATCACTTGAAGCAACATTTTCCTTTGCAAAAATGTTATCCGCGACTTTGTTTAGGAGTTATTAACGAAAAACACGGACCAATCAGAGCGCGACCTAGACGCGAGTTGGCACAGCCGGTCCGGTGCGCCAACTGTCTATTGGTCCGTGTTTTTCGTTAATAACTCCTAAACAAAGCCGCGGATAACATTTTTGCAAAGGAAAATGTTGCTTCAAGTGATCTCAGGAACCTCCCATTTCCGGCTGTTGAAGGAATTTTGGTACACCCTGTAGATACAGATACAGATACGTTACCGTTCTGGCTACGCATGCGCGTGTAATCTTGCGCAATATCTCTGCTTTGTATGTGAGATCGTGAGATGCTGAGATGTGACAGTGTGACGATGACGTGTGCTGTGTGACCTTAGACCATATACATGTATATATATACAGACCATGTATATATGGTCTAAGTGAGTGACGGTGTGAGTAAATATGTAATATAAGACATGTATTAATGATATCCATCATTGTTACACATGTAATAATTATTGAAACAAAATCACAATTAGATAATAATTAAATTATATTATACAAAAAAGTATAGTAAATGTTGAGTTCTAAAAAAGTTAAAACTTACATTTTTTCCAAAGAAATATACTTCATGGTTAATATTGCTTGCATACTTACATAATAATAATGTAAAATTTCATGTATGAACAAATTGAAAAATATCGATTTGTTTAAATCGATAATATATATTGTTTTATAACTAAGTTGTACACACACACTAAAAAAATGTTCAGGTCCCACCGAGATTTGAACTCGGATCGCTGGATTCAAAGTCCAGAGTGCTAACCATTACACCATGGGACCATTTGTATTAATGCCTTTTATTTTTACTCTTTTAAGCCTCAATCATTTTTTAGAATACAATTGAATAGATATAAAGGACACTTCTACAATTGCTAATTGTTTTTAGAGCTTATATATGTCTCTTCATCGTGATTTATTATTATCTTATCATATAATTTATGGTAGCTAAAATATTCAATTACAATTATGGATTTATACATTAATTTCTCAGGATTTCACTATTTTAATGAATTCGTTGTTCCAGCTGTAATTCTAATTAACTATAATTGATTAAACTTTTTAATAGCTTTCAATCAATTAACTAAATACAGTACATATTTAAATATTATATATATATATATATTAATTAATAATAATGAATTACATTAAAATTTAACTTACAAAAATATATTCAATTTATATTTGAATCCGTGTATCATTAATAATGGGTTTAATTTGTTACAAAACGGTACGTCTTAAAGACGACTGAGATAGGACGTCTTTGAAACGCTTCGATACGTCTTCTTCCAGCCCTAAAACCGACGTCTCAAAAAAGGCGTCTTTGAGACGTCTTACAGACGTACGACGTCTTATTTTTAGGACGTACGACATTCAGATCTAAAACAGACGTAAAAACGAGTGCTGACGGGTTTGACATTACACGTTGCACTGGCAACTGAATAAAAACAACCGTAAAAATAATAATTTTGAAAACGGTATGGGTGTTATATATAAATGAATAATAAATTTCGATTAAAATGTAATAATAATTAATGTTTTCAATTATATAGCGATTGATGCAGTAATTGACGAGGCGCTGATGTTATACAAATTGATTGAATCATTCGCGATTTTTGACAAATCCCTTCAATCCTAACCGTTACTTAATCAATTGAATTATAAAGAATCGATTAACGTCCAACTCTACTCAACTGTATAAGATGTAGTGCTGATCAAAATGTCAGAGACTGGAGCGATCGCTAGCAAAGTAAATTCATATATATATTCTTCATATATATGTATGTTTCGTATCACTGCATTGGAAGTAGTGTATGGGTGAGTGAGTAAGCTAGCGAGCGAGAGAGAGAGAGAGAGAGAGAGAGAGAGAGAGAGAGAGAGAGAGAGAGAGAGGGAGAATAGAGGGGCAAGAATAGAACTGGGTTTGGCAAGCGTGGTGATTTTACACCTACCTTTTAACCGGACCGTGGCTGATTGTATTGTATCCATTTCACGATACATACCATGCTTGGCCTAGGTGGTTTCCCTAAGAAACGTGTATTTCTGTTTTACATACTATTACAACATTTTATTGTCGCTGTGACAGAGTCATTTAACAGCATTCCGTACGACCGAAGCTAGTTTCCAATAAAGTGTATGTAGATATATAGACCAGAAATATGAGATTACGGAAAGTTGTGATATGTATGTCGTAAAATTGTAACGTGTTACGACTTGATAAATCCGTCAACGTTCGCAATTGCACACCAACTTGGAAAGTTGGGTCTGAAAACTTCAAGAATGACTTAAACGTATCACGATCATTATTAAAGAGGTTCGATGCGCGATGGTGGATATTATGTTATGTTGGATATGTTGGCTGTTTTGGGTGGGACTACCGACACTTACAGCTTATCCTATATCATCCGCGATAGAAACAGGTATGTCGATCGCCTGTCCCAACGTGTATTTTAATGACAACTGACCAATTGGAGGTTATTCGATTCCCAACAGATTTTCCATATACAACCCATGCTTCGTCAAAATGGGAACAATATTGGGTGCAGTATATGATTGCTCTTTTGGGTATCACTGCCGCGGCATTTACTTTAGTTGGATGTCTCTGTTGTCGAAGACCTAGACGACCCAAAGGATTCCAGGTAATATATTGTCGTTCTCGCTGACATATCTACCAGATCAAAGTCGTACCATGCGTTACGGTCTTAAGAATGATTTATACGTTTCTAATTGTAGGACACAGCAGAAAAGTACAAGCAGGTAATATCGACGATACGAACAATGTGAATTTTGGTCCGTTATTGTTAGTCGAATAGATTTCGAAAAGTCTACCATCCGGCACTCTTTCTATTCGAGTATTCCGAATCAAATAGAAATGAAACAACAGAATCCATCATGGATATATTAACATACAATTAGATAACTCGATATTCTTATGGAAAGAGTCACATGATGATAGTAATTTGTCATTTCAAAATTTACTCAATTTCTTTGTTTTAAATATTCGCACGACTATAGCATAACAAAGTATTATGTATATTGCTGTAGAATGTCGTAATCAAGACTGTGTCTAAATATGTATACATATATGTAATATTGATCAATGTTTAGTGCATCCGAATTGTTTAGTTTTTAGAATGCTTATTTCTGTTTTCTTTTGGTAAAGCGATCCAGTGAATATGTGGAATGTTTTATATTTTAGGAATTCAAAGATGGAAACAACATTGGACAGGAGGCAGCGCTCGAGCACGCCGTCGAAGGATTAGAATTAGATGTTCCTCGTATGTTAACTATTGCAGACAGAGTTCAGTTTGAACCTCTACCTGTCGATCACATTATATCCGGCTCGAAAAGTTCCACGAAACCTAAACCGTTGCCGCTGTCAACATCGTTCTTCGAAGAGCGCGATTCCGATCCTAATACTCTACCGGATTACTGTCGCGAATGGTTCGACGCACAGGAATTATCTACGCCCAGAGAGAAATTAAAATATCTGAGGAAATTGGGTCACGGATGGTTTGGAAAAGTCGTAGAGGGTCGTGCAGAATCGGAAGGATGTAAAAGAATATCGAAGAACGAAGGCGTAGTCGTGAGAATTCTTACGGAAGAAGCTACTACCAAGGAGAAAGCCTGGTTTCTCGGCGAAGCGACGCCGTATTTGAAACTGCAACACCAAAATATTTTGACTTTGTTGGGTGTTTGTCTAGAAACCGACCCGTATTTATTAATATTCGAATCTTGTCCAGTAGGTGATCTTAAACGCTTCTTGTTATCGAATTACGATCAAAAATCACAGAATGCGCTTATCAAAGAAAATATTCCAGTTCGAATGGCACTAGATATCGCAGCCGGTTTGAAACATATGCACAATCATGGGTTTGTGCATACAGACTTATCGGCAAGAAATTGTTTAGTAGCGTCAGATTTATCGGCGAAGTTAGGAGATTACGGAATTGGCGTAGAAAAGTATCCCGAAGATTATTACGTGGTAGGGGATCGCGCGTTGCCTATAAGGTGGTCAGCTCCGGAAAGCATAGAGTGTACGGATACTACTATTGAAACAAGAGAGATCACGCCCCAAGCGAATATGTGGAGTTACGCTATTTTTCTTTGGGAGATTGCTACTTGGGGGAGCAAACCGTACAACGATAAGAGCGATGAGCAAGTGATTGAAATGCTGTTATCTCTAAGAACTGATCTCTTACCGAACGGTGCACAAGTGTTACAGAGTTACTTGGAAGGTTGTCCGTCAAATATTCTTCAAGCAATTCATTTATGTTTGAACTCGAATCCACAGAAAAGGTCAACTTTGGATGAACTAAAGCAAGTCCTTTTAAACGAGTACACGGAATACTTGGATTTCGATCAGCGATGGGAAAATTTACGAGCGAACAAAACCAAACACATCCGTAGCGCCAGCTTACAGGACCTCAGAGGTAGCATCGATTCGGATTATTGGACTACGATCGTCGACGACACGCCACGGCAGTCTTCGTTTCGTCTTGGACCAACGGAACCGGTAAAGAACGTGCCAAATGTAAAAAGCATCGTTGTTCATCACGAATCTAGCTCCGAAACTGAAGAAGAAAGTTGGAAAAGACAAATCGAGCAAGGAGTTTACACTGAGAAAGTGAAAGAGAAATCGAAATCCGTGACCGATCTAATGGTGCTTGTTCATATCGACCTTGATTCTGACGCAGAATTGTCGATGGGAACTCAAGCATCGGATAAATATGTTAAAAAGAAATTACCAGCTACCGGTAGCGATAGCGACATTAGACATAGCGTTCGCACGGACGAATTCGACGAAGCGTTAAGAAAGTTACGAGACCCTTTGCCAAATAATACTTCTCATAAGATCAAAACATTAGATACGTCGGAAAGGCCTAAACTGTTAACGTTAACGATGGATCAGGGTCAAACGCCGATTTTAAGGTTATCGTTAGACGACGATGACGAACCGATCGTAGGAACCAATGCTACCGCAACTACAAACGTGGAAACTCGTAACGACAAACACGTGTTGAGACTTTTGTCGAAAGGAAGTCCCGACCTGCCCCTGCTTCGTTTTGTACCTGATCTTGCATCTTCCTGCGAAACATTACAAGAAAACATTGAATCTCGATATAATGATGTGTCTGAACACGAAAGCAATGATAACACCTGCTTCTCCAACAATTTCTCGGTGAATTACAAGGAACTTGAGAACCACGTAGTCGACGTTGAACTATGGAATCACGCGTTGGATTCTGCTTTAGAAAAGAAAGTCCCTGGTTTCTTGTATGAAGGCGAATTCAACGAATACACAGAGACCTCTCCTAAACAACAAACGAACGGCACACCAGAATTGACTGTAACTTCTGTGTCTGCGACAAGTACTCCACAATTTCAGACAAAATATTCTGCATACAATGCAGCCGATGAATTTTCTAATGTCGACGATATGGACATAGAGCAACAATGTACACCCAACGACGAAGAAGAGGAAAGAAAGCAGTTATCTACTCCAGATGACGAACAAAGTTCTGATTCTGGTTTCAGAGATAAAGAGTCTTGCGAAGAGGAAGAAAACATTTGCTCGTCTTCGGTTGCTCCACCTTCTACTAGTGATTCTACCGCAGTCGCGACAGCATGTACGGAAGAACAGCAGTTACAGATTTTATTCGAACTAGATGCAATTCTCGATGCCGAGTACTACACAACGTTACCAGTCTCTGAAAAATCAATGGAAAACTTATCCCTTGTTAAATGTACAGATAGTAGCGTGCATCAGGTGAACGACGAGGAGTCTGACTCTTTGCAAACTGTAGATACTATAGTTGAAACAGAAATTGATAAAGGTGGTGTTCTAAACGTGTCGGAAGGTGAAGAAGAAACTATAGAAACTATAAGAAATTTAAATAATGCTAATATTACTTCTCCACAGAAAGATTCAACGCAGAATCACAGAATCGCAGAATTACAGAATCATTCCGTGTCGACGAACGTGGAATGTATAAGTGAAAAAGAGATCAAAGTTGAAGTGAAGAATCAGGTGGAGGAGGAAAAGAAATTTGACAATGACAACGAGAATGAAGAGGAAAGCCAAAGTGAAGATGAAATTGAAAAATTTGAGGTTGAAAGCGAACATGAAAACAGAGATGAAGATGAGAGTGTAAATAGAAACGAAACCGAAGATGGAATTGTAAATAGAGATGAAATTGAAAACGAGAACGAAATCGAAACTGACAATAGAAATGAAAATGAAAACAAATATCACAATCAAAATGCAAGTATAAATGACGAAGAGGAAGATAGCTCTACGATGAGTTTGCGTAGCGATAATTCCTACGTATCGTTTGGTATGGAGGAAGAGTTTGTTACAGCAATTCGAAACGAACTCAGAGAGAAGTTGCCTCATGCTCAAATGTCTGTTATAGAGCCTTTGGAGATGCATGATGCCGATGATAATACTTCTTTGTCTACTGATATAGAAAACAGACAATGGGACGATGACGACGAAGACGAAGACAACAATGAGACATCGAATCAAGGCAGTGGAGGAGTGGGTATTTCAATAAGGTATTTCTTATACACTTTTAATCCTTTAAATTTTTAGAGTTTTTCACATCCCTTATTAAGGGGGTAGACTCGTTTCCAGCGCGGCGGGGCCCGTAGCAAAGGTTATCACGAGGCCCTAGGCTTTGTATCAGGGCCGCTTGTCTGCAAATGTAGCGCACCCTTTTTAAACGAACACAATGAATGACCTTTTGTTTTTAGCAAAAATATCTATGCCCCTGGCATCGACAGGCGTCCTTGCCCGTTCATGTTTCGGTGCCACTTCGATGAAGCGCCCGTGTGCGGGGCCCGTAGCATTTGCTACTTCTGCTACGGGGCTTAATCTGGCACTGTTTGGGAGCATCTACCCCCTTAACGTAATCATTCATTTATAAATCCACATTAAACAGCCATTTATATTACATACAGGTATAACATCTATGGTACTCCGCTTAGTCCGATCCAAGAAGAACGAGAAAGTACTCTCACATCAGAGTCCTTAATGTCAAATTCGAGAGATACGTCGATCACCTCGAGAGAGTCAGCTGTATCAGACGATGTGTTGTTAGTTGATACCCGGACGAACAAAATGGTTTTATTGGAAGGTTTAGGAGAGAGATTACAGGACGATGAACGAGATACAACCAACGGAGATCTTTCCGAGGAAGAAAATTTAGATTATAATTGTTCGGTGGTACGTTCTCGCGATGAAAAGTCACATATCATGATTGGAAGCGGAGTAGCTCCTTTGCCAAGCCCCGAAGAAGAATGTAAATGGCAACAATTACCTCCGCCTTTTCCGCTTCCCTTGCCGTTACCGGTAGAGGATGGCCTAATGTCAACAAGTTTTGGAACCGAACACGGATGGGGTAGTCAAGACGAAGACGAGGAGGAAGAAGACGAGGAGGAAGATGAAGAAGAAGAAGAGGATGAAGATAATAGTTCCAGCTCCGGAGAATTTGTTTGGAAGGTATTTTAATGTTTATGATAGTACATTGGGTCCCATGGAAATCACCGACACAGCTTTCACCAATAATATTCCACTGACTCCAGATTTGACTGACAATAACTTTGCCCGATAACGACTTTAGTCTACAATGGTATTATTCGATATGAACATCGTTTGACAAACATTAGCCGACTACGTCTAATACTTCTTATAGTGTAATCATTATATTTTTACACAAAAGTGAAAGTGTCAGTGTAGAATAGTTACAGTGGGTGTACAAAATATTCGTACACCTTTCAGAAACGAACTTTTTCAAAATTGGGCCCTACAGCTTAAGTCTTTTTGAGACGTTAGAAGGATTAGTTTACTAGCTAACTGCTAATGTGTCAATAATTTTTTTTAAGCTGCTCCGTCCAATTTTGAAAAAGTTATTCGTTTCTGAAAGGTGTACGAATACTTTGTACACCCACTATCTAGTTCATCGACGGTCAAAGTCGTCGGCCGAAGTTATTGTCGGTCAAATCTGGAGTCGGTGAAATATTGTCGGTGATTTCCATGGGACCAATTACTTTAAACATAAAGCGATCGACAACGGAGTGATCATTTAACAATGCTTTTTAGAGGTACAATGAACCGCACGTCGAACAAGTTCAAACTCGAAGTACATTGGCTAATGCTGATGAAGGATCAGCAGCGGTTGCCGATATTGAAGATGAGATGGACCCGGAAGAGGAGGAGGAAGATGAAGAAGATGAAGAAGATGAAGAAGACGAGGAAGACGAAGAAGAAGAAGATGAGGAGGAAGAAGAATTTACACCATCAGCCTGGAACGCAACCTTAGCTCCGCATCGTTCCGCGTTAAGATCTCCAGACAAAACATTAAAATCTGGCGTAAGCTTTACCACAGCTATTATTGTTACTATCTTTTTTTAATGTAGCGTAAAGATTTATAACTTTTTGTCCTCCATTTTGCGGCTAGGACGAATCGGTAGGTGTATCATTTATTTGCACATAGAGTAATTCATATAATATTTAACCTTCTTCTGATGAATATTTCTATTCCAGATTTAATTTGAGGTATTTAGCAAATGTACTTTTCACATATTAAATATATGTTAAATATAGATATAGCTTAACCATTTTTATCGGATCGACAATGTGCGGTTTGTCCAGGATCAAAAGAAGAGTGTTTGGTTCAAGAAGCAACGTTATCACTGCGTATACGAATATCCAAAGGAAACATTAGCTACCGATACTCAAGGAGAAACGTCTACCACCTGGGAGCCTACTTCATATGCTGGTAGCGTGTCTATATTTTCATAATTTAACGTAATATTTAAGTAATATTTTAGCAAGTATAATTTCTAATAAGGAGATGATTTTATTTTTATCTTTTCTTTTAGATTGGGAGGAAATGATAGATGAACCACGATTAGATCTATATCCTCTGGATTATGATGACGGTAACCATACCGGTATGTTTCAATACGTATTATTTTACTTTCTTCTAAATCAAATGCTCCTTTCCGTTTATCTCAAATTATGCTATACATAAGTACCCAGTAAGCAAACGTGCTCGATATTGGACGCACGCATAAGCAGTGATCGAGAAAATCGAGGGGAATACAGGTACCCTCTCTCTGATGACCGTGGCACGTTGCGCGTGCGCAACGGGGATTTAGTTCAGTCTACGGTCTTAGTGTGTGGGGACGTTGGAGTTGGAGTATGCTCATGGTAGCACTAATGGGTTAGTGAAAGGGGAAAAGGAGGAGAGTAAAGGTCTGCGCATAACAGAGCGCCTCGGAAAGGCCGCGGATTGTCGCGGAAAGGAAAACGGCGGTTTTGGGAAGCAGTGCGGCAAAATTTCTCTAGCGGGTCGACGTCTCCCCAGCAGGGAGCAGGGCTCTGTCTTTACCTAGCCCTGCTCCCTGCTGTGGAGCCGTCGACCTGCTCGAGATTTATTGCCACCGTAAATTAAAAAATATTAAATATTTAATTTTCATCCGTAAATATCTCGAGATTAAATTTTCAATATTTTCGGTGTAAGTCTCAGGCGCCTTACCCTGTATATGTATGTTAATGTAAATCTGTTAATTAAATAGTTTTACTATGGCTGTCTGTAAAATCTGTCTATTGTGAACTTGCTGTCCGTAAATTCACGATGATATAATACATTCATGTGTTATTTGTGAACTGCGAATCTTGATGCAATTATGGCTTCTAAAAATTGTGAAAAAATTCTAAAATATAAAATTCCACAGAATTTAATACGATTTGAAAGTTGTTTAGAAACATAAAAAATTGTCTAGTTGTTCGTATAATACTTTCAAGTTTATTTCTGTTGCAGGGAGCGAGGAATTTTTTGTGAGCAGTTCAAATCGTCCATTTCAATTTCAAACGGGCGACAGTAAATACGTGAGTCAATTCTTCCCCGGCGCTGTTACATCGGTTAACGACGAACCAGACGAAGTGGACGGCGGTCACCAAGAAGGGCAGCAGAATAGGATAGAATTGCTAAACGATTATGCTCACGGTCAGCAACATCAGTTAGGGGAGCTCAGACACACTAGAGATCGTTTGAAATTAAACTTGTCTACGAACGGCACACCCTCTCTTTTCGTCAAACAGATCAAACAGGATGACGTTGAACAATTCGAAGACAAACACAAGCTCATGGAATCAGCGGAAAGTATAAACTTTGTACAAGACCAATGTATCCTACCGAACTCTTTGAATCATGATCTTTCGCCAACGGTGCCTCTCCGTGATATTCAACAAGAGAGAAATGTTGATCCAGCTTCTTCGAAAAGTGCCCAATGTGATAGCCAGTGGAACGTTGAACCCACCGACAAGTGCAGTGTTTTAATCGACGACTAACGTATCTCGCGAAGCTAATTGTAAATTTTTAAAGGGAATACTTTAGCCGAAGTCCGTCCGAAACAATTTTGTTGCAAAGTTACAATGATTTCCAAAACCGGCGAGATCATTGTATGTAAATTGAATCTCGAATATTATACATAAGGCTCTACGTGTACATAAGATGTAGCTAATTTTTATGTTACGGCTGAAATTTCATCGATTGTCTATAGTATTTCACATTTAACTACGAGATCTTTCTTCGTTGTATAGAAAATCTATCGATATAAATAGAGCTTAAGATTAACATAATTTTTTTATACAATTAGCTCGACAGCGTTCATGCAAATATGAATCGCTGCTCTCGAGTAAGTAGCTGACAATCGATTTGTAAAGGCTACGTAAAAACTATCGAAAGGTTTCGTTCCGCGTGTAAATATTGATTAAAGATCGTTCAGTACGTAATTGTTACCCGAAGATTAGTGCCTGTGTAAGTGAATGTTATTACTTTAGTTGATGATGTACGACAATTATTCCCATTGATTTTTTGTTATTGTTATCTTTGGATATGATATTTTTCATTCTATTGTATTATATTAAGGGAGTTCACGCGACTCGTAAATTTTCAAGTATTATGGAACTCTCTGTACAACACTGTTTTCGCTCGCGGCATAGTTCGGCATTAGGGAGTCCTACGGTTATACTCTGTCGCGACGCAAGAGTTTTCGTGATATGTGTTGCGGATATTTGCATACAAAGTTGCATAATTTCCTAATTTACGGGCCCGGACATTCGTTATAAGATTAGTCCACTAGAAAAAGAACGGCTCTCTACTCTAAAAGTATTATAATTTTCAACAAGAAACAATACATTAATCCAGTGTCGATTTTTAGATCAAAGTTATATTATTGAAGCATAAATACTTTTTTTTATAAATATATATATATATATATATTGTGTATTGTATTGACTTTTACCGTTATTAGAACTGTGATCGATACAAACGCGTGCACTTTTACTTCGATCGATCTGATCAATCAAGTTAGCAGAACCAGATGAAAATAGCACAAGAAAATGTTATTAAACTGATGCTACGGTATTTTGTTATATATTACTTTTTAAATATTTTTAATTTTTTTACAACACTTTTTAAGCACCTAAAGTAGCCTTCTAAACCATTTTGAATGTTTAGATAATCTTTTACAAAAACAAAACAATGAGAATACGACAAAATTTGAATGTACGGAAGTGCACGAGGAAAACAAGTGTCAATATAGTATTAAATAATGAATTCGGCGAAGTGCGTATATTTATTGAACATATGCTATAATGAAAATGACGAATACCAATGATACATTAATAATTTAATAATTATTAATCACTTTTAATAGTGATCTACATAAGAAATACCTTGAAAAAAGCTCTCAATATTGCTATAACATAACGAATACAAATAAATCATAGCATAAATGCAAAATAGAACGGAATAGCAAGAATGCTCCTTCGAAACAATAAGTTAATATATTTGGCACCCGCACTATTGCATTTCATTCATACTAATTAATACGTGAAATTAAGAATTTACATTCTACAGTTACAGTTAATAGCACAACAATCATTATGCGATTTCTACTAATAGGATTATTATTATTATGATTATTAATACTGCTAATTCTGTGCTCATTATAACATATATAGAGTATTAATAGAGAACAATTAATATATTGTTATACAGAACAGAAACTTAGTTACTCGGAACAGGCGTCTCAGTTATTATTTCCCACACCACTCATATTATTATTAGACTGCGAGGATGTTTATGCAATTTGCAATTTCTGTAGACGAATTTTAAGAAACTCGAATCAAATTCTGCCATATTTTATATCCTAGCATTTTCTGAAAATTCTCGAACGCCATAATTGCATAAAGATCTGCCATCTAATTATTATATTTATTCCACGAGTCTTCGCAGTGCCGGATTAAGCCAGCGCGGGGCCCGCAGCAAAAGGTTTGACGAGGCCCTAGGCTTTGCATCAGAGCCGCTCGGGTGCAAATGTAGCGCACCTTTTTAACAAACATAATGAATGACCTTTCTTTTTCTTTTTTTTAGCAAAAATATCTGTGTCCCCTGGCATAGACAGGCGCTCATGTATCGGCGCCTCTTCGATGAAGCACCCGTGTGGGGCCCTTGTTTGTATGGCGCAAAAAAAAAATTGAAATTGAAGCGAAAACTAATACCTACTTACTGCTAGATTAAAGCTATATATAAAAACCACACTGTTTATGGTCTTAAAGACCTCTCAAAGACATTTTTTTACGTAAGACTTTCAGACCTAAAATAGACGTAAAATGGAAGTCTTTAAGACGTCGTGTCATGTTAAGAGTCGTGGAATCAATAGAAAATTTGACAAAATGCCTTTATTGTACAAGTAATAAGAAATATTTATACATTTTTTGTTTCTGTACATATATTTTGTTTGTAAAATCTGTACACATTATTTTTAGATTCTTTATAATATTTACTAGCTACAAATGATTTTTTAAACATACAAAATTGTAATCAGTGAAACTAGCTTTTACAAAGTCAGAAAAGAAGGAATCATTATTCTAGACTGTACTATAAATATTTCAAACAGAACAAGTGTTTTTGCATTCATATTTTCCTGAAAAGTTTATATATGCCGCTGTCGATTACGCCACACAATAATAAGCCCTTGATGGTCCGCAGATGCGAAAAGAGATTCGTCGTAATTGAAACATAACGCGAGAGTTGGAGCGGCATGACCCTCGAGTCGATTAATCTTTACCGCTTTGCCTTGTCTAGCTGAATCTAGCAGGTGGATCGTACCATCTTCGGAGCCAGTGGCTATTAAACACGACTCCATTTGAGGGCCGAAAGTAGATCTAACAAAATACTGTCTGTAAAAGAAGAACAAAATTATATTTTATATATTACTTTCTGTAACTTCATTGTATTACTGTGATTACTGTATTCAAAGGATAAATTACTTGTGCTTTATCGGGTACTTAGTCCAAAGCGACAAAGACCCCTGATTATCGGTGATGTGATATAATAATATTGCATTGCAAGCACTGCTCACTAAGAGTGCTGGCCACGGAGCATTTTTCGAGAACCACGAACGCCACGAGAGACTCGTTATCATTCCACCGATCTCTTGTACTCTACGTAGTTTTGTCAATCGTCCGGTTCCTGGTTCCAATTGAAACGCCATAATAACTCCTCTGTCGTTTCCAGCCCATATCGCTAAACCACCGCTGCCCTCGCAAGTTAAAGATAAGATCTGAATCAAATTAGAACACGTTCAAATTATCCAACTGTACTTTGCTTTGATCGTCAAAGGTTAGAAGACACTAACTTTTCCTCCAATTTTACAAGAACCGCCACGCGTATATATACCAGTAGATATATTTAAGATTTGTACATATCCTTGCGAGTTGCCAGCTATAACTAAATTATTATTTATAGGTACGAATCCGCAACACAACACTTCCGCTCTTTGTTGATCCTTAACTTCTCTCAAGAAAGCTGGATTAGTTTCCATAGCCACATTCCATAGCCTTATCGTACAGTCCAGAGAAGACGAAACTATCAGATCGTTGCTAATACTCCAATCTAACGCGGTCACTCCTTTCTTATGGCCTTTCAGCAATGCTATTACTTTCGGCGGCGTGTTGATAGTCTCGCATATCGACAACAGTCCGTCTAACGATGCGCAACATAATCTGGACTTGTCGTTATTCGCAAACTTCAGCATCGTTACGGGTGCATTGTGCTGATCGAAAACATGATGCACCCCGTCGAATGCAAAATTCTCAGCTATCGATTTCCTTTGAATGCTACATAATTTTGTTTTAGTCTCAGATTTCTCCTCGTCGGTGGCGTGACTTCCGAGACTATTTTGTTCCAAGCTTTCGCCGTATCGCAGAAATAACAATTTCGCTCTTAACTTTAAATACTTCTCGCAGACCTTTGGATCTTTGCAAAATTTTTCCTTCAGCAACTGATTCCTACGACGAATGTATAGCATTCCTGTAATTATATCATTTTACAATTTCAATGTGATATTTCAATATGTTTGAATGCAAGATACAACAATACAAACCTAAACAAGGCAGCTTATTTACACGTTGCGCATTGTATTTCGCATCGAGAGCAAATATTTGTTGATGACACATAGTAACCATTTCATAGTATGTATTTTTAAATCAGTAACATTTTACAATACAACTCTGGTAAAGCTTTGTTCACCAAAACAATATTGCACTACTTAACCTATCAACATCGACAATCTTTGGATAGCTGAACCACCGACGAAGTAAGTATCTAGTCGGCGTCTAAACTGAACTCTGAACTGCTGTAAATTGTAAACAGCAACACTGTCACCTGTCACCTGTCAGAAAGGAAGGAGTTCTCACTGATTCTCACTGCTCACTACTGCTCACCTCCACTCCAGTGCTTCGATTGAGCTCAACTTTTCTCGAGCATGAGCGAGAAAACAATAACGTATCTACTATTGGGTAGCTGAGCGGCCAGAGCCCTGAGGCAGTTATATTGGCAGGAATATACCAAAATAATCTTACCGGACAAAAAGACTCCAGGACGTGTCCTACGAGTTGCAAAATATGCACAAATACACTTGTTATACCTTCCTTTTTCAGAATCAAATCATATAAATTTTCTAAAATTCTGTGGGGTGCTCAAGGAACCCTATTTTATCGAGAAGCTTACGTTACTGAGGCTGAAATCGCCGCACATGTGCGAGAAAAGTTGGGCTCAATCGAAGCACTGCTCCACTCACGTCCGAGTGACGTGTTTCACCCACTAAGTGAGTAAGCCGTTCTCATTCAATATTTGATGAACCGTTGTATAGCCCATTCGAAAACTGTTGATAATAGTTTTCAGCGAGTCTCTCGTTGTCAAGAATCCGAAACAATAATAAAAGAGACTGATTAGACAATATTTCTGTTTACAGTTCAGCTATGTAGAAGAAGGTGGTGTAATCTTCGAGACTGCTATCGGAAGTTCCACATGAAAACCAACGGCCAGGACAACCCGGATTGAAAAACATACAAGTACAATGATGCGCTCCAGTTTCTGGCGCCATACTTACACCACCGGGACGCGAACCCGCGCTTGGCGAACAGCACGGGAGAGAGCAGCAAGGCGAACAACGAACCGCCCCTAGCAATAACGGGGTAGAAGAAAGCAAGCAGCAGCCGCCGCCGCCGCCGCTGCCACCGCCGCCACCAAAACGATCGACGTGCATTTTGGAGGAAGAAAAAGCTCTGGAAATTTGGGAAAACCGCCTTTCGGCGTGCATCGAAGTGATTGAACAGCAATTGCAGCAGAATGCATTATCCCAACGAGAGCCCTCATTAAGACTTTTTTTCGAGAGCGTGATAATGAGCGTAGCGAGGTTGAAGAGACGAAACCAAACGATAGTGCAGCAAGGGGTCCTGCAAATTATCTCCGAGTTCCTGGATACAGAGGAGAAGGAAGAGGACACCTGAGATTTTCCCTAGTTTCACAACCTAATTTCACATATAAGATAGGTTAAGTTAGATTAAGATGTACATTTATTTGTGCTACTTTGTTGAAATAATAAACCTGTTCTGGATAAAGCTCGAAATCGAAGAATTTTTATTTCTTTATTTATTTATACTAAGGTCGCGCGTCAACAGCTAGGTTATTAGCGACCACGAAGGGGTGATCCACTCAATAGCATATATGTACAGTGTAGTGTGAAAAAGGCATAATTTTATATAAAAAGTATAACATTTATTAAAATTAACAAGACTTTCAAGAGTTTCAAGAATTTCTGATTTCGAATAATCTGTGGTGATGGATTTGTTCGAAAACTTGCAAGATATGTATTGTATGCCCATCACTATGCACTAGACCAAGCCTGGGCACGGGTGGGGTCCCTCAAACGCTTGTTTCCCCCACCAAGCTTCCTTTCAGTGGCGCTCCTCGCGGCTTCGATGCACGAGGCATGCGCATTGCTTGCGACGGACGAAGTGCGTCCTTCCTTCATAGTAACGGCGGATGCTGGTGGGGGACACTGGGCGCTACGGTGGGGTCGGTCTTGTCTCAATTGAGACAAAAATGCCCAGGCCTGCACTAGACAATTGTTATCTTTTGGTATTACAAGTCTGTGTAGGATTAAGTCCAGTTTTAAAATAACAATTTAGCCATTTAAATGCGTTTATCGTCGAATAGTTGGGGGTCCGAAACTTGGCCGTACCTTAGCAATTGCCCAGCGAAAGAGCTATACATAAAACGATTCCCATTTACTCCCTTGTCCCTTAGTCCCTTGGAAAAATGGACTGAGTCCTTGTTGAGGAACATACCTACAGAATACCTGCAGTCAAGAGCGTTTGAGTTTATAGAAAGCTATCGTCGTGGGTAGAAACGAGAAAAGACAGACACGGGGTCGTGCACAAACATTCTGCCTGGCTCGTGGACTCGTTGAAGCGTCTCGCCGCGCCGTTGCGCTACGGGGTCGAGGATTGGGGTGGTCGACAGCAATCGTTCTTTCGTAATTTTTTTAAGTCTGCGCGCGTGGTAAAATGAACGATCCCGTGATGAGCGTCTCCGGTGAAACTCCGACAAGTCCGATGGAGAATCCTTCCGATCAGGCTCCGACGTATATAAATATATTTAACTACCAATGTATGGTACATACATGTCATTTATTATAGATATTTCAACGAAGAAATGATTACAGTAGGTTTGTTAAAAAAAATCGATGTTTTGCAAAATCCTGAGGTCGTAGACTTTTGAGACCAGATTTGAAATCAACGTGAAAAAATCTACGGGAAATGATGTGTCGCATGTTAAAAAGAAATTTTTCCGCGCGTGGTACTGGAGAAACCACATTTCCTTGAAATTCTACATGTTTAACGAATTTTCTCAACGTTAATTAAAATCAATTGCAAAATTTGTACCGAACAGACAAACAAACAGACAGACAAGAAAGCGAGCTAATAAAAAACGTTCGTACCATAATCTCCCTATTTTTCCCATATTCTGCAAAGTTTCAGTTTTAATTTAAAAAATAATTTCATCGCTCTACCTCATTTCTATCGAAAGTTCTTTGATTTTGAATCGAGTTTGGTCCAAATTTCCCACTGTGCGCCCCTGTGCGGAGCACAACTTGCATACTCGCTTGCGGCGGCCCTGCACGCACAGCAGGTAGCCGCCGTCAACCCGCTCGTGACTTATAAAGCCTTGCCATGCCTTCCCGTGGACTGCCGTCGCCTGCATCCCACTATGAGCCTCCCCTCTACACCACAGGAGACGGCAATACCCAAGCCTGCCCGGGTTGCGGCAGCCGGAAAATATTCTCGGTAGTTTCTCCTCTGTTATCGTAGAAGGTGGACGTGTACGATGTATTGTAATTTGTGTAATTCAATACATTATTTGATCAATTATATTTGAGTTAAAGTGAAGCGTGAAAAATTCGCGAATGCTTTTGGCACTCCTTAATAAAACTTACGGGTAAGTCATACGTTATTTTTAAACATTCGAAAACACGTTTACGATAAAGCGGTAAATGAAAACAATTATATTTCTAGTCCCATTTCATAACGAGACCAATCGAGACGAATAAAATATTGGAAATTAAGAAATTATTAAAATCTGGTCTTTCTCACCGCGAGGTTTCGAATGAGGCAAACTGCTCCGTTGGCTCGGTATCTAAAATTCGTCAAAATATAACAGGAAGTGTAATAAAAAATATAGCAGGACGAAAACCAACATTATCTGCCACCACAAAGCGATTGATCATACGATCAGTAAGCTAGATAATGCTGCGCAAATGCAGAAAAATTTAGCTACACACCACAACATTAACGCGAGTGCTGAAACAGTGCGTAACACTTAGCGAGAAGCGAATTTACGAGGACGAGCAAAAATAAAGAAACCTCTAGGTAAACTTTACTTTATCGGATTCAAAGTTTGTACTATGCTCCTATAAATTATGATATATTTGGTACGTAATCCACTAGATTCGTAGGCGGGGCGGCTGCAGATCGAAGTTTCGCTCCTGTAGGATCAATGGTTCAGGAGCTATGCTTGCTTCTCGCGTCAAATAGAGCTTATAGTTGAGCAATCTGCAGTGTTTTTGACAGGTAAGGGCGCCGCCATATTGGTTTGTAGTGACAGTCGCGCGCCGCTTACCGAGCAGAATAATTATGTATTTAGTTGGTTGCAGAAGTGGGCATTATTTGGCGAAAAAAATATTTCAAATACTATTTAATACTTTAGATTTTAAAGAAAATAAAATATTTCTATTTTAACAATCTGAACCTCAAAATAAAATATTTCTATTTCAACAATTCGATCCCCAAAATAAAATATTTCTATTTTGACAATCTCAGAAACACGAAATAAAATATTTTACTTTTTGCATTGTTATAATACTCTGAGAAAACGCATAAACACAGTCTACCTTATCGTTAAGAAACAAATTACAACCATAAATGTATTGAATTCGAACTATTATTTTCAATAATAATATTTAAAATTGAAATTGAAATTAATGACAAAATACAAATATTTTCAATATTGTTCAAATAAAATACTATTTTCAAAAAAATGACTGCCTCATATAAATTATCTTATTTTCAAAAATTACTGCATCGCACACACAAATAAAATACTTTCAAAAATTACTACATCTAATAAAATATTTTATTTTCAAAGTTGTACAGACACTGTAAAATAAATGGGATTATTTACTATTTACTATTTCAAATACTATTTTCCCCAGCTTTGTGTGTACCGAAATAATCTCACCGGACAAAAAGACTCCAGGACGTGTCCTACGAGTTAGAAAATGTACACAAATACACGTGCTCAAGGAACCCCATTTTATCGAAAAGCTTACGTTACCGAGGCTGAAATCGCCGTGCATGCGCCAGAGAAGGTGTGCACAATCGAAGCCCTGGGAACCCTGCCCCTGCTTTGAAAACGTCAACCCGCTCGAGATTTATTGCCGCAGGAGGCTTCCCGCCGCCCCGCCGCCTTCCGTTTCCTTCCCGCGAACGTCGGCGACCATCCCGCGACGCTTTGATATGCGCAGACGCAGACTTAAATAAGGCAAGGAATAGGGCCTCGTCCTCTCAGTTTCAGTTTGATTCTGAAAGAATACAGGTCGTATAGCTTCTTACTAGAGATCCCCGTTTCACGTGTATGTAAATATATGTGGCACGTGTATTTTAATACACGTCCAAAAACGCGATCTGTACTTCTTACCCATTTTACCACGTTTTTCTATTTCACTGTATCTTATTCTTATTTCAATTTCGCGCTTTTTTTTTATTTGTTTGGGTTATTTCGCGACGGGACCTACAGTTTTTATAAGGTGGGTTCCGAACCACCTTGGGCATCATAGTTTAGTGGCACATGGAATATTTTCAGAGGTGCCGGGGCGTCGGGGATCGAACCCGCGACCACGGAGTCCGCAGGCGCGTGCTCTACCCACTAACATAAGACACTGCGCGCCCTTAATTTCGCACTTATCCTTGCCTTTCCGTTTTATTACTTATAGCATTACCGTTATACTATTTCGTTCATTTTGATTTTACCACGTTTTTATTAGCTCGCTTTCTTATCTGTCTATTCGGTACTAATTTTTCAATTGATTTTAAACTAACTTCCCGATGAGCTAGAGACTTGAAATTTTAAACATAGCTCAGAACTGGATGACAATGCAATATTAAAAAAAAATTGTTTAATAAATTTTTTAAAAATACCACGTGTGTGTTTTTAAAAAACCGACGAAAAAGTATAAAATAATTTTTCCTAGCCCCATACAGATTCCTAAAAAGAAAAATTTTCAATAAAGGCCCCCATAAACCAGTTGCAAACTTTTACAAACAACTTCTAGTATTTTTTTTGTAAATCCGAACAATTACAATTTTTTCAAAATTCTGTTTCACGTCTTGTAGTAAACCAGTTTATTTAACTTCTCAAAAAATATCCAAGTCGTATGATCGGATATTTAAAAAGTGATCGTCCTTTTAAAAGTGTCCGAATATTACTGTGCTTCACTGTATGTCAAGAAAGACGCACTGAAAATATGTGTATACAAAAAAATTGAAATTGTAATGTTTAATAAACAGAAATGACATTACTTTCAGGGTGTGCTACCTTTTCGTCCCGGAGTGTAAATGGATCGAGCGGACCACATGCAATAGAAATATCCACAAACCCCGGCACGGTCAGCCCGGGCAGTCCTAGATACAAAACCAGGCTTCGTCCAGGTCTGGGAACGACGAACTCTCACCTTCGCTAATAACTTGGGACTACCGCAAAAAGGTCAACTGTGATTGGTGCACTACTTGGTCCTGGACCCAGAAAGAATATATAAGCAAGCAGTTTTGCACGGACGATCAGTTACGAGGGAGCATTGCCCGAAAGCTATTCGACATGCAGGACGAACGCTTGATCGAGTGTGTCAGAAAACGCGAGTTTTTGTACAATCCGGGGCACCCCAAGTATGTGGATGCAAAATACAAGGCAATCGTATGGAAGAAAATCGGAGAAGAAATGGGTCAGCCAAGTGAGTTGACGCGTTCCTAACTTTATTACAATAACATCTTAACCATTCGTAAACGCACGCGCATTCATTTTCATCGTATTTCCTGGTTACGTATCTCTCCGTATCTATGTGTAACATCTATAATATCCTATCACAAAATTTTGTCACATAAAAAATGTATACAGGGTGAAACACGAATCGTGATCAGTAGAGATTAGAAAATGTTTTTATCACATATGCATGGTTTCAAAAGAACTTTCAGCGTGTTACGCGTTTTTCTGTCACTGCCAGCTGTCCTGTTATATTCTTGAACTACCAACGCTGGTATAAAAAGTACACCAATATTCCAAGAGCGCCAACAGCGGCCATCCATCGCACGAAAAATGCTCGTCGATATCCGAACAGTGGCTGAGGCCAGCGCGTTACGCGTTGTCCTGTCGCTGGCAGCTGTCCTATATACCCCTACTACTCACTGCTGAGGGTGGGGAGCCAGGCCTGCGCGTTGCTCACTTTCGGGCCGTTGGCAGCTGCACAAAGTGTATTAACATATTATATTGTGTAGTGAGTAAGGGAAGCGGGTGACGCCGTTTTGAGTCGCAGCAGTTGAGTTTAAGGTTATCCACGAGTAGGATAGTGTTTGAAGTTATTAATAATTTAAAAAGTGCTATGGCGAAAACAGCGGCAGAACGAGCAAGAGAGTTTCGTGATCGAAAACGCGCTAACAAGGCACCTAAACGGCCAGCAAAAACTAACCGCCAATGTTGTCGCGAATACAGAGCACGAAAAAAAGCATTACGGGCTAATACTAGCGAAATTTTAGATAATAATATCAGTGAAATTGCGGAAATCGAAGAACATTCAAGAGTAATTCCACAAGCCGTATGTAGTCCACAGCGTTCTCAAGATTACAGACAAAGGAACGCGGATTTGAGAATTGACGCTCAACCATCGACTTCAAGGCTCGACACAGCACGTGTAACTATGAACACTTTAGATTCGATCGATACGCCATACACGGATTTTAATGCTCATCGAATCATTAATAAAGAATTTAAAAAAAAAATCATACGCGCAGAAAACCACGCGCGACAGAAGTGAAACTTCTTGCAGTCTAGTAATGAACGATCAAAATTTTGGATGCAAAGAAGGACAGCGTATGGGAAACAAAGAGACATAGTTCAAAGCATTTACCATACACTGTCCTTCTTTGCGTCGAAAATTTTGATCTTTCATTTCTAGACTGCAAGAAGTTTCACTTCTATAGCGCGTGGTTTTCGACGCGTATGACTTTTATTATTATGAATAGACTACGGATGTCAATTTTTCTAGACAAATTTTAAAAAAGTGCTACCAACTAAACTTTACTGTTTTCATTGGCAATAGCATTTGTAAATCCAAAATTTAATACTTGGTCTACTTATGGAATAAAAATGGTACTTATTAATTTAGAGAACACGTAAATCAAATCTCACCAAAATATCCTAAATCTTCTAATTTTTAAAATTCAAGTGGGTAATTGGTTTGCAATTTGTCTTCTACAGCTGTCCATAATCGTCTCAGAACTTCTCAATCTCTTTTTACCAACATATATTTAATTTTGCATTCAAATATTATCGTAAGTAGCTGCATCTACTCAAAATAAACACGACGCAGAGCCAGAGCAGAGATATTGTGCAAGGTTTCTCGATAAAAAGGGGTACCTTGAGCACCCCGCAGCATTGTAAAAAATTGGAATAATTTTGATTCTGAAAAAAGAATATGGACTCTGGAGTCTTTTCGTCCGGAACAGATTGTTTCGGCACATTTCCGACAATATAATCTATAACAATGCTACCTCATCATCGTAATATAGACACGTTACTGTTTTGGCCGCGCATGCGCGTGAAATCTTGCACAATATCTCTAGTCTGCATGCTGCACGAAAGAAAGGTTGGTGGTGGAGCAGTGAACTTCTAAATTTTCTCAATTGTTATGAATTGCAAAATAGAAATGTCTGTCTAATAAACTACTGTCAGTATGACTTCCGCAATGTCAAGCAATAACAGTGATAAAAAAAAATACAAGTACTTAAGGGAGTCTTTTCCAACAGACGACGCTCGACAGTTCCACACTCACACACCGCTAGGGTACACTCACACACCGCTAGACCACGTATACGTACGCGAGGATGCAAGGGTCTACACTTCTTATTTCTCGATAATGCAAAGACGGGAGTTTGTATTAGTTAAAACCGCTAGATAAAACATCAATCTACCACGATGTTTGCCTCAAAAGTCGTTCTCTTACGTTTCCGAGCAATGGTTTTGCAATATTCAGCTGCATGATGCCCGTCGGTGAGGCTAGCGCCGCGCCGGCGCGACTGCAAAACCATTACTCGGAAACGTAAAAGAACGACTTTTGAGGCAAACAGCGTGGTAGATTGATGTTTCATCTAGCGGTTTTAGCTACTAAAAACCACCGTCTTTGCATTATCGAGAAATAAGAAGTGGAGTCCCGGGCCCTTGCATCCTCGCGTACGTATATGTGGTCTAGCGGTGTGTGAGTGAAGAACTGTCGAGCGTCGTCTGCTGGAAAAGACCCCCTTAACAGTGTTGCAACGATTGGAAATTGTTAAACGGCTCGAAGAACGTGTTCCTCCAAAGTATTTAGCTAAACTATTCGGAGTCACCGTTCAGAATATTTATTTTATTAAAAACCACGCACCGTACATTATGCAAGAAGTGAGCAAACAGCGTCATATAGATAAAAAAGCGAAAAGAATAAAAGCTCCTATATTGCAAGAGCTAGACAATAAATTGTATGTTTGGTTTGTCGAGCAGAGCACCGTAGGCAACATCGTAAATGACAAACTTTTACGGGAAAAAGCAGTCGAATTGAATGCAAACTGTGGCGGACCATCGACGTATAGTTCTGATCCAGGGTGGTTATTGCAAATTGAAAAACGTCATGGTATAGGCGAGAAATATCAAGAGGGAGAAAAAGTACAGAAAGAAGAAGCAGTAGAAGAAAATTCGGTAATTATTTACGAACTGGTCCTCCTCTTTCATTTTGATAACCATGAAATGTATGCTAGAGGCATGATTCTCAACAACTTTCCAAAAGCAGCGATTATACCCCAAACATTCACGCCATGATGAATATATTTCCACGGTAAGTTTACAGAATGTTCCCTGTAAATATCTCTGCTGAGCGACACTAACCTAAAACGGAAGCCTGGCCATTTAATGGTCAAAATTTTTAGAAGTTACAATAAAAGTGACTCTAATTCGTTATAATTGTTGCATATTTAGAAATCTGTATAACTTCATTTTTCAAAGTATTAATGACAGCTTTATGATGTAGTACAGCAAATATGAAACAACCGAGCAACCTACAATTGAACATTCCTAGACTTGTGAATTATCTTGTCCGTTTACGAGCAATACCGTGTTCTCGTAAAGTCGCGACAATCAGCCGGTAATTACTATATTCAATATAAATACGTTGCTACGATTATAGGCAGCATTTATTATAAAGCTACCAACAGTTCATTTACAAATATCTCGGAAATTGAGGTTAAGTAACCGTAGGAAGACTGGAGAGTACTTTTTCTGCCTCATTCCACAGAAAACTTGTTCAGAATCATAACCTGCCCCTCCTTTATCTTTTTCTAACAATATATTTCATGGTCGTCAAAAATGGATAGACTCTTCCATAAATAATTACTGAAAATTTATTTGAATTTCAGGATGAACACGTAGCAAATGCTATGGACATTATTGTGAAATGGTCGAATAATCAATTCGACTTGCTGGTGCAATCGCATGCAAATGCTTTAAAAGACTTTTTCGATCAAGAAAGTAAGACTCGATAGTTTTGTCAATTATATGTATTTTTCTGCAAAAAGTTTGTCTCTTCTGTTGATGAATCTTAGTTTAATAAACATCGAATAATTGATTGTCACCGCGTCATTTTTCAGATCATGTTTTAGTATAGAGCAATATTTACGACTTATATCTTGTATGTATAAACAGAGCTTTCTGCTTGACACTCCCCCCTGGGGTTGTTCCAAATAATTAAAGAAAAATTTGTGCAAAGTTTGAGTGCCCCAAATGAATTAAACATTAAAATAATTAATTAAATACTCAGAAGATCCTTTCTCTCGAATATCTTACTTTTTTCGAAAAAATTGGGAGAAACGTCGGGCCAAATTCCAAAAATTTTGTCTGAAATTTGGAAATTGAAGTGTAATCTCAAATGTGTTTTTTTGTTGTAATTTACAGACCTTGACGGTTCTTTTTAGATTTCAGAGGATTCTTCTAAACACAGTTCTCTTAGTAAGACATTGATCCTCTCATGAGACAGTGGAGCTCAAAAATTTTCAAATTAAAAAAAAATGAAAGTACATAGGACAATCTGCATTAAAAAAAAGTTCAGCAAGTTCAAAAGAAAGAACACATTTCTCGCTAATGTTCATTGATAAAAGATAATAAAACCATCAGGATTTTGTTCTGTCGTTCTTCTGAATTTTTTCGGAAACCGTTTGTTTTACGAAAAAAAGTAATAGAACATAAAAGACGCAGCCAGTCTAGTTCTACAGGTTTCGTTTAACACATTTTTCGACGTGGTACATAAATGGTTTCGAAAATATTCGAGGAAAACGATTTCATGAGAATTCAATTAATTATTTTAATGTTTAATTCATTTGGATTCACTGAAACTTTGCACAGATTTAATTATTTGCAACAATGCTGGCGGGTATCGTGAAACAAATTCAAAAGTGGCAAATAAGAGCCATCCTACCCATAAATACATGTGTCCTTACAAAAATAACAAGACTGATTTTAGGCGCGACTCCTATTCTAATACATGCGAGCCCCTGGAGGCGAAAAGAAAATCTCTAAACTGTTTTCTAACAGCAAAAGCCTCCTTTGTCGCTTTATCGCCGTGATGACTACACATATCCCAGGTGGGACTCCGCGCATTTGCTTCTTGGTCAGTCCGTTGAAATCCGTCATAGGACCTTATATAATTATGTAGTATGCACGCTGTGAGAATTATGGAAGTGATTTTTTCCGGCCTCGACAGCATTCGTGTGTTGACGATTCGGAATCTTTGGAGCAATATGTCAAAAGCATTATCCACCGCTCGCCGAGTGTCGGTCAGCCGCATGTTAAAATTTGTCTTGTCGTCGTGTCCTTCCGCCTGACCTGCCGGATACGGCTTCAGGACATTCCGTCTGAGCGGGAAGGCCTCGCTAGCCACAAATACGCAGGGCGCAGAGGTAGATGTGCCCGGGAAATTAGCGTCGGGCAACATCTGATAGGTTCCGTCGATGATAAACCGTCCGAGTCGCGACTGGGCAAACATCCCGTCGCTACCGGCATTATTCCCGAACGGCACAACTTCCACGGTGGTAAAATTCGAATTGGCGTCTGCCAGGCCCATTAATACAATTGAGTAGGCCTTGTTGCCATTGATGTACAGCGGTTTCGAGTTCGGTGGAGTCCGCATATTGATGTGCTTCCCATCGATGGCTCCTAAACAATTCGGGAATTGCCACTTCTCCCAAAACTGCAGCTTAATCGTTTCCCACATTTCCATGGTGGGCGTGGGCATAGTCTCCGCCAGCAGTGTATCCGTTATCGCCCTGCACGTCTCTTTCACTATTTGATGAACCGTTGCTTGGCCCATTAGAAAACTGCTGCTAATAGAATTCACCGAGTCTCCTGTTACCAAGAATCTGAAACAATGATAATAGAGGTTGATTAGACAATATTTCTGTTTACAGCTGAGCTGTGTAAAAGCAGGTGGCAGAATATTCGAGACAGCTTTCGGAAGTTCCTTAAGAGATCCATCTTCTTCCTGGACACCCGGAATCCAAGAACACACAAGTTCAAAAATGCGCTCGAGTTTCTGGTGCCGCACTTAAACTGCCAGGACACGAACCCGGGCTTGGCAGACAGTACGGGCGATAGCAGCAAGGCGAACAACGAACCAGCCCCTAGCAATAACGGGGTAGAAGAAAGCGAGCAGCAGCAGCAGCAGTCGCCGCCGTCACCGCTACCGCCGCCATCGCCACCGCCACCGCCGCCGCCGGCGTCAACGCCACGGAAACGAACGAGGTGCAATTTGGAGGGAGACGAAACACTGGAAATTTTGGAAAACCGCATTATGGCATGCACCGAAGTGATTGAACAGCAGTTGCAGCAGCATGCATTATCCCAACGAGAACCCTCATTAAGACTTTTTTTCGAGAGCGTGATAATGAGCGTATCGCGGTTGAAGAGACGAAACCAAACGATAGTGCAGCAAGGGATCTTGCAAATTATCTTCGAGTTCCTGGATACAGAGGAGAAGGAAGAGGCCTCCTGAGATTTTCCCTATTTAGTTTCACAGTCAGATTAAGATATGTTAAGTTAGATTAAGGTGTACATTTATTTGTGCTACTTTGTTGAAATAAAACTGTTCTGGAAAAAGCTCGAAATCGAAGAATTTGGTCTAAGCAGTCTAAGCAGGAATCTGGTATAAGCTATAGTATAGTTTTTTTATTTGCCGTTTTCATTGACTGAATGAAGTTTTTTTTAAAGCTACCTATTTCACTATGCTATGACTTTTAATTAGAAAAGAACTCCACTGCAACCATATCCTCCAACATAATTGAATAAAGTGTTTAGAAAAATGAATGCATTGCTTAGCCACTTACCGCAGGCAAACTGCCAATCGTTCCGCCGGTGACAACGGGCTTCTAAAGTGCGTATGTTGTTTGGTCAGCTGATCCTGAATTTTTAGCAGTAAGCTGGAAAAGCAGCCCCTGCTCATCCGGAAATATTCACAGAATTTTTCCTCGTTGTCCGCTAACGTTTCTCTGAATAGAAACAGTTCTCCTTCAACGTCTCGATTTTTCCAAAGTGGATGAACAGCGAAACGTCTTTTCCTTTTGCGTCCCGCTTCCTCCTGTTGCTCCTGTTGCTTCTGTTGCGCCCGTTTCGCCCGTTGTCTCTCCCGTTTCGCCCGTTGTTTCGCCCATCGCTCCCGTTGCTCCCGTTGCTCCAGTTGCTCCCGTTTCTCCCATAGCTTCCGTAGCTCCTGTTGCTCCTGTTGCTTCCGTTGCTCCCGTTGCTCCCGTTGCTTCTCGTGCTGGCGGCGTAGGTGGCGCAATGCGATTATTTGTAGCTGCATCGCAATGCTAACGGCTGCCAATTCCTCCATTCTGAAATCCATCTCCTTGAATGTAACGTGCGCGTGGTAGGTAACTGTTGTACTTGGTTGGCCAAAAATGGGTCTGAAACCTGGCTTCGCATTCCCTTAAGTACACTACCGGCAACTCCCTCTCCACCGCAATGGCCGCCAGCTTTGCCACCTTGCCTGCGAAGCAAATTCTCCCGCTTATTACCAGTTCGAAAACTTAAAGTTTACGCTCGAGGCCGATAAATCAAACTATTAGGTGACGATCTTGAGGGTGACTTGTTAGTCCACAATGAAAACTGCTGTTGCTATTGAAGGTTCCATTAAAAAATGTTTAGCCATGTACCAAAGACTTTTCAAAATTACGCAACAATCACTGGTCGGTAATGTGTTAAACGTGAAAATAGGACTTTTGTGGGCGATCGCAGCCTAGATTGATCATTCGTCTAGCGCTTTTGGCGCGAGTTAATCAATTACTAAACATTTATGTTTTGTATGAAGTGTTATATCAATTTCATATCAATGAAATGAAAAACATCATATAGAATGAAATTATTGTAGGTCGGAAGGAATGTTTAATTTTCGTGCTAAATTAGCTCCGAGTGCAAAGGGTTAATCACTGTAACTGATGTAAAGAAAATGATACGGCAAGGGGTTAAATAATACAGCGTGTTCGCGACGCCACGTCACACAGTGGGCTAGATCGGGAAATTCAGTGACATTTTAATAGGACTTTTGAACTATAAGAGTTATCGGGATGAAAATTGCACCAAAATTCATTTAACAATAGTCAATTTTAACTGTAGATAAATAAATCGTTTTTACATTTGTTAAACAATAATACTAGAGACTGCCACTCGTACAGTGACTCCCAAAAATATTCGGACACTAGGTATAGCTAACTTTATGATTTGATAATTCGTTTGTTGATAAAGCAATCGCCCTCGGAATTGTTTCTAGCAATAAAACATTTATTAATGTTGATAAACATATCTAATTTATTTGAAAAATATACATACGTTTCATAATAAAAATTATTACACGAAATAATGCACCATTTGTGGCTCACAAAAATATTCGGACTCGTATTATATTTCTCTGGCAATCGCCTTCTGGGAACGCGATATTCCAAGAACGCGAAAACGTTTGTTTACAAAGAGAATCTCGTGGACCATTACATGTCCATGCCACCTGTCTACTGTCAGTAAGAAAACGTGAATTCGTTCAACATAGGTCGCAAAGGAAAGAATACGAGTTTCAATGTGCGACAGCTTGTAATTTTTCACACATCGAGAAAAAGGAAAAACATATCGCGAAATTAGTGTAATGCTTCGTATAAGTACCTTCGTATAAGAAAGGCACAGCCAGAAAACAGCGAATCCACCGTAATTTAAAATATTCGACAAACCGTAAGGACAGCTGACGAATAAATGCGGAACCGTTTTAGCATCAGCGTACCGAGATTTATAGTTTTATAACCGTAGCCGCCCGTAACCGAATGTACCTTCACTCCTACTCTTCCTAATTTTCCACCACTGTTTATAAAATAAACACACCTTCCATCCAAGGCTGGGTAAAATAGTATTTGAAATGAAATTGCCGCTGAGCGCTCACAAAGATTTCTCGCGCATGCGCGTCAAAAACAGTACCGTATCTATGTATATTATGATGAGAAGGTAGTGGGGTGGTGATATTGGCGGGAAAGTACCGAAACAATGTGCTCCGTACAAAGACTACAGAACGAGAGACGCGAGACGGCACGACACTACTGAACTGGACTGAACCGAACCAGTGATGCCAGAGTCGTGGTACCGTGGTACTAAACGATACCCCCACTATGACGAACTATTGCCACTACTTTCCTTTTCCAACGCGCCAGCGCGAGCGCGTGTATGATGATGATGAAAAGGTAGTATGGGGGTGATGGCGGGAAAGTACCGAAACAATCTGTTCCGGACAAAGAGACTCCATTATTTTTCACAATCAAGTCACAACAATTTTTAAAAATTGTACGGGGTGACCAAGGTATCCTATTTTATCGAGAATTTTACTTTACTGATGCTAAAATCGCCGCACATGCGCAAGAAAACTGCCAATATCTTAGCTCTGGCTGGCCTAGGAGACTCGTCTACCCTACACCCTACACCTCGTGTATGCTGGAAGCCACCGAAAACCCGGGCGTGAACATTTATTCATAATATTCATATATATTCAGTTAACTTTTGCCGTCTGATACTTAATTTTTCAGTTTTTTATACCCGTGTGTTCTTACGATCTCAATGTTATACATAAGCTTTTTCTCTGTCGCGAAATAGCGCGATGCGTAGGTCCTACAAGTTCGGTAAAAATACAGTAGTGTACAGTTTTTACGTGAGTTCAGGAACCAGCAATTCAAATGTCGCGTATGAGACACCTTTCTCACCAAGAATTGACCCAAGCACGGCTCGATAAAGAGAATAATAATGTAACGAGCGAAAGTGAAATAGGTAGGACCAAAACTTCGGATGAAAACTTCGTTAATAATTCTTTTGCTTCTTAACAAAATCGTCCAGGAAAATTTAAAGATACAGAAAAGAAGTTGATAATCAATCGTTTATCGCAAGTAATGCAAAATAAATTACAGGAGATCTTCAAATCAATAAAAAAACTTCCAAGTAGTCACTATAA
This sequence comes from Lasioglossum malachurum, assembly GCA_028455605.1. Taxonomy (NCBI): domain Eukaryota; kingdom Metazoa; phylum Arthropoda; class Insecta; order Hymenoptera; family Halictidae; genus Lasioglossum; species Lasioglossum malachurum. The sequence goes on from CM052315.1 coordinate 550,172, forward strand.
ATATCCGCGGTAACTGCAGTACCTTTACTAGATTATACATATGTATACATAGATGTAAGTGTATACGTCGAGCAGCGACGGTCGAGACTCGAGACTCGGTATTTCAGAGGGATTCCGTAACCGAAACAAATAAATATATGCAATGTAAGAAATTTCATTATCAGTAACTGTCATGTCTTACCTTCATAATTGTGTAGTACCAATAAACTGTGGAGATTCTTCCGATTAGAATTGGTCCAAAAACTATACAAATTGGACTATATGCTTTTATCGATTTATACCAGAAAGCTCATCTGTTTATACATACAAGATATAAGACGTAAATATTGCTCTATACTCTATACTAAAACATGATTTGAAAAATGACGCGGTGACAATCAATTATTCGATGTTTATTAAACTAAAATTCTATAATAGGACACAACAAATTTTTTGCAGAAAAATACATATAATTGACACACTACTAAGTCTTTCTTTTTTGATAGAAAAAGTCTTTTAAAGTATTTGCTTGCAATTGCACTAGCAAGTCGAATCCTTTCGACCATTTCACAATAATGTTCATAGCATTTGCTACGTGTTCATCCTGCAATTCACATTTTCCAGTAAGTATTTATGGAAGAGTTCTATCCATTTTTGACGACCATGAAATATATTGTTAGAAAAAGATAAAGGAGGGGCAGGTTATGATTCTGAACAAGTTTTCTGTGGAATGAGGCAGAAAAAGTACTCTCCAGTCTTCCTACGGTTACTTAACCTCAATTTCCGAGATATTTGTAAATAAACTGTTGGTAGCTTTATAATAAATGCTGCCTATTTAAATATAATCGTAGCAACGTATTTATATTGAATATAGTAATTACCGGCTGCTTGTCGCGACTTTGCGAGAACACGGTATTGTTCGTAAACGGACAAGATAATTCACAAATCTAGGAATATTCAATTGTACATACATAAATTGCTCGGTTGTTTCATATTTGCTGTACTACATCATAAAGCTGTCATTAATACTTTGAAAAATGAAGTTATACAGATTTCTAAATATTAGAGTCTAAGTATTAGAGATAACGTATTAGAGTCACTTTTATTGTAACTTCTAAAAATTTTGACCATTAAATGGCCAGGCTTCCGTTTTAGGTTAGTGTCGCTCAGTAGAGATATTTACAGGGAACATTCTGTAAACTTACCGTGGAAATATATTCATCATGGCGTGAATGTTTGGGGTATAATCGCTGCTTTTGGAAAGTTGTTGAGAATCATGCCTCTAGCATACATTTCATGGTTATCAAAATGAAAGAGGAGGACCAGTTCGTAAATAATTACCGAATTTTCTTCTACTGCTTCTTCTTTCTGTACTTTTTCTCCCTCTTGATATTTCTCGCCTATGTCATGACGTTTTTCAGTTTGCAATAACCACTCTGGATCAGAACTATACGTCGACGGTCCGCCACAGTTTGCATTCAATTCGACTGCTTTTTCCCGTAAAAGTTTGTCATTTACGATGTTGCCTACGATGCTCTGCTCGACAAACCAAACATACAATTTATTGTCTAGCTCTTGCTTTTATTCTTTTCGCTTTTTTATCTATATGGCGCTGTTTGTTCACTTCTCGCATAATATACGATGCGTGTTTTTTAATATAATAAATATTCTGAACGGTGACTCCGAATTGTTTAGCTAAATACTTTGGAGGAACACTCGTTCTTCGAGCTGTTTAACAATTTCCAATCGTTGCAACACTGTTAAGTACTTGTATTGTTTATTATCACTATTATTGCTTGACATTGCGGAAGTCATACTGACAGTACCCAGGCAGCACACCGGCTCGATTTGGGCCGGATTTTTATGCGCGCAATGGCCCGGATATAGCCAGGAAGGGGCTCGAACCCAGGGCCTGCCGGCCGTGCCTGATTTCAGCCAGATTCAGCCCATTTACAAGATTGCAAAGGTGCGGGATTTGCGTTCTCATTTCGTAATAATACAAACACGGGTTTTTTCAGCAGCAAACGCCCTCAAAAGTCTTTTTTAAGATAGATTTAATAACAGTAAAGTGGGTTCTGTTTCCTGCTAAAGATGGTGTAGGGTCTGTTCCATGCTAAAGATGATGTAGGAGCTGTTTCAGGCTAAACATGATGTGGAGAGAGAAGATGTAGCGAGAAAAGTTGGGCTCGATCGAAGCACTGATTGGCCACATTAGTGTGACCGTGCTGCCCTCTCAAAAACAGGTTGAAAACAGGCACGGCCGGCAGGCCCTGGGCTCGAGCCCCTTCCTGGCTATATCCGGGCCATTGCGCGCATAAAAATCCTGCACGAATCAACCGGCCTGGGCCTCGAGCCGATCCAAGCATTGAGTTAGCCTGTAACCTGTAGGTCGAGGGCCTTGCAGGTTTGGTCAGGTGGTGGGCTCGATCAGGCTGTGCTATCTGGGTAGTTTATGACTTTAATTAATTAAGTTATTAATCACTAAATAACTGCAATATACACTTATTAAACAATAGAGACATTTTTATTTTGTAATTCATAACAATTGAGAAAATTTAAAAGTTCAGTGCTGGCTATGGTTGGGGCCCCTGAAACACTTGCTTCCACCATCAGCCTTTCTTTCGTGCAGCATGCAGACTAGAGATAGTTTGCAAGATTTCACGCGCATGCGCGGCCAAAACAGTAACGTATCGATACATATTACGATGATGAGGTAGCATTGTTATAGGTTATATTGACGGAAATGTACCGAAACAATCTGTTCCGGACAAAAAGACTCCAGGCCATGTCCTACGAGTTTCAAAATATACAGAAATACACATGTTATACATTCATTTTTCAGAATCAAATCATATAAATTTTTTAAAATTCTGCGGGGTACTCAAGGTACCCCATTTCATTGAGAATCTTAGTATGTTGCTTAGTGAAATGTTGCGCATTTCTGGCATCACTGATGGGAAACACGTGCGGTCCGCGCACGGCCAGTTTACTACGGCTTTGAGACATTTCAGGGGAAGGAACCGTGGAGTGCGCGCGCGTACGGTGCTGGAATGGAATAGTGGAAGGAGAAAGTAGGGGAGTACGGGAGGTTGGATTCAACCTCAATCTGGCGACACTGGTGCACTCCGCGCGCGACCAGTTTACTACGACTTTGAGGCGTTTCAGGGGAAGGCACCGTGGAGTGCGCGCGCGCACTGTGCTGAAATGGAATAGTGGAAGTTGAAAGTAGGGGAGTACGGGAGCTCGGATCAGAGCTCAATCTGGCGACAGTGGTGTGGTGATGGAATTATGGAATAGGATAGTGGAAGAGGAAAAGGAGGAGAGTATTTCCGAGAATTTGGGTACCGTTTCGTACCCCATGTGGCATCACTGAGTTACGGTGAAATCTCCTCTTTGATGACGGGGAATGTGTACGGGAGGTCCGTTTCGAGCTCAATCTAGCGACATTGAAACGGAGCTCCCGTCAGTGTCGCCAGATCGAGAAAATCGAGGGGAATACAGGTACCCCCTCTCTGATAACCAGACCAGTCTACGGCACGGGAACCGTGGTCTACGGTTTTAGTGGGGGACGTTGGAGTGTGCGCATGGTGCTGGAATGGGATAGTGGAAGGGGAAAAGGAGGAGAGTAAGACGCGTCCGTTTCGGCGCCTCTCTGGTGACACTGGCTCCCATACTCGTACCAGTGTTCCGATTGAACCCATCGTTTTTCGCGCATGCGCGGCCAGCGCAGTAGCGTATCTACAATGACGCAGTAGAGCGGCCAGAGTCCTGACGCCTTGAGGCAGTTATATTGGCGGGACGACTGATGGACGAGAGACGTGACGCGGAACGAGGTGAGTATTGTTAATATTTCATATGTATACACTACTAATTTTTTAAAAGTCTACGGGGTGCTCAAGCTACCCGATTTCATCGAAATGGTTACGTTACTGAGGCTGAAATTGCCGCGCATATGCGAACGAAAAACGGTGGGTTCAATCGGAACACTGATTCGTACTGTCCCGTACTCCCCTACTTTCCCTTTCCACTATTCCATTCCAGCACCGTGCGCACGCGCACACTCCACGGTTCCTGCCCCTCAAACGCCTCAATGCCGTAAACTGGTCGCGCCCGGAGCGCACGTGTCTCCCAATCGCCCCACTCAATCCCCGTCGCACACGCGCAACGTGTCTCCCATTCGCCCCACTCATTCCCTGTCATCAGAGAGGGGGTACATCATTTCATCATCCCTCCCTCAGTCTGGCTGTCTTTACTGCTCCGTTTCGAGCTCAATCCAACTCAATCTGGCAACACTGATCTGATCCACAGTTACACGTGCTGCTTTAAGTCGATGGTTGAGCGTCAATTCGCAAATCCGCGTTCCTTTGTCTGTAATCTAGAAAACGCTGTTGACTACATACGGCTTGTGGAACTTCTCTTGAATGTTCTTGAATTTCCGCAATTTCACAGATATTATTATCTAAAATTTCGCTAATATTAGCCCGTAATGCCTTTTTTCGTGCTCTGTATTCGCGACAACGTTGGCGGTTTGTTTTTGCTGGCCGTTTAGGTGGCTTGTTAGCACGTTTTCGTTCACGAAACTCTTTCGCTCGTTCTGCCGCTGTTTTCGCCATAGCACTTTTTCGCCATAGCACTTTTTAAATTATTAAACTATTCGTGCAATTTATTCATAAATCACTTAATTCTTTTCAAACACTATCCTCCTCGTCGCAACTGCTGCGACACAAAACGGCGTCACCTGCTTGCCTTACTCACTGAGTTCGGGAAGAGTGAGGGGGGATATACTATATAATAATACACTTCGTGCAGCTACCTACAACTCGAAAGTGGGCAACGCGCAGACCTTGCTCCCACCCTCAGCAGTGAGTAGTGGGGGTATATAGGACAGCTGCCAGCGACTCGAAAGCGAGTAACCACTGATATATATGTAGTATGAATACGAGACCAGCCGTACAGCCGTTGAAGCCAGTAGAAGAAGGCACTTTCGATGCCAGCGCCGCCAAATGTAGATGCCGACGCACTGATATTATTGGATATTATTATAGTGTGCGTCAGTGCGCGTCTGCGCGTGGCGAAGTGAGGCAAAGCGAAGAGCTCCACGGGTGATCGCGGGGTGTGGAGAAAAGCATAGTTCATAGTCTGACATTTGATGGCGCCTCTTGCAAACTGGCAAAATCTTCTTCTAACGACTAACGAGCGTCAGGCTTCTCCTATCCAGTATATATATATGTATATATCAGTGCGAGTAACGCACTGGCCTTACTCACCGCTCTCAACGGAGAGAAGAGGGGGTATAGGGCACGCACACACACACGCGCGCGCGCACACACACGCAAAGCCAGCTGCGACACGAGAACGTGTAACGTTTTATACTTACTCTGTGTAGTCGGTAAAAATGGGGAGAGTATTGTACGTATAAAATATATTCCCCCACTTATATTATTATTGACCGTTACGCTTTCTCGTGTCTCGAATTAGGCTTACACCCTGTCAAAAGAAGTTTCACTTCAAAAATCGTCTGCATCGAAGTTTGAATAAGTGTCCGGTGACTTATGGATGGGAGTGTACGTCACAGGGTTTCTTTAATACATTTATTTTCAGATATTCATATTTATACACAGTAGTAGCTATTTTTTTTTCTTTTAATTATAATATTAATAGCTGTAATGGTATAATGCATTTTGCATATTCGTTTTATAGATTAATACTTGACAAAAATACAAAAATTATTAATGTGTAATAATTATTACGAGAACAAACTGTTTGATCTGAATTTCACATGTGTCGTTTACATTTTTTCTCGTCCCTTAAAATATTTTGCATTCATTTCATTGTTTTGTCATGGTTATACGGTAGAGTGAACATCTTTGCCCGTAAGCTCGACCGAGCGCACAGAAGAAGTGAAAAATATTCTAAACTATATGTATATACTGATATGAAACTGAAAAGTATATTTACTTTGTTAGTGTCGTATCCCTCCGACCACTTGAACATGTCTCGTTTTGCGAGTGTATCCACATGTATAGGTATAGTTCTCATAGGCATGTAGGTATGTATATATTTCAAGTTGTTCAAGATCGTTCAGACGTTCAAAGTCATTAAAAAATTCGGTATTTTATTTAACACAACGTAAATCGTTAAAATATACCTTCGATTTTAGATGATTGATCGAATACAATAAATGTAAGCACCGAAGGGGTGACCACAAGATATGATCACTATGTTTATACGTGTAAAATAGCAAGTTCATCGATCTGAATCTAATCGCATATATATTCAATCGCGATTAGTGATATTTCTGACAACCATTCGAAAATCGTACGTATATTTGTAAGATTTATTTTTGAAGGAACAATATTTCGAAGTTATCATATACGTATGTTCTCGGAACATTCTGCAGTCGATGAAAGTAATTTGTGTAGATCGGGGCATCTTTTTTTCTGCGGAGACAACAGAACTGATGTTACTCGAAAGCTTTTGATTACACATTTACATTTTTTTTTTAAGAGAGCTATTCTACATTTGGTCTCCCACAATTTTCAAATGTACCTGTCCATACCGCTGTTACTCAAATTTGTGTATATACAGGGTGTCCAAAACCACCCGTCCAGGGGTGTTTTTAACTTCACAAATAAGCATATTCGGTAAAAATTTTTGCAATAAAAGTTGCAGGGATTAATGGAGTTTACTGGATATGCTTATCTGAGAAGTTAACACCCCTGGACGGGTGGTTTTGGACACCCTGTACATAATATTATATATGTATATAATATATATATATGCAGTTGCTAACGATATTTTACTTACAGTTATTTACTTCATCCACGTATCAGCGATTCTCGATGCGGTTTTGACGATTTACGGTAAAACACTTTATCCCCCATGTTATAGTACACGCACTGAATCGTAAATATTTTAATAGCACCTCGTGAGAACGCTTTGTATCCCTATATTTTTCGCGAGAGAAGTAATTCGTAACGACCACTTCTATCCGCAATGCAAAAATGTAAAGTATCCGTCTAAAAATGTGTATCGTGTTTGCTTTTTCTTTTTTGCATTAGAACTTCTTCGCTTTATAACTGTACATATTACATTTCATTATCGGCATAAATCAGCGATCGGATTAACTTACCCGCGACGGCCGAGTTTCGAAGGCTACGCCCCCTCGACCCAGCCACGCACTCCTAGGCGCTACGAACTAGGGGGCGTAGCCTTCGGAACTCCGCCGTCGCGAGTAAGTCAATCCGAGCGCTGGGCATAAATAATGTGTCTTCTCGAACAGACGGAATCGACAATCGTGTTCTTTTTGATTCGTTACAATCTAATTGAAAGGAGTTATACAAGTGCAAGTGAACGTTCGTTAGTGCAACTAACGTTTCGTTTTGAAATCGCTGGCAATATCAAATTTCTAAAAACTGTAAACGTTGGTTGTGGAAATATTTGCATGCATATCCATCCCCCCTCCCCTCCTCCTCTTACTCTTCTCCGTTTCTGTTTTTCTCGCGAAACTATATGTATATGTACCTACTCGACAATCAAGCTCACTCAGTACTCTTTTATTTTGATCAACTAAAATTCACTTTTATTTACGTATTAACAAATATTACAGTTTCGTGTTGTTTAAGCAAATCCTAGAAATGAGTATGAATCGAAAGCAAAACGTAAAAAAAGAAACAGAAATCGTAGAACTTACGGCGTAGACATATAAGATTATTATTTGGACTATACATCGTGTAAACATCGAATAGAATGTCATAGTACGTGTCTTAATTCTCCTCCGTATCCGTAGAACTTCCTTACATAGTAAACTTCAAAAAGGTTACTATTAAAGCTGTAATGATTACTCGATAATAAGTATAAATTATCTGTTGATAAAAAGCATCGTCCGTCCATATCCAGACATATCGTATCGAACCGTACATTGTGGATCAGTGATTAAAAAAAGAACTATATTCGAAACTCTTCCGAGATGATCAATTCGAATGAAACAAGAGAAACAAAAAGAAAAGGAAAACTATCGAAGTCAATTAATAAACTAAAGCGACAACTATTACTTTCTATGTCAGCGCTCGGATTGATTTACTCGCGACGGCCGAGTTTCGAAGGCTACGCCCCCTCAACTCGGCCACGACCCTCGATCCGGCCACGCGTCTCGCTCCGTGTGGCTGCGCGAGAACTGGGGCCGTCTAAGGGGGCGTGGCTGGGTCGAGGGGGCGTAGCCTCAGAAACTCGGCCGTCGCGAGTGAGTAAATCCGAGCGCTGTTCTACGTTATAAATTATGTCAATGATATAGAGCGGTTAAGTAAGAATCAATGTATGTACGACTAAGGGGTTAAAGGTAAACGTTTCTCGATAATATAACTTACAGTACGAAAGGATTGTAAAAAGTGTTACGTGAGAAGTTCTGCAAAAAGCAGACGTTTCAGCTCTATTGTATGCGAATTTTATTGAAGGCACCACAAGAAGAAAAATTATTGAAATCTGCTCGCTTCTTTGAATAACCGTGGCCACTAATTAACCTGCAACGCCGTTTTTTTCTTTTCGTAAACATAAAAATACAATTAAATAAGTACCGTTCTCGTTTTTTTTTCTTTTTCGAATCCAACGCTCTCGCGAAAACATGATATGACGGTATCTTCCCATTTTTGGTTTCATAGCTATTCTTTTCGTTAATAAAATATAACGTCGATAAGTTCTGGTAACTAAAAGAGAGAGAGAGAAAAAAAAAGAGAGAAATGTATAAAAGCGACTAAACAAATACATTTATAATATGGGTGCGCGCAAGAATGCGAAACTAGTGCAATTATACACTCGTGTGTTTCCTTTTTTTCTTTTTTAAATACCAAAAGTGACAACATTATGATGATTATAACTTTATATACCTGAAGTTCCATGGTTAAATACATACAATTATCGTAATTTACAATAGTATAGTTTTACTTGTCGTTTCATCACGAACGGGGTGCTTTGTTTTCATGTAAAGAAGCACTTTAGATGTTGGTGAGCCGAGATGCCTACATTATACAAAAAAAACTATCACCCTTTGCAGTCGATGCAGTATATTCGCAATTGCACAGTAGTATACAGATAGGAGATCGGGAGTAGATTTAACAGTCAATTACTCTTCTAGATCATCTTTCCAGTATTTCACACGAGAGTTATGCTACTCACAAATCTTGATTTTTTTCCCTTTATAGTGTTTCAACATACCACAGAAAGTCTGCTTGCCTCCTTCGCCTTGACAAATATGTACGATCATGTATTCCACGGTCTTCAGCGTTGCAAAACGCTGTGCAGTTTATTTGGCACGAGTGCGCCTCACAAATCGGAAGAACTATGCAATTTTTCTCGCCGTACTTTCGTTCTTTCTCTTTCCATACACATATTCCGTTTTCAGGAGAACGATATGTATATATATATTATGTTATATATGAATCGCAAGTAATATAACATAAGGAAGAATTTGTTGCGAGTACATACGATGAAATCAGTAAAACTTATTTAAAAATGAATCGTTACATGAATTTACGTGAAAGAAATGCATCGCCCTATGAAACACACAATCCATCAAAGTTGCCTAATTCTTCCGCATGTTCAAGGTTCATCTTATATTTTACCGTAACTCGTGTCATACCAGATTCGTTTAGTTTCACCAAAAAAAAAAAAGAATGTCTTATCTCGTGTTTCTTCATGTCATTTGTGTCAATGTCCATATCTCTCACACCACCGTGTCTCACAATGGCGAAGCTGTGTTCCTTTAGATATGGTGTTCCTCTTTCCTCTTCGTTTCTTTTGTGCAATTCAAAATGATTTAATTGCTTCCGGCCCAGTAACTAGGACTGTATCCAGGTTTTGCCTGAGCTTTATTTTGGGAACTTGTATTTGACCTTTGGCCCGTGCTACTGCCACCGTCTTGATGAAGCGGCTGATGCAACTGGTGCGGCATAGTTGGGATAAACAAATGCGTTCCGTATGCGCCAGGCAATCCAGCGTTCTGACTGCCGGTCAGGCTAAACGGCGGAGGAGTTGCCGAGTGAAAAGTTTGCTTGTCGTAAGACTGAAATAACAATAGGATTACCACACATTATCATCTTTTCAAGTATCATTATACAGGGTATCCCGAATTTAAATGGCAAAACTTCAGTTGCGTGTAGAGGACCGAAAAACTAAGACAAAAAGTCTTTTCGAGATTTGCTTGTTTTTGCTTCGTTTCGGAGAAAATCGCAAAAAAAGAAACAAAACAAGTTTTCATTTTTGTACTTATTTATTTACATTTAAAATTTTTTTTAAATGTATACAACAACTCAAGAGAGCAACTGACAACGAGATATCGTATTTTTGTGATTTTCTCCAAAACGAAGCAAAAACGAGCAAATCTCTAAAAGACTTTTTGTCTTAGTTTTTCGGTCCCCTACACGCTCCTGAAGTTTTGCCATTTAAATTCGGGACATCCTGTACATAGTACAGTAAATCCACTATAAACGCAAAAGCCTTTTCCTCTATAAAAGCAAAAGGAGGATTCGTTTGCATTTATCGTAGACGGGACACTACTATTTTTTTGAGCTTCAGCGGCCGAGCCAAACGTAGAGAAGGGCAGTGCGTGTAAAGAGAGACCGCGCGCTGCCGAAGCGACCGCTGCGATTCTCCGCGTCTCTTTCTTTCCCATACGCTGTCCTTCCTTGCGCCCGAAACGTTCATCATCAATTAAACCACTACATACAGTTGATATTATGTAGTGTTTGGTCTTATTTTAATCAGAAAAATGCCACAAATATATTGGCGAAAATGGGAGATGTGTAGAGATAGTAAGAGAAACAAATGGTAAGATGAGAGTGGGGGAGGAAGAAAGAGAAAGTTTTTGGACGGCGAGGGGGGTTAGGCAGGGATGTCCACTGACAAGGGAAGTTACGCAACTGTGACAAAAAAATATTTGACACGTATTTTTTATAGCGGCCGACATTCATGTTAAGGGGGTGAAAATAGCTCTCAAAGTTGGGATGAAAAATCGATTTTCTTGAATATCTTCGAGAGTATTAGGCCTAGAATTCTAGGCCTTCAAAGACGCACAAATTGGATTTTGAAATGTTTGTCTGTATTCAAGTAAAATAAATATAATTGCGGTAGTTGCTAGAAAAATTAACTTACATTCACTTTACCAAGCGTCACATGAGTCTTCGGGTACATAGTCGCGCTTATATCAGTTGCAGATGATCCGCCAGTGTTGGTATTCCCAGTAGATGTTCCTGTTTTGCCAGTTTGTGTACTGGTATAACTATTTGCTGCACCTTTATACTCCGCAGAGGGACCCGCAGATGCTAGAGCATCATAGTTCGCACCACCTCCGTATCCAGAACCGTAACTCCCTGGTTTAGCGCTGTATGCACCACTGTTTGTACCCGCATTACCGGCTGTAGCTATCTGCTGTAATAAATTGTTTTGGAAAATGAGAAGATAATGTTTCTTTTAATCCCGTGAAAGAACAAATGGTTTATCACTTGTCTTTTAACCGACTTACAGGATAAATAGCAGTGGGAGTTCCGTATTGAAAAGCACCTGGCATGATTCCACTGCCATACGCAAAGTATGCATATGTCGGAGGAAGCGCAGGATTCATCATCGGCTGCTGATGCTGTGTGGCAGTCTGTGAGTAGTGCAAACAAAATCAAAACAGAAATTACTTGAATCTACACTCGGCAACAAATCAATAAGCTTATAAGACACGCTTTGATTTTTCGTGTTCCGTAAAATTAGAGATCGTGGTTTTTAATCCGTCCTCATTTTATATAATTTGCATAATTTTTAGAACACCGATATTGATGTCATTGATGTTATTTGTGATTATATATTTTGTGTGTTTTCAGCACGTTCAAAGTTCCACGTACAACCGAATAACGAACTATTGCCGAATCTTTAAGCAGACATTTCAGATTTAATTATAATTCGAAGCCTGATACTGCAAACGGAAGACGTGGAAAGTTAAACATTTGAGAATTGTAGAACCAGCAAGATAATATTTAAACAGAAACCTAATTTGTATTGTTCGGCAGCACGTAGCTATCGCAGCTTTGTGAAAATAGCTACATGCGCAGCTGTATGCTTCCGAATAATGCAAATTACGCCTCGTAAACGTAAAAATAGGACTTTTGAGGGCGATCGCGGCCTGGATTGATCTTTTATCTAGCACTTTTGACTACTGAAAAACTTGACTACTTTGCATTATTGAGAAACGAGAAGGCACATCCCGGAACCTTGCAATCCTGGAAAAACGAGTCTACTCCCTTAAGTGTCCGGTGACTTATGGACGGGAGTGTACCGTTTGACCAGATATATTCCAAAATATTTGGTGTCCAAGTATTTGCAACGACGCTGTTGACCTTTGCGTAGCCAACCAAAATGTATGGATTATTTAAAACCTTCCTGTATTTAACATGTTTGCAGAAATTCTCATTATAAGACTATAAATTAATAATATATTAGCGAGTAAAGAATGGACATTCAGAGAAATTTTGTGATATTTTTTAGAGGAACATTAACATATTGTTGAAAGAAATACAGTAAATGGGTACCCGGTTGACTACACAAGGGTTAAGCTAATTCTGAAATCTAGCAAGTACTTGAAGCTTACCTGTTGCGACATAGTGGATGGAACCGGTGACGCGTTGCTGTCGCTTCTGGCGAACCTGGCGTCACTAATACTGGTATAGCCTCCTTGTACACCCTGTACCCCTTGGACACCTTGTACACCGGAAAGCGCATCTCCTCGTCCTCCACCAAGACTGGTAGCTGGGCCAGTTGTCTGATAGCCCAAAGCCGCGTCATAGTAACCAGTAGTTGGCTGCAGGTTAGTCAGGAAGGCCAAACACAAAACTACATGCATACACTGTGTACTCCAAATACAAGAAGGCTAACTAATAGCTAATTCTACGCGTACTGGGTTTAAGGTAGATAACATGCGGTTCGAGTTGTACCTGTCTCTTTAACTTTCATTTTAGAACTTAAGAAAAATAAAAATGTATATATATGTATATATGTAAACATTATGTTGAAACTATATCTTGCAAAAACTTGTGAACTTCTCATCTCTCATGTCTTGCTTTGGTACAGCTAATTCCCATATAGCACAAAGACGTTTTCAAGACGTCTGCAGTTGGACATTAAGACGTCTTTAAGACGTCGTGTGCTTGCTGGGTTGTTACCAGCGGTAACAATGGTCTCTCTTATACAAATGAAGCACGCATTCTTTGAGAAACTATACGAAACAAAGTACAACTTAACCACTTTGAAATTACAATATTTCATATTCTCATTCAGTTTCAAATACGTGACATGAGGTATGGAGCAACTGAAATCATAAAAACGAAAGGAAGAAAGATGTGTAAGCTAACAGTGTGTGTCTACGATCAAGACGGTCTACCGTATTATTAACGAATTATTCACGAAACTTTCAAGTATATTTTTCTCTCCGGATTGATCACAGACGGTTTCATTTTTCTACAAAATAGTGTATCAGAAATGAAAACCTCTTCAATCATTAACCGATGCGACACATCTCACTATGGATCAATACAATAATAAACTTTGTGTGCCATCGTGAGGATGAGCATGTGAATAGATACTCATAATTCCTTTAAAAAAATATTGAAGTAACGAGCAGCTACCAAGCAGTAAAGAAACGATTACTTCAGCATTCTTTTTACTAGGTGATCATAACATAAAATAGAATAGCACACTCTTTAGAGTAATACATTGGAAATATCACCTCCGTTTTGGAGATGCGAACGCTACAATTTTAGTTGCTCAGTTGAAAACTTTAACTAGTTAACTGCCACGTGACTCATCATTTTTGCGACTACACAACATAGTCCACGTATGCGTCTCCTTTATTTGCGACAATACAATAAATAATTGTATGGAATTTGCATGATACCAAAAGACGAATACTTTCCAGACAATATTTTTGTGTTAAGGTGGACTTTTTCGGTGAACTTGCTGGGCAGCTACCCAATTTTTTCAAATTTTTCAATTTGCCCCTGCTAAGAAAACATTGCAAAAAAATTTTTTCAACTGAAACAATTTTTATCAGATCGTCTTATGTTTTCGCTAGAAGAACCTAAAAATTCATTTTCATTTGTTTATAAGTTCAGCTGTTATGATTTAATGAAAAAAGGTTGGCGCTTTATTTTACATCTATAAAATCATTACCACGTTTTTATTAGCTTGCTTTCTTGTCTGTTTGTCCGTTTGGTACAAATTTTGCAATTAAGTTTAAACTGACTTCCCGATGAGCTATTGTAGAAACATGATTTGAACTTGTTCTTGAACGAACGCCTTCCCTATTGAATCACAGTCATCGTCTCACGGATAACATTCCTCTGCGATTTACTTGCTCGTGAACAAATAAAGCCTTAACTTGACACCGTGATTAATTGAAATTTCTCAGTCTCCACTTAGTTAGTTCAATTCATTCAATCCTGTCGAATATTTTAGAATCGTGGTTTGGCAGTGAACGTGTTAATAATATAGAAGCAATTTGTGAATGTATCCGTTCTAAAGTGTACATTACTCTAAAGAAGGATTTTCATTGAATAAAGTACAAATTATATCGAGAAATAGGAGACATAATTTGTACTTGACTCGGTTGCATAAATAAATTGATCGATAAAATAATAACTGACCATGTGCGGTATTCTCGGTTGCATAAGTTGCAATTCCTCGTAACTGTACACTGGTTGCTGAAACGCGTAAGGTACACCTTGGCCCAAAATGTATTGATGACTTAACATCGGTGTCATGCTGCCAGCTGCGCCACCGCCGGTCATATTTCCAGTGCCACTACTACCTGTTACCACGCCGCTCGATGAACTTTTCGGAACCGCTAATTAAAAATCACATTACAAACTTGTTATTTCCACTGAATTATTCGAGTAATCTCGTTGCTGTTTCGAATGATTCAACTCACCGTTCGAATTGGTTACTTTAGTCGTCTGCGAACTATTTACGGATGCAGAACTGAGACCTAACGTAGGTGCTGTTGTAGTTGCAAGGGAACTATTTGATGTCGTCGTATTACTATCGTATTGAGAATCTTTCGTCGCGTTACTGCTTAACTTATGATTGTGGGACGCTGTTTGCGGTTGGCTTGCATATGTACCATATGCACTTGCGTATACCTATAGATGTAATTTAATCGTTTGATACAAGTGATAATGTTAACATTAACTAACGGGGAATAGGGTAAAGGTGCCAGGTACCAGTTATCGGGCCCCACAAACTTTTTAGATATTAATCAAAATAAAATTGATGTCTTCTCTTCATATACAGGGTGTTCTAAATCAATAACTAAATAACGAAGCCGGAATCGCAATTTTTTTATTCTTTATTTTCGTCGTATATTATCGTCGAAAACCACCACTTAAATTTTCTCCCACCTGTATATCCTGTATAATTCAAACTGTATAAATCAAAAGTATTACAATAACATCAAAACCTTATTCCCCGAGACAACTCAATTTTTCATTTCCCATTGAACAAAATGCTGAGAAACTCTGATACACCAGAGGATAATAAAATAATGATTTTATTGTGCTATGGCATAAAAAAAATTAATTAATTTGTCCTCACAAATTTCTTGTGTCTGCTAAATAGGACCAAAACTTTGTTAGTATTTCTTTCGCAGTTTAATAAAATCGTCCAGAAAAATTCGGAAAATAGAAATGATGCAAAATAGATTACAGAAAAAATGCAAATTAATCAAAATTCAAATTAATAAAAAACTTCCAAGTTATCGCGAAATATCCAGTAACTGGTACCTTTGCCCTATCACCTAACTTGAAGGAGCCGATTCCCATAAAACTTTGTGTACGTTACTTTGTGAAATCTATATGAAAAAAATTAGCAATAGAAATTTATTTATTATTTAAATTGAAGATCACAAAATATAAAGAGAAAATTTCTGTTTTCAAATGTTGTAAGTTGAACTTTTAAAAAAGTATCTTTCGTAGTAAAATTAGATATTTACAGATTGTGCTGCACTTTGATAGGCTCCAGAAGTTTGTGTAATGGGCGAAGTAAACGTTGTAGCGGATGGTTGGTATGCTTGCGGTGTCGATTGAAATGAAGACGATCCTTGGTAACCGCTAGTTTGATACCCTGTACTGCTATTGGACACAGTATTTGTCGCTACCGACTGCGCTTGGTACTGTGACGTCGTAGCAGGTACATATCCACTCGCAGACTGATAAACCTATTTCATAAGAAACATTATTTTATATAACTATTACATCTGTACGATTGAAAAGAAAAATTTCGCAACTTCAGCTGCGCCACTTGTAATCGAACTATGTAATAGCTTTTTTCTGTAAATTACCTGATTGGTAGTTGTTGGTTGGTTGTAACCGGAGGTTGCAGACGCTGGCGCAGATGGTGAGGCTTGGTTGAAAGTCGATGTATTGGATTGAGGGAACGACGAGGAAGAATTGTAACTTGTTTGTGTAACAGTCGATGTCGCAGAATAACTATTAGCACTCGTGCCTGACACAGTTTGAAACGATGACTGGGCAGATTGAGCATTTGTGGAGTACGCGTTGTACGTGCTTGGTGCTGCGGTCGGTGCCTGGAACGATGACTTCTGAGACTGATAGGTCGTTGTTGTACCATACGACGGTGCACTCCCTGGTGAAACTTGCGAGGTGAAATCCTGTTTGGTTATATCTAACGATTGGCCAGTGGTACTGCCACGAGCAGTGAAGCTTTGCGCATTCATCGAATGTTCGCTCGAAACTGGTAAATTGTCACTGTTCGATAACTGAAAAATTTGTTGTGTACTCGTTACGAACAGGTAAAAGAAATATTAGTAATCATTTAAAAGTTTGACCTCTTCTTTCGTTTTAACGATCTTCGGATGTTGTCAAAGTCAACGACCTCGGTAACTTTACTTGTACACAGAGAGTCAGTCACCTAATATTTTCATCTAAAATATTTCCGTTATTTTTAATGATAGCCCCAATTGCATAGGGAAAGAAACGTTTGCTTCAACGAGACGAACATTATAAGGAAGAACATTTTTTGCTCAAGTACATATTTTTTAAAATCTGAAAGTCATCGTTCTTTTTAGAAATAAGAAAATGTAAATCAATATACTCTTCATTACTGTGACGTACTATGACGGTTATTTAAAAATAGCATTTTTTAAAACTTTTATTTAGGCCCTTAACGAAAATTTAAAATATGGGTTTTGTAGATCTATGTTAGTTATACACATGCTGAAAATTTCATCAAAATCGATCACATACCCAAAAGCTACAAATCATACTTTTTCGCGACTTTTGCTCAGTTTCTGCTTAAAATCAACAGATTCTAACATTTTTCGATGCGTGTCGTATTTTTCTGCGTCAACCGATTTCGATGAATTTTCAGCATGTGTATAACTAACATACATCTACACAACACATATTCTAAATTTTCATTACGGGCTCTAATAAAAATGTAATATTATGTATAAGAACGGCAGGTAAAGTAGAGTATTTAGAAAAACAGGGAAGAGGGGACAGCCAAGAGCTAATAGCAAGATTTAGATGCGGAAACTTTTAAGAAGGGAATTGGTACTGGCTAGAAGAGGAAAAAAGGAAATGCATGTTGTGTATGTCACAGATAGGTACAAAAGCCATCTATTAGAAGACTGTTATAAAATAGAGGGCATCGAACTACGAGAGAAGGAAATAGTTGAGGGCAGATTAGGAGACGGGGTGGTAAGCTGGTTGAGAATGATAAGCGCAGAGAAGTCAGAAATGAGCACTAGACCAAAGGTAATCACGGGAGGATGTGTAATATATGATAAGTGAAATAAAAATGAATATAGAGCAGAAAATATTTCCCCGTTGAAACCGAATCATGTTTTCTTCCAACACCGTGTTCTATTATCGACAATAAATAAAATATTTGAGGCACCCAAATCAGATGAGATAGCCTGCGATTTAGATCGGTGAAGAGGCTAAACTTTGAAACAATTACCAAACTATTTTCGATTATGGCACTATTGATAAAATATGAATTACCATTTGAGAAGTCGTATTGAAAGGTGTTGTTGAACTCTGCGTAGTCTCAATGTCCAACGAATTATTTGTATTGGCAGTGTTGACAGCATTCGTGGTGGAAGTCACGTCTGTGCTAGGAATCGCGTTACTAGCTGCATTGAATTTTTCGTTCGCAGAGCCATCGAGAGAACTTGAATCGCTACCGAATTCTAAAGCGCCGAATTGAACATCGAGGAATCCAATACCGCTATTTACGGCATCGCCCGGCATTTCTACCGCACTAGATGGGATCTTCGATGGCGGTGGCACTCGTGGACGTTGTTTCATCTGCCTTTGTGGCTAATAAATTCACAAAATATATTAACACAAATATAATAATCTTATACGAAGATTTTCCATAAAATAAACTAATTTCATTCAAGCATAATATATCCTTTGTTCACCTGGCTAGATATTGACGAAGAGAATGATGTTTGACCAGCCGCTTTTAGATTTTCACTGGTTTGTTGGGTGAGTTGCGTCAAATACTGTGTCTGTGCAGCCGTCAAGACCCCTCCACTAATAGCATTTGGTTGCTGCGTCAGCTGCATCGTTGGAAGGTTCAGAACAGGCTGCTGTTGTTGAGACTGTTGAATCAGTGTCTGCTGTTGTATTGGTGATATTTCCGTCAGTTTCGGTAGTTCCTGTGTAGTATAGATTAAGAAAACAGATTTTTAAATAATATTACAAATTGAAGCGTCCGATATATCGCAAATAGTAAATCTTGTTTCGCTTGAACGCGACGATACTCGGGGTTTTCGCGAGCTTACAGGGTAACAACGCCTAGTTGAAATAAAATTCGAATTGTGGTAGTCAACACTTTGAGGGGGGGGAGACTAGTATTTTCGTTTCGGTCAAGATGGTAGTGGTGTTAGTTACTTGTGAACGGTTTTAGATTTTTTTCGAGTTCTAATTTTCTGTAACCTGTATGGGGTGGCTAAATGAATTCTGATTGGTGAGTGGGTGGTGTTTTGGGCGTCGGAATGGAAGTGTGCTTTAGTAAAACTATATTTTGGCTAGAATGAATTAGGTGAAAAAGATATGTTTGGCTAAGATTGCCCTGTCAAGGGTTTCGCTGACGGAGGTCCCGTCGCGTCACATGTTTCGAGCTATTGCAGCCAAATAAAATATTCTGTAATAAGTAAATAACGCACCTCAGGTTGTATCAGAGCCAGATTTACACTCTGACTAGTCTGCACCGATGGAAGATCTTGAATTTTCGGGTCTTCTACAGAGGGTGTAGGCTCTGGTACGGATGTACTCGGGGTAAAAACTTTCGTATCTGCCAGTGAACCTGTGTATTCTTCATTGTCCCAGTCTTCTGTAGAATCCAAATTATTCCATGCATCTATTCGTATACATTACACATTGATGAAACAAGTGTTTAAAATAATCGAAAACATTCACAAAACTAGAGTTTATGTTGAAGCTTACCCATCTTTGGCTCCTGAACAGTTTGTTGTTGTTCATCGTTACCTGTCCATGTATCAATCGATCGGTTATAATTGTGAGGTGACGATGTCGACGATGGGTCGTTACGATTGGCGAATGTTCTCGGACCGAGTCCTCTTCCTCCACCTCGTCCACCTCGTCCTGGTCTTCCCGAACCACCTCTCCCTCTCCTGTTGCCGCTGTAACTGCCATCGCGAACACCGTCCTCCATATTTCTTTCGTTTTCTTTATTTTCTCTGCCACGCCCTAAATAAACATTTGTTTCACTTATAAACCATCTATTTACACAATCAAACGCGTTCACCGACGAAATATTCATATTACTATTTCTAGCCCTTGTGTAGAATGTTTTGCGTTTCGCCCACTTATTTTTTCCTATAAATGCATAAAATCTGCAATCTGGAAATCAGTTATCTCCTGCACTTGATAAAATCAGATTTATTATTGATAATACATTGTTGATCAAGTGAAATATACTACTCTTTCTTCCTTCAATAATGCTAACTTTGTGCTGAACTTATAACAATATTCTTGTGAAATTTTTGAATAGTAGAAGTTCATAATAAAATTTGCATTCCAATATTACAGAATCGTCATTGAATTCTTTCTTGGGTTGTACAATTTCATATCTTTGTTCAAGTGGCAATCGATACAAAAATATTTCTTAACATAAGAACCCCTATATAAAATATATTAAAAGTAGGTTCAAATTTGATTACATAGTTTTCAATATTTATTCGGTCAATCGGAAAGTTCGGTCCGTTTAGCCTCCAGTAGCCGTAGCTTGAACTGTCGTTAACTATAACGTCTAAAGTAAGGTTAACTTTTTAGTTCGGACATCTTTCAATAAAATTCAATACATATATGCTTGCTTCAATAACATCGTTTTTTTTCTATATTGAAGATGTCGAAATTTGAGCCGAATAAGCGTCATTTGCGCAAAGTGTTAATCTTTTGTTTCAATTGCAAGAAAACTGCAGCTGAAGCTCATCGGATGATTGTAGACGTTTATGGCGATAATGCTGTTTCCGATAAAACATGTAGAGAGTGGTTTGGACGCTTTAAAAATGGTGATTTTACGGTGGAGGACAAAGAGCGTTCTGGACGGCCACGAGTACTGGAAGACGAAGAATTGCAGGCATTGGTGGATGAAGATCCATGTCAACCGCAAAAACAAATTGCAGAAGCGTTAAATTGTGCTCAATCTGTCATTTCCGATCGTTTAAAAGCCTTGGGGAAGGTCTACAAGGTAGGAAAGTGGGTCCCATATGAACTCAAGCCAAGAGACATTGAGAGGCGGAAAACCATCTGCAAAATTTTGCTTACTAGGCAACAAAGAAAGGGGTTTCTCCATCGTCTCATCACTGGAGATGAAAAATGGATTTATTTTGACAATCCTAAACGTCGAAAAACCATTTGTGATCCTGGCTAACTCTCAACATCGACACCAAAGCAGAATAGTGGGATCAGAAAGGTGTGGTGTACTATGGGCTGTTAAAATCTGGTCAAACAGTCACAGGAGATCTCTACCAACAACAAATTATCCGTTTGAGCCGAGCATTGCACAAAAAACGACCACCATATGAAACGAGACAGCATAAGGTGATTTTGCTGCATGACAATGCTTGGCCTCACGTCACAAAAGTTGTCAAGGAAACGATAGAAGCACTTCACTGGGAAGTGCTACCACATGCGGCTTATTCACCAGACTGTGCCTCATCTGACTACCACTTGTTTTAAACGAAAGATGACTCATTCTTTAGTCACGGAAATCATCGCTAACGATGGATAATGTTTTGATCAATGTACTTTTTCATTTTGTTTCTTAAATAAAGTTCTACTTTTTGTCAAAAATGGATGGAACTTTCCGATTGACCTAATATATAAATATATTTATAATCCTCAGTTATTGTTAAACTTGTTTCATATTAAAATTTTGAACCTTTGGCCCCGAAATCCTTATTTTTGTATGTGCGTTTAAATGAATTTCTGCTCACTGTAGCATTCGAAACTGTTGAATTGATGCGATCTCTAATAAGATGCGTTAACTTACATCCACGATTGTCATGATTAGCACGTCCTCGCATTCGAGGAGGTCCACCGCCGCGTTGATTACGTCGTTCGTCCCAATCGCCACCTTCATCTTGTCCACCGGAAGTGTCCATATTTTGCTTGGAACCACTAGGTTGACGAGGCTTTTTCTTTTTCACTTCCCACTCTGTTTTCACTCCTTCCAGAAGGTCATTAACAGCACGCTCGAAGTCTCCGTCGCTGTCATGCAAAGCCATGACAACTTCGTCTTCGGAGCGTCTGGTCATGTCCATCACTTGTTTTATACGCTCCTTCAGAATAGGATCTTCGCCACTGCCCATTCTAGTATCGATGATTTGTGTATGACGTGCCTGAACAGTATTTGACTAAGGAAACATATTTTTTAAAATAAACAATTCTCTACAATGGTAATGCGATCGATGATTATCTTAGCTCACCTGTGCTTTTTCATGCTTCGTTGAATCTGATGATTTTGTTTGATGATGATCCGATTTCCCATGTTGTTGTGAAGATTTGTTTTTGTTGGTGTTTCTCCCACCGGAGGACACCGATTTGTTGCTTGAACTCATTGCCAACTAAAATCCCACACACCTATATCACGCACCTATCACACTATGTACACTCTCTATTTACAGTCTGTAACAAAACAAACATTTCATTTGAAACTCCCAATAGAAATGAAACATTATCAAATTTATATTTCAGAACACGCTTGTTGCATCTTTCGTGAAAATTAGATATTCTTGGACTTTACTTTGGTTTGTTTAACTCAATCGATAAGTTGCGTTATACATATATTGTAGTTGCTTTAAATATTAAGATAGAAAAGCCAAGACCACCTACAGGCAGTTGTTATTATTGTGAATGAAATAACGACAAATTTATTATTTAGATAAATTTACAACTGCATTTCATTATGAAAACTTGTAATGTTAAGCCTCGTCTTTAATTACAGGTGGTAATGTGAAATAGGAAATAATGAATAAACGTTTTCTTCTACAATGGCAAATAGTGAACTAAAAAATAATACAAAATAAACATTCCAACAAGTGTTGGAATAAACTTATAAACGACATTGATAGTGATATAATAATCTGTTCTTGATCACAAAAAGGTATATAATCGAAATATATTTGCATGTATAAATATAATAAATAAATATATAAGAACAATAGAAATATAGACTTAATGAAAGCCTGTACTCGGAAATGATGTGTATGTTATGATGGATTCGATTTGATTACACAACCATATCAAGTAACGGATAGAAATTTTTCGGAAATTTTCACGCTCTAGGATATGGTCTAAAACAAAGAACGTACGAGTAAATAATTTGGAGAAGGTACACTTTGTAGGAATTTATAAGAATAACGACAGAGATTTGTATCGACAATAACCTAAATAAGAGAAACTGTTGGTGGAAAAAAGTGTACGATCGAAGATATGAAAATGATGATGTGGAAAATACAGAGACGAAACGATGTATTAGAAGGAAATCAAGATAAAACGGAAAAGAATGTTTACGAGATATTCGATTGTTGGGGCTTGAAGAAAAGACGAACAGGTTAGAGTGAGAACTAGTGGGAATAAATGAGAAATCAACCGATTTAACAAGTATTTCTTAAAATAGTCAGGTTTTTCCTAAAACGGTTTGCCTAACAGAAGAACGAATATCTAAGCGTCACACAGCGATGTGCGGAATGATCCTGCTGCAGTGTCTGGAAATTTTCAGATATTTCAGAGGATCATACACTAGCCGACACAAAGGAGAAAGCTTACCTACGGGACACTAAAAGTTTTCAAAATTTTTGCGAGACAAATGCTTTGGAAAAACGACGAGGTAGGAAAAACAAAAAGAGAAATTTTGACGTGCGCGATGAGAATATGACGAAGGAGGATTATTGGGCGCATCACAAAAAACACCTTCTTCGTTGCGTTGCTGGTTGCGAGTTGCGAGCGAGTGGGAAAAATTCTTCGAACGGACGATAAAGATATCAGCCGTGTAGGTTTTTTTGACTCTTGAATCAGTACAACGACGTTGGTGTGGAATATTTTCTGCAGACCATGTGCACGGTAGACGCCATTTCTGGATTTGCGAGGAAGGCTTGTCAACCATCGCCGCGGTGGAGCATTGATAGATCTCCGTAAGACGATCGAGTTAAAATATTCGCAAGTAACTCACAGTTATTATAAGCGATGTTTGCGTATTCAGAGGACACGTCCGGAGTCGGAAACAAGCGAAATTCACGACGCCTCGGCTTTTTCGGCCGTGGCGCGCGAAAAACCATGAAAAAAACAACGAATTTGTTCGTACCTGGTTAGAGCGCTCAAAACGCAGCTCGGTCACGTGACCGCAGGCCCCCCTCCCTAATACACCAGCACCGCCTCTATGCTTTATCAGACTTCATAGCACTGGCCAATTTTATCTTACAGACAATTCAGGCTTACCAACTCCACCACTAATCAATTTTCTAGATTCTCTTCGAAACACAGCTTCAGGGCTTCTTTTCAATAATATTTCCAATTACTATTTGCATTGTTACATAAATCTAACCCAGACGCAACATATATATCTATATTTATAACCACTGTATCTGCATTCATCTCTCATATCTAGAAAAATTATACGCCGTGAAAGTAGCAAGAGCAAGAAACTGATGCCACCATCGGCGTAGAGGTGAACTACGAATGAAGATAGAGAGGGAGATATGTCACTCGCAGGAGAGACAAAGACAGAAATTACGAAGCAGTTTGATAGTTTGATTTCTCGATGAATTTACGACTTACAACTTACAACTACAACCACTTCGCGAAGCGAAGAAGCAATATTTTTGATAATTTTTGTGTTGAAATATTCTCTGTATTATTCCGCATCTTCGTACAGAGTGCTTTTTTGCAATTTGCCTCTATTAAAAATAACAGAAGCAATGATAATTACAAGCAGTAATCGCTATGTATTATATATAATTGTTGTAAAGATATTTTTAAAATAATAAACAGAAACGGCAAATTATTATAAACAAACTGATTGATTATATAGTGGTACATCAAAAAGCAATCATTGTACAATACAATTTCTACACAAAGATATTGTTTGCCATTATATCTTATAATTATATACTGGGTGTTTCTTTCTTCTGCACAGTAGTGCGAAATAACAATAAACCGTCACGGGACGGGGAGCGAGACGCGCGGCGAACCTTCGAAAATGCTTCGGATTCGAATCGAGCAAATAATTCCGAAGTCTACTGTGTAAATAAAGAAGCAATATGCCTCCGAATTTCAAAGACCTAAATATGGAACCTATATACGTGCAACATTTTTGTAACACATCGTTGAGTTTGAGAAATACAACAATTTTTATTAGAAATAAAGAAATGAAAAAAATTATTGTTTTGGTTGAGTTTTGATTTTTATACAGCATATATAAGTATATAAATAGTAACCGTTGCAGGAATGAGCATTACTATATAGCGGGAAGTTTTAATTCATTTATCATGATTTGTCCACCTGTTATTATAGTGTGTACCTGTACATAATAATAGGTAAATATAATGGTTGTTGTTGTTGGTGGCTTAGGTATATACAATAAAGGCATACCATATAGAAATGACAATTAACTGCTTTTGTTAAAGTGTCTTATAAAAAGAAATTGCTACATTAAATTGTAAAACCTCTATCGATCGATATCATTATGGACGCGTATGTAATACAGGTAATGTCTTATAAAATTTCACAGTATAAAGAAAAACTATTAAATTTGAGGTTATGTTTATCGTAGGTTAGACGTATGTGGTTGAATCAAGAAGGATATTTTCTAGGGGTAAGTATATGTTTACATTAAAATGCTAAATGCTAAATTGTCATGATGAAAATCGAAACGTATGTATTTCTTTTAAAGGATTTATTATCTTTGAGACATAATCATGTCTCGATACCTCAAATTGGATCTGAGATTGCGATGACAAAAGCAATGGAACATTTATCTGCCCCATTAGATGGCCTGGTGCTTTACCATTTAAAGTAACTATATGGCTTTCTCAATTATATGGAGCAAGACTCTCGTTAGAGATCTGAAAAATAACAGCCTACGATTGACAATATATTGAAATTTCGAACGAGTCTATACTAGGGCTGTTACTTTCCTTTGAAGGTCAAAGATTTTGAAGCTTCGGAGCTTCGATTTCAGAAACTTCAAAGGTGATGAGAATCGATGTTTCGAAGCTTCGAAGGTGATGTGTAACCATTATTTGATTACATTCTAGTACATTCTGTGTTTTCAGAACTATAGCAGCAATGATAAAAAACGATCCGTTAGCTATGTATAATTACCAAAGTTCTGCGGTACAGTCTTTAACGAAAATACTTCAAATGCAAAAGGAAGAGAATTGGATGTTACCTGTTATGAATATGATGTGCCTAGAATTGAGATTGTTAGCAGTATGTGCTGAAAATAGAAAGAACAATAAAAGCTCGAAACCTGGAGAAATCTTGGAAAAATGTGCAGATTGTCTGATGGGATGTTTTCGAGTATGCGCATGCGATAATCGTAGTTCAGAAGATGACACGAAAAGATGGGGAATGCTAGCACTAGTCAATCAATTACTAAAGATTTACTTCAGGATCAATAAATTACATTTGTGTAAACCTTTAATAAGAGCGATAGAGTCGTCCCCATACAAAGCGCTCTTCGCTTTAGCGCAACAAATTACGTACAAGTTTTTTGTGGGACGTAAAGCGATGTTTGACAGTGATTACAAAGCAGGTAACGATTAATTGAAACTTTTATCAAACTCATGTCATCTAACAAAACTTACTAAAGCGTTTAAACATGATTTGATTCTTTTTGCAGCTGACGATTACCTGACATATGCGTTCGAACATTGTCACAAAAAGTCCTTGAAAAATAAAAGACTAATTTTAACGTATCTTGCACCCGTAAAGATGTTACTAGGATATATGCCAAAGCAAAGCTTATTGGAAAAGTATAATTTAATGGAATTTTGGGAGTTAATGGAATCCGTCAAGAAAGGAGACTTACGAAATCTCGAGAAAGTAATGGAGAAACACGAGACTTTTTTCATAGGAGCCGGAATATATTTAATTGTGGAGAAATTAAAAATAATAGCTTATAGGAATTTATTTAAGAAAGTATATTTGGTATTAAATATACATCAGATTCCTATCCAGAATTTACTCTCGGCTCTGCAGATGCATGGATACGACGACGTCGATATGGATGAGACAGAATGCATCGTAGCAAATTTAATATACGAAGGGAAAATTAAAGGCTACATATCTCATCAACATAAAAAGTTAGTTATATCTAAACAAAATCCTTTTCCGAAATTGTCAACGATACCATAATCATATTATATTAGCCATGTCTGTATTTTTTAAATAAATCGTTTATAAATAAATATAAAACTGTGTTTATTTAGAAGCCTTACAATTAAAATCACAATGATAATTGAAATTGAAATTGAACTAATAATACCGATGCTATAATACTTACTGCTAGATTATATGGCTATATAAAAACTACACTGCATGATTATGGTCTTTTTAGGACATAAGACTTTCAGACCTAAAGTAGACGTAAAATGGACGTCTTTAAGACGTCGTGTGCTATCTGGGTAATTTGTTGTTTTATATTTCACCCAGCCAATTTCTTCATAGATGCATAAAATCCCCAGACTAATTATCAATGTTCATTTTAAATTTTGAATATACGCAAATTTTGCAAAAATTTGATATAATGCTGTCGACCAAAGTAACAAGAATGATTTTTTCAAACGAGTTTATACTTGGTGCATACAACAAGATTCGGTAAGCGCGTTATTAACGTTACCATCGAGTTTTAACTCATAAAATATCACCTTTATTTATTTCGTTAATATTACCTTATAAAACTTCGGCATACATACATACTAAGAAATTTAAAAGATGAAGTCAATAACGGTAAGATATACGGAAAAACGTACAAATTTTAAACGCTCGATAAATCGTTTGAGCTATCGAGGTATGAATGTGTAAAAATCCGATATAAGATATATATTATATTACACGATGTAATAAATTAGTAGAATTAGAAAATAAATTCACATTGAAGAGAAGTTCTATTACTTATACCGTACGCGTCAAGTCTATTTAGTTTGCATTATATCAGTATCAGTTGATGAGAAGGAGGTGGAACGTGGTGGAACGTAACGTAAGAGCGTAAGAGTGCTAAGTAGATGACAATCGAGCGCGACAACGACAACGAGCTGTGTGTTTCGTACCGATAATTAATCATATTTTTCTGTTATGATCGTATATTTGGATTGCTCAATCAGTAAACTGTAATCGTGGTGTCTCCTTGGTGTATAAGACAATCAAAATTCGTTTAGAAAATGTTAAGTAAAATTGTTAACACGATGTACTATCGATTCACAGTGTGATTGGTTAAGCTAGTGTTCAATGCAAGTATGGCCGCCCTGCCATCACCCACGCAGGTATACTGTAATTTTTAGAATTTTATTATGATATAACATTCAATCTACCGTGTATGTTGTTAAACACGTGATTTCAGAAATTTATTTGTGTTTCCTGTAAAAGTAACGGTCTTTCGTCGTACGTATTTTTATCATTTCCACATTCGCAAAGTCGATCACTTCAACTTCTTTGACAGCATAAATAATTTTTTGGGTCGTTCTTCGGAAGTACAATGTTTTTTCTTCCTTTATGGATAGATTCTCGGAATAATTTTTATAAACAGTATATTGCAAAATATAATGGCCTCACGATAAACGTTTATCTATTACAGATTAACGAGTGTTAGTTACGATAGGCCTCACATTTCCGGCAGTTAAAATTGATATCTACTATACCTAATATCCTCTAATGTGTTGTAGCCGATAAGACAGTTGGAAGATATCTAATAAATTCATTTTTACAGGTGGCTGGAAGCCATACTGCTATATATGAAGCCTACTATAATCAGGTATCTTTTTATTATTTTCCTAATCAATCACAATAAATTGAAATTACGTTAAGTTATACAATCTAACCATGGTAACTTGAATTTTTATAATTCAAATTATACTTGAATTTAGAAAAAGCTCAAGATTGAAGTTTATTTCTGCAAACCAAGGTTTTGTCATTTATTATTTCAAAATTCTAACCATCAATAATTTCTATTTTTGTACAATAATGATTGCGTATTAACCTCAAGGGCTATTAGAGCTAGAATATCCTTGTACGAAGCCTTTGTAGATTCAACTTACTAAAGTAGAACTGTGTACCTTAAGAATACGAAGTACAGTATTGACGTAACATGTTACAATTACCCTAAGGTCGATCCAAACGGATATGGGCGAATCGGTGCGATGGAAGCTGCGAGATTTCTTAAGAAATCCCAGCTGGACGATGATATACTGAGCCAAATATGGGATATGGCAGATCCACAATCACGTGGTTCGTTAGACAAATCTGGTCTTTTTGTTGCTCTGAAGTTATGCGCATTGGCACAATCGGGGAGGGATATAAATATGTTGAATTTAAGTATGGAATTGCCTCCTCCGAAGATGGTAAGTCGTTGTGTTTGATTGATCGATTCGATTGATTTGATTGATTAATGTTGTATGCTTTCAGGGCGATATTCCCATAATTTCTCAGAAAAAGGTAGTTAATAGTTTGCCAGTAATAGCACCTATTAGTAACGAAGATTGGTCTATTAAACCAGCAGAGAGAGCAAAATACGATCAACTTTTTGATAGTTTAAAACCTAAAAATGGATATATATCTGGGAATAGTGTTAAAGGTGTTCTTATGGATAGTAAACTTCCCTTAGATACGCTTGGGAAGATTTGGGAGCTTGCCGACATGGACGAAGACGGTATGCTGGACAGGCATGAGTTTGTTGTGGTAAGTTCTCGATCGAATACCCTGACGACAGAGTTGGGCAAAAATTGTATTTAAACATTATACATCGTCTTTAAATTGTATTTAAATACAAATTTCGAATAACGAATAAAAGATACAAAATTTGTATTCGTTATTCGAAGGTTCGAATACAAAAGTATCTTTTATTCGAACCTTCGAATGTGACAAATAAAAGTTATGTATCTTTTATTCCAATCGGTATTTAAATAATTTTAATGGGTGGTTAATGGTTTATTCGTTACTCCATATCGTAGTACAGAGATGACGTTGTAGAGCCAAGGCTCTATTTGCCCAATTCAAACCCCTCAATACATTTCAAGTGGTACAGAAGTATTTAAATACTGCCCAACTCTGCCTGACGAAAGTATTTCATTGAGTTTCTCTTCAGTTCTCGAATTGTTATCTAACAAATTGTTTATGCAGGCCATGCATTTGGTATACAAGGCATTAGAAAAATATGCAATACCAAGCGTGCTTCCACCAGAGTTGATGCCACCTGGTAAAAGAAAGGATGTTACCATACCAGTATCGAAATCTCCAGTACCAGTGGGAATAGCAGCTGTACCTCCGCCTATCCCGTCTCTGCCTAATGTATCAGCTGTGAAAAATATGGCTGGCTTGGATTTGGCAAAAGTATACTATACACATATACACCATAAACAAAGTTGGGCATTAACCAATTAAACATTTTAATTTGATTTTTTGACAAATATTCATGATTAGAAAGAGAATAACGTAATCGTTAAAACAATTAGTCGTTGATTACACAATCCAACAAATTATATACTATTCACTAGCAGCTATTAACTGACAGAGTTTCTCAGTTTAAAATCAAATCCGGAAGCAGTGTTTGTGGAAATGCATGATTTTGATATTTTTATAGAGTGTTACGTGAAAACCAGGGCTGGAAAACAGTTATGATATCGGTGTCGATCCTTGAAACAGTAATGAAGGACCGATATTCTAAATAACTGTTATGAAGGATCGAAATTTTGGTTGATATCGGTTTTGCTCACGGTCCTTCGTACATGGATATCGGTCCTAGGATAACGGTCCTGGACCGTTATTTTTTCGGTCCTTCATAACCGTTACAATCAAGCCCGAAATGAAACCGTTCCAAACAGTCATTTCAAAACACGTGTTGGATAATGTAATCAATATATTGGTATTGTAATCGGGAATCGTTAATTCTAATTAATAATCGTTGAACATTGCCCATAAGTTATAAAATTGAATACGCTTTGGAAATATTTGATTTAATGTAAAAATGTATGATACAGACTAGTGTACAATGGGTAGTTTCCGCTGAAGAACAAATAGCAGCAGGGAAATTGTTTTTGCAAGCTGATTTAGATATGGATGGATATGTCTCAGGTTTAGAAATCAAAGATGTCTTCCTTCAAAGCGGACTTCCACAGACCGATTTGGCTGTTATATGGTTTGTATATTTCTGTTGTTTTCCCGTGAATCGCTTATACGTAGGAGAAAGTGAAAGATATTTCATTGTTTAGGAGTCTCTGTGACATATGTCAAAATGGAAAATTGAATCAAGAACAATTCGCTTTAGCCATATGGCTGATCAAGCAAAAACTTAAAGGCATCGATTCGCCGGCAACCTTGACTCCTGACATGATACCACCTTCCATGCGAAAACCATCGGACAACATTATGGTAAGTTATTTTCCACTTATTATTCCGATAGAATATTATTTCATTTAAAACATACAAGTACAATTAACGAATAGTAAAGCGTTTGCGGCCTTTGAACGCTTTCCAAAATATTATTATGAATACAGTAACTATTAAAATTCCACCAATCATCATTACACCATAATTTACTTCCAATTCTGTTTCTCCTGTCACTTTCAATTTTATTACTCCAGCAATCTCATTCTTTTGCCAACAACTGTAAATGAAAGTATTTCATATATCGAAACTATTATTGTATTCAAGTTTATAGAAATATGTATTGTGCTTACCTGTAAATATTCGTATCTTCGAATTTTAGCGATTCGAAAATTATATGCGCTTGAGCATTAATACGAATTCTTCCATCCGATTGCTTTTGAACGACAGGTGGGTGTAACAGTTCTTTATCCATTTTCCAAGTAACCGGTATGTCAGTATTTAAATTTCTAAAAAATTCGTATAGAAAAGTATGCAATTTTCAACCCAAAATTGTTTATTTATTCATTTACCCTGGGCATATAAGAATTGCTCTCGTCCTATATTTTTGGAAAACGACTGTGCGTATAATTGGTGGTGGTGGGATAGGCATTCCTTGAATTATAGAATATATACCAGCACTATTGTTGGCTCTTTCGAGTATTTTTCCATATTTATCTCGTACCTCGAATATTTCCTTTTTTGAACATTTTACCTAAAGAGAAAATATATTAAAGTGCACACAACCGCGCGGTGGTATATTTTTATAGTCCAGTCAATGAATGCTCAAAAGAGGGGTGTAGAGGGAAATTGAAGGAACACAATTTTTGACTTTGGGACTTTGTTCGGACTAGTTAGGAGGTAAACTTACTAAAAGTTTCCACTCCTAGGAGGTGAGCGGGGAAGGCGACCATCTACGTGCCGTGCCCCCCTGCACCCTGTTCACCGCCTAGGAATGGGGACTTTTAGTATGTTTAAAAATTGTGTTCCTTCCATTTCCCTCTACAACCTTTTTGTCGACTGGACTATTAAATATTACGTGCATATATGTATGTATATTTAGAAAAGTTGAAAATACCTTACAATATTTAATCATTAATTCCGTTTTCCTATTCTTAACCTCTGGAGCGTCTAGAATTTCTTTCGGTACATACTCACTTTTACACGGCAATTGATTTCCAAATACGCGTAAGGTTAACTTAAATTTAGCTATGATATTTTCCTTTGAATTGTCAGTGTCAACTGTAGCTTCCGAATTAGACTGCTCTATCATCTCGGTTTGTTCGTCTAAAAATTATTTGGAAAAATCACTTATTAAAAGAATACACAGTTGGAAAAAACTGTACCTTCTCTTTTAGCATTTTCACGCGAAGAAATAGAACAGTATCCATAACGGTTTTTTCTTCCAACTAAATCGCATGTAGAACATTGAGACCATGTAGTCCACATCGTATAAATAAGTAAATTATATTTCGGTAGAATTTTTTCTGGTATTGTATGAGGTTTATGCGGTGCTGTTTCAGGGTGTACCTGATTTATTTCTTCCGTCTCGTTATCGATTGAAAGATAATAAACTGTTGACAGCGTATCAACCAGCTTACACCAATACCGACCAGCTTGATCAGACTAAATAAATCTCTTACTATTATCATAAATAAATTAATTTCTTTTGTTCTATATACAGTCAAACCTGTTTTTGTGCGGTCTTTTTTATGCATCAGATCAGCAGGATATCGTTATCAAAAAAGTGTTCCTACAAAAGTTGTTTGGTATGACGGGCTACATTCCAAGGTCACCTTGATTTTTTTAAATGGAATGTCCTATTTTTTATACCATAGCTCGATAAAGTATCAAATTCTGAGTATAAAAGTGTTGACTTTCATATGTCGTAAACCTAATAGTTAACGAGATATTCTCCAAAGAAGATTGAAAATTGTTTCGATAATATCTCGTTAACCATTAGGTTTAGGACATATGAAGGTCAACACTTTTATACTCGGAATTTGATACTCTATCGAGCTATGGTATAAAAAATAGGACATTCCATTTAAGAAAATCAAGGTGACCTTGAAATGTCCTGCACCACTCCACCCACAAGAAAACAATTAATACTACGTAACGTAGCCCGTCATATCGAACAACTTTTGTAGGAACATTTTTTTGATAACGACAACGTCTTCCGAGATTTCTGTATGTATTGAATTATATACATTTTGAAAATTTCTCCATGTTTAAAATGAGAAATTGAAATTTTTTAAAATGTTTCCATGTGTAATTTAATTATTTATTTTATATATTTTCTAAGTGAGACTTTTTTATGAGGTCCCACTCCACCGAATAAAAAAATTTTTCTTTTATATGTTGTGAAAAATTATTTGTTATAGCTATTTATGAAGTTCGTGAATATTTTTCTTTGCGCGGTTTTTTTCTGCGGTCCCTATGTACCGCACAAAAACAGGTTTGACTGTATCTATCTACATTTATTTATACTTTGATATTATATATTATTAATCTTTTGTCATCGGTTGAAATTAAAACGTTGTCCGATTCTTCTATGAGTTTGTCAGTTTTGTTACTCGATGTCATGGAACTATTATTGTTGAAATACCACTTTAAGTTATCGCTCATATACGTTTCCACTGGAGAAATACATATCGGACATGTTAACCTGTAATTATACGGACTAATAATTACAGCGTTAATTAGTTCAAACAAAATTGACATTTCCTTTATCGTACACGACTATTGTTCCCTCAAGAGCTATAAGTGCCTTCGGGTACATTGTCTTCTCTGTTGTCAGTTCATTGTACGTCTTTCTCAAGCATTCGTAATATTCTTGCCATAACTGTTTATGTATTATTTTGAGAGTTGTGTTCGCCCTCGGATATTCATACTCATTTACATTGAGCAATAGTTCAGTCCCTTCATGCAAATGAAGTGTTATAAAGTTGCAGTTGTGTTTAATACAAACACATACGTATAAGTAGTGCTAGTATTTCTACTTACCTTTTTGTTTGTCAAATATCTCACTCACTTTTTTACGCAGTTGATCATACTTTGTTCGAAAATCGACTCCCGCTATGATATTGAATTCTATATGAAGTAAAGCGTACAAAGATATGAGAAATCTCAAATGCATCTTGCACATAATCACTGTGTTTCTGCTGTAAGAAATGTTAACAACATGAAGTTTGTAATGTAACGAAATGAGATTTCGAAAACAATATCTCTATTCGTTTGAAAGCATACCTAAATATATGAAATAGATAAAATGGCTGTGTCAGCAAACTGTGAATGTTATTTAAACAAAAAATCAAATATACATCTTTTGCACGCAAAGAACAGCAACAATTTTGGTGATCAAGAGTTTATGAAAATTATGCCTCTCAATATAAAGCACAGATGTCGCGTGGACGCTTTGGAAAAGGAAAAGATGAAAAATATTATGTACGTTAAACAGTTAAAAATGGAAGCCAAAAAAGCAAGACTGAAATCCTTGTATGGTACAGACGATTCGGAAAAGATCAAGCCTAAAACTCGTCGTCAACATATAAAAGCATTTATAATAAATACGTTGAAAGATAATAGATTTATAGCTATAGATTGAAATATTATCTGGAGCGCGAAGAAAGACTAAATAACTAATAATATTATTAATACTGCTACTATTATTTTCATAAAAATAGATAATTATGTTAAAGTAACGATACTAAAGCAATTCAAATGTAAATTCTCTGTGTAATAAATATTTAATACCATACTATCTTTGTTTTACATCATGGTATACATTTCAAACTATTGTATTACATATAAAGTATATATAACTCTTATGCATTTCCTTCTTAATAGACCTTGTTAAAACTTCGTAACACTAAATTTAATTAAATTCCATGTGATTTATAATCCCAGATAGCACAAAGATGTCTTTAAGACGTCTGCAATTGGATATTCAGACATCTTAAAGGTGTCCCGAACGTCTCCTGAATGTCTTGTGTTAGAAAACAGTACGTTTTAAAGACGTCTGATTGACATCTAAAAGAAGTCCAGGAGATGTTCGAGAGGTATTTAAGATGTCCCTAAGAAGCCTTAAAGATCCATAAATGTTAATTAAAGGAAAAGGAGGGAAGAGTAAAAATGATTTCGACAAAAACGAGTTTAAAGTTAAACTAGAAATTGGAATTGAACTTGGAATTGAAATTGATGTGGAAATTGGAATTGAAATTGAAGCAAAAACACTAACTCGAACAAATAATACTAATGCTAGAATATGGGTTTATATAAAAACCACACTGTTTATGGTTTTAAAGACGTCTTTTTAGGACGTAAGACTTTCAGTCCTAAAATAGACGTAAAATGGACGTCTTTAGGATGTCGTGTGCTATCTGGGTAAAAGAATGTAATATCACATTATGCATCTCCTTTGGAGCATACAATTTTTGTAAAAGCATTTTTT
This sequence comes from Lasioglossum malachurum, assembly GCA_028455605.1. NCBI lineage: Eukaryota > Metazoa > Arthropoda > Insecta > Hymenoptera > Halictidae > Lasioglossum > Lasioglossum malachurum. Next base: position 585,767 of record CM052315.1, read on the forward strand.
TAATATTTTCAGTCCCTTCTGAGATATTCCAGTGAGTCGAGTTAAAATGGACATGTATACCATAATATGGGACAGAGGCAGTATTTATCACATTTATTAATTTGTATTTTTATTATATTTTCACTATTGATTACAAACATCAATTTACTTTGTAGTACACGTAGCATAATTTTTCTGTTTAGGAAAACAACAATATATCTGGATATTCGAATCCAGAATTGGACATGATCAGTAAAGACATAGCGGAACTTGTGAGAGAGAGACAATGCATGGAGCAAGATATTGCACAAAAAGAAGCCGACATCAAGATTAAAAACGGTGAAATTAAGAACTTGCAGAGTGAATTGGATACACTTGCTTCGACATTAAAGCAACTGGAAAATCAGAAGGGCGAAGCGCAGAAAAGGTTGAACGACTTGAAGGCTCAGGTAAATGATACTGCAATTAGTAATACCGTAGATTAGTAATCTGCTTGCTTACTTGAGTAGCTTTGCTTTCATGTGAAATTAAAAACTGATGTATTTGTAACACGTATACACAATGCTTTCATTCAAGTACATGTAAATAATTCAATGTACTGTAAGGTATATGATTTAAAATATATTTTAAACGTCATTGTTACTCGCGAAACCCTGACAATATTAGTACATTATAGTATTACATTGCACTATGTTTATTGCCTCTTGATAAATGTTTTCCAAAATAATTAATGAATGAAAATAGATGCAAAGAAATACAAGAACATTTTTTTTCTATTTTACATGTAATATTAGAAAAGATAGATTATGTGTTTATTTACTGAGAACTTGTCTTCAACATTAATATACTCAATTTTTATCTCCAATTTATGAAGACATCTTCTTTTTGTAGTAAAATAGGATTCTAATTTACTGCATGCATCAAAAATGTATAATCTCACAAAATAAATAAGGAAAAAAATCTATAATACATACGTCGCTTCATTGATGACATGGTAATAGCAGGATTTAAATAATGGTGATAAATTGTTGTTATGTTTCCTTGTGTCTTTACTTTTACAATTCTTCGTTTACTTCGTTATTAAAAATGTTTACTGTCAATCTCTACAATTTTACATGGAGGTAATGATCAAAATGTCCCCTATTATTTTATTATGTACACGTAACCCGTACTGACCTAAAATATCGGAATATTCTTTATTTCATATACCACGTTATAAAATGTGTCATATATGTGTATAGGTATACATGTGCACGCGCGCGCGTGCGTGTGTGGAAGAGAAATTGTATGTATATCATCTCGATATCGTACAGGGTTACTCACCTAACTTGAAGACTTAACAACTCATAAAACAATTAATTGTAATAAAAAGTGCATAAGTGAAAAGTTTCATCCCAGATAGCACAAAGACGTCTTGAATGATGTCTTGAATGTCCTATGAACGTCTTCCGAACTTCTGAACGTCTTGTGTTAGAAAACGGTACGTTTTAAAAACGTCTTTAAGTCGTTCTGTACTATCTGGGATTTCTCATAAAAATTATTTTTAGTCGTTAATTGCATCAAGCACTGCTGAGCTTTGTAATCGTGAAATTTTTTTTCGTAAATTTTGTCGAACGATGAATAATTTAGGTGCGATTTGTAGTAGTCAAATTGAGTGAATCACCTTGTATATCTACTTACTGGTTTATTTTCCGTGATTTGTTGTTTTCACAACGTTTGAACTTTAAATTTCGAGATTCGAATATGTTGGACACTCTTAATGTACTTTTTAATTTATTTTCTTTGCGTTTAGTTTCTTCATTATTATTTAGTTTTATTATGTTTAACTTGTAGAAGACAGAAGTAGATAAAGATTTGAGTGAGGTCGAGCAGAAGATTCGTGAGGAACTAAAAAAGGTACATCGAAAGTTTCTAATTTTATTGACAGACAGGTATGACAAGAGATATTCAAATTTTATTTTTTCATTTTCATATAATAAGTATTGCATTTGCTCAATATTTATTATGTACGGGAAACTTGTAATTACTTAGAAATATTGAGTAAGGAATCCAAGAGAAAGTCAAATATTTCAAACTCAAGTATCTACCTCATGACAATGATATGTACATACAAGTATAGATTATGAACTTTTAAAGAAGCGGTTGAATATATATGTCATTTTATGAAAAGCTTCATTTGTTTTGAGTACACTTGCATAGATGATGCTAGTGCTTTGTTGCAATGCATGGTAAAATAATGTAGTATAGAGTTTAGATAATTATTATCAGATAAATTCAATCTGCTTGCAAATTTTCTTAAGGCCCCAATCTAGTACAAATCAGTTGTATGAAGATTTATTCGTACAGGGTGAGTCACGAAATAACAAAACACCTGAATTTCTCTGTTGTTACGAAGGATAAACGAATGCTTTGAAAGTGAAATGAAACCGTTCAAAGGGGGCAATATCATGATATCAAGGTCATGGGTGTTTCTTTTTTTAATGGCACCACTGTAACAATACTATGAAGTTAAAAACATATGGTGTTATGTAAAAAACACCGATGACCTTGAAATGACGAAAAAGAAAAAAAATGTTAATCGCAAGATGTGATGATATTATCACACTGTCCCCTTTCATTTCACTTTTGAAGCTATCGTTTACCCTTCGTACCAACAGAGAAATTCCGTCGTGTGAAATTCTGTCAATTGACACGATGAAATTAATTAGATTTGGGTTTTAAATACACAAATGCATTACATTGTTTTTTATACTTCGTATAAATACAGTCATACACTAAATTTGATGATGCAATTGTAACATGATCATTTGGTGCTAACAATAATGTGGTTAATGTACTTATAAATTAAAATGAAAGATATTTCTCAAGTTATGTATGTATGTATAATATTTTGACGTTGGAATAATCGGTAGTAAGCGACGTGTTCTATTTCTCGGGAACAGGTTGACAAGCTACGTCAACAAGCAGAAGAGCAAGAATCTGTATTACACGCTCAAGAGGAAGAACTTAATTCTAAGCGACAAGAATTGGAGGGCCTGCGTCAGGAGGAACAGCAGTTGGAACAGCAGCAAAACAAAAGTAGGGACCAATTAAACGAGTTGACGAAAAATTTGCAGGACACTCAGCTACAAATTTGTCAAGCAAAGGCGAAAATCACTCATTTACAAGAACAGCAACGTCAAATGAGCGATGCGATTGCACTTTACGATTCCGCACTTGCGGCAGGAGATGCCACTCTTGTACCTGATACTAGTCTGCAATTTAATCCCGAAATCGAAGGTCTAGAGTGAGTTTTTCAAATATAATTTACATAATTTTACGAACAAGTATGTGCCTTTATTGTCGTTCAATTGAAATCCATGCAGGTATGAAACTGCCACGAGCAAGGCGGATGAAGCGAAAGAGAACAGGGCAGACTCTTTCTCAAATGTGAATGGAACAACACCAATGGATGGCTTTGATGAAGACCCCTTTGCGTCAAGTAAAGCTCAAGAAGCGTTTGATGCGTCCACACCAGATCCATTTGGAAATGCATTCCCATCGCAGCCTGCTTCAGTATGTTTTCCACTTAAGTACAATATACGCTCCAAGTGTGTGAAAACTTTCAGATTGGAATTTCACATATAGTGGATCAATAAAGCATTGACTCGACAAAGCATCGAGTCAGTTTTTTTGTTGCGATAGTGCAAGCTGCAAAGGTAGCATATCGATACAATTTAGTCATCTTACTACTTTATTGTAGCTGATTTGTATAATAACTATAGATTTAGAAGTGTCACATTATAAGAAAACCTGCAAAGAAACCATTTCTAAATGTTAAAATTTTATCCAGTTATTATATTACCGTTATAGTCCACAAAAAATGTTACTGCCGACATTATAAGAAAGATACTATGTATTTCCTTGCAGTAGAGTTTTCTGTAGATCTAAAATTCATGAAGATTTATTTTTAGAACTAAAACATCACTGTATGTGCTCCCCCTCTTTTTTAATTTAATTAACATTTATGGACCTTTAAGACTTCTTAGGTCTTAAAGACATCGTGAGTATTCTACGGACGTCTCCTGAACGGTAGACGTTCGTGGGACATTTGGGACATCTTTACGACGTCTGAATGTCCAACTGCAGACATCTTTGTGCTATCTGGGATACAATACTTAAATGTTCAGTAATTGATTAGATGCCGTCATATCTAATATAATGTAAACAATATTTTAAATAATGACGCAGCAATTTTTAGTGGCGCCTCAGAGTCACCACTTGAGTGCTAAGGGTTATTTTACGGTTTCCCCAATTCTGACAGTTGATTCAAGCTGTCAATGTCGATCCCAGAGTGTTGAATTACAATTTTGACACGCCGTCCAATTGTTAATTTGTTGCCACTATTGAATTTTCAGTCCCTGTTTCTTTCCACATACTGTCTTTCTCTGCATCCGAAACTTGATGTTGTACCAACTTAATCGGAGAAATCTTATACATATGATAGCACGGTTCCATAAAGAAAGTACCGAAAATAACAAAAATTGTAACACAGAATAACGTGTTCACATACTCGGAGCAAATATAATTGTAGTTCAGAAATCGTGTAAATATTATATTTATTCATTATAACTAGTTACCAAATGATGTAAAAACTTATTCTGCCTGTATCTATTGTTGAAGACGGAAGTTTCTACTTTATAATGCATAAAAGTAGACTCTTCCCTTTAAAATTAGCATATGCTGCGAGTTCTTGTTTTCGTAAATTTTCTCGTAGTAAAAGCAGAGTTTAGTGATCGTTTAGCTTTGTTGCAGTAGCGTATTGCTTTGTTATATCATGTTTCAAAATTACATGTGTTATTTTCATCATATCAAGTCAGAATCAGACTCAAAATATGTATCTGCATTTACATATTTTGCATAATTTTGTTTGCTCATAATTTCGAGCCAATTTGAACAAACAAAGTTACCATAAAGTTCAATGTGTCCAGAATTAGTATAACATTGCTACTGGTATTAAATGATTAAAGCCAATGTCCTGTGAATGACACGTGTTCGAACAAAACGCATTGAATTTTGCATTAAATGTTGAGCTTCGATCTGATTAACAAGTGGTAAAAATTCGGTAAACGTTACTGGTAGCATTGCAAACTACAGTTTGTTACCAATCGAAACGCAAGATTTCTCTCATCTTACACTTCCAATTTTTTATTTTTGTCTGTTTGACAGTTTGACCCTTTTAGTGCATTTGATAATAGTAATGCGAAACAGGATCCTTTTGATCCATTTGGGAATGGAAAAAGATCTGATGTAAAACCTGTAATTGCTACAGCAGTAAGTTCTAAATTTTTTGGAATATTACAATTCTAGTCTTATGATGGAGATAATAAATATGGTGATTATTTGATTGATTTATTCTGTAGGCAACGAAAGATCCGTTCGGAGATGATCCATTTGCGAATCTTCATGCACCGACTCGGCCGGAGAGCCCTAGTCCCGCCCTTCCTCCTAAGAAAGCAAAGCAACCGCCACCTCGACCAGCACCCCCGCGACCTTCTCAAGGCCCTACGGGTCCTATGAGAGCAGCGCCAGCACCACCGACGCCATCTCCTACACCGGACCCTTTTACAAACGCTAACTCCGATCCGTTTTCCGCTCAGCAAGGTATTATGGATAATAATAACGGCGGTTTCACTACATCTACTGGATTCGCCGATTTTGCTAATTTCGATTCCAAGGTACGTACTCTATCCAGCTTCTAAACAACACGTGAAACGTCAATAAGATGTGCTTTTATTCAATTAGTCGGTAGAATTACGATTTATTTAGCATGTAATTCTTTGTTACCCACAACTGATTTTATCCTTTATTTTTAAGTGTTCCCACACATCGTCCTGGTCACATATCATCATCCCCCCTCTTCGTCAGTCTTTAGTATGTTATATAATTATAGTATAGTACATTTCAAATACAGCTAGTTTTAACGAAAACGAAAATATGTTGGTATGACTTTGATCGTTGCATTCGATTTATATTTCCGAATTTACCATTATATAACATTTGAAATGTGTTAACTACTGTGTTATATGTCATCCCGATATATTACAGTGTTATTTTGTAAACTACATTTATACGAGAAAGATTAATTGTATTGTTTGTTTTAAATTTAGGTAGAAGCTGCACAATTTTCAGTTTATTCATTGACCTGGCTTCTGGAGCATGCTGTCTACAAATTAATTTGTACTCTTTGTTTCAGTATTATAATTTCATTTTATGATAATGCATGTCATGTTCTCTTATTATTTCGTTGGTCACACGTTCGAGAAAATGTTCGAGTTCTACCGGTCGAATTACTACTCTTGTAGTCATTTCTAATGACAGTATGTTCTACGCCACTCGCACGACCGCGAGAGGGGAATACAAGCTCGCCTTACTCACTAACAGAATTACCTACCCCTTCTACGACACTACATTAACGTGGCGAGCCGCATGCTGGCCTGGTACAAAAAACCGCGCCCGCAAACCCATGTTTCGACCTAAAATCTAGTAAGGTTCTAGTTACTTTCTAGTTACAATCTGAAGGTATCCTACCGCCTTAAAATTTGCGAGTCGGACAATTGGGGTCCGCATCGTGTTCTTATAATCAGAGGATACAGACCGTGAACGAACTCGAACATTTTCAAGGATTCCTATGAATACACTTTATAGCAATTGGTGAGCAGTTAGGTATGGTCCAGCAGCCTGACGATAACCAGCGATTCTCGCGGTATTCTTTGTACCTTTTCAGTAATCGAAAATTGACCAGTGAAAAAAACCCCTGCTTCAGCCTGAACCAACACCGAATCGAATGGCACCGCCCAGACCAACGAGCAGAACAGTCGCAACGGTATACCCAACGAAGCTGCCGGACTTCACGGAAGATCCTTTCAGAGATTATCGGTACGAAGACCCGTTCAACATAGCAGATCCGTTTTCCGACGACACCGAGGACTTCAACGCCAATAAGAACAACGAGACGGGCAAAGCGGATCCATTCAGTTGCGGAACGTCTTCCGTGCTTCTCCGTAAGGATTCGATCACGAAAGGCTTCGAGACCGACTTCTCGAACACTTTCCCCCTAACCAAGAGCAAAATTGAGAAAGACAATGCTAAATTCGACGCCGACTTCGTGAAGGCTTTCTCCGACGATAATAGAAACATTAAGGCCATCGAAACAGACGTCTTCTCGAACGGTAAAACGAAGACGATCGACATGGACGAAGCGTTTCCAACGAGAAGCGACAAGTCGAAGAAACAGGGACAAGACTTGACACATAACAGTAAATCGAAGCCTGGTTCCAATGATAAAAAAATGAAAGCGTACATCGACAAAGTTTGGAACGGCAACGGCAACAGCACGCCACTGGCGCTCAGCGAGGAAGAACAGGTTTTCCTGGCAGCCCAGCAGAGCTTGAAGACGGAGGAAGAGCGACGCAAACGCAAGCAACAAGAAGATTTGGAATTGGCGTACGCGCTTGAACTGAGCAAACAAGAAAAGTCTGGGAAATCGTAAAAGCTTTTGGTCAGTAGAATGCTTTCGTTTCGTTTCGTTTCGAATTGTTTTGTCCAGTTGACTAGCGTATTTTTCGGGCACAACGACTTCGCGAATCTTGATACAAGAAACAGAACTGAAGGGTATATGATACACTCACTTCGTACGATTGTTAAATTAATCTATCGAGATTTCAAGGTCTGCACTAATTAAGGCTATGAGGAACGTCTGCGTAAACTGCAAACTACATATGTATAATGCTTACTTTTAATACTATCTAGCATATCATAATTGCTGTGAGAAACAGAACAGAAAATATCTAGATGGAGTTTAGCGAGACATACGAAATATCCAAGAAACTCATAGAAGCATATTCTATATGTGTAATATACCATACGAGATCAACAAAGCATTTCCACTGTGTAACGTCGATTAGTTTTGGGTGTGGCCTTTTCGTTACTATTTTTGTTCGTTTCCGTTCCGAATCACTTCACGTACGACGCGCGTATTCAACACAGTTACTCTTCTAACAACCGCAATGTTCAAAAATATTGATATTATTTCACTACAAAGAAAGACATTTCTATTAAACTGTAAGTCTATTCAAGCCCCGACACTCGAGTTTACCGGTACAGAGGGGTCGATCGATTTTTGTAAAAAGGGAGAAAAGGAAAAATATATATTCATTATTGCCTTGCAATGTCGAATTCTAAAGTAACGACACTTACATACTCGCAGCTGATTGTACACTACCGCTAAACGTAAATTAGCAATGTATAAAGGCAAAATATAACGGCAGATTTATTGGATTGACAATAAAACGTTGTGTAATGTACTCCGTGAGATTGAAGTGAGAGAAATAGTAAATAAACGGTGCATCCGCGATGCAGGCAGACTCTTTACAGCGTCGTTATTGCAAAACGTACAGCAATTATACAGCTGTACATTCGCAACTGTGTACGTGGTAGCGAAGCAACGTTTCTATTTGTTGTGTAATCTGCACCATAATATTATGCCCTGTGTACGACATTGTCCGAACTTGATGTCTTCACCCAGTATTCGTTATAATCGTGAAGATTCGAAAAGAAGAACACTCAGATATTCGATTACATGAATGTTAATAAGTAGAATTATATACATTAAGTCGCATAATAATATAAAGTTTATTATCAGTCATTGTCGCGTATGGTAATATGTTCTTGAACACATTATCATGGCGTTTTTCGATTGTACATGGCGAGTCGCAAGAAACTAAACCCGCGAAGCAATTCACTTTGAGAATGACAGAAATTGTTAAAGAGTATCTCGCAATTTTTCCAAAGAATATCATTGTACAAAGAGATTGTGGCATCACTGATGATTTATCATTCACATCCAAACAAGTTTAATGACATATAACACCACTTTGAACCTCAGTATTTACGTAATTGAGTAAAAAGAAAGGTATCTTCCCAGTCAGCCAAATCTGCTTCGAGCAAACTTTGATCAATCTCTGTAATCGTACTATTTTTGTGCCAAGACCTTGCTTTAAGCAGAACTTGATCCCTGTTTGCAGTCAGTTTGCTGACCGGAGCTGGTCGGCAGGTTTGAAGCCTATAGCACGGCAGATGGGTTGGAATTTGAGTATAAAGATTGCAGGAGGAATTCCATGTCAAATCGAGGGCAAAACGAGGGCAGACCCTGCCTCTTGCTCCAAGAGTAAATATCGTGGAAAATCAGAGTAAACCCTGTAGGAGGGAAAATGGAATTTTATTTAGACTTCTAAATTATATAATTTTAAGAGTTCCATGTATTTTCAATCATTTAAATATTTGCAAATGCTAAAATTTTACCTGATATTTACTCTTGAATCAGGGTTAGGTCCGCTCTTAATGCGATCGACCTGCCCTCTACTCGACGGCAGGGTCCGCCCCCATTTTGCCCTCGATTTCGCATGGAACAATTCCGCCCGGAAACTTTGCATTGAAATACGAAAGGTGTAGATGGGTCGGAATTTGTCGACAAGTTTCGTTGGCAAAATAGCAAATTAAGAGCAGATTGCTTACTGGGAGATACAGGCGCACCATACTACGTAATAGTACAGTCAACCTTTCTATAACACGATCAATTCCTTCCGTATTGTATGAAAACCGTGATGACCTTGATCCGTCCCTGGGTGTTATATTGGCACAGTGGTAAAAGATCGATGAAATAACAAGGTCAACAGTTGTTTTGCCATATTAATGAGTTCACATTTACATCCAGCTATGTGTTCGCAAATAACAAAACAGTATAACTTATTTCGGGAAAACTGTGTCAAATTGACACGAGGGACGAATGAGGGTTAAACGAAATGTAAAAATAATGGGACCCGTTCTGTCTACCGAATTGGTTTTTAGTAAGAACAACCACGTATTACGAGGAGCGATACAGAAACTGTGTTATTATATGTGCAAGGTAAATTCTCCGTTTATGTCAACGAAACAATCTGATCATAACACCCATGTCAAGCAAGGCTAGTCGGAGGGAAATAAATTGTGCTATTTGGACATCGTGTTGGAAGAATACATATCACGTTACGGGAAAACTATCGCAATTTTTGCACCGTGTTATATCGAAGTGTTTTGAGAATATCGTGTTATAATAGGGTTCACCGTTTCAGGAAACAATGCCAGAATAATTTATTGTAGCTACTACATACTCACCCAGTCAGCCAGGTCTGCCTCGAGCAGAAATCGAGCACAGCCTGGCAAGCAGATGGCGGGCTTTATGCTATCAGAACGACGCTGCAAGCTGTTCGGGCAGAACGAAGGCAGCTCGGTCCTGAATTCTGCCTTCGTTTAAGAGGGCAGAATTCAGGATCGAGCTGCCTTCACTCTGCCCGAGCAGCTTCTGCCAGCAGAAAGCGATACTTCTGCTGACGCAGATGCCCGTCCAAAATCGAGCATTTTGCTTATTGAGCAACATATATACCGGCTGAACAAATTCCTGGAAATTCACCTCTCCGAATAATGCCGGCCGCAATCGGTAGCAGTGATGCCAGATGGCACCAAAACTGGTGCCAAATACTCTTCTCCTTTTTCCCTTCCACTATCCCATTCCAGCACCACGCGCGCACTCCAACGTCCCCGACTAAGACCGTAGACCAGACCTGGGCGACGATGGGCCGAAAAACACATGGTGCTGCTTTCCCCCTCTGCCGGTTCGGCAAGGCAGTCCCCACCACGTCCACTCCGACTGTCCCTTTAGCTTTAGCACGAGCCCCACGATGCTGCATCGGCAGGTTACTCACCACTATGTACTACGTAGTAAACATGTAAACACGTAGTAATGGTGAGTAACCTACCGGTGCAGCATCGTGGGGCTCGTGCTGAAGGGAGAGTCAGAGTGGACGTGGTGGGACTGCCTTGCCGAGCCAGCGAAGGGGAAAAGCAGCACCATGTGTTTTTCGGCCCATTTCACACATTCGGGCCGCCACGGGGAGCGAGACGCGGGGCCGGATGGAGGGGGCGTAGCCGTCGAAACTCGGCCGTCGCGAGCAGTGATGCCATATGGGGTACCAAACGGTACCCAAATTGTCGCAAATCTCTCCTCGTTTTCCCCTTCCACTATTCACCTTCCCTATTCCACCGACACGTTGCGTATTGCTCTGTCGCGTTCTGGTCATCAGAGACGGGGTACATCATATATCGTTGCTTTCCCCCCATCTGGCAACAATGGTCGCGAGTAAGTAAATCCGAGCGCTGCATTAAAGACGTGATGACGCTTTTGTTTCTGTTATAATCTGGATTCTGGCGAAAACAAGGAAGGGAAGAGAGAGAGAGAGAGAGAAGGTGGAAAAGATGCGAGTAATATAAATGACGTTATCCATGTGTTGCCGTTGAGTGAAGCGTTCAGCCTGCGGTCTTACAATTAGTACGTCCCAAAGAATAACGTGTTCAATGAAATCGTAGCTCGTGTTTGTCCCGAGGTATCTTTTGCTTCACGTGGACAGTAGCGGCTCAAGTCAAGTGGACGCCCCAAGCGGTAAAAATGTTGGGGCCCTCAAACTCAAGTTAGAAATTGAAGTTACAAGAAAACTCTCATAAACTTATTAACGAAAAAGAAAAGTAATGAAAAATTTCATACCGTTACACGTGAAATAAATTTTTTTAAAATTCGGGGCCCTATGGTATGGTATCTGTGCGTAAATCTGCGCGGGCGTCAGCAAAGACGGAAGGGGTATCAACTTGTCGGCCATCTTGACATGGCCACAATGTGATGCGCTCTATAGGCGACTTTAAATACTAGTGTAGCGTCTGTAGCACGTGGTCTGTACAATACACGCGATCGCGGTACTCCAGAACCATTTTGTGTCCGGTACGTGTGCGGTAAAGTTGGTGAATCGTCGTGGCTTTGTGTTTTCTGCGCGTTGATACACATTAATAGACAGCGGATTTTATGCATTTATGGCAAAAATGAGTAGGTGTAATTTAAAACAGCAAGTCCATTAGAAAAATTTAAAAATACTGTTGTATTATTTTCAACCTATTAAACATAGTAGGAAAGAAAATACATTTTTATGTCGTTCCAATTTGTTGCAACTCTGGCAAAAAATTTTTATTTTGCATGAAGTTCCGCTGTCTACACATTAATTTGTAAAAATGCCAGTGTGTATTGTAAAACGTTCTGTTCCATGCTAAAAATGTAGTACAGACGCTACACTAGTATTTGGGGTCACCTGTAGAGCGCGCCACATGTTGTTCATGTCAAGATGGCCGCAGTCAGCCATCCCTCCCCGCTCGCTCGACGCCCCCTCTCAACAAGAAATCTACTTTACGCTCAGTCCTTAGGTCTGTGGCTTACCGTTTGATCGATCCGCCACTGCGCGTGGAATACTCGAAATCAAACACAGATGATATCTTGTAACTGCTATCTAACACACAGCAGGCAGCGTGTTACACATGGTGTATATATTACTATCTGCATTCTTTCATCGTGATTACTATAATTGTGTTATTATTGTTATATCGCCATTAAGTGATATTATATTCTATTACTATTGTATATTGGTATGTATTGTAGTCTCTACGGAAGCACACGCGTTGTTTAACATGATTTATCAGTGAACGAGAAGCGAGTGTGCCGTAACATCATGCTGTATTTTCTTCTTGCGAATACGGTGTTAGTAATGCGTTTTTTATTGCCGCTATTGTGTTCGAGAAGTGTGCGTATACATGTAATGGCGGACACACATATGAACACATGGACGAGCGTCGACAATGTGTGCCAGGAAACGATCATCAGCGAACCGACATATTTTGTCATGTTTAATTCGAGTAAATTGAACAGTTTAGTTTTTCTTTCGTCCGACGGGTTGAAATTAGTTCGTTTAGTCATATAATCTCACGTAATATATACGATACATTATTCTCCTAAAGATCATCGTACATTCTTTTCTGTTTGATTCTGGAGAACACTATATATATTAACCGTATCGACGTGTTACGGTAAAGGAAAATTGAAATTATTAGGTGATTTCATAAGTATTATTTTCAAGATTAATTTTAACCCTGGATATGTACGTATACTTTTTTTGTAATTTATTTAAGCCCTGGAGTCTAGTGAATACAAATCTCTTGTTAACAAGAATGTATACCTTGAGAATAAAGCTTAGAAATATTGTCCCCGGTTGTTGATATTTGTGAAAATATGTTGAAATGAAATACAACATAAAGATATGATATAGCAAAATCTACTTGTCATTTTTTTATTCTTTTCATATCAGAGCCAAACATTTCATGCAACACATGAATTTTTTGTGGAACCACCGTGGCCGCAGGATGAGTTTCCAGGGTGAAGTTCGACAAAAGACGAACAGGAGTACGATTGCAAATCAAGGCTACATCAACACCGAACCTTGCTTTCGTTATATATTATATATACGTAGTATACATTACCTTCGGTAACCAGAAATGTTTGCCTTTTTTATGCGATCCTGTAGATTTTGACGAGAAAATGTCAAAAATCCAAGTCTCAATCGTAGGAGATCAGCGGTTCAAAAGTTACGAGTATTCAAAGTTGAGCGACTTTCAGCGTTTTCGACAGGTTAGGGCGCTGCCATGTTAGTGGCGGAATCCGTCCGCTGTAGCCGCGCTCTGATTAGTCCGCGTTTTCCGTTAATGACTCTGTAACAACTACAATAACACCTATTTTCGTAGCAAACTCTTATGTAAAATTATTTGTTACTTTAGTTCAAGTTTACCTTCGGTAACCAGAAATTTATGCTTATTTCTTTTGTGACAATTTTATAATTATAAGTGACAATAAACACGCGAGGCTGTTCTTCTAGCGAACAATTGAATTTGAATTGCTTATTATTTTCTGCAATCCCTCGCATGGGATCATGCTAATTCCTGTCAAAAAATGTTAATATGTCGACATAACTAATGTAAATAAATAAATAATTAATTAGAACTACATAAAATAGTTTTTCTATTTGAATTGAAACATTATTATTAGATAGTGGATTTTATGCATTTATGATAAAAATTAGTAGGTGTAATTTAAAACAGTAAAAACATTAGAAAAATTTAAAAATACTGTTATATTATTTTCAACCTATTAAACATATTAGGAATGAAAATCAATTTCTTTTTCACTAATCCAGTTTGTTGCAATTCAAGAAAATTATTATTTTGCATAAAGATCTGCAGTCTAATTATTATATATGCATATTAGGATCCTACAAGACCCCGCGCGAGCAATTTTGCATAAATCGGGGTATCCATATACACTACATATCACGTTTACTTTCTGTGATTGTCCTGTTCCGTGGAAAAATGTTCAAACTGTTATGCTTGGGTAATTTCCATCTATTTACCGCAAGATGTCATCGTTACGAAAATGCAATTGCACCTGCTGGTGATTCTCTGATTTTGATGTTAAACAAGGATGACATTGTTTGCGATGCAAGGAATATTAGCAACTCTTCCGATCGGTTCGAAGATGAAAGTTTCATTTGAAACTGTATGAAATATACCGGTGAAACAGTTCCACATGTATACATTGAATACTACTGCCGTGTATTACATATATAGGTATATACCTACGAACGAGCAAACATAATATTACTAATCAATTTAAAAAATCTACGATTTATTAACAAGTAGAGTCAGATTCAATGTAATATATGAATAATCCTACGCTCTGGCTTGTCGATAACTGATTTTATGGTTAAACATTAACACGTGTATTATCCTAACGAATCGTATTTTTTTGTCGAACGCCTTAAATAGCCGCCTCTTTTAAATGCGGTATACATTCTCTATTGTGATCTCTGTTGTGTCGTTACGCATTTCGAGATGGATACCGTGGAGAAATGTATACTGATCGCGATTAAAAAGTTCGTCGTACATTCGAGTAAACGATAGAATATTCTACAAACTAAATAACTGTCGGCGTACGATGGAAAAATATGATTATCTGAGACGGATGGCTTCGTGAAAGAAACCCTCGGAATTTGTATAGCAGCTGATACATATAAAGATGGCTAAGCTCAACACAAACAAATAGTGACCAGCTACACGCTGGTTTTCCAACTATTTAGCTCTGCATGTAAATGGTGAGTAAACGCGATTCATACGTTTATCATTCAAAAATAACCTGTTTTTCAAATTACCTTTACATTTCACTCGAATTCTTTGAATCTCGACGAGTATTCCACCAGTGCATGGACACCCGTCCTGACCTGCTCAATAAGATTTCCCATTTACGCCGAATTTATAACAAAATTTATTCTCGTTTCTCCTACACATTTTTCCAAACTGATATTTCTATTCAAGTTGATCAATCGCTTTGTGGTTTTGTTCAAATTTATCTGATCCACGACAATAGCAAAGTTCCAAATTTCATATAAAAAGCTAATTGGTACCGTAACGATGAAACATTTTCGAGAAATGTACCTTGTATTTATTCAAATGGTCATTCCTGTATTCGCTTACATACAGTTCATTCATAATACGATTTATCGTTGTAGACAGACGCTACAGAGATTTAGCTAAAGAATGGCTTACGATCCACGCGATATAAAGTATTCGTCGGATGTTCACCAACACAATCAACCTAATATGAATGGGTACGCGTATTCTGCACATCCTCCGCATCATGTTCAGCAAACGGATGAGAACAGAAACGAGAATACTTGCGGAAATAAAGAAGTATGCCCGCAAATCACGCGTCAGTCCTCTGGAACGCAGACCACTCAGAAAGTGGACGCTGCGACAATGACGGATCCATTGCAGATAGATTTCAAACTGACGTCTGAGTATTTAGCACGGTGTTCTAATACATTAGGATTGCCGTATGTAAGTAAATACGAAGACACCGGAAGTAACCCGACACGTAATTGTCAAGAAGTCCGGCCAAAAATCGAATACGAAGTTGAACCGCAACATATCAATGGTAAATGCATATGTTTTGTACAAAGCCATCGGCCAATTCAAATTTCAAATTCAATGGAAGCTGATGCTTCCGATCGACTCTCGCAAACTCCTCAAAAATAGTTGCGCAAAAGATTTTTGGTTCATCTCGATTCATTTTCCTTGTTGTAGGCTTGGATTCAACTAATTGTGTTTCAGCTATATTTCATATTCGAAATGAATGTATCAAATTACGATACTATTAGGGTGGAAAGAAAATTCTTGCAGTTTTTAACTATTCAATTCAAATGCACATATCTCAGCTCAAACAAAACTTTATTAATCAAAATAGAGACCATTGCAATCAATGCACTTTTACCAACGAGAAACGATAATCACTAATTTCAATCAATAATAACATATTTCAAATATATATTTCATTAACACAAAGGGTTAATAATTGTAATTGTCAATCATTAATTGCATTAAAAACATATGTATATAGCTAATGTAAGCTATTGTATCTGTCTTTTATCGATATTACAGTTTTTAATATGAATACTGTAAATGTTTCAGGTGCATTAGTCTATCATTGTCCAGAATGCGCGTACAGGTTCGTGGATCAGGACGCGTTGCACGAACATCTGGAAGAGCATAGACAGCGACCTTATATCTGTGATATTTGTGGTGCGAGTTTAAAGCGTAAAGAACATTTGGACCGCCACAAACAAGGTCACAATAAAGATAGGCCTTATCAGTGTAACATGTGTTGTAAAGCGTTTAAACGTAACGAGCACCTCGCTCGACATATGATAATACATTTGGGTAGCAAAAATCAAGTATGTACAGAATGCGGAAAAGCTTTTTATAGAAAGGATCATTTGAAGAAACACTTGCAAAGTCACAACAGTAGTAGAAGCAAAAACCCAAATAGTTCTCAAAATATTCCGAACAGTCAAAATATATTTTGACTATTACTTTGAACTTTGAAATCGATATTAAGTTTGTCCGGAATGGAAATTCCTGTTAGATGGAAAATTGAAGAGACGCTGATGCAGCGAAAAGTCGAAAATATGATGATACAGTACTATCATTAATTAATTTGGACATTAATGGAGAGTATGGAACGCTGAGGAGCTTCAAATGTTGGAAAGTTGTTGGAAGGTGAAGGAAACTTCGATTCACGAAACAGAGAGAGAGAGAGAGAACGTGGTAATAGAGTCTGGGTTACGTATATTGAAAATATCGTAAATCTTGGAAAATGAAAGCTATTTTACACGATCGATCTACATAAATGAACGTCATTTGCAAATTCGCATCGACAATGTACTTCACCTTTTACCATTTCTCAAACTAACTTGATGAGAACTATCAATTATTTCTATTGTATATTCATCAAGTAATTGAAGAGGTTTGATAGAGCAAAGGATTGAAATAGACGGTAAACATTTCTACTATTTGCGTTCGTTAACGAAGAAACGATCGAAGTAGTTAAACGGTTACAATATTTAGTCGAATTTAATACATTGTTGTGTTTTATACAAACGCGCGTTAACACAAATTTGTTGTTATCAATTACAAACTTGCTTGTCGTCAAAATATAAGAATGATACTATTACTTTTTTGCAAAGAGAATATAAAATACATATTTTTGCATCTCATGAATTCACAAATGCCATCGCCTGATAATAAAGCGCGCTCTATCGATAAAAAAATACAAGATCGCTTTTGCATAAATGAATGAACCAGCGACAACAATGTGTTTTTATTTCCTGACTAATCAATTACGATACCCTGTTCAAATTGCTTTTCTGAGAACGAGAGCTATCGAATTTTTATTCGTGTTATCGACTTGAACATTTGAAATATTTACTAACAAATGACAAAAGATAAGAAAAAATGATTGAAGTAACAGTTATATCATATTTTTGGGCCCATAAATTGGAGAAAAATAAGATATAACTTTTACTTGAACCATGTTTCGATATCTTTTGTTGTTTCTACTTACCTAGAAGAGATTTTCTCTCTTTCAGTAATGGCATCAACCTTTTGGATAACGTGCCTAACGAAAACAATCAGTGGCGCGTTACCCTATGGGCAACTTGGGCAAATGCCCGGGGCCCCGAACACAAACCCAGATCCAAATTCTACGTTCTTCTCATAAAACTATTTAGTTGGAGTTAGGGGCCCCGAAATTCTACTTTGCCCGAGGTCCCAACTAGCTATAACGCGCTACTGAAATGTATTGATAATGTTTGCACAATATAGGGAGAAAATGATTGAAATCGATAACGGAGTCTTGCTTAAAGAACTGTTTTTTTTGTATTTAACAGGGAAGGAACATTGCGAGACGTAATTCCGGTGAAGCATTAACCGGACGCAGTCCTGTACATATATAATGTTGAAAAGATTAGCATAACTTAGACTGCTTGAGAAGATGAAACGGTTATAAAAAGTTGAAGAATGTTGTGACGGTCTTTGCAGTGTTCCTTTGCATTTGAAACTAAGATAGTGATAATTTCTTTAACAGATCAGACCAGGAAACAAATACCGAGATTAAATACGCGTTAACCATTTATTTAATATTTATAGTTTATATGATACATATGTATAATATATACTACATGTTATTATATTATATATTATATATATTATGCGCACATTTATACGTATAAAATTGTTACTTCGACTTTTTTTCTTTGTACATTATTTATGTATTTATTAAGAAAACTGACCATGTATCGGCTTTATATTACGTACTGCTTCCAAAATGTACATAATTATACACAAGAACACACGAAATATGGTAAACAAACCGTTTTGTTATTGGTTGTAGTAATCAGAATTAAAATAATAAATGATTATTACATAAAATAATAAATTTTCTAAACATGAATCTACACGATTATTCTATGAAGAGCGTTCGCGAGACGGCGCAAAGACTTTCGGGAGTCTTTCAGACGTCCGAATGTCTTGCGGCAGCCGTCTTACAGATGTCTTTGAGATGTCTCAATGCTATCTGAGATTTGGAAATTCTATTCCCAAACCTTTTTATTGACACTCTCCGAAGTACTGTTTCGGAATACGTTCAAATTTGGATATCTTATAGTCTTTAGCGATATATGAACGTACCTTGAAGAATTTGTTGAAATCTTCAAAATTGTTGGTCCTACAGATGTGAGAAATAAACTGTCGAGTTTTTTTCATTAAAATATATCGGCTGAACTAACGAACGAACGAAAATGAGTTTGTAGGTGCTTTATAGTAAAAATAGAAGTGTGTCTAATAAAAATGATTTCAGTCTAAAACAAGTTTTTATTCACTATTTGTTGTAAACTCTAGCTGAAGGTGATGAAGGTTTAAACGATTGGAGCGAGGTTTGTATGACAAAAATAAATATATTTAACAGAAATGGATGTACAAAGTCGGTATGAACAACATGAGTGAAGGATGAAAGGAGCGAGTAAATATTAAATATGTATTTCTTGTCCTAAAGTTACTCCATACCTACCGTTAATTAAATTACTAAATACAGTTGAAATTATATCGTGTTTAGTGTCATTTTAATCAGAGAAAAATGCCACAGATGAGTTGGTGTCCCATAAAAAATAATGAAAAATAAAGAAGTTTTGTAATTGGGTTAGTAGTGGTTCACACCGATATACCCGACCCGGTAACGGATTACGCGGCATGTTTAACACGAGACGTTCGTAAGATGTTCGTAGGACATCTTGGAGATGTCTTAAAGACGTCTGTGTGTTATCTGAGTTGTGCGTATTGCAATTTTTATTTTTTGAAATACGTAATTTTGTTGACATTTTTGTAAAAAAGTTGGCCAATTCTGAGGTACCACTGCCAACCAGAAGGATAGTAGGGATTGCAAATAAAAACAAGCAATTTGTTATTTCTTCATTTGATTTTTCATACAATTTATATATATATGTGTATATACATATATATATTTATTGTACATTACATAGGGTATTACATAAAGCAGCGCTGGGAAATGTCTGGAAAAAACGTTCACAAACTTTATACCTCTATCCTCGCAGCCTAAATTCGTCCGTCTGTATTTATACCTTACATCTCCCTTACACGTTTATTCCTTTTATTATTTTCTTCTTGTCATCTACATTAAGTCTTACTAGGTATGTTTCTCGAGTCGTGCTTGTTTCTTCGTCTTACATTCCTGAAGATTACATGGTTTCTTTTATGCACTCTATACAAAAATAAAACACTGAGATCATCAGAGGGCTCGTATCATAGTCATACAGAATTATTCTTGTTAATTCTCTATGTTTCTTTCTCTTTCTCTACTACACTCTTCGCTTCGCCTTGTTTTCCACTCGTGTCTGCTACGTTTCCCTCTTATCGTCTAGCCCAGATAGCACAAAGATGTCTTTAAGACGTCTGCAGTTGGACATTCAGACGTCTTAAAGATGCCCCGAATGTCCTACGAACATTCTCCGGAACGTCTTGTGTTAGAAAACAGTACGTCTCAAAGACGTCTTTTTAGGATGTAAGACTTTCAGACCTAAAGTAGACGTAAAATGGACGTCTTTAAGACATCGTGTGCTATCTGGGAGATAGCTCTTTCTATCTTGACTTTTCAATGTTTCTCTCCCTTTTTGATTCACAGACCGCAACAAACGAACGGTTTGTTACTCTTCCCTTTGTACCCTGGAAGACTGCGGTACAGATGCATTTATTGTAGGCAAAAAAGGAACATAGAAATGGAATCGAAACGACCAAGTCGAACCAAAAAATTCTTTGTTTACACGGCTGAGTAAAGTGCGCTTGCAAATCACTATTTCTCTGCTTTCTCTTTTTATTATCGTCACTATCTATCGGATACCCGGAAAATCCACGGCTGGAAACGGAAACATTCGTTCGTTCTATTGTGACACTGGTATTCATGTCGACATTACTAATTGCAATCATAGCAGTAAGTGCATATACATTTTTTAAGTATTTTGCGATAATCTCAACAAAAAATATTTTAAACAAAAGTCGAAAACAAAACTTTAACCAAAAGGTTAGGATAAACAAAACGCGTTCAAAATTTTTTTTATTTTTGTAAAGGCCACCTTCATTTTTTTAAATGGCACTTCAAGGTCATCCGAAGGTCATTGTATACTAGGTCGTTGAATTTGTCTTGACACGGTCTATAATACTAAGTTAAGTCAAAAAAACCAAGTGCCATTTTAAAAAACGAAGGTGGTCTTGACAAAAATAAATTAAAAACATTTTTGAACTTTTTTTATTGTAATGCATAGCCAATCGAAAACTGATCAACTTTTGTTTAAAATATTTTTTGTCAGATTATCGCAAGCACTTGAAAAATCGTGAAAAGTGATACGTGTATACAGGGTGTCCTAAAAATGTTTTGCTTCCTGAGGCGATTCGATGTCACTATTTCCTTTACGAAAATATTCTCCGCGGCTTTGTTACGGAGTTATTAACGAAAAACGATTACCAATCAGAGCGCGGCTACAGTGGACGGATTCCGCCACCAACATGGCGGCGCCCTAATCTGTCGAAAACGTTGAAAGTCGTTCAATTTTAAACACTCGTAACTTTTGAACCGCTGATCTCCTACGATTGAAACTTGGATTTTTGACATTTTCTCGGCAAAATCTACAGGATCACATAAGAAAAAGGCGAAAATGTCTGGTTACCGAAGGTAAAGTATAACCAAAGCAACAAATAATTTACATAAGAGGTTGCGACGAAAATAGGTGTTATTGTATTTGAATGCGTTTGCTTATATGTACTTGACAATGAATGAATGACATTTCATCAGAAAGACGTTCATATTGTAGTAAACTTATTGTTAGATGGCAGTATAATATTACACGTACGAAACCCTTCCATTAGAAAGTGTATGACACATATTGTTTCAGTCGAAATTTATTTAAATACAGAATAAGAGACGAACGAAGAAATTATTTTTGGTGAAATTACAGTGAACCTACTGTTTCGAAGAGCGTTCAAATACTTTCGTGGTTTACTGTACATAACATAAGGTATGGCGCTCGCTTAGTATCCGAGATATTTGCAAAAATAGAAGTCCAAGCCCAAATAAGAGAGGTATGAATTTAGTTTGCGTGTTTTGCTGTATCGGACCACTGTGCGTAGTCGGAAATGTTAATTGTATGCAACCAAATCACTGTTTCTGCTTTGATATCGAACGACCATTAAAATCGTAGGATCGAAGATGTTTTCGCCTTTCTGGAAACGAAAGACTTCCCGTTGCGTCGCAGACTCTCCGGCTACTCGACAGACATCTATTTTATACGTGTCATGACTAGACTGCGGATTTTTATGCAAAATAAAAATTGTCTTCATCAATCGCAAGACACAGAAGCCATATAAAACTTTCTTTCCATTTTCAACAATTTTAGTAAATTGAGAATAACATACCCAGATAGCACATAAGGACGTAAGTAAGCACGATAGGACATAAGGATCTTAAGGACGTCTATTTTACGTCTATTTTATGTCCGAAGGTCTTACATCCAAAAAGGCGTCTTTAAGATGTACCGTTTTCTCACTCAAGACTTTTAGGAGACGTTCGTAGTCCAACTGCAGACGTCTTAAACACAAGACCTTCATAGGACATTCGGAACATCTTTAAGACGTCTGAATGTTCAACTGCAGAGGTCATAAAGACGTCCTTGTGCTATTTGGGGTTGTTAAATTGTCGTAATGTTTTCACCGTTTTAAATTAAGTCCACCGATTTTTGTCATAAATCCATAAAATCCGCAGTCCACTCATGACTTATCCTTTATGCGTACTTATCATATACATATATCCCCTAGGCTATTGAAAAACTGAGAAGTTTGTATGCTTTGTACTATGTCGAGGAATTTGTATATCTTTCCATATTTTTCCATTCCGTCGTTTCGTTTCGGTTCACATGCTGTGCATATGTCTCCGTTTGGAAAACCGGTAATCAAGCTTATGCACACGCGTACGGAAAAAAGGTACACGTGCGAGAAAAAGAGAACAATTATCACACACATGCGTCTGTGTTCATGCAAAATCGAGGCATTATTTGCGAGAAAGGCGTCGGTACAAAAATGCTAGTCACAAGAACAGACAACGTTCAAACAATTCAAGGTATGTATTGTTCGAATATCAGTGAATCGATCCTATTGTGTCACGAAACGGTCTTAGAGACGTCTTTTAAACGTAGTTTAGACGGTTTTCAGAAGACACCTCCGGAGAGAAATCTTATTTGAGACGAAAAAGCAACGTCTGTTTGGGACGTAAGACGTTTAGATCCAAAAACAACGTAAAACAAACGTTTATGAGACGTCTAGTTCTCCAACTAGGGCTGCCACAGGGAGCGAGACGCGTGGCTGGGTCGAGAGTGTGTAGCCTTCGAAACTCGGCCATTGCGAGTAAGTAAATCCGAGTGCTAACTTACAAGATAAGGAATGGAACGTTGGAAATCTGGCAATTCGCGAGGATGGGCGTTTCCGAAATTGAAATTGTAACAGCGGACATGCTAATTTAAAGCTGACGCGTGCTACATACGGTTTGCTGGCGCCGTCGATCATATTTCCGCTTTCGGCTCTATCGATTTAGTACGATTAAGAGTTTCGAGACTGCGTAGAAAAATATGGTTCTCAATTGTTCACCCTCATATCTCGCAGAAAATCACGTTTGATTTACAGCAAAATGTATTTTAACCGTTTTCTCAGTTCTCCTCTCTTCTCTGTTCGAGCAATTATATGTTTCTTTCGTCCGATCGTTTCTGGCCCAGATAGCACACGACGTCTTAAATACGTCCATTTTACGTCTATTTTAGGTCTGAAAGTCTTACATCCTAAAAAGACGTCTTTGAGACGTACCGTTTTCTAACGCAAGAGGTTCAGGAGACGTTCGTAGGACATTCGGGACATCTTTAAGACGTCTGAATGTCCAACTTAAGACGTCTTTGTGCTATCTGGGAGACACGGTCAGTTTTCTTTTTGTAATAACTACTGTTAAACAACGGAATCGATGCTTGAAATTTACCGCGCGATCTCCTCGTACGGAATTGAACATCTCCGCGAAGAAGAACGTCGACGAGTATCGCATTTCGAGCAATTACTTTGCAATTCGCTTGCGAAGTACGGTTTCAGTATCCTATTGTCTTACGTTAAACGATACAAGATAAAAGCAATAATAATTAGACTGCGGATCTTAATATTTACCCAAGTCGGTTTCGAGAATTAGCAATTAAACAAATTTGTGTTTCCAGAAACAAGTTTTAATCGTGTATATATTTACCATTTTAATATTATCTCGCCAAATCATTATGCAAGCAACGGCGAATGTACGATTGTTTACGATATAATTGTTGTTTATTTTGCTGATCGATAAAACTCACATATCACAACGGAAATGATTTATCGGTCGACCGAATATTAAAAATTTAAACAAATCGAAAATATAAGATAGCAGTATAATTGAAATACTGATAATATTTTTACTTGTTTACATCTCACCTATTCGTATTTGTCTCGTAACTGCGTAAAACTTGACGTCTGTATCTGCAGTCTAATAATGACGGTCGAACGTTGTTTACGGACCGAAATATTCTAAGGGAAGAAAGCAACGTTTGTATTGTTACCAAAATATTTCCAAATAAACGCTATCGGCGGACATTCGATGAAACGGAAAACATCGCGTTAAATTTCTGCATAATTCTGTTCGATTTCTGATTTTCCGTTTGACGGTTTCTCGATGATAAAGTGAGACACGCAAATTCAATTTTATTATCCCTCTGGTTTGCTCGTAAAATCCTTTTGTCTCGCACGTATTATTAGCTCGTGCAACTCGGGCAATAAAGGCCTATCCCT
This sequence comes from Lasioglossum malachurum, assembly GCA_028455605.1. Lineage (NCBI taxonomy): Eukaryota > Metazoa > Arthropoda > Insecta > Hymenoptera > Halictidae > Lasioglossum > Lasioglossum malachurum. The sequence goes on from CM052315.1 coordinate 610,487, forward strand.
TATCACTACTTATGCTCTATAAAACGCGATACTTATCTTTTAACTAGACCTTACTATGTATCGAGTATAAAAACGGAAACTGTTGTTCTGGCTCTAGCGTTACGAAAATAGGATAGAAACTGAACATTTCGATTGCAGATTTCCTCGAATCGTGGGTTCGATATATCATTCTCTTAGGTTAGGTTAGGTTGACCTTCGACTCCTAACAAAACGAATCGGCTGTTTCCATCGAAGGAACAATTTCCACAGAGATTACGGCGTCGATTAAAATGAAGAAAGAGGATGCTAAAATCGACTGACGTCAGCCGATCAACTCGTTTGCTCCATCTTCTTTCTATTTACGCTCTCTCACCGCCGTCGCCCTCCCTCCCTCCCTTCCTCCGTCCGTTACCGCAGAAAAAGAGACTTGAGTCTTGTAAAAACAGTTTCCTCTCGGTCATATTTTCGCGTCATTAAAAAATATTTCATTTTGTTCATCTCTCCGTCGCCCGTCGACCCGTCTTTTTTGTTTAGTCATTTCGCTCGTTTTGTGGCGCAAAAAATAGCTGGTATGGCGAAAAAACGACGAAAAAGTTGGCGAGAACGGGAGACGGAAGAAGGAACGGAGCATACACAGGGTGTCCCGAAAAGAGCTACGCACGGGGCCATTTTCCTTAGATCCGATTTAGGTTGGAATAACGTTCGCGGGTGCGGAAACAGTCCAGCGCTATGCCAAGGCACCGGAGAATTGTTTTTCTTCCATCTTTAGAGGCGCGTTCAAACTGCGTTTATTCCTTCCATTTCTTCCCCCCTCTCTCTCTCACACTCTTGTTTTCCCATTCTTTATTCTCTAGGAACACCAACACTATACGCCTGCACACCTCGACGGAGAGAAACTATATATCCGCCCCGTCATCAGGTTCTCTCGGCTAACCTTCAAAATAGACCGCTTCTTGAGCCTCTCATTTGTTCATCATCACTCAAAAAATCGTATGCCGACTTTCGAAAAATCTCTCATAGTCTCTCTCTCGCTCGCTTGCTTTCTTCTCTCCGTTTCTTATAAATCGTAAAGCTATTTGTCAATAATCTTATCGCATAGTCCATTTCCGTGTTCCAGAAACTTTGATATACATTTCTGTTACAATACATGCAGCTACTCCTTTTTTGTAATTTCTCACAGGCTCTCTCTCTCTCTCTCTCACACACACACGAACGCGCGCGCGCACGCTCTCTCTCTCTCTCTCTCTCTCTCTCTCTCTCTCAATCTATTTATCTCTTGTCGCTCGCTTTATATACGCGTGCGGGCACACTCACACGACGCACACTCATTCCTCTCTATCCACCACTCGCTTCTTTATCCTCTCTGCCCTTTCATAGTAATTTCTTTTTTTTTGCTTGTATACAAACTTATTCGCTAAACGTATAATCTAAGATGTACTCTCTGTTTTTCTCTCTTTTCCTCTCCCCCTCTCTCTCTCTCTCTCTCTCTCTCTCTCTCTCTCTCTCTCTCTCTCTCTCTATCTTTCTTTCTCTTTCTCTCTGTTCACGGTTACATGGCGGTGGAGTATTTTTTTATATAATAGTACAGCTCATTTTTTATATATATATTTTTTTATGTATATATATATATAATATATTTTTAGTACATCCTTATACTTGAGGTCTGGCGGATCCTGAATTTTTCATATTACTTGCTAGAACGTATGACGCTAGAAACATGATGCGGAAGATGAGTTACATAATGAACTTTCTATGGAAGAAGACTAGTATTACAACTCGAAACTGTCATCAACAGGTTATTGGAGCGAACAACTGAAGGATCAGTTTGACAATGGAAAAAACACGTGCGTATGTATACGGAGAGATCGTCGTAACAGCATTTTAGGTGTTCATGATAATTCGATAAAAATTCTATGAGAAATTCCACTCGAAAAACCAAAGAAATGTTGTACGAAAAAAAGTGCCCTAAATATCTTTCTTTCCAGCGAAACTTTCAGACACCTTGAATTCCTCCAATGGAACTCAGAACAAAAGCGCCTCGGCTACACTGCAACGCCTTAATCGTTCAAAATTTATTTATTGTCTATCAATCTACTCTACTCTATAAAAGAATTTCTGTATTTCTATGTATATTGTAAATTACAGTAGCGCGTTGTAACCAGTTGGGGCCTTGGGCAAAGTAGGATTTCGGGGCCCCTAACCCCAACTAAATGGGCGCGCAGTGGCTCAGTGGCTAGAGCGCGTGCCCTGCGGACTTCCGTGGTCGCGGGTTCGATCCCCGACGCCGGCACCTCTAAAAATATTCCATGTGCCACTTAAATCTGTGGTGCTCAAGGTGGTTCGGAACCCACCTTATAAAAACTGTGTAGGTCCCGTCGCGAAAAATAACCCTCAAAAAGGAGTTCAGAGCGACGTAAAATAAGTAAAAAAAAAACCCCAACTAAGTAACTTTATGAGAAAAACGTAGAATTTGGATCTTGGATCATGGTTTGTGTACGGGGCCCCGAGCATTTGCCCAAGTTGCCCATAGGGCAGCGTTTTCCAACCAGGGAGGCACGGACTATTACCAGGGGAGACGCCAAAATTTTTTTTTCGCCAGTATTTTTTTGTAATAAAGTTATTATTATTAAAAACGTTTATATATTATATCTATTAAAAAGATAGGGAGGCGCGGAAAAAAATTTTTTTTTAGGGAGGCGTAGTAGCATAAAGGTTGGAAACTGCTGCCATATGGTAACGCGCCACTGGTAAATTATATTGCAAACACTGCAACCAGTGCTTGATTCTATATTTTGCACTTTTCTCAAAATTTCTCCATCCATTTATTCATTGTTAAAATGTTGTTACTATTTCTCGACTGTATAACTTATATATTAAATTACGTTTTACCACATATACACGGTGAGTATCTTTGTTGTTTTTAAAGATACGTCTAATGTCTCAAGGACAAAGTTGAATGGTAAAATGGGGCTTATACGATACCAAAAAAATTTTTGTTTCTATGATTTTCTTAGAGGTATCAAGGTCACCTTCATTTTTTAAAATGGAATGAGGTATTTTTTAATACATCAATCAATGCAACTGGACATTCGTTATAAAAAAAGTACGAGCGTAAATAACTAAGACGTTACACTAGTATGTAAACGCTAATGTCTTACAATTAATACGACAGTAATGGTGTTTTAGAATTATTTATATTGAAATATGTCCTGAACTACTAACTTTTCGACATACATAGGTTAGTACTTTTTTATAACGAATGTCCAGCTGCATCGATTGATATATTAAAAAATACCTCATTCCATTTAAAAAAATGAGGGTGACCTTGATATCTCCTAAAAAACATCACATAAAAACAAAAATTTATTGGTATCGTATAAGCCCCATTTTTACCATTCAACTTTGTCCTTGAGACATTAGATGTATCTTTAAAAACAACAAAGATATTTGTGGTGGCATCGTTAGGTTACATTGTATGCATTATCCAGCACGTGTGCCAAGCGAAAGATTGTTTTCCAACACAGGCCTTTTGGTCAGTAAGATTACAACAAAAGTGCACGCTGACATGTTATTTGTGACAAGTGCCATCAGAAATAAACGAATGAACGCGTTGCACGATACCTTAGCCGCTTTTATTCGCTCTCAATAGCTGATATATTATTAATAGACTGCGGATCTTTATGCGTTATTTCAATATGTAATTTCTCCTCTATTAACACTTTGCACTCGACCGACGCCGCTACAGCGCCCTGGCGTTTCATGCGATCACTCGAGAGAAACCGATGAATTCTGTGTCAAGATCAAAAAACTTTCGATAGAAATGAGATAGAGCGATTATTATTTTTTTTAATTAAAGCTGAAACATTGCAGAACATCGGAAGATAGAGAGTTTATGGTACAAACGTTTTTTAACCTAGAAAAAAATCGTTAAACTTGCACAATTTCAAGAAAATTGTTGTTCATCCAATATCACGCACCAAAAAAAATATTTTTTTGATGTGCTATACATTATACATCATTTCCATGGAAAGCTCCATGTTGTTCTGAAAGGGGTAGTAAAGAGGGGTTGCAAGGTCTGCTCTGACCGAAGTAAGCTTAGCGATAGACGTGAGACCTCAATTATTGTGATACGTGCCCTGACAAACCGAGGCTGCATCTTGCGAATTGTTTTACTAAATATCGAAAAAGACTTCGAGTGCAAAGGGTTAAAATGATTACAGGAAGCATGAACATTCAATTCAGTTTCTATTTCTTGCAACCGATGCGGAGAGAGATGATTTTTATCTCGCATAAAGATCCGCGGCCCAATTATATTAAGTATCAATAGGTTACCTCTAAGCTAAACAGTCACATTGATAAACTTTCTATAAAATATAGCTTGTGTATGCGATTTTCTATTAAAATAAGCACATAATCATAGTATAAAAATGTACGTACACGTAATTATTATATGTGGATGTTGTCATTTGTAGATCGTTCGACTTCTATTCATTGGAAACTCAAGGCGACCATGAACTTTTAATGAAAACAACTGTTTCCAGCCTTGTTTTCTTTACAACCTGTCTGCAGTTCGAAATATCCGCGCGAACTGAAATTGTATACGGTATTTTTGTTTTTATGAAATTATCATAAGCTCCCGGAACAATTTTGTATACCATTGCGACGAAGACACTGTACACTCACACCTCAACTAGTAATGAAAAATATATCGGCAATAGATTTTTATATATCCTCTATGTTATTATTTTTCATCATTACAAAATATTTTATCTATTTTTGTAATAAATAGCGGTGGATCTCTGGAACGCGTCGTTCTCCCAACGAATATGAAGAATTTTATTTCTCCTTCTTTTTTTCTTTGCTTTCTCTTACTTTGTCTGTTTCTCCCTCTAGTATTTGCGCATCACATTCCTAACTACGTTTAATTATGTTTTGCTTTATTTACTCTTTTATTTTATATCACGCGAATATATATATACCGTATATATTCAACGTTATATTGTTGTTGTTGCATATAACAATTAAAAAATAAAACCGTCGACAATCTTTCGATCGAGTGTGCTTACTTATGTATGTCACTTATGGCAAGAAGTGGGATCGGCGAAAGGAGCTCGGAAAAGAAATGGCACGATAAATAATACTAAATAGTACGTAATCGATAAGAGATTAAGAAATAAGAAGAAAGAAAAAGAAGGAAGGTCGAACAAGTGTGATTTTGTCCGAAACGATCACAGTCCGCGAGGATAACTTTCCAAGTGTGATTGATAAAATACGTGGAAAAAAGAGAACTAGTATCAGGGCCCGCACTAGGGAGGGGGGACAACCCGGGCATTCGCCCGGGTGCCAAAATTTAGGGGCGCCATTTTGGCTGTGTGAGAAAATTCAAAAAAAAATATAAAATAGATTTTTTTTATTTTACAATCGATCAAGCACTAATATTAAAAGTTAAATAAAATGATTTGATTTTTATTTACAATAAAAAATATGGTGTACCGTTATTTAAAAAAAAATATATATATGTATATTCTTAAGGGGCGGCCTTTGTCTTTTTGTCCGGGGCGACGTAACCGCTAGAGCGGGCCCTGCTAGTATGTATTTTGAATGACGACTGCTCGAACAAGGCAGCTCGTGTGTAGATACATACGTACAATACGAATACGGAAAGGAATAAACAAGGAAAGTATCAAGTGTTTCGCGCACAAGCGAGAAACCTTATTATTATTAACGAAATCAGTGCTCAACGAAGGTTAAAAAGATTTAACGAAAAAATATGTATAAAAACAATGTAAAAAACGATATATATAAAAAAAACTACGTAAACTCGTAATGATCTTACGCTGTAAAAGATTTCTTTTATATTACGATTCTTGTGAGATCGTAAAAATATATGTGTATATAAATATATATGTATACATATATTTATACATACTTATATACGTATATGTATATGTAAATGTAAAACGTACAAGCAAAAATTTGGAGCTGTATCGTAAAATATAAAATACTGTCAACTTTGTATAGTGTTAGCGAAATAATGTTAAAGAACGCGGAATAAAAACATTTTTCTAATCGATTAAAATATTGCCACATTTTTAGCCATGTTTCCCGATGGTTTGCCGAAACAAGGAGGTGTTCCGTTCAAATCGAGAACGTAAATCGTAGATCACTCTTTCGATTAATTCGTTCGGGATAACCGCGCGAATAAAATTTTTGAAAATATTCAACTTAGGGAAGAACCGAAAGATATTACTTGTTAATCGGTGGGACGTCGTTCGCATCTTTATATACAGATCTCCCTTTGCGAAGTTTATAAAAATTGATACTGTTACTTGCACGGAACGGTTTAAGACTAAACAATAAAAAAATAAACTTACTGAAACCTGAACGACGTAATAATGAATCGTTACGATGCAATAATAAAAAAAACGTATAAAATATCTTCCACAATATCTTTTTTTTTGTCGATAAGCTTCCGTAGCTTACTTAGCTTCCGTGTATTCGACACCAAGCCTTCATAAAAATATGTTTTGTTTCTCATACGTAAATACAGTATGGCAAGACTCTTACATCAGGCTCTATTCTAATGTTTTTAGAGAAAATTATATAGTTTCTCTTTCGCATGTGCATGGAAACACTCTCTATGTCGTTCTCTGCTTCGTTTTGATCATGTATATATATTTATGGCACACTTTTTGAGATAAGATCCACATGGTGGTATCATGTAGAAACCGTATCCAAAAGTCAGCTATATATGTAGTAATGAAACTATGCGTACGGTTGAGAAACTCGTGCGGAACGACAGTTTTTGCGATATTGTACTGGGACATAGAGAGTCAGCGGCATTACGAATAATTATCATACTTGTAGAGAACTCATTAAAGCCGAAAATCATGAAAAGCAGTCAAGGATTCACCGCTAGTAACGTTCGTATAATTTTTCAGTGTTACCTCTTGACCGAGGTCTTCCCCTGATCTCAGAACTCTTTAACGTGTCCTAAGAAACTGAGCTCGTGCGTTTGATAATGGCTGGACGTAGCAAGCGGTGTGACGCTCGATTGATGCGCCACGTTCACCGTTGTCAAATGATGATGGTGCAGCGAATGATGAGAAGTATGCGTATGAAGAATGTTGTTCGGATGGGGAACCTGGAAGTTCCCTGGTGGCGGGGCTCAGGACAGGAGAGGACCCGGATGTCCACCGGAAAGGACAGACGATGCTGTCACACCAGTTGTCTGCATGTTCGAGACATTGTTCTGTTGTTGACTTTGCTGCGTACCTAATAAACAGACAACGCGTTACTTCAAATATGTTTTCACTAGAGGTGTGCGTGACCGGGACGGGAATACCCGAAAATGTTTTTCTAGTTTTCACCCTATCTCTTGGATGTACGATTATTCCGTTCTTTCGTTATAAGTACTTCCGGTACTTTCCTACCAGTAATAGTTCCTCACTACATTCCCCACAAACTAAGGACGTAATACATACGTTCCTGTATTTTGTCGCGCATGCGCGAAAAAACCGTGCAATATCCCAACACTGGTTGGGGTTGGGGCCTTGGGCAAAGTAGAATATCGGGGCCCCTAACCTCGACTAATAACTTTACGAGAAAAACCTAGAATTTAGATCTTGGATCTTGGTTTGTGTTCGGGGCCCCGGGCATGTGCCCAAGTTGCTCATGGTAACGCGCCACTGGTCGTGCGCTATCCAGTACTATCTGGGTACAACCGTAAGCGTAATAAATAGACTGGGGATCTTTATGCAAAATAAAAATAATCTGCATCTATTGCAAGAATTAGAAACTGAAGTCAATATTATTCTTTCGCTTAATGATTTAAATAGAGGAGAAGTCATTGTCATCGATTTTAAAAATTTTTCAACAATTTTCAATTGTATCTACTTAATTTTCCTATAAATGCATAAAGTTCCGCAGTCTAGTAATAAAGAAGAACGTGAGAGAAAGCCTATCTCTTGGACAAGGCTATGGAAAAGTACAACAGTTGCGAAACCTTACCAGCATTTTGGCTAAGCTCAGCTTTCACTCTCCTCGCGATGTGGCTTCTGGTATGTTTTCTTAAATGATCTTTACGATAGAATCCTTTTCCGCATTCTGTGCATACGTGACGCTTTTCTCCAGAATGTATAACAAAATGTAGCGTCAACTGTTCTTTCCTTTTGAACGCTTTCAAACAAACGGTACAAACGTATGGCCGTTCCGGATTATGACTCTGTTTGTGACGCGTAAGATGATCTTTTCTTTTTAAACCCGCACCACAGATATCGCAAACAAATCTTCGTTCCAGAGTATGGCCAAGCAAATGTTGTTCCAACAGTTCACGTTCGGGATACGCCATATGACATTCCGGACAGCAGTACAACGTCGATCCATCCAAAGCTGTAGTCAAGCGAATTTCACCAGGTTTCGGACGCGGTTTCTTCTCCTTAGGAGCCTTCTTCTTTTTCTTCTTTTTATTATTCGGAGACATCATTATATTAGGCGTTGTTGTTGTTGCTACAGCTACTGAAGTGGTTTGCGCCATTTCCGACTCTTTCTTAATACTTTCCGCTGAGTACTTTAAAAAATGATGTAAACTTAAAGGTAAAGTACTGGCCGGCAAGTGACTGAGGTAATCCGCCACAGTGGAGCCAGGAGTGGCCAGAGATTGCCACGTCGCAGGCATAGTCGCAGGAGTTTGAGTATGAGCGTGTTGCTGGTGGTGTTGATGCATCGTGTAATCTTGTTGGTTTCCGTTGGTCGTGTTTTCTCCATTGCGCTGTTGCTCGTCTGTCTTTTTGTCCTTATTTTTATCCTTATCCTGTAGAAGATTGCAAACGTCTTGTTGATTTATGGTTTCGGTCGCTTGCTGCAAAAGTTTCGATTGCCATATAAAGTAAAGACATAGAGTAAAGACTGAAAGGTGATGAAAGAACGCTGGTAATTTACCTGGTGATAAGAACGCTTCTCTTGCATTCCAGGCGAATTTGAGGGCCGCTGTTGAACCGGTTGAGCTTGGGAGTACGGCACGTTTGGATAATGATGAACATTGCTATTCGGATAGCTAGCCTTATTGTTCATCATTACTTGCGACTGAGCAGATTGCACACCGTTGCTCTCAGGACGGTACTTTCCCATAACCGGCACTCCGATAGGAGGCTGGTTGGGAAAATGATTGGCGTAGCGCCCGCCCGCACCACCGGAGCCGTCGGTCGCGAACTGATGGATAGTCGGAATAGTACCGGGAAAGTGGCCTCCGAACGGCGGGAAATTCATTGCAAACCGTCAATCAAATATCTGCAAGGTGACAGAAAATCAGAATTGGCATCATCACGCACGGCACTACGTACAGTGGAGTAGCAAGCGATACAGTGATTTGTCCATCAACCGACGTCCTTAACCATTTTGCCGACCGACAAACTCCGGATACGATTTATTTTATTGCGATACACTATTTATTTGGTACGAGATACGGAAACGGCAGTCGAACCAATTGTAAATGTCAGCCGGTAACATGTGCTCGAACGGTACACCGTTCTTAGACAAAGGTCGCACTGTCGTCCGAAACGAGAGCTCCAGCAGGGATTGTACATCGGGATCGGAGAATCGTCAGCAACGTCTTGTTGCTAAACGAATTCCGCGGCCGAACGTCCGCACACGCCAGGATATTCGCGGCACGCCGCGTGAAAATATCTGGCGCGTCTTGAACCTCTCGAACGACGCCCGAGAGTATGTATTTACTCACAGCGACGTCCCTCTCCCCATGTTTCTTCGCCGTGGAATCGAATCCTTTCCTCGGAGGGGGGTTCTCCGAGAGGTAAAACAGTGCGAGGAAGCGTAGGGGCAGATTTTTCCAGCACACAAGAGACAAGAGAAGCACGAATAGCACACACCGTCGGACGCCGACGCTGCGTCAACCGTTTCCGTCTCCGTCTGTCACGAGATAAAGGTACACACTAAAACACGCGAGGACGCGAGAAACAGTCGGTCTTGTTCCTCGAAACCGCACGGCCGAATCGACAGGGAAATCTTCGCGAGGATTGTACAACTATCCGCGTTCGTGTAACGAGGATCCCGAGCAGTTTAGACAGCTATAGAGAGGGGTAGAACACGGAAAAAAGACGTTAAAAAACGAACATTGTACGCGGCCAGGATTGTCGCGATGCGGGGGAAGGGTGGCCGTAGAGGCGTAGAGGGACGGCGCGGCGGCAGCGCGAAGAACGGGACGGGAGACGGGAACGGGAATCGGAGCGGAGGATGGGAAGAATCGGGAGTATGAGAGGGAGGGGGAAGGACGCAGGGGGGGATGATCCGGTGAGAGGGATGGGTAGCGTGCGCGCAGTGGAATGAAGCGCGAGGGGAGAGATCCCGAGACTTTCCCCTCTCAGCACCTAGTCGATACGCGGGGGCCGAATTCGCACGAAATTCAACAGAAAATGGCCGTGCTATACTACACGGCGAACACGACGAACCGCGGATTGTTCGCCGCTCTCGCCAACTCCCCCAACGATCAACTTACCATCTAGTACTTAGCAGCCCGCGCTCGCCTGGCCAGGATTTTCACGGGACCGAGAACTTCCGAAAAAAGATCCCCCGTCCTATGTATGTGCCGTTGACACCTGTCCCTCAAGTCGGCGCCCCCACCCCATCAGTCCGCCCTCTACTGTGCCAGCCTCTTAACTATTTTTTCTCTCTTCCGTCCGGCCCTCTCTCCTCTCTCTTCTCCTCTCTTCACTCTTCTCCGATCGCGCCGCGCCACACCGCGCCGACGAAAATGCCCGAATCCACCGGGGTTTTAACTTCGAATCGCTCCCGGCGCGGCGACCTGCCATTATTTTTCTCTCTTCTACTTGCACTCTCGATGCGTTCCACTCGGATGGAGGCGGAGATACAATGGCTCAAAAACCGATTTCTCTACCCGCTTTTTTGCATATTACTTCTTCTAATTAAATATCGTACATTGCACAATTGCCAGTACTTCGTTCTGCACAGAAATAATATGTTCAGTTCGAAACGTCTATAATTTACCGCTCAAAAGTAATCCAAAATTCACACATAATTTCGTGTGGCGCCATAATGCGAGTACTCCAATTATAAGAATATTATCATTCTTCCCCAATTCGTCTCCTAAAGGGAACGTATTATTATTATTTTTCTGTAAAAAATATATTTTTTTACTCTGCTAGTGTATATGACATAGTCATACCTATAGAAATCAATGAACTACCACTAAGCGAGAACATAGTACCAACGAGATCCTTCGAAGAAGTACTAAAGCTCACGCAGTTAGACTTTTTGTTACTCTTCTTACAACGTCACTCGCTTAACTTTTTGCTGTATGGAAGTATGGATAAAAAATTTTCGTTTCTATTTCTGTTACTTTTGAATGGTAAATTATACTGACGTTTCTAATCAAGTATATATTGGTTCCGTGCATAACAAACCATTATAAAATGTATACACTAACGTTAACATGCGATTCTTTTTCACAGGAATTCAGAGTCAAGAAATAGGTGTAGAAATACTTGTTTGACCCACTGTACATCCTCTGGGAATATCGGGAAGCACCCTGGTCTCACAGCTGAAGGAAAAAGGAAGTACCAATGTAACACAAAATTTATATAACGAGCAATATATTCCTATTCTTTCGTGATTAGGTATTTTTGTTGTTGTAATTAACAATTAACGACGACTGCCTATTACAATAATTACGCTGAAATGTATATGTACGAGTATGCCGAATTATTTTAATGGAAAATATATAAGTTCTTTTTTCGTAAATGATTTTATTGATCAAATAAAAAATTTAGTATGTAATGGTATATAATATGTTTTTATATCGAATTTTACGAATGTACAAATTATGCAGTTAAAAATGTCGATTAATTCTCCCTGTACAAGTTATTAGTTGATATTCGTTTGTCTAAAATAATATATATATATATATATATATATATATTAATTAATAAGTGCATCTTAAGTTCTTAGTAACAATCCACGGTTAATAATGATACAAATTAAACTTGTGTACGAGTATATAATACAAAAAAGAAAATAATTCTTATAATTGGTTAATCAAGAGAAATTTGTTTATATTAAATGTATGTTTTATTTTAGCATTTTTTCTCCAATATTTATGTAAGTAACAATGAAAATGACTTATAGACTATCCATACTGATTATGATAATAATAATAGCTATAATAATATGATAATAAAATAATAATTATATTTCTTGTACAGCTATACCCACTGCCTTTTTAGTAATGATACTTACAATAAAAAGTATTCTTTTTTTTGTATACATACATCTGTTGTTTTCACAAACAATTTTGAGTGTGTGTCGAGATCGACCGGTAAATCAGATTCGGCTCAACCCCCGGGAAATCAGTTTTCTTTTGCTGTACTTTCGTCGTGCAACTTATGATAATACAAACATTTGTCAATCACGATCAACACAAAGAAGAAGATTGCAAAGTCTTCTTGCAAAAGGATCATCGGTTTGGTAATTAAAATGGACTAAATACTATACAAAATAAGTTACAATTAACTTATTAGAATTATAAAAATATCGTAGTTAGTTCTAGAAATGCTTTCCTTTCGCGAAATATCGAAATTTAAATGCACAGAATTTGAATCGTTAATCGCGTGTAACAATACCTTTGTTTTTTATCTTTACGATATGCAAACTGATATTTGTGTATTCGTATGACAATGCTATCAAAAATTTCTCCGTAACCAATCGGTATAGTTTTCTTTACACAACTTTCAGAAACAACGTGAGTGTACCTTCTCGGATGAATTTACAGTGAATGGTATAGATAGGCAATAGAACATTGTTCCTCTCGAAAATATCAAACGTCCACCAATCAATGGATTACGTAAACAGATAAATATACAATTTTACATTTTTGTCTCGCACAACCTATCGTAGCATTTCTGTTCAATTATTAGTCGAATGTCATAGATTAACATATACACTCTCTTTCTGTGTCTCGATCGTCTAGAATAAATGGAATAAATAGATTCACTTCATATTTGCACGACAGTCTTATTCCTTCTTGTTGTGCACGGTAAACTGGTTGTATTTACAGCCCTGCTTTGTGAATTACATGTTACCTTTCACATTACGTATTTTCTCTCTCTCTCGCATTCTCTCTCTCTCTCTCTCTCTCTCTCTTTCTCCCGTTAATTATTTATCATTGAAGAAAAATTAACTTCAGCCGAAAACTCGATTGCCTTCTGTCTGGCGAATCCAGTCCGCGCTTTCAAAAATATATTTTTATATTTATATATATATATATGTATATATAAACTTCTTTATTTACTTCTAACTCGCGTCATGGAACTGGATTAGCGACAAAAACATATTGAATCAAAACGAGTTAAGACAAACTCGCTCCAACCTTTTTTTTTCTTTCCTTACACGTACGCTAGAACGTGTACGCAAAAAAGAAACATCGTATTTTATGTACGAACTTGGTTCGTCAGTCAGCTCAGTGCGTTTTGCAGAATAATTATAATCGTACAATATAGTCTGACCTACGACTTCCTTTGAAGAAGCTGATGGTGTACAAACTTTGAAATGCGACGGCTCGTCGGTAAAAGTATCTTTATTCGAAGATACAAAGAAAGATCCCAATCTTTTTTTTTCTTTTCTTTTCTTTTGCAACACCACTACTAGGCAACGATAACCACCATCAACGAGAATTTCTTTCTTTACACGATACCAATTTGACTATGGGATTATAGTAATCAATCGGCAAGCACGCCTTGCCTTGCACGTCCTCTAGCCTGTTGATGATTGAACCGGAAGTACCGCCCAGGTTGATTGTGGGCGGTATGCTGCTGCTAATGTTGTTGCTGTTGTTGTTGCTGTTGTTGTTGTTGCTGTTGCTGCTGTTGCTGTTGCTGATGGTGAAGTATAGCCATCGCACCAGTTTCAGCTGCGGTCGGAAGAACAACGGTCGACTGTTCGCTAACGGCTATTTGATGGATCTGAGCTTGAGAACCTTGGCCCACTTGTATTTGTATCTGTTGCAACTCGGACACCGACGACTGTTGTTGCAACTGCTCGGCTTGCTGTTGCAATTGCTCGGCCTGCTGTTGTTCCGCCTGCTGTTGGGAATTCTGAGAAGCGTCGGCCGTGTTCAAAGGGTCTTCTTTGATACGCTTGGCCAAATGAGACCTGGCGTGCTTTCTCAGATGGTCTTTGCGGTAGAACGCTTTGCCGCATTCGGTACAAACCTCGGTTTTCTGTCCGGAGTGTATAACAAAATGGAGGTTCAAGTGTTCTTTTCGCTTGAAGCCTTTCATGCAAACGGAACAGATGAAAGGTCTATCCGGATTGTGGCCCAGCTTGTGCCGTTCTAAATGTTCTTTGCGTTTCAAACCTGCACCACAAATGTCACATATAAATCTCCTCTCGATCTTGTGTCCGATCAGATGTTGCTCCAACAGTTCTTTCTCGGGATACGCCATGTTGCATTGCGGGCAACAGAACAAGGTTGTACCGTCGAGGGCTGTCACTATGCTGACCTGACCGGGTTTCGGCTTTTTCGGCTTCGGCGGCTTCTTCTTGTACTTCTTTTTCCGCTTGGGCTTCGCTCCTCCGGTTTCCTGTTCCTCGACTACGTCAGGAATGATCGCCGTTTCCCCGGAAGCGACTGTGATTTGCACAGCTTGCTCTCCCGATGCAGCGCTTCCGGTCGTGTCCAAACCGTCGACCCCTAAAGGGCTGGACTCGATCGTGGCTTCTCTCTTTATTGTCTCTGCCGAGAATTTCAGGAAGTGTTGTAAGCTAATCGGTAAGGTACTAGTAGGCAACCTGGATAGGTATTCAGCGACGGTTGATCCTGGAGTTGCAAGACTTTGCCAGCTGGCAGGCATGGAAGTAATGAACTCTTCTCCGCTTTGATTCCCTTGGTTCTTAATACTACCCCTCTTGATCAGGGCCACCGGTGTTGTTCCTTCTTTTACGTCCTCTTTCGATTCATCCATACCCTCCCGTAAAATCAAGTCCTGCGGAATCTGGGCCACCACGGTTAACCCTTCCGGCGCACCTGGCAGCTGCACTGTTTGCTGAATAGTTTGCTGTGACGTCGTGGTCACTGCTGTCGATGTACTTTGGGTTGTCTGATCCGACCTAAAATTAACACAGAAACCACTTCACTATTTTCATGTACATATAATGAAAGTCACGGATTGCATCCTCAACATATTTCAAGGTCTTTGAAATCGGTGAGAACCATCTAACTTGCACACCTTCAATATTTCCATTATTTCTAATGAAATGAAAAAATGATACAGTGTACCTGGTGAAATTTTTTTGCGAGATTTTTTGTTTTGAGACTTGTTTGTTAATTATGATACTCAGATAAAAAAAAAAACGAAAATATTCGAACTTACTCCCTTTACATCATAAATTTTTTTTAAATAAATAAAAATAAAAGAAAACGAAACGGGAGCCTTACGTTTGTGTGGTGGCCACGGTGTTCTGTGGCTGCACTTGAATTTGCACGCCATCTGCGCCTTGTTGGCTGTACGCGACGGTGAGCACCGTCGCAGCACCCTGGGGGAATTGTCCCAAAGAGATTGGGGCCAAGTGATATTTCGGCTGGTCACCGCTGTTTCCGCTTTGCGACACGCTGGGATTGACCACCTGGATCTGGACGGTTTGCTGTTGCTGCGTGCCATCTTTCCCAGGTACGGTAATGGGTAGTGTGATTATCTGCTGTTGCTGATTGTTACCCCCTTGAGCTACAGCGAAACCGTTCGGATCGACCGGCCTCAAGTAATGAACGCCACCCTCGCCGCCAGAGAGAACGCCGACCACTTGACCCCCGGTCGGCAGGTTCTGAGCGAATTTAGCGGTTGCAAACTGGTGAACCGTGCCCGTTGGTAGCGAGCCTGCCGGAAAGCCGGGAAAGGGTGTGAAATTCATCTTCCACGATACTTAAATCTGAAAACCAAAAGAATAACCATCTTGTAGGCGCGTGCTTCGCTTTCTCTCTACAACATTCTGTTATACAATCAGGCCTGGCCAACACGCGGCCCGCCACGATAAATTGTGCGACCCGCCGGGCGATTTTACATTTTATCGTAAATATGAAAATTTCGACTAAATACTAAACGTATTAACTGTGTTAAAACTTTTCTTTACGGTGCCAGTTACTATAGCAAGTGCTGAGCGCTCTTTCAGCAAATTAAAATTAATAAAGAATTATCTTCGGTCAAGCAAGTGTGCAGAACGCTTAAATGCACTTACTATATTAAGAATCGAAAAAGAAATTGCAAAAAATTGTAATTTTTCTGAAGTAATTAATGTATTAGCAAAAACAAAATCACGCATTAAATAAACATGCATTAGTAATATATGTTGGTGTTTGTAATTTTTTTTACTTTACAAAAAATGTATGGCCCCAAATGGTTTCTTGCACCCTGGCCCCTTTATAGAGAAGGCCGGTCCTGGTAGCTACTTACTTAGATAGACATGTATACGTATTACACTGTTGCACTCACTTTGACGCATGAGTGCTGCTGTCGAAGTGCATCGACCTTGTAACTTCGAACGGTTTCAACAGATCCCGTGTTTTATAGAACTCTCTCACAGTTATTCTCTAATCCATTAATCTATCTTCGCTGGGCACTGTTCCCGAAGAAAAGCAAGTTCACGATGTTTATACACGATCATGTTGCTAAATGCGAAAAACAAATTGTAAATCAATATCGTGCATCAATGAGCTCGATCAATTTCAAAGTTCGCACACTTATAGCCGTACGAATGGAGAGATGAACATTTTCCAATAACTTTAAATAAATTCTAAACTTTAGAGAGAGCAATTTAACAATTTCTCTCGGTCACAAAAGCATTTTTCTTTTTTCTCTTTTGCACTCTCTGCAGATTTTTATATTATTATAATTCTAAATATTTCAATACACACAATTCTCTTTAAAGCGTTATTTTGTTCTTGAACTTTAATCAATTTTATCTACAGCCCTAGCAACAAACATTCGATCAAAGCAACCAAGAGTTTATTATTCTTATATTATACACATATTTTATACGGAATATTTTCACATTAACGATAAAGACAAAAATATGTACAATGATAAAGCTCGCCATACACAAAGAAACTGTTAATATAAAAACGAACGAACGCTTTTTTTATTAACGAACACAGTGAGAGAATTTGACAGTAATTTGAGAAAATTAGTTATTGTTATTTCTTCGTTCAAAATATTAAAAACTATTCGAATGTTCAATCATACTAATTAAATTGCAGTGCTTTTTGTATTCGGTAAAAGGGCAAGAGGATATGCCATTTTACTGAAACTTGTAAATATCGTCAACTCCGAAAAATTTAATTAAAAATAAAAATTTTTTTATTTTATTTCTATAAAACGAAAACAAATATGTGCTTTTTAATAAATCCGGATAATTCAGGTTAACAATTAAATAATTCAAAATATTTAGTATAATTGCGTATTTGCTAGGGCTCTTACTCTTGTTTACATTTACAATTATCGTAACTCAGAAATACGTATCTTGTTCTTGAATCAAAGTTGAAGTCACAAGTGTTCGTGAGTAAGTACTTGATCTTCCATTGCACATACGCGGGTAGTAAAAGCTCTAGCGTTTACTTTACATATGTACAATGTACCTCGGTACATCTCCTTACACGTGGCGAGAAAGTTGCTATAGAATTGCCATGCGAAAGTACGTGCAGCACGTGCTCCGTAAGCGTTTTAGCGTGTATTTCTCGAAACAAGAAATACCCCACATAAGTATGTAAGTAGATATGTATACATATGTACTCCACGCTCCGTCTGTGCTACGATATAACTACGTATGTAGACAGATATGTATGTACTAGGAAATCACATTAACACTAAACCTACCGAGCAGCAAATGCGACTAAAATGTCATCGCTTTACAAAAATTACAAGACTCTATTTATTTAGATTCTGTGTAATTTTTATTACAACAAAATATGTAGCTGAGTAAAGAAATCTATCGAATCAATTTTCATGTAATCAACTTCGCAGTTTCAATAATTGTGAAATGAAAAATATGAAACCAGTCATGTGACCGGCAGTGGTAGGTTTAGTGTTAATATACGCGAAGATCAAGGTTGAGGTTGTCAGCGTATCAGCGTTCTATTTACTGAAAAGATTGAGGGAGTGTTGGTATGTACTCGCGGCTATGAATTGGCACGTTCCCCACCCACCGCGCGCCGCGCACCGTAATCCGGCACCCTTATACGAATTCCCGTTGACGGTCTCTGAAACGATCCACATCTCGTGTAGCAGCAAAAGCAAACACGCCTGTTTCCCGAAGTTGAAGTTCGAGGCATCGTCTTACCATCTCCGCCGTCGAAGTCTTAACTTCAGACCTCTTGACCATGTGTTGGTATGTGGGGGTGGGGGATGAGGTAGCCCCCACTTCACCCCCTCCCTCACCTGAAAGGGATCCGGGAGCAGGGAGGATAGTCGTCGAAGTGGCTCAGGATTGCACCCCACTCCACTAGGATGGTGTCCCCACGGGGGTAGGGGGTAGGAACACGATGAGGGTAGGGGGGAACCCATAGGTGGGAAAACGGGAACCCACCGCGAAATAGACCCCGAGACGAGACTCTCGCGTTCTCTTTCTGTGGCGCGCGCCAACGGAACACACGGAACACCGCGCGAGAATAGGACGGGAAGGAACGATAGTTCGGTGTGTAGGTGCGTAAGCGTGTGCCGTAAGCTCGAAGGGGTAGGGGCATGTCAAGAAAGAAGGGAGACGAACCTCGACATACTGGGAACTCCCCGGAGAGGGGAACGCGAAATATCGGGAGAGAACATACGAAGCAGACATCGTGGCAGACGAAGTGGGACACACCGATGACTCTCGCCCTTGATCTACCCGTGGTAGGGAAGGAACAGAAAATGGGGGCTAGAGAGAGAGATAGAATGAAAGAGAGAGGTTAGGTTACCCGTGCACTTCTCCTCCTTTCGACGCATCGAGGAGGGTGCCGCGCCGTGTCGAACGGACGATTACTCCGTGGCTGCAAGTCGTTGTGGGTGGTTGCGCGACTTAATTAAAGAACAACAACTACCAGAGTACGAACACGCAGAAACGGACGCACCACGGATGCGTTTTTCGGCTTTCGCGGAATGGCGTGTACGACTGACCGGTCAGCCTCGCCGACGTACCGTTGCAAGACGCGCATGTCGTAATGGCGCCGATTCTCTAAGGCTCGACACATCTCTCTCTCTCTCTCTCTCTCTCTCTCTCTCTCTCTCTCTCTCTCTTCCTCTCTGTCTCTCTATCTATCTCTCCCGCTCCCTCTCCCGCTTGTACACGCAACGAGGAGAGCATGTCTCTGTAGATATTCGTGGTTTCTAGAGAAATTCTAACTAGATGTCTCGCATAACTGTACAGTACATAGGCTTGGCTCCGATATCGCGGGGGCACCGTACGACGAACGGAATAGCTCGCTGGGGCATTGTGCAATCTGACGCATTTTTTACACGCACCCAGGATAAAAATCACGCGATCACGTAATAATAAAAAGTGTTTGAAAGGGGATATAGATATCGATGATTGTATTCCATGAATAGAATCGTACAAAGAGAAACTAATTGAATGGATGTATAATAGGGTTAAGCAAGCAACATTACGATTCGCGTGAACGCGAATGCGCGAGCGTGGTCGGCCAGTTAGGTAGAGACGGGACGGGACGGGATGGATCGGAACGGAACGGAACGAGACGGAGCGACGCGACGGTGGGCAAGGTTACACGTCAGCAGGTTTGATGATGCATCGGCCATATTGGAGATTGGTGGTACGAAGAACGCGAGAAAATAGCACAGGTCCGCGAAGGCTGGTGCTTTGTTCTCTCGACGGTTATTCCCTCTCTTTCCCTTTTTCCCTCCCTTCCTTTGGTGGTCTTTCGATCGCGCATCGGGAGATGTTACATGGAGAGGAAGTAGGAAAAAGATCGTGGTGAGTTTGCAGAGGCGAGAGCAGGGCAGAGGCGAAACGGAGGACAGAGAGTAGAGCCAACAGAGGCACACAGGCAGGGCTGTTGTTTACACCCCCACCTCGACGGGTTAGAGGCAGCGAGATGCCACGGAGGGGCCTCCGAGACCTCGGCGGGCACCCACCACCACGCAATTTCCAACCCCACCAGCCTCTCAACCACTGTCCGCACCTCCAACCACCCCACCAAAGCCAGCCCGAGCCAAGCCGTGAGCCACGACGAGGGCCCCGCGACGATTTTAGTGTCTTGGGGTGGGTGCTCTGTGGCCACTGTTTCGCGGTTTCTCGTGTGCACGTTTCGCATTAGGAGTAAAGCGCGTAAAGAGATCGCCGGGACGGCATCCTCCAGCCAGGTAGCACCACCACGTCCGTCCGTCCGAGCGAGCGAACGAACGAACCAACAAACAAACGACCTGTGCTACGCACGCGAGTTACGCACAAGAGAATCATCCACGAGGATATGCGTGTCCTACTTACCCACGAGCAGCTGTGACTCCCTTGTGCACTCCTTTCGGCGTACTGCTACGACTGTTGCGTCGGAACACCTTCGCGTAGTACTGAGACCGTCCGCCTGCTGGCTGACTCGGCTGCGTTGTTTTCAGTCTTCACCGCAGCGGCAGCAACTTTCTCATTTCTACGTACACGCTCGACGTGTGCTACGGACGGCTCTTTTCGACTATTTAGCCGCGCGGCTACTCTCGACGACGCGACGCACACGTCATGCGAATACGAATACGAATCGAACGTACGAAACGTGCCGTTGTCGCTGGCAAATGGACGAGCCGTGACTCGCTATTCATTCGCGCACTACTGGCTGGTTTTCCGCGGCAACAGCGGCCCGCGACGCGCACTCATTTCCGGGTTTACGACAGTCGAGTTCGATCGAGTATGGCCTCCGGTCCGGTCGGTAGGTAAGCGTGGGTCTCTCGGGTCGGCCAACGGGGAATGAATTCGAGCTAACGGTACATAGCCACCCGACGATGGTTGCACGTTAACTCGGAGCGCCGCGATGTGCCAGGCCACTCTCCTGAAAACCACGAGCTGTGAAAGTAGACACCCTCCTTCTTCCTTCCTATTCCAGCTTTATCCTCGACGATCTCGTCCCACCGTCTTCGTCCAACCGATTCTCCTTTTTTCAGTCAATAAATTAAAATACTTTTAACCGCGAAAACTCTCTTGCGCTGCTATTAATATTCTATCGAAGAAATATCAACTATGGCGGCGGTTACGCGCGGAGTATATCGAGAGAGCAAGGGGAAAGCGGCGCCTGCGCGCTTGCAAACTAAACAGTTACAGTTCTTATCCTATCATTCTATTTGCAAGCGCGACAGAGAAAGATTTTTAATTTTTTCAATAGTCACAGATTTTCGGGACAATTTTATAATTGTGCGGAAAACACCTGTCCGTCGTTCTATCCTACTCCCTGCCTGCCACTTCGTCACTTCGTCGACACTAACTCTGCGCGCACCTAGCGGCCACTGAAGTGAGGTTAGGTCGAGAATCGATCTGTCGAGAGCAATTCGATAGTCGCCATCTTTCGATGTAATGACCGCTCGATACGAATCGCATCTATTTCTCGTCTATCTCTCTTCTTCTCGATTATATATATCGTAACAGTATTTTAAATCAAATAAAATTAATTAAATGTACCTTTTCTCTTTATTTTCCAATCTCTCTTGTAGTAAATATATGAATTATTTTACGCATTTTTACAATTTTCCAGCAATTTTGTAACACGACGCACATCCTTCTACCAAGAAAACAAATAACAACAAATCTATATTAAAAACAGCTATTTAATATAATAGTTGTATATCATTATATAATAATGTAATATAAATGACCAATAATTATTAACACATTCTTATCGATAGTTTCATTGTTCGTACTTATAAAAATTTTAATCCTACCAGATTTTTATTTTACATAATGATCCGCAGTGCAGCAATAATTATACAGTAAACTCCCCCTTATCTAGTTTCTCTGTTTCGCCCCGCATAATCTTAAAGATTTTTACCTGCAGATGGATTTCCAGCATCTGCGTTACGCGCGTTACAGTGGTTTTGTAAAGATTTTGCCGTTATTCTTTTCAGGTGAACCATCGATAAACATTTATTTACATCGCATACATCTGGTAATCTAATTTGCAACCTATAAATTTAGCCATGTATTCAAGTTGTCTGATCGTTTGTTTATCCAGTTTCAAGTTCATACCCGTAGAAACTGGTTGATCGAGAGTCTACTGTAGTTTGAAAATAAGTATATCAAAACGAATCGGATGTTCTTTGTACACGTTCCATGTATAAGGTAAATAACAACTTATTACTTTCATAATAAAAAGGATTTTCAAAAACGTCAAGATCCGGTTTATATTCAGCCGTATAGCTACTTTGGCTAGAACTGCATCCGTCGTACAGCGGCGATCCTTGGGAGAGCTCCGAATAATTTGGCGAAGGTAAAAAGCTCTTCTTGCTCCAGTCTGCATCCATATTTTCTATCATACTCTCTTGCATACCTGATAAGTTATTAATATGAAGATTATTGATTCTTTTGCTTAAAGGAGTAAATTCGCTAGACTCTTCTTCCGCATTACGCCCTCGTTTCCTGAATTTTATAAAATTACAAATCAATCGAACAGTTTAGTTTCCAACGTGGTCGCATTTATATACTAAATAAACGAAGACAGTTATGTCACTTTACAAACACGTAAACAAAACTAACCTGTTATCTCTCGTCATTCTTGAATGAATCTTATCTTTTAACAATAAGCCTTACTGCGAATTCATTTTTAAATAATACATGTTATCACGTCCGTGATGATTTCCGAAGACTCGATGTCGTGTATCATGAAAACTACGGTATATTTGTCCTGTCAAGAAAACAAAGCTCGATTAGGCGAATTGGCAATATACACTCTAATATTTTCACACAACAATAGTTCTCTCTTTCACTGCTAGAGTGCGTCAGTGACATGTTTCAAAGCCAACGTTTCTGGATAACACAAATCTTGCAACGTTGCGCAATTTTTACAGAGGTGAGCATTCGTTATTACAAATTTTCAATTCCATTACGATTACGAAAGCTACGATCATTGGAAATTCCAATTGATGAAATTAAATGTCAACCAACTCTTGATTTTAATTAATAATAACAAGGTAAAAAAGTAATTTCATGTTATGAGAAATGATTTTCAGTGATATGCATTATAATGTACATATTTGTTAGTCAAAATAAATGTCATGTTGATTGGAGATATATTAATTAATCCTGGGGAGAAAGTTCAATCTGTATTTTTATCATTGTGGTTATGTTATGCAATAATATGTAATGCCGAAATATACGAAACCAAATAGTAAAAGTCGTCAAACATAGCATAAAACACTGGAACATTTGTTTTACGAGCAATCTATTTTGAATTAGAGTAGAAATTTCGTTTTTCGGTTATGCTTTCAGTATGATTCATTGTCAGTATGAACTATAATGGACGAGCGATTCACGGTTTCCTAGAATCTTACACGCTTTGCTTAGAATGTCTGATTTTCACTATTAGTATTTCGTGAGTAATCGCATATCATCATTTATCATGCATTCATTCACAGACCGGAAGTAGCGTATGAATAAATTTAGTACACGTGAGTAGGGGTTATAATACGTTTGGCAAAGACAATTTTTATTTCTGTTATATTCAGACTAGTTCTGTACATATCCATATTCCTATGTATGTATTCATGTCATGTTATTATACATATCTGAATGTATTTTTCGATCAGTTACACGATGCAATACAAAAAAATGTAGTTATGTATAAAAAAACATCGATGACCTTGATAACTCCGAAAAAAATGACCTTCGGAAAAAAATATTCTTGCCAGATTTTTGGTCCATTCACACTATATGCACATTACGTAACAAATAGTTTTTGCATCACAATAACCTGAAGAGATATTTAGGTGTCCTTATTTAAACGGACCTCACTGTATATGAAATTTTGTGTGTGTACAACGGTGCTTTACCATTTTGTCCACCAGTGTATGTATGTTTGTATGTATGTATATATGTATATCCAGGAATAGAACAAGTTTTAGCGGGTCAGTAACGACCATGTTGAACATCAAAGAGAAATGAGACGCGTGTAGTGTATCGTTAAGAGATCAAGGCCATTTATAGTAAAAGATTTCAGGCGATGTGCAAACCGTCCATATTTGGCTCTTTTATACATGCTCCGCTTGGTACGTGGGTGTGAACGCACCCTCGTTGTTGCTCTGACCGAGTCGCTCCAATTACAACGTGATATGCGCGTTGACGAACTTAATTAATTTGTAGAAGATCTCCCGGTATACCAAGTGAAAGACCGGTGAAAGAGAGCTAAGCGATATTAGGAAGCCAGAAACGTTTGTCGTCTGGGAAACGTTTATCTCAGAGGATGCCGACATCCGTAGGATAACATACATGCATACATGTATACACTTACAGTATCTGTACCTATGTGTGCCTTACCGCAGAGAAGGGAAACTACTCTTGTCGACAGCCACTTATTTTCCGAAAATTTCAAAATGCTCTTCACTAGAAATTTTCAGTCGGTTCGCAAATAACTTCTGCTGTAGCAGAGTTGGGCAAGATGTAGTTCCAATTACAATTACAATATTACTTACCAATTACAAGCAATTACTTACCAATTACAATTACAAGCAATTGTAATTGGTAGTTGCAATTACTTAACGCCAAAATAGCTCTAAAAGAAAGGAATTAGATACCTACTCAAAATGCAAATGTCTAAAAAGAACAAACAAAAACCATATGTTAGGAAATATTTATTATTCACTAAATATTTATTTGCAGCTAATTATTTGATATTTCACAAAAACGATTACCATTACTTTTCAAAATGACCCTCATTCTTTTTGTTTGTTCTTTTTAGACATTTCCACATTGAGTAGGTATCTAATTGTACTTTTTTTAGTGCCATTTTGGTGTTAAGTAATTGCAACTACCAATTACAATTGCTTGTAATTGCAACTACCAATTACAATTACTTGAAATTGCAGAAATATAATTACAATTACATGTGTAATGTAATTACTCATGTAATATTAATTAGTGTCCAACTCTGGCTCTAACAGTGTGCGTGAGTGTTCATGTTGTGTAGACACCTAGGCACTTGGAAATAGTTGTAATGTACACGGGACAATATAATTTTTTATTGTATTTAGAGACTTACAATTTTAAACCGATATGCTTTGGCTGCCGTATTACGCTAGTAATGGTAAACATGATAGGTTAAAATTAATACATGATTATTTGCGAGGAACTAAATGTTTATCTGGCGTTTTCTGTAATGTTGTCTATGGGCGTTGCCCTCATTAAGCAACCTCCAACCCTGCTATTGGCTAAGGCCGTACTTTTCAATATTTGGTGGAGGTCTAGGAGAAAAAGCATGGTCCAGCGGCCCCATTCACAAGAGAACAGCTACCTGTGTATAAAATGTTAAGCTTCCATGTCTTCTGCGTTTCGAGATTTGTTTACCGTTACAGAGGACAGAGTAACTGGCAATTATATTATATGTATGTATACATATATAGATTTTTCACGTTCTAAATCGGGCTTCCCCTTAATCAGGCCGTCGAGTCATCCCATAATTCCATGTACGATTTTCTAGTCGATCGGTTACATCTGCGGAAAGGCGTTTAGTGCGTGCGGATGTATGTAAGTGTAAGTGTGTAGGATACCTATGCGCGACGCCGACGTGCACACACACCGGCACAGCGCAGCGGTGGCCTTGATTCCTAAAGCCGTAAAAAGATCCCGTCGTTGGGTCAATTAAACCAAGCCACGAAGTCATTGACTTCAGGTGCACGGCCAATTTCTCTTCGACAGGTTGTTACGTAGACTGTCCTAAAAACCTTCACATCGAAAATAATCTGAACGCTGACCTTTCTTTCCAGCACATTCGAAAGATAGAAATAGGGCCATCAGCCATGGTGACTGTACTTTATTTTACCATGTAAATTATAAAAACCATGCTATCCAGATTTCAGTTGACTTTATATTAAATCTTGATTATTGGATGGCTCATACCTATTATACATGTGTATGTACTTATATGAGATACGATTCTTTGTCTGCAGTTAAATATTTATTTTCGTTACTAGAACACACATAAGTACCATTGAAATTTTAGCAAAATCGTATTAAATTCTGTCATATTTTATATCCCAACATTTAAAAAAAAATTTCAAAAGCCATAAATGCATAAAGAACCGTTAAAGTATCTGTTTGGATAACCCCTTTGTATACGTAGATTTCTGTATGTATATCTCGTTGTCTCTATCTGCAACACGAGACAGCTTACGTTGCAACGCAACGCAACGGTTTGATAAAGTTAACAACCGAACGTGTCCATATATGGGCATATACGAAGAAACGAAAACGATTGCTCAGCGCGTGAGTAACATTTCAGATTATTTGGCGTGTTTGTACGTCAAATTCCCGGCTCTCTCTCTCCGCGGTGCTCGTCAATCGGACGCTACAGGAAATTGAGCCACTCCCTAAACGAGGAAAATCGTATCGCTTGCAATTCTCGGCTTATTCAAACGAAACTTTCGTTGGCCTTCTGCTTTATAAATGCTCAGCTTTTCAGACGTCTTTAAGACGTGTTTGTGCTATCTGGGATAAACCGAGATGCTATTCAATCGCAAATTACGAATCAAACATTGCTAATCTTGCCAAGTGTCATCAAGCACATCCTTCTCATTGATTAATGCAAAAAATGCCAAAAATTAGATTTTGTCAAAATAAAATAAATAATTTAAAAAACATAATTGTTGTTTCTTTTTTAACAAATTTCGAGGGGTCGATGATCAAAAAAATTTGGCTACCTCTGGTGTATAGGAAAGAAACGGGGAATGGTGTGAACAGGAAAGAAAGCGTTCCGTTCAATACCTGCTGCTGAACTCATCACTTGAACTACCTGCGAAGACCCTGCCTTACGCTGTCGAATACCTTTCACAAATGTAAATTTGGTCCATCGCTAACGTTTCAAGTAGAAAGCTTTTGACCTTCACTGCGAATATTCTTCCATGGACTAATTTTTGTAAAGAAAAACGATAAAATTAAAATTTGCACAATAGGATAGCTCTTATTTATCGTAGAAGGAAATTTTTGTCAAAAGTTTTTGTACGGCGCCCCTAGGGCTGTTCCAATTGAATAAACAAAAAATCTGTGCAAAGTTTCAGCACGATCGGACAACGGAAACACGTTCCACGAGGACCTTAAACAATTAAATGCTCTTCGTTTTTCTCGAATATCTTCGAAATGATTGACTGCATTGAAAAATATGTTAGACAAAACCAGTAGATCCGGACTAGCTGGGTGTTTTATGTCCTATTACTTCTTTTCGTAAAACGAACGGTTGTGTCAATCCGTACGATGTTGTCTCTGAATCGGCCGGGCGAGGCAAGCAACGCGATAACGCGTAGGTCTGCGCGGCAGCCCAGCCTAACCGTCCGGGCAACGGGTTAGGTTATGGCATTGCTTGCCTCGCCCGGACCACGTTCCACGGATTCACTTATATTTATTTAACGGTTCACTTTTTTTCAATCAGCTAATGTTCCTTTAACAAAATCTGTGTGTGTGTGATTTAAAATATATTAGTTAGAATTTTTGCTTCAGAATGAAAAGATAACGTAGAAATGTAAATATTAAAATTGCTGGCTTGATTTTTCTCGAAAATGGACTTGGGCCACTTTTAAAATAAACAGCGGTACTTTGGGATTATCCCGTCGACCTCTCAACGCTCGATATATATATAAATGTATATTTGTTTGGCGAAAATGGTCGACGGGATAATCCCAAAGTACCTAAACAGCTCATATGTGTACTCGCGTAAAATCATCGTTATTGCGCGTGACGTGGTTATGTGGATAGCGTTTACCCCGATCACAGAACGATTCTGATTTCACTGCGAGAAGATACAGTGCCGGCAACGTGGCCGGGCCGATGAGTAATCGGAAGAGCCTATCCCCTTTTCCCGCAACGGATGAAAATCAAGGCTGTCCGTGGGCCTAAATTGGACTATGCACGCTGTTGGATTAGGTCGAGGCACGTGATATGTACCCGGCGTGGTCTGATGCACGTCCCTAAGCTAAAGCCCACGTGACACGTTTGTCGACTACGACAAGACAAGAAGCGAGGGTGAATTTGCACGGTGGCTCGTCACTTTCAATGCCACGTAGCAGCGCCACGGGGGTGTCCCCACCCGTTCATGGTTCTCCCGTTCTCTGTATGGGGTGAGTCATGGCACTCCCTCCCGGTTTGGGCGTGGTGGCCACTGCCACTGCAGACGTTCTTCATCGATCTAGCCAGGGCCATGGAACACCATAGAGCCAAAACGACACGACTCGCTCCGAGGTGGTCCCTTTAATATCTGCTAGGCCTGTTACTCTCCTTCGATGGTCGAACATTTTCAAGCTTCGAAGCTTCGAATTTCCGAGCTTCGACTTCTGAAATCTCAAAGGCGATGAGTAGACTGCACTTCTTTATGCGTTTACGAGCAAATTAACTGGCTGAATTATTAACCAGTGAAGGATATAAAACATGTAAGCTTATTACAACATTATTTTCAACGTAAAAAGGCTGTTAATGGGTGAAATGAATTTTTATTTAACTACTGCTTCCCACAATCACAATCGCAATAAAGATAAAATATATTTTTTATTTTGCACTTTTTCCATAATGCACATGTCTTTATGTTTTATATTTAAAAACATATGCAATCACTTATTGTATAACTAGATGAACTTGCACAAAACTTAATATCTATTGAAGTTCCTTACTGTTAGGAAACAGTGGAAACAGGCTCTAAAGCGTCAGTAAAAATTGCCATACCAGTATTCCAAACAATTTGAATATTACTCAATTCCTCTGTATATTCCATAAATTGGCAAGCGCTCAACTATTGTATGAGAAAACAGGCTCAATTCGATCTGCACAATGTAAAAAAGATTGCATAGAATAAAAATGACCTGGGTCGAAAGAAATATCTTGATTTTCGAATTAAAGTTGCTTCGAGTCCAAAGGGTGAAAAATATGTACTATTGTTTTGGTATTATTGTATTACAACGTAGCAATATGTGCAGTTTAATGATGTCGCATCAAGTAGACGGTAATGGTTCACTATCGAACTAATTGTTCACAACGGAGATAAGATTAACGTTAGCCCTGGAATGCATTGATGCAATGACGTAGGTACTTGTTAATAATACAGAAAACACAAGTTTCCTACGACTGTAATTTTGCAACTACCCAGATGGAACACGACGTTTTAAAGACGTCCATTTTACTTCTATTTTAGGTGTGAAAGTCTTACGTCCTAAAACACGTCTTTGAGACCATAAACAGTGTGGTTTTTTATATATAGCCACAATCTAGCATTAAGTATTAGCATTGGTATTATTTGTTCGAGTTAGTGTTTCTGCTTCAATTTCAACTTCAATTTCAATTACAATTTCTATTTTTATTGGAATTGTAATTTTTATTATTTTTATTGTGATTCTAATTGTAATTGTTATTTTCATTACACTTTTTATGTGAACTCCACATGCGTTCTTCTAACAAAGATTTATTGATTTAACTTTAATCTGGTTTTTGGCGAAATCTATTTTTATCTCTCTTCCCTTCTATTTTAATTAACATTTATGCACCTTTGAGACTTATTAGGGACGTCTTAAAATTCTCCCGAATGTCTTGCGAACGTCTCCTGAGCTTCTGTGAGACGTCGGGTGTCCTAGGTCTGCGGGTCTCGTGCCTTCTGGATACCTGGTGGTAGTCTGCGTCAGATCGACGGGTTGTTGCCACACTAGGAGAGGGATTACGTATTCTCAGCGGTTTTGCAGTACAATTCTCCATCCTCCTGATGTTGCTGGGCTTCGTGTATATATGTATAGTGTGTATATAATCTTTGACTATCTGTCCATCTTGTGGCGAGTGTAGGGAGTTAGCCGTCACAAGACTTTTTTCAGAATCTTCATTACTAGTCCGATGCGATATTGTAGGGGAGGGGATTGAAGAGCTGTACGAATAATTATTTGACTGTAGGAAGTCCGCTTTGTGTGATCGAAGAAGAGATGTTTGCCTGTGCGAGTTGTCGACCCACATATTGTCCATGCTCGATCACACTGATAGGAAACCTCCACATGTATAGGGTGCGTTAATTGAAATCAACTACAACCCGTGTAAGCAACGCTGCGGAGCGTTTAAGCGCCGCGCCGCTCCGATTAATTTCAGCTTCCGCGGTGTGACACAGATATTAAGGATAACGATGATACCAGCGCAAGGTCGTTGCAGAAAATCTACTCAACTTCGTCGCATTTCTTTACAATATTTCCTTGTCACACGAAATTCACAACGCGAGCATACTAACAAGGAAATTAAGAATAGTTAAAAATGACACATCTCCAAATAGACGTCTTTAAGATGTCTTTTTGGGACGTACATAGTACCGGGTACCAGGGTACTGGACCCTGTCTTCTGACAAATCTGAGGAGTCAATCGATCCTGCCTACCTGGCGAAGCGGAAACGGCTATTTATAACCACGAATGCTTCTTGAATTCTTATCTATAGGTTGTAAGGAAAGCCACACTAGGGAACATGTTGGGCCACAAGCCACAATAGGCCACGCCGTGGTTCATTCAAATGTCAGTGGACTCGGTCGTAGTCTCTTTACTGAAGATTGCAAATGCGCGAACCAACTCTTCGGAAGAAAAACAATCCTTAGTAGCATTTACGGTTGGCCAACGGTGGCCAACGGTTGGGAGTTTGTTGGGGAATGGTTAGTGGTTTGCCGACTAATCCCCAACGTAGGGCCAACGACGAAAAATTATGTCAATTTGCCGACGAATACCCAACGTTGGGCCTACAGATATTATAGTCGGTTAAGTAACGTGAAATTTACAACGATTATACTACATTGGCCCAACGAAAATCTGGCAACATTTAAATATATCGTCTAACAGACGCCAGTAGTGTTGGTGCTACCATAAACAAGTTATATTCCAAATTGATTTTTTTTCGTATTTCTAAAAATACTTAAAATTTTACTGTAAAAATACATTTTTAATATGTATATTATTTATGATATACCACAAAAAGAGAAAATCAGAATGTGGACTCTGTGGGTTCGTCTTGTAGCAACGTTGGCTCTAGGTTGGGTGTGATCGTTGGCCCAACGTTGGCCCTGACTGTTGGCCCAACTGCAAAAAAGAGCGACATTTCCAACGGTTGCCCAGCGGATACCGCCAACGGAGGCCCAACAAAACGCCAACCATAAATGCTACTAGGGAGACATGGACATGGACATCGACATCGACATCAACATAAACATAAACATAAACATGGACATGGACATGGACATAGGCATTGCCATAGTCATATAGACATGGACACAAAGATAGACGAGGAGAATTTCAATTCGTACCGACCGACACTTTTGACACGTCCTGTACACACACATGCGCGTGGACATTAGGCCAAGTGCAGCGTTCTCGTTGCATACGAAAGTGGGACGACTACACGACTAGGACAGTACACGTTGTCTATATGGCAAGACAACTTAGCGTCCTTGTCGAGAAAAGCAAGGTCTTTCCTTATCTGTGCAACTTTGGAGCTGGTTGAACATTTATGTAGTTGAACGAGGCCTCTCTGCCGGTTATTCACCATCCACGGAAATATTGAATGCCTTCATGCGATGACCCACAATTCCCTTGGCGAAATTGTGCTTTAAGAACTCCTTTCGCGGATCAAGTGCCGACGGCTTTCTTTTTTTGGAATCGTGCTAAAGTTTCGTTTAGACATGTCGCACCAATCGTGAGTCACGAGGAAACTGCCGGATCTACTTTATCCAATAATTATATGATATGTATAAGTCGGATAATAAGAAGAATTCTAGTTATTATACATAACACAATACTCTCCTCCGGTCGAGTATATGTATATTCGATAACTAAATAAATTCATCACGTTTTGTTTTTCGTACAAACTTTACCAGTACATATATGCTTAAGACTTACTTTTTTCCCAAAAAAGACGTACGGAAACCGTTCGGAAGACACTATTTAAGTTGCAATAAAAAAAATTGTTGACCTCTGAAATTAATTTTGCAGTAGCTTTCTTAGATGAATTTTCACCAAACCGAGAGTGTAGAATTTCGCTATGATAGTGGCGACATAAAATATATACCCGGTACATACATAGATTGCAGGAGCTTACGTGCGACCAAACGCGACGCATAGCTACAGGAAAACTATGGTAACCGTAAACACCGTCGGATAATTTCTTTCCGTTGGAAGCTTTCCTTGTAAGATCGCACTTTTCCTCAAATTATCCGTCCCCGTGACAATGCAGTTCAGTTGTGAGAACAGAAAGCGGATGATAATTGCTTCGGTTTTTCTACCTTCAAGTTTCATCGCGTGGAACACGATATCTAATTTAGGTATCGCGTAGGGCGTAGAATATATGTATGTATGTAGGACAGGAAATTCTATTTAACCCTCGGACAACGGACGATTTTGTTGTACGAAAAAATGTTATATACAAAACTTACACGGTATAAAGGGGGGGGGGCATATTGTGACACAAACATTTTCTGCGTGGGTGAATCCGATGGGAAAAAAACATGGTAAAATGATTTCATTGCCAGACTTGAAACTTATTCTATTCTAGGCTGCGCGGCGGCCGTGGCAGCGGCCGCGGCCTCAAGAATCCAAGATTTGTGGTCTTCGGTTGAGCCAGTGACGCTGGAGATTCTTGGGATTTGACCTTGCACACGCGACTGACCCAGAACAGGTAGACAACCGGTAAAACGAATGTGTTCATGTTCATACGTGTTACCTACCGGCTACTTGCGTTCTTGACTCCGTTTCCTTGCGTACTTGTATGCGTGCTCACGCGAAGTCAAGGATTTAGAACACGGTCGCGGATTGTCAGGATTACCAAAAACGACCATTTCGTCCTTCCGGTTATTCAAATTGACACTCCGATCTTCAACAGATTTTTACGTTTCCTTTCGCACACTCCGTTAACCAGTAGCACTTTCTACATACATATGTATACAGTGGGTGCACAAAGTATTCGTACACTTTTTAAAAACTAATAACTTTTTTATACTTGTACCAAACGACCTGATTTTGTTATAATCAATTAGAAGCGTTAGGCTACAAGGCTACATACTATACTCATCAGGCTATATGTATACTCATTTTTCAAAATTTTTACAAAGTCCCCTTTTTTTTTTATGAAAACATCGCATATGTTAAAAACAATTGCAAAATAAACCATTCAGTTCCCATGAAAACATTTTTAATAGATACTCTTTTGTTTTCACTATAGGCTACCAAAAACTCATTTTCATCGGTTTCTTATGTTAGCATAAGTATAAATTTCCGCCATTTTATACATATGTATTTTGGATACTACATATTCAATTTCTTAACTACTCGTATTTATTATCGATAACAATAAAGCACTATAAGATAGGAAATGTTGTCTCATTAAATAAAGAGATATATATTTAATTAAGGATTAAATAGGTATTCTTCAATTATTAAAATGGTTTTGTCTTTGAATGTATTTTCTGTAAAAAAGCTGACAATGATACGAAGCAATGCATAAACTATAAACGACCAAGTATAATATACAATACATACATCTTTATCCTTATCATGTGTTATTATCATTATCAGCCACACGTAATTCTGTAACTAAGTCTCGTAAAAGATACAGTTCGCATCAAGCAATGACACGTTAGAAAATTATAAAAACTTGAACGCCGTCGTCCTATGAGATGATTATCTTATCTATATATACATATATCAAGAAGCGATTTTTCCTAGCAGGTATCACTTTCCAGATTTTTGTGTATTTCGATGCCTTTCAGCTGGAAAACAACGTCGCTTTACTCGGAAGAGAAAATGATCGTGGAATCGAGATTTTCAAGAAATAGAGTTCTTGTTTCTCAAAGCGACACTTCGCAATCAACTATAACTTAACTGCAACCAAGTGTTAGTACAGAAAGAGAGAGAGAGAGAGAGAGAGAGAGAGAGAGAGAGAGAGAGAGAGAGAAAGAGAGAGAAAGAGAGAGTTTCAATCAATAGATTTTTACTTTATATATAGTGTGTGATGCGCGAAGGTCAATAAGATAAAATGTGAAATAACACTTATTCGAGTCTTTGTATTGCGATTACGATATCAAACTTTTCAGTTCCGCAAGTTACAATTCATGATCTACCTACATATTATAAACTGATGGAATTTTCGGTGTTGCGACCAGGGTTGCCACCTCCTCAGGTTTCGTCCGAACACTCTCAGTTTTCCCAGATAGCACAAACACGTCTTAGAGATGTCTTTAAGACATCGGCAGTTGGACATTCAGACGTCTTAAAGATGTCCCGAATGGCCTACGAATGTCTTCCGAACGTCTCCTGAACATCTTGTGTTAGAAAACGGTAAGTCTTAAAGACGTTTGTTTGACGTCTAAAAAACGTTCGGGAGACCATAAATGTTAATTAAATCAAAAGAAGGGAACAGTAAAAATAGATTCCGACAAAAACGAGTTTAATGTTTAAAGTTCAACGAATAAATAGCTTTATTAGAAGAACGCCTGTGGAATTGACATAAACAGTGTAATAAAGATAACAATTGCAATTAAAATCACAGTGAAAATAATAAAAATTACAATTACAATAAAAATTAAAGTTGAAATTGAAGTTGAAATCTAAGTTGAAATTGAAGAGTTGAAGTTGAAATTAAAGAGTGAAATAGAAATTTCTTTTCTTTCTTAATATGTTTAACAGGCTGAAAGTAATATAACAGTGTTTTTAAATTCTTCGAACGTTTTTACTGTTTTAAATTACACTTACTCACTTTTGTCATGAATGCATAAAACCCGTGGTCTACTAATTACAATGGTAAAGCTGCTACAGGGACAGAATACAGGTCCGGTCAAACTTTGAATCGAATTTTATGAAAATAAGAAAGCAAACGCTTAGTATGCGAATAAGCAGTGAATGAGTAACAGTGGATTCCACATTACGAATGTATTCATTTCAAGAGCAAGTCAGTCGTTTGAATCATCGACGGAATCTCGCAGTTCAAGTTGAGTCTTGTGTCTTAGGCGAGTAACAAGTCTGCCGTTCGGGCCCCGGCCATTATAATTTTCTTTATCGTCAGCTGCTCGGAACGACGCGCGATGTCACTGTTTCTGAATCTGACGAGCCGTAAGTCAACACTAAATATAGTGATCGCGTATTATCGCACGTCTCTCTCGCTGGATTCCTTGCATACTTGACAATCACCAACGGTGACTATTACTCGCGGCCAACAATTCACCGTTCAGAAACTTATCTTCCGCCGATTCTAGGTATACATATACATATGGACCGTTTATTTTGAATGTGTTGTAAGTCGATTTTTTGTTGTTTCGAGAAAATTAAAGGTTAGCATATTAGTCAATTCAAAAATATAAATTTATTATGTCATGTCTGGCAATGTTTTTACTAATTTATCAATATGTAATTTGATTGTATAAATTTCTTTCAGGCGAATTTCACTAAAATAATATATATTTTTGAGTTTGAGGTCATTTCAAGGTCATAGTGTAATACACTGTTGAATTCGTTTCGACGTTAGCAACAATCCTGGGACGTCCAAAACATATGATGCCGTTTAAGAAAGTCAAGGTGACCTTTACTTTTTTACGTAAAAAGCATTTTTTCTATATAATAGTATAATATATATGTATGTATTACTATATATATAGTACTATATATATGTATAATAGTAAAAGATTCGAAAAATTTAAGAATATTGTGATGTTGTTTTTAATACAACAAAATCAATAGGGGATGAAATTAATTTTGATCTTACTCTTGCTTGCCATTACTGAATAAATAGTAAATTTACTACTTAATTTAGAACCCATTAAATCAGAGATTCCATATCTAGAATACGATGAAAGTACAGACAACGATTAAAATGTTAAACTCCTTTTTAAACGAGAACAAATAGAAACATGAAGGAAGCTCAATTGTTGAATGTGTTGGGATTAAAGAACAACGAATAAAAGATAAATGATCGAGCTGAAAAATATGAGAGAATCGTGTTCAAGATGAAACTTTCTATAGGAATGTTTCGCAAAACCCGTTTGTGAAGACAGTCGATTCCATATGTACGATATTATACATACTACGCGTGAGTAGTCACCGTGCTGTACCCATGTTAAGAAGAATCGAAAGGCCTTTAAAAAGAAACTGTTAAGTGTACAAACAGACTGAATTAAAACTAGAAATATTTGTCTGTTAAACTATTAGGAACAGCTCGAATAGCCTGCATAAAGGCGTGGAACAGTAAAAAGTATTTATCGGTTTTAGTGTACGGCGAAATAATATAATCTTATCGATCGAATGTTTTCTGGCAGGGCAGGGGTGTACCTACTGGTGTTCGATCACGGTATACAGAGTGTCTCAAAAATGGCGTCCGCGGCTTTGTTAAGGAGTTAGTTGAGTAGTTAGTTGATTACTAGACGCGTGTTGGTTGGCCCGTGTTTCTCTAACCTAACCTAACTTAAACAAAGCCGCGGACGTGATTCCTGCAGAGGAAAATGTCGCTTGAAATGATCTCAGAAACCTCCGATTTCCGGATGTTGAAGGTATTTTGAGACACCCTGTAGATAAAACTCGTCGCGTCGCGCTGCGCCGACTCTGTTTCTCTTTGGCGATTTGAAAATTCTGAAAAGGTGTAGCCGTAGAGAGGGTCTTTGACCTCGTTATGGTGATTCCCGATAGTTTCACTGTCTGGACCGAACGCATACGGCTAGTCCGATGAGAAAGAACCTTGAGCACTCTTCTGGGTGGGTGCGTTGAACTTACCGTCGTCGCATTCCGTATTGATTTCGGTGGTACTGCGCGACTGGAGCCAGACGTTACCTACAGCACGTGTCCGCATAGGACAGACACGCCCAATCCGCTCATAGGACGGATCAAAGAGCCGTCGAGGGCAGATAACCCAGAACGAGAAATCATTTCCGTTGGAAAAACTTGCACCACTTTCACTGAAAACGACCGATGACTAAAGCACCGACATAATCGGTTAATCGCTATGCCGATGGCACCGCCGGCGCCGGAGCCTTACGCAAGGCCTTGAAGACCTTGAACGGGACCTTATTTGGTAAGCAAGGTCGAGGCTTCTCGGACTATTGGGTTTGCAGGCTCTGGCCACAATGCGTCTACACTCTACACCTTACTTGGATATCTTTCCATTCTGTAAACAGTTCTTTGCTTCATTTACACACAGCACTGTTTAACAATTCTCAAATCATATTTCAAATTTCAACCAAATAACCACAGAACATTCGAACAGACTCGTCACCAAAGTTTCAAATAGAATTCACTGCATGCGAGTTCTGTGAGCAATATTTTAGCTATAACATTAAACCTACCACGGTCAAATGACCGGTTTTATATATTTTCCAATTATAGAAATTATAGAAATCCATTTATGGAAAATAATGGAATAAATTTCCTTGTCCAAGCATCTATTGTCTATTGCCATTTTTATAAGGCAGTATTTACCAGATACTTGGTAGGTTTAGTGTTAACATAAATCTAGATATTCCGATTATTGTAGCTGCGAATAAATAATGCAGCACACGATTAAAGAATCTTCAGCTTAAATGAACCGGCAGACGAGTGATGATCTTGAAAGGCTGGGTCAAAGTAGACCCGTGCTTCGTCATCCAAGGGTTAACCCCTTGATCGGAAGCAAACCGACTCCCCGTGCGAGGCCAATTCGGGTAACGAAGACTAATGACACCGTCTACGTACAGTATATCATAACCTACATCTACATGCACTTGCTGAATTCCACATTTTAAAAAGTCACACATACAAAATCATTTTCTTTATTTTACGAATGCTGATTATATAACTTGTCAGTTCAGAATTAAATTTTCTTACATTTTAAATCTAGAATCACGGAATTTCTTTTGCACTCGGAGCTATTTTCACTCGAAAGTTAAACATTTCTTCCGACCTAGAATAATTCCATTCTATGTATATGATTTCTTTTTTAATTTTGTGGATATGACATCTAGCAATATATTTAATAATCTAAACAATATTTTGAATAATGGTATAGCAATTTTTAGTGGTGACTCCGAGGCACTTATTAGACTGGGGATCTTTATGCAAAATATATATATATATAATAATTTTCTACACGAATTGCAACAAACTGGAGTGAAATAGAAATCTATTTTCATTCCTAATATGTTTAATAGGTTGAAAATGTTGAAATGTTGTGTCAACTTTATTAATGTCTGTAGGTATATATATATAAAATACTCATTGTTGTATAATTTATATGTAGAAAGTTCCTTTCAACACTTGTTAATATATAGAAAATTTTCGTTTTGCTGTTTGTTTCATCGGTTGCCGATTACGATAAACAAAAGCATGTGCATTGTATTCGTACATATTTATACAGATTTTATTCGCGGACCGAGTAATTCTAAATTTTTTTATTGCCTGATCGATTAACTTTGATAAGCTGGTCCGCAGAAATTTCATTGCAAGAAGTAGGAAACAATTAGCAGTTCTACTATGCACCGAAAGTATCGTGGAAGCATCGCACACGTGTGACAGCCGACCACTGACTTGAACAGTTGAGGTTATGTTAAACATAGAGTATGTATCTAAATTCCACACTATATGTATAAGTATACCAAGTATAGTTTCACGTACGTGTACACAATCAAAGTTGCACACACTTTTGAGAAATTCTGAAAAAACAGCTATTTTATCGAATCCCGAATTCTTATTAAGCAGAAATGACTCACTGGTTGTGTCATCATAGCACTGTTTCGTCAAAGAGGTATGGTATGACACACGTATTCATCAAACTGTTCTGTTTTCTTAAGTATATACGTACGTTGGAAAAAATTAGAAGAATGAAATTTCGAAAATTCCATTAAAGCAAGTGGAAAAATGTGAGTAAAATAGATACATTGATACGAAGGAGCGATATCGGAGTTATAATCGATGGAAATTACATTATAAAGTAAATACTTTGTAGAAAATGTAAGAAGACGGGAAAAGCTGGATCTTTGACGTTTTCGTCGCCACGTGCTTTCTCGTGATAAGTCCGACCTACCATAGTAGACTACATGAACCCGCCTATCGATTTTGCAGCAGACACTGCACGCACACTGGAACGGGGAACAGCTTCCGTGTCTAATAGACGCGAACGCTAAATGGTCGTAGCGTAGGGCTCGTGTGACGTGGACTAGTCCAGTGCACCCTTATCCGCGCCCTTGAGTCTATTTTTAGCTCGTGTTTCATGAAAAAGGCGGCCGAGATGGCACACAACACATATTAAGTGGGAGGATG
Source organism: Lasioglossum malachurum (assembly GCA_028455605.1). Lineage (NCBI taxonomy): Eukaryota > Metazoa > Arthropoda > Insecta > Hymenoptera > Halictidae > Lasioglossum > Lasioglossum malachurum. The sequence goes on from CM052315.1 coordinate 649,916, forward strand.
TGCGGCGACTTGGACTTTCGGTCGCCCGACACGTGAATCGTTCTTTCGCTTCGCTCTTCAGAAATTATAGATCGTTTATTATGAAACGTCATTTGCTCTCTAATACATAGCGAAATCTGGTCGACGAATGATAATCCCAGACCTGACCCACTCACTCTTAGAATGAATTTTGAATACGATACGGTGTGTCGGCTGTACTTGACAGTACGTACAGTGGGTGTACAAACGACCTGATTTTTTATAATCAATCAGAAAGCATTGGTTTACGAAATGATATGTAAAAAAGATTTTCCAAAAATTATAATTTACAAGGTTACATGCAGAAATAAAAAGGGCATTTTTTTAAAACTTTTTTATTTGGGTCCTTAATGAAAATTTAAAATATATGTCCTGTAGATCTTGCAAGTTGCAAGAAAACTCTCATAAACTTATTAACAAAAAAGAAAAAGTAATGAAAGCCGTGGCCCCATGCGGCCGCTTAGACCGCTTACCCCGTTAGATCCTCCACTGTCTATGAAACTGCTGTTTATTTGAAACCTAGTAAATTAAAGAGAGATAAAGTTTGTTAACCTATATCATTTCCTTTTTGACTCCATTCTCTTGAAATATTCCATCCTACCTAACGCGGCGTATACCTGAAAGATAGGCAGACGAAATTCTTGGAATCTTTTGAGCAATACTGTGTCGCGTTTAACGTACGATATAGCGATATGGCGATTTCATGAATTTATTTTCGAAGAATTTTATACGTTACAACGATTCATTCAATCAAATAAGAGTGAGTAAATAGAGTAAACACGTTTAACACGAAAAATACCGATAATTAAATTGACCTATTTTGCAATTCTTACGATGCATAGAAATAAATGAACTCATCGTTATTCAGAATTCTAGTGAAAAATTCTATGAGTCATTCTGTCTCGTTCGATAGTTCTACTATAATCGTATAGAAAATGTCTAAATTTTAAAGAACATAAGACCTGATATCGAAGCGTATTGTTTGGGACATAACAAATAGGATTTGTTATGTAGTAAACGTTCTCGATCTGCTTAAAGGGAATAGGCCGGACGGACAGTGCATAGATTTTGACGAAAATTCAGGAAGAGACTTCTATGCGTACGTTTAAAAGATAGTTGTATGTAACAAGTGCGACGCAGCTTTCATGATATAAAATAAAATGCTGATCAATCTAAAGTGTGCAGCGAAACTTTTCTGATTCATACCTACTGCCGGTACTGGTTCGCACGCGTACACATACAGAGAACGGTTGTAATCGTTCGCATACATTTGTACGCACACTACTACAAACAGCTCTGACGGTTAGTCAGGAAAGCCCTTACGCTAGTGTACGCTTCCAGAAGGCATTATGCTCCCCGTATCGTACAGTTTGAAGCGGCATTTGGAGAATCTAGCCGGCAGCCGGCCAGCAGACCAATCGGCAAGCCGCTCTCGTTTTATGCCCATATATGGCAAGAGCTGTGAATCCGAGTGGTGGGGAAAGCCGGCTGGACGATTCCATTCTGAAATAGGGGCGCCCAGCGAAATAGTAATACCCGATATAAAGATTCAAATAAACAAACGATTGTGAAATTTCCAATCCGCCACGTGTTCGCCGTTCGACCGATTCTATTCTACGCGCAAATTGAAAAAAAAACACGTTGAGAAAAGAGAAAATAGCGAAGACCGTTCGCAACTCGAACAACGTTTATGCGGACCACACCTTTGGGCAAGTCCACATATCACGGTACCGGCCACGATCTCGCTCACAGTGCTTGCAACTCGCGGCTGTCGAGTCTCGCTTCGTCGTGCTGATAGTATCCTTGCGGTGTCTCTTTGCCGATCGTCAATCGACTATTTCCAAAGTCGCTTTCCGTTTCGAAAGGTGGGTACTTGCACATTATAATCTATTTCGTTCAGCTTTCGTACGAATTCAACGGTATTTGCGACGATCTGTCATCATTTTAATGGCGAAAAACGATAGAGGACAATTGCCGGTTTACGAGCAGCCATGATGGCAGGGCGTTGCTCTTTGCGCCTTTGAATCTCGTCCACGTAGCGTTTGTTCGCGCCGGAAAAAAGATCTCGCGTTTTCCAAAAATTCTCTAGAAACGGAGCATGTAGCGGTACGCGATCCGACAAGTTGTCGTTGTCAAGTGGTTCCTGACGTATAGCTGTTACAAGACAGGTGGTCGCGACGCTGTCGTTTATTAATAGCAGTACGCTGAAGCGTGTTAACGTTGCACTAACCTGTACGTTTATGCTCGCTCGGACCGCGAAATACGTGCATGAATGAATATCAGTAGCCGAAAAATTGTAGCACTCCAGAGTATTTATCGTGTGTTCGGTATTAATATATTTATATTTGTTTTCGTATAAGATTATTAAAGTTAAATAAATTATATCCCGGTATGTAGAAAATTACGTAGCGATATGTAGCAAGCCTTTTTTTCATAGTTTATTCACGCTAAACAGACAAAAGCTTTTGCCCGTGGTATTTGATTAAATTTCATATAAGGAAAAGTACGAGTGCGGAGCGATCGAGGTAGGAATGCATTGCCGTATGCCGGAAACGATTATTTATTATTCGAATGAAAAAAGATAAAAAGAGATAGGTTGACATTGAATGCGATCGGAAGAGAAGTTGTGCACGGGTAGGAGGGAGGAGGGAGGAGAGCATGGGTAAGATGTGTGCGGTTTAGACAATTTGGTGGATGAATTCACGAAGAAGGGTGGTGAGAGACGTACACTTGCATAGTTGGAACGGTTGGTAGAGGGCGTGGGAGACAAGCGCCAAAGCCGGGCAGGAGGGAAGGGAAGGGTGGGGTGGGGTGGGGTGCTGGGTGAACCCCTCCGTAACAGGGCACTTCCATATATGGTAAAGAAAGCCAGGATTGGCCGAGGGTGTCCTGTCCTTATTGGCCGATCGGTGGGTAGTGGGGGTTCTGAACAACGACTCTGTTCATATAATACACCGCGAGCCGGCTGTCAGCTACACTCTGTGTTTGGTGCTAGATCGGTCGGTTGTGCGGCAGTGTCACGTCCGAAGACCCGAAGCTCCTTTGCTTGTACATAACTTTTTTTTATACTAAACGAAAAACGTAAGTCAGAGGCATCATCCTGAGTTCAGTGATATTCCGTTCGCGATGCAATAGATTCTATCGGCATCCGAAATTCGAGTCACCGCGGCAGTGCAACAGATTCGAGCTAAATAGTGAACGAAGCGAAAATTAAATAGGCAAAACCGCTTCTGCGACCGAGCGTGGATTTCTAAATCGAGAAGTGGGTGTTGTTAGCTTCGAGATATCTACACTTGTGTCTTATTTAGTGTGTTTTGTGTCGCAGCCTCTCGAATCTCGGAATTTCGATTTAATTGTGTTTGTTCGTTGTAGAGAAAATTCGCACCTGTGACATTTCCTAGCATAACGGAAAACAAACTGTTTTCGTGGGTTTCGAGTACCGGTCTCGATAAATAGAATTAAGAATTTCATGATTGAGCAGTTTCGAGAATGTATTCCGTTTCGATTCAAACACCCAAGTTGAACGTTACGACAAATTCTATCGCGTTTCCTTCCGTTCTTTGCGGTAGATTCTCGGAATTATGTAGAATATATCGCTATTTACGAGCATATGTCAGATATTGACCGTTTAATGCCGGGGATGGGCGGGGCAGGGTGCGGTCCCAGTTCCAGTAACGGTGGTTTTGCCGAACACTTTGTTCTTCTAAATTCTTTCTTTCTCACAAAGATTATTTCTATTTCTATGTAAAAACTATCCCAAAGATTTTCTACTATTATTTCGCATTTTAAAATATATATTGCAGATATTAGTAATATAATAAAACTTGTGTACTACTTGAATGTAACAGTAAGTGCTACGTGTCGCCCGACGCCATCTTGAAAATGTATAAAATGTTGATTTACAGCACATGGTATCGCAACTACAAGTAGATATATGAATTATAAAGGGGAATATTGAAATTGAATTTTTACTTACAACTAATCGATAGCGATAAAATAATATTAAGGTTTTGGACCATAATTCGTAACAAGAGATTGTACTAGATCGAATAAGAGTATATTTTAATGGATACTTGTCGCGCAAAAATGATAGAATACCGAAAGTACTCTTACGATAAAATAAAATAAAATATGCCAAATATATTATTGGGTTGGCAAGAAAGTAATTTCGGCATTTTAAGGTGAAATAGAGTCCAATTTTTCTATTCAAGCAATGAACTTTAATGAATAAGATTTTTTCCCTTCTGTTCGATGATATTGTGCCAAAAAGGATAAATAACAAAATATTTTATTGAATAAAGTTGAATTGAATAAAATTGAATAAAAAACATTCGGTTTTTCATTTTACCTCAAAATACCGAAATTACTTTATTGCCAAGCCAATATTAAAGAATGCGCGTGATTGGAAGAAACGAAAGTTGTAATTTGAATTGAGAATATCGAGTTAAATTTCGAAAATTGAATTTGATAAAACTATTAGGAGGGAATAGTATCTGAAATGTGTTTTTTCTTGCAGATAAACTATCAAAGCAAACATGTGTGACGAAGAAGTTGCTGCACTCGTAGTTGACAATGGATCCGGTATGTGCAAGGCCGGTTTCGCGGGAGACGATGCTCCCCGCGCCGTCTTCCCATCCATCGTCGGTAGACCACGCCACCAGGGTGTCATGGTTGGTATGGGACAGAAGGATTCGTACGTCGGCGACGAGGCTCAATCGAAAAGAGGTATTCTAACTCTGAAATACCCTATCGAGCACGGTATCGTTACCAACTGGGACGACATGGAGAAGATTTGGCATCATACGTTCTACAACGAGCTTCGAGTAGCTCCCGAGGAACATCCGGTACTCCTTACGGAAGCTCCCCTGAATCCTAAGGCTAATCGCGAGAAAATGACACAAATTATGTTCGAAACGTTCAACACACCGGCGATGTACGTGGCCATCCAAGCTGTTCTCTCGCTGTACGCCTCCGGTCGTACCACCGGTATCGTATTGGACTCTGGCGATGGTGTTTCGCACACCGTTCCCATCTACGAAGGATACGCTTTGCCTCACGCCATCCTGCGTCTGGACTTGGCCGGCCGTGACTTGACCGACTACCTCATGAAGATCCTCACGGAGAGAGGATACTCGTTCACCACCACGGCCGAGCGTGAAATTGTCCGCGACATCAAGGAGAAGCTTTGCTACGTCGCCCTTGACTTCGAGCAAGAGATGGCCACCGCCGCATCATCTTCCAGTTTGGAGAAGAGCTACGAACTTCCCGATGGTCAGGTCATTACCATCGGTAACGAGAGATTCCGTTGCCCCGAGGCTCTCTTCCAGCCGTCCTTCCTGGGTATGGAAGCCTGCGGTATCCACGAAACCACCTACAACTCCATTATGAAGTGCGACGTCGACATCCGTAAAGATCTCTACGCCAACACCGTTCTCTCCGGTGGCACTACCATGTATCCTGGAATCGCCGATAGAATGCAGAAAGAAATCACTGCCCTAGCTCCGTCAACTATGAAGATCAAGATCATCGCCCCGCCCGAGAGGAAATATTCCGTATGGATCGGCGGATCGATTCTCGCATCGCTGTCCACCTTCCAGCAGATGTGGATCTCGAAACAAGAGTACGACGAGTCCGGACCATCCATCGTCCACAGGAAGTGCTTCTAAGCGCGTCTTTGATATTCCTCTTGCATACTATCATTCCCCGAAACCCCGAGAGCGGCCTCTGTCTTATTTCGCAGGCGGACGTAACATCAACTTCCGCAATAATAATTGTCCTTTGATTCCTCCGGGGCGAACGATATAGCTTCTTTCGATTCGGATGTACGCGGGACATAACAAGCGCAGAGGCAATCCTAAACATCTTTGCTCCATTCATTTTTCATCATTTAATTAGACACTATGGTATCTTAAACGTACCCCCTCCCCAAATTCCTAAACACCTTCCTATCCTATCGAATCCTTTGTATTATATATTCAAATAACATGCCTACGGTAGCTTTTAGCTAACCACCCTCACGACAACAACAACAAAAGAACACGTTTTTTATGTCATCGCGATGTTTCCACTCGACCACCGATCGATGAAGTAATTATGTATTTTCTCTTATGGGTTTTCTCGCGTATATGCTGTATTTACCAATTTGTAGTCGCGCGAGTTTTTCGGACGAAGAGCACCGCGTCAATTCACTTTCGCAGCATCGTTTTCGATACAGAGAACGAATCCGTTAATCAATTAAGAATTCAGACTGTACGCGCGAAACTTTCTATTAATATTGTATCCTCCTATTGTATGCATTCCGCTACTCTGCTCCGTGGCGTATTTAAGACACTCGTTGTCAGTATTTCAACAATTCATCATTCCCGGCGGAGATAGGTCTTATCGATAACTACTTCTATTTTTTACTGTTACCAATCGTTGAGGGAGAAGATGGCTCTTTCCTTTCTTTCTGTTTTTTCTTTTTTTTTTTAAATAATGGGGGAGACCGCTGACTCAGAAAAGTATCCCAGAAGTTCGCTCAAACAAATGATAAAAAGACACGGTTTTGACCCCGCAAGCGTAGCCAAAGTATTATAATTTATTCCCATTGTATTGTGCAAGACCATTCACGTACACATCTTAAAGACTACTTTAGACTTATGGGATTATAAAATAAAACTCTTAAAAACATTATTGCTTTGACTCTTGTGTTTTTTTTTAAAGAATTGCAGTTTTCCAACACCCTTCTACTCTAGATAGCGTGTCCTTGATTTCCATTCTAGTGTATGTCTTAGCTAAAGCGCACTGAAAACGTAAAAAACGGTCATCACTTATCGTTTCATTTAGCATGAATTCACATAGTAGTTTTTATACACAACCGTAGCTTTTATACTGTTTGGCGTTTTTCATTATTGTAACGTAAGATTTGTGGTAAAAATTTATATTACTCTAAGACCTAGGTTTATATTTTCAGTCGAATAAAAATTATTTTCAATGAAATGGCATCCGTTACTTCTCTTATGAAAATTCTATTATTTAAGAATTTTAGAAATCTGCAACCAAAAATTTAAAGATTATAAACGCATTCAATTTTCATATGATTCAGTTATTTATATATACTCAAATATATTTAAATATATTACATTGTCGAGTATTGCTCTCTGCAATATACTTATACTATTTATACATGAATCTATAGTCGAGCGCAGACTGAGGATAGATCATAAATATCTGATCTGAATTATAACTTTCGGGAAATGCTTAAAATATGTGAATACATATACATATACGTGAATAAAAATCATTATTTCTTATTCTAATAATATTTCTATTTCTATTAATTATCTACTACTATTTCTAATAATTATTATTATTTACACGTATCTACTAACGTTGGATACATTACAGTATACGATTTACTTATTTTATTATTCAGTTTTAGATTGTTCAAATAAATTTGATACTTGCAAAAAGTGCGTTTTATATATGAGTAGATGGCAGCACAATTCGCCTGGACAGCAATCTGAGCAATCAACAGCAATACAGCACAGCGCGGCACAGGTCACAGACAATCGGATCGAACATCTGATTGATCTGATACGAATTTAAATTCAAATATCAATCGATGTATTTTCTTTTTCATTATAATGAACGAATCATTTTACATTTTCGTAGAAGAAATGTAAACGCAAAGTCTACGAGAATGTTGTATTTTGTATATCAAGTGTTCGAGTGATCGATAGAAGAAATTTTAAATCGAAGAGAAAAGGAAGAATCTCTGATACTATTGCGTGATCCCACTGATCCCAGCGTACGTATCTTGTATGTATTTAGTTGCTCTCGAATCATTTCTGGAAAAGTACGTAACGCCAGCTGGGTCAATGACATATATAACAGCAGCGGACGGTATCTCGAGCAAACTGATTCATTCTCATTTATAACGTGAATCGAGATGCCTGAACAATATTCGAGTGACCAGTATTCAACATGGGTAAGCTAAAATAGTAATCTCGTTTTAGGTTATTGTGTTTTCAATAAATGATATCGCATAACCTGCGATCGTGAATAAAACTTTTCTTGTTTGTTGATTAAATCGTTTGTTTCTATTGTTGTCACCGCTTTGTTTATAGTATACAAAGTTTCATACATATTATTTCAGGTTGGCCTCATATATGTTTTCAATCTAATCGTTGGCACGGGAGCTTTAACGTTGCCTGCTGTTTTCAGTAGAGCAGGATGGGCTCTGGGATTAAGTATTATTTTAATATTGGCCTTCATAAGGTATACTATCATTAAACTTTCTTTTATATACAGGGTGAGTCTCGTAACACGACCGCTTCAAATAACTCTCTTAGGAGTTATTTGAAGTCGTCGTGCAACCAGACTCACCCTGTAAAAGTATAACTATCATCTATTCATAAGTAACTTTTGAATTTCTTCGACATTGAAAAATTGTTTTGATGCATTGGTTTTTTTTTAGAAGATAGATATTGCCTTTTAGAACTCAGTTGAGGCATGGATTGTAATTTCGAAAAAGATGCGATTTGTTTGTCTAACTACCACAAATATGTTAATTACAAATATACTTATACGTTATTTCATGTTTGTAGCTTTATCACGGTAACATTTGTCATTGAGGTAATGGCATCTGCCAATGCCATGGTAACGTGGCGGCACATTCAACATCGAAAACATGCATGCTTCTCTCAAGATTCACCTTCCAACGAATCCGAATCAGAGGTTTTTAGATTTTTTTATTAATTTCTACTATATATATTTATATAACTCTTCGCTTCTTGTCTTTTTCAAATACTTATTCAATGTAGATTTTTAATTGGATTAGATTATATCGTTCTCTATTTTTCAATTGGAGGTTCTTCAAACCCTAGGCGAACCCAATCCTTCGAATTCAGACTCTGAAGATACTCCGCTTGTTACGCCGTTTTCAACTAGTCCTGATCAAGCAGACATGACTTACAGATATTATGTAATTCGTGATAAAATAGAAATGGGACAAATGGCATCGATTTTTTTCAATAAGTTTGGTACAGTCTTGTTTTATCTATGTTTTGCTATTTATCTGTACGGAGATTTAAGTATTTACGGAGCAGCCGTTGCCAAGACCCTGGCTAACGTCGCTTGTACTTATCAACCAGCAAATCTGACATGCAACGATACGATACCGGATACCGAAGTTTGTTGGGAAGCGTTTGCTCTGGACCGATTTGGCGCATATAGGCTATTTCTTGTACGTTTCACATAGTTTACTCGTATCGTTTCTATAGTTTACAGTAGTCTACAGTCTACAATGCAAATATTATTTTCAGAGCATATTTGTTCTTCTACTGGGACCCTTTGCGTTCTTCAATATTCAAAAGACCAAGTATCTTCAACTACTCACATCAACTATGCGATGGCTTGCGTTTACGATCATGATCGCGTACGCTTCAAAAAATTTAATTATTCACGGCGCACAAGGGAACCCTTCGGCAGCAAATATTGTTGGTAAGCATACGTTTGTTTACATGATTGATGAATATGTATTTATATTAAATACATAAATCCATACACTACCGGCCAAACGTTTCGAACCACAGCGTAAATTCAGGAAACAGGAGGTTTATGAAAAATTGAATGCCTTTAGAACGACCAAGGAAGATTAACTTGTCGAAAGACTTACGAGCAGTATGTTTTACATCTTGTATACATACGTAAAGATATGTAGTATTTTTCTTCAAATTGCTTTCTCATTCATTACAGAAAAACGCCTTTATTTTGAATAACAGCCTGACATATTCAGGGCATTCTGGCAATTAGTTTTTCGAATGTTTCTAATTTGATATTTTTCCATTCTTCTTGTAGAAGTTGCCAAACTTCGAAGTTGTCTTACACTAGGTGTATAAACTATACAAGAGCATTATGGACATAAGAAACTAACTAACTATTTTTTAAAAAATCAGCAAGTGATTCGAAACTTTTTGGCCGGTAGTGTATATGTCTTGTAGCGTTTGTACAAGTAAAATAATTCAATCTAATACAATCTTTCAGGTATACCTAGTTTATTCGGTGCCTGCATTTATTCTTTTATGTGTCATCACTCTTTGCCAGCTTTGGTGGCTCCAATTGCAAACAAAACTACTTTAACTCGATTTTTGGCATTGGATTATCTGATAATAGCGAGTTTTTATCTTTTATTAGCATTAACCGGAGCATTTGCTTTCAAACATTTAGACGATCTTTATACGCTAGATTTTAGCCCTCGCGGATCCGGAGACTGTTCCAAAAGTAATAATATTTTGATTATTCTTATAGAATATTTTTTGTCATTGTTTCCAGTATTTACGTTGAGTACTAGCTTCCCCATTATAGCTATTACTCTTAGAAATAATTTACAATCTTTGTTCCTCAACGAGGATTCGTCTCATTTGTGTCTTCGTAAATTCGTCTTACCGATACTAGCAATACTGCCGCCGTATTTAATAGCAATGAGCACCAAAGATTTATCGATATTAGTCGGGATCACTGGATCGTACGCCGGAGCTGGAATTCAGTATTTGATTCCAACCTTCTTGGTGTATTGTGCCAGGCAGAAAACAAACAAAGCGATAGGCCTGGGTGTTGTAAATAAATTTGCAAGTCCGTTCTCTAGTAATTTTTGGCTAATTTTTGTGATCGTTTGGGCCGTCGCTTGTATGGTTTTAGTGTCTGTCAATTTTATGCAAATACACTTGAAGGATATAGGTGTAAATTTATGATGAAGATTTTCTTCCAAGTATAAAATCAAAAACATCAAGAAGAAAAAGGATTACTTAACGATACAGAATTATTGAAGATCTAGCGCGTGTCTAAAATGGTAATGAATTCGATACTGAATTATTTACGGTAATACGCGTACTGCAAAGTGTGTTAGTATTTTATGCAAAAATATGTGTGAAATTTTAAAAAACTGTTTTTTTAACAATTATTCTATACTTGCTGTTTAGAGTACAAGACAATACAGCTTATGGACTATATCGATATAACAAATTACATCGCCAGACTTACTAGACAAGCAGTTTCGATATGTTTGATAGTTCTGGCATTGCCGCATGATACTAGAAACTGCTCTTCGATCACATTAATCGCATCGTCGAGAGCAGCAAATATTTTTCATTCCCAGTAGCATCTATTACTGAATTTCTAATTACGATCCACGACAGAAACTCTTTTGGCCGTTATAAGTACTCGAGCGGTTACCTTATTACGCGTTAGAAGACCTTCTAGGTCCAATATAGGGGTCAAGATCTCGTAGAATGTAGTGCCGAACTATTAGCTAGTCTAAAACCTGTTGTACGCCGATTTATGCTATCCAGAATTCTTCCGACAAACTTGACAGCCGCTATTTTTATATCGGAGGCCCAGGTTTTCTGGTTTGCTTACAGAACTATCTGGGAGTCTGCTCGAGCTATAAAGGCAAATCACTATTCCCTTACTAAACGATGCAAAAGGAAAAATTTTCCAAACGTCAATAAATTGTATTAGAAAATATTGATATAATTGATAGCAGTATTTGTATGCAAATGTTATTTTTAGTGTTTTTGGCACCACTGTCAAAAGTCATCCTTTTTCTCTTATGAGAAAGTATAATAATAGTAATAAAAATAATAATAATAATAATAATGTGGCACAATGTGTCACGGTAAACTGACAATACACTGGTAGAAGTTGGGATTAATCATTGTATCAGCCAAATGCGTATATGCTTAATTTAACTTTTGTATGATATATATCCTTCGATTTTGTATATTTTTTATTTAGTATATATCGTTGTTGTGATACAGTTTTGACTGTACAGATAATGTCTTTCAAATACGTGATATTTTGTAGCCAAAAACTAATGGTTCGTTAACCGTTAGTCGGTACGAAGGTTAAAAGAATAGATTGTGTAATCGATATGTGCAGTCGGTGTAAAAATGGATGGCCTATTTTGTGGTTTTTATTAAAAGAAAAACAAAGTTCTCGATTGTGTGATCTTCTAGAATCTAGCATTTATGTTCAATTTACATTGCGCACACAACAATACAATAAACCGAATGAATGTTATTAGCAAAATAAATATAATATAATGTGAATATCGTAGATCATATTTTGATACATGGTATGTGTAAAACTGCCAATGAAGAATTCACGATATGCCTCTCATACCATGTACCTGTATACGTGTAATATACAGTAAATTAAATATGTATACATATATTTTCTAAGAATAAATGAATAAATATAAACAAATCATTATATAAGCTTATTCCAATTTATTTTTATATGTATATACATATTTCTGTTGATTTATACTTCAGTTAGACGTGCAGTCAATTTTCAACGCAAATAGATTTCTCTGTCTTTGTCCTTCAGATATTTAACGTATCTTCGAAAACAACACAGATATTTGAGGTGGCAACATTAGGTGACCCACCCTGTATATATATATAAAAAAAAGTACTCTTTTATTTTATATTATTAATCCGTTGGGAGCAAATAAATAAAACGAGTGAATACTTAAATACACTTTGAGTCGGAAAACATGAAAATATTTTCAGCGAGGTACTTGTATGTGAACTTATATGTAAATAGATTAAACTTACAGTTTTACCATGATTGACTGTTTGTAAAAAACTTGGATGCGTTTAAGGATAAATATGAAATGTGATGGAAACGATACAATGCGTATAGTAAATTCGTGCAATGAATAGTAACTTGAAAATTGTTTTGTAAGACGAAACAAACATTAACTATACATCATGGAAATGAATATCACAAGGTGAACACGTATATGTATAGTTAATTGACCACGAAATTTGAATGAACACATAATAAATATTTTTGCGGTATGCGTATCGAGTAATATTTGATTTAGTTTGCTGATGTCAGATTAGATTTTAGTTTCGGATCAAGGCTCATCAAATCTGTACCAAGCTGCAGAACGATGCATTGTTAACACGTTCGTGCCAAGCCCTTTTTGAGTAGTTATCACGTCGTGTACCAATTGTGGCGCTGCGATCAGTTCGATTGTAAAAGCTATAAACAAAATGTAAAAAGATTTGGTACTGAAGTAGCAAGACTAAAAACTATAAGAGTAATGACGTTTTGTAGCGATTGTCCGAAAAAGCCGTTTTTATGTATCTCTTGCTTTAACAAAATCAACTATTACATGTAATTATTAATTATTGTAAATATAACAATTAAACATTTTATATAATGCCTCAATCTTTTAGTAGAAATATTTTTTTACAAAATTAAATTTGTCATAAACATATATTTTCAGCGCATTAAATAAATAAAGTGTTAATTATGTTGGTACGACGGAAAGCTTTCTTTTTCGTTTGGAGATATAGAAAGCTAGGCTGCTTGTACTACTCCGTTCTCCTTTTGTCATCAGTCTTTAATTGTACTACAGGTTTTTGATCGGAACTCGTTACGATCATATATGAATTCTATAATATCTAATCATTCGGTACAGAATACTTTTGTTCGTAGAAGCTGTTAGATATATCGGATGTCTTTTTAGTCTTTACTTAAATCAGTATTTGTAAACTGAGAAGATATGGAAATCAGAATGTGATATACAATACGAACGTGCAGTTGTCTTGTTCTTGTAGCGTTAAATCGATTAAGAATTTCTTAGAAATACCTAGTTGAAGAGTGAAACGTTACTTTCATCGTCTTGTGTTGTTGCTCTCACAGCACGTCGCGTCGGTCAACCGAAGTTTTGCTAACATGTTTATTTCACATAAGAACAGCATTTAAAAGTACGGCCGTATACCGATTGCAATAACAAGTGTGGGCACGATGCGATCTCATGACCCACGCATTCTATGACAGGGTCGTGGGTACAATCCCACATTCCTGGACCGTACGGACGACATAGTCCTACTAATGTACAAGGTAGACGAACAAGCTGGCGAAAATGATGCAATAGGCCTCTAGCCTTTCTCAATATGAGATTTCCATCCATATACATGGCCAAAGAACTAAAATATAATAACATTTCATCCGTTCTAAGGTCTTGCGCTGTTACGTCATCTGCGTATACGCATATTACAGCAAGACAGAGAAACAGATGAAAATGATCCGTTAAATAATTTACCCAACACGCTTCCCACATTACTAACGCTACTTCGGTTGGAAACTCTCGTTTTAGACACCTGTAAAACACATATAATACATAGGTACATGTACTGTACGCGACATTGGCTGTTCCAGTAATTATAGAATTAATTACTCACAGAAGTATCCATCGGTGACAAAACAAAAGTTCTAAGGCATCCGTATGTTTTTGAAGGTGCGCGTAAAACTCTGGTACCATTATTCTAACTAATTCTCTTAAATAACACAAGTTTCTGTCTATGTCAACGTCGGTAGGCGTGCATACGGTTACAGATCTTTCCATCAAACCAGCGAAACACCAAAAAGCTTCTATTTCGGAATTCAGTTCAGCCAATAACGGCGCCAACAGATCAGACATCCCTTGCGTATATCCTAATCGAGAATTGTAAACTGCATAATTTAATAAAATGTTTCTGAAACAAAGAAATTCGATAGTCGATAATATCGATAATACAGATACGATCGAAAATTTGAATTTATCATTACAGTAAACGTAAACGTACTTCATTACTTCGATATTTGGATTATCTTCACCAGCGTAGTATGGATTTCCTCTATCGGTTCGAACGACATCCTTTTCTACGATACATACCACGTTCCGCAAAAAATGTTCAGCTTGCTTTGGACTCATGTTTGTTCTATGCTTTTGTATTTCTTCATATTTTTGTTTCAAAATCGCATCTATTTGTTCCCGTTCTTCGTAGGTGCTTTGATATGAATAACAGTGAAGAAGAAATGGCCATACAATTTTCCTTAACGCAGGTTCCAATCCTCCAAAGAATATTCCTTTACGAAGCGCAAGATCATCTTCTACCTGACCTTTCTCGTTCAACAAATCTTTCCACGCTAACGAGGTAATCATTGGTACCTGTCCCTCTTCCGGATGTAATTCGTCGCGACTTACCTCTGGTCGGCACACCATAAAATGTCTGAAACATAAAAAGCACCATGTACACTTTGCGGTCCTATAAACGTCCTATAAACAATTGTTTAGTTATTAGTTGTAAAGAAAATAATGTGATTTTTTATTAGCTTAAGGAAATAGTCTCGTTTCCAGGATTGCAAGGGTGCAGGATGCGCCTTCATATTTCTCGAATAATGCAAAGATGGGCTTTTTTAGTAGTGAAAAGCGCTATAGATAAAAAATCAATCTAGGCTGCAGTCGCTCTCAAAAGTCCTACTTTTATGTTTCCGAGGCATAATTTGCATCATTTGGAAGGATAAAGCTGCACATGTAGCTATTTTCATAAAGCTGTGACAGTAAATCATTGCAAGAAAAAGAGACGAAGAGCTCCTATCTATGTCGTTAAAGGGTAGCGAAGAAGTTCTTAACGCGATACAGAATACTTTATATCAGGTAGAATTAAATTAAGATTAGCGTTATAAATTTTTAATGAAGTCAATTGGAAAAAGTGTGCGAAAAAGTGATGCGTATCTTAACATAGAACACACAGAATAGTATTAATATGTAAACAGTACCTGTACGGCAGCCCTTCTTCTGTATCCTCGTTTAGTCTTGGGTAAAGCAATTGATGCCATTGATGTAAAATCGCAGCTAATCTATCTAAGCCACCATGGTGGAAATGCAGAATCTTATATTGACTCTCTCTACTCGCAACTACCAATTGACCAGAGGTACAGGCTGGATCGGCAAAGAACAACCTCAGGGACCTCATTTCGCTGAGATCGACGGAGAACCGTCTACATCGATGCGCTCTACGTAATGTGACAGGAGAAGCTGTGGCGCTTTCAGGAAACGTAAGGTTATGCTGTAACGCCAGAAGCTCCGGTGATCTCATCCATGTTGGGACCTCCTCGCCTGAAAAAATTCATTATTCAAAATTTGAAGTATTCACGTTTGTCAGTCTTATAAATAATAGACTGTAGATATTTTTGAAAAAATGTTGGAAAGAAATAGACAGGAAATAAGCAAAGAAGAAGTCAAAATGGGAAAAAATAAGAGATTCATACTATATTAATAAAGAAATAATGGAATCGGAAAGAAGAGAAGGTAAAAAGTACGAGGAAGATCTGATACAAATAGATAGAGCGGATTAGTTACAATGGCAGTATGATAGAATAGTAGAAAGCAGATACAACAAACAGTATACTGAAATTAAGGAGACTCAGAGGGCAGGATACCTATGCGAATCATACGAAGGCAGAGATCAAAGCATGATTGCAAGATTCAAATGTAGGAATGAGGAAAAGAATAACAAATATTGGACCAAGGAGAAGGATAGAGTCTGCAGACTATGTAAGAAGTCACATGGTAAGAGAATGCAAAGAGCTGGAAAGAGTAAACAAAGAAGTGAGGGAATTCTGAAAGGAGACAAAGAGGGCACAGAGTGGATCTGGAGAGTCATAGAAAAAAGGATGAAGAATAAAGATAATATATAAATATTCATATAAGTACACACTGACACAAAAACACTCGTATCACCCAATTTTAAGGCCGAAAGGTTTAAAAAATAAATCTATTTACTACTAATTTAGATATCATTAGTTTAGATTAAATAAAATTTATATAGAGGCATACCGACAGATAGGCTGCATGTAGACGTTAGCGACATGCTGCGACTTTTGAGACTACCATCGTCGTAATAGGGGTATCTAAGTTCCTCGTCCATGCTTCTCCCATCGTATTCTTGTATTTTGATAGTTTTCTCATCGTTACAATGTTCACTTTCGTCGTGTTTCTCGTTTACAGACTCAGAACACGATCGATTTAAATCGTTGCTGGAATTGTTTTTATCATGTACCGCAGTCGGCGAAATGTCAGACTGATGAGTTTTTTCGATGAGATCGCCAGACTCGTTTGATGTTTCTTTGGTATCCGATGAAATTATAGTTTTGTCGTCGCATAAACGATTCTGTTGTTTGCAATCGTCGTTCGGTTTGGCGTGATCGGGAGCTGGTGCCGCGGTTCGCGGAAACCCGCCAGAGCAAACGCGTTCGCAATCTCCGCAACTAACGGGTTCTTTCACTTCTAAACAAACATCAACCTTCTCGCTAGTGTTTTGATAGTCGCACTTGAACCGACAGCTCTCTTCGGATATCTGTGCAGGTTGACCGGCTGTCTCGCCGTCCGTACGCGCGGCGTAATCGAGCTTCTTCGCGTTGATATTTTCCAAGGTTGCAGGATGCTTGCGAAGCGTACTGTTAGGTATCCAACTGAGATGCAATGTCGGCACGTTCGAATTCTTATTGAATCTGCAGGTGATCGCCATGTACCCAGGATGGTGTACCACATCAGAATTTTGCCTCATCAACGTCGGTGGATGAACACAGACGTTATTCTTGCAAAACAACGCTTCGCCATCCTGGTACGCGGTGCGACGATTGTCCTGACTGCAGTCTCCTAAAATATAGCTGCTCGCTTTCCTGAGGATATTTGGCAGAGGCATTTTCGTTCGAAGCGTATCGGTGTGTCCAGGTCATTTATAGTTAATTTTGCGAAAGCGTCATTGCGAATTTTCACAATAACTGGCCAACCGATTTTGTGTCACACAGTTTTTAATCGTCACAGGATCATAAGAGGATCCAAACGACGATCGTTGCATTGATTACAAGGCATCATCGTGTACGATTAGTTCCTTACTATTTAACAACAAATACGGGCTGATTTCGTTTCTTCTTATCGAATACTTGAATGTTTCCACATGATATGAAAACAGCAGAGGCGAAACTTCGTCGCGCAGAAGCGCGCGAATACATAGATCTGCATGAAAATATTACGACCAACTGCGATTTCTTCTCCTGCAATCTACAATGTTACCCGTTGCTGTTTCCTCGTTCGAGTACGCGAACGTTATCGCGCCAATTAGCCTCGATGCATACACGCAGCTAATAATAACTACTGTGTATGTCTATGCTGTGCACGTATACGTAGAGCATCAATCGGTGACTTCTTGGTCTCTACCTGCACCAAGTCACCCTTCTGTTACGAGGGTAACATATTGTTGAGCTTTCGTCAAATTCTGATTAAAATCCGAGACGAACGAGATTCCATTGTGTTTAACATCCTTAAGATAACATTACGAAGTCATGTTCCATTTAAATGAACACACGAATTGAAACAATATTGTTGACACGTCACTCATTCGTTGCACATATGCATGATCGAACCGAGTAACGAAATAATGCACGCTTCAAACTACAACATGCTCGATACGACGATCACTTCTAACTTCTAACGTAACAAACCACCGTCGCGTCGCTTTCGCAGTCGAAACTCTTGTTAGAACAACAAGCAAATTTTCTATCAAATAATATCACTTCGAGTCAGAGCTCGGGGATGGTGTGGTAAAACGTGTTTGCCAACAGACGAAACACAGATGCCCTTATCCAGGATCAATATTTCCATCTGATCGTGAACCTGGTGGTTGGCTTACTATCTGAGCCACCGACATACCGTTGCTCAACGTTATATACTGTTTTTATTGATTTTTTCTTCCTATTAAATTTCAATCAGTTTTTCCCCCATTTTGAAATCTTTCAACATACAAGCTAGAACAATCTGCCTTTTTTACTTTGTAATTCATTCGTTTTCAAACTAAACATGAACAACACGCAGCCAAATTCGAATTATCTAATACAATTTAAAAATCCAAATTTCCGTATTAAGAACTTTTTATTGATTTTTCAGAACATTCTTTGGTATGAGAGCCAATAATATTCTATAGTCTTTTGATTGTACATTTAGCAAATTCCAAAATTAATGCAGTAATTTCAATTTTTGCCAATTAATATTATTACTATCGTCTATTACATTTATAAAAGTAATTTAAAAACCTCTACATATGAGGCAACAGTTTTCTTCCTTCTCCTTTGCTTCTTTGTGAAAGCCTTTATAAATCGAAATATACATATGTACATAGATCCTCCGTAATTCGAATTCGGTTTTCGTTGCGTCGTTTATAGCTAACAAATGACTATATACTGTCCTAATCAAGTACTAAAGAAGCACTAAAAGAAGCATGGTAAAAGAAAATTGAGAGCTCGATCAAATAAAATCTCTACCATTCGAAACTTTGTTCTTCGTTCGAGTTGCTAAATTTCGGTTGTATTCTAAACCTTATTATATTATCGATTAATTATTACAAATGTATAAACATTATTGTAATTCGTATTTAAAAAGTATTTCATGATTATTATCGAGCGCCAGTGCAGCTTTGGCGCCACGTTTTAAATACGATATCGTAGAGTATGCAGAAAAATGGAAGTCTTCCTGTAAATAACCATTTGCAAGTAAATGTCCTACTATAGCTTCACCCGATAGTCTCGCAAACTTTGGTATTGGCACGGAAGAAACCCGTAATGTCACCGCACCTTTGCCGTACCAAGCATCTAGAAGTTTCAAGGCGGTCAATCTTGTTTCGCTCTGTATTGCTTTAGTCAGTATTTGATATAACTGTCTACAGTACGGTGCGATATTTATTTCTTTCTTCTCGCTAGATTTTCTACAATGATCACACATTTCGGCGCAATCTTTTTTGTTCCAAGTTTCTTCGAAATGTGTAGCGATTAAACTGCGTCTGCACGAAACCTGATCCAAACAATACGCTAGTACCTTATATAAATTCTGTAAACCGACTTTATCTTGAAATACCATTGTGCTTAACTTAAATATATCCAATAGTCTATACAACACAATGCAAGCTGATTTCTTTCCATCTCTACCAGCACGTCCGCTCTCCTGATAAAAGTTCTCCATCGACTTTGAAATACAGTGATGAATAACGAATCGTACGTCCGGTTTATCGATACCTAATCCAAAGGCAATAGTAGCAACTACAACTTGATATTTTCCAGATATCCACTTGGAATATACGTCCGATCTGTAATCTGCCTCCAGCATCGCATGGTAACATCCAACTTTCAAGCCTAACGCCCTCAAATCTGTTGTTAACTGTTCCGCATCTTTAATAGTAGTCGTATAAATTATTCCGGACTTGTCCTTAAATCTAGTTTTCAATAAATTTTCTACCATAGCTAAACATGATTCTTTCTCTGCTGGTTTACGACGTACTTCGTAAAATAGATTAGGTCTGTTGAACGTAGCTCTTAAAACTAAACAACCTTGAATATCTAAGATTTTTTGAACATCCACGATAATCTTTGCCGGAGCAGTGGCGGTTAACCCAAGAATCGGTGTCCCTGGAAACATAGACTTCAAAATTCCTAAGAATTTATAGTCCGGTCTAAAGTCGTGCCCCCATTGACTGCAACAATGAACTTCGTCTATTGCGAAACGCTCTAATCGACTCAGTTCGAAAGCTTTCTGTAATTTGCTCATGAAACGATTAGACTTTGCCATATATTCCGGAGTAACGTAAATTAGTTTCAGATTGGATTTCTTATCTACAAGCGCGTTCATTATAGTTTTAGTATTTTCTTTATTACTTTTTGCACTCAACATCATAGCTTTCACATTGATCTTTTGTAAACCGTGTAACTGGTCTTCCATTAACGATATCAGTGGCGAAACCACTATCGTGATGCCTTTGCTGATCACTGCGGGTAATTGATAACATAGACTTTTACCACCACCCGTCGGCATAACTAAAATAACGTCTTCTTTCGACATGGTTACGTTCATAGTCGGCAGTTGCAATTCTCTTAATTTCTCAATTTTAAAAGTATCTCTCAAAGCTTTCTTCAGATCCTTTGACCAACCGAAAGTCTCTTTGTTCCAATCTTTTCTCGATATGGATAAACTTTTCTTCAAAAGCGCGTCGTCCCTTAACTTTTCTTTGCGCTCCGTTAAAATCTTCTTGCGATCTTCAAGATTTTGTATTTCAGTCTCGATCTGCTTCAACTCGTAATCGATAGCAGCAATTTCATCCTCTTCGTTGGCTGAAAAATAATTATTTAGTTATAACAATGTATAGAAAAGTAACGTTGCCTCTATCTCATACTATGGTATAAATTGTTTGAAAAATGTTTTAATTATCAGGTATTAAGAAGAATATGATTATCTACTTTAGAAAAGGTTCAAACGCAAGAAAAGCAACACATTGTTCGCTGGACAATAAAGCAAAATAATTAACCAATAATTAGCGCAAGGGTATTTTGTGTAGTTCTTAAAAAAGTTCAGAACATTTAGTTTAGTATAGTTACCTATAGCAAAAAAAGTTTGAATGTGTAGAATTAAATTAAATTTGGCACCATCAATTTTTAATAAAGTCAATTTACAGAGAACGTGCAAATAAGTTAAATATGTATACCATAAAAAGTTAAATTAAACTTGTCAAAGTTGGAAGCTCTAACAGTCTTTATACATAGATATGTGAATTTAGAATTTCTATTTTGTCAATTGCTAATAAAAATTTGTTCATATTTATCTTAAATTTAAAAAACGAACCTTTGTATTCATCATCATCTATTGTTATAACATCTTTCGAATTATTTGCAGACATCGTAAAGAAATAATAAATCAGCAATTATAAAGAATTGGCGAATGCATTAATAGATAAATACAAACGTCGAGATACATATATAATATGTATAACAATTGTATGTATTCATATGTCAACAACGATGGATGCAGATGCAGATGCAGTGCTGCACGTAACCTATTTATAACTTATTTGAACCTATTTATTGCATGCTTGTTGCCGTTGCCGATACAGTAGTCTCGCAATTAGAAATTAGACTGCGGATGTGTGTAGAAATTTGAAGAAAGCGTTATCGAATAAATTTATTTCCATTGGTAATAGCTAAAATATATATGTACTACCGATCTTTATGCAAAATAAAAATTCGATTGCAAGAAATACATAGAAACTATTCTTTAGCATACTTCGGTTAATCAGAAAAATATGAAAAATATATTGATAAAAGTATCATGAAGAAATAATAAAAAAAGCAAGAAAGTTTTGCAATTGTATTTGTATAAGTGTTTCAAGTTTCAACGGTCGACGCTTTTGATGTTTCCCGCCTATTTAACTTATTCTAGTCTCTCTTTCTTTTCATTCATCTTTCGTCTTTGTTGCGCTCGAAACAAGTATTATCAAAGAGTTCTCTGGTATTATCGAAATTACACCGTGTAATTTTCACACTGATATATATACTAGTATATATATCAACACCCGACGACAATTATACTCGTACGGTGTCGTACAGCAAAAAACGCTTGTATCAATCACGTCTGTATACTACGTAACATATTAGGTACATAAATAGAATTTGCTGTATCATGCAGATATAGTTTTCCATTAATATCTCAAAAACTAATAAAGACCCGCCATTGAAATTTGATATTCAGGGTCCTTTCTTTTCCTGTTCTCCATTCCGCAAAATGTCAGTTCGTAACTCTGTGTTATTGTCGTCAATTAAACAAATAAATATGATCCGAATTATACATCGTGTTTGATGTCTTCTCGGAAGAATGTCACGTATTATGCTTTGGTAAAAGTTTCATGGAGAAAATAATGAAAAAGAAAAAATTTTGTCACTGGATTAGTATATGTATATTGTCTGATCCATATACTTGACCAACTTGACCTTGCAAGTTTGAAGTATCATGCTAAATTTTTGGGAGTTCGGGCCGGGCTATGCGGTCCCTCGCGGTGGTGGGGATAATTTTTTTCACAGTATATCCCTGGTATCGTGTATGTCGTATGTATGTACAATGTATGTATCATGATCATGTAGTGTAGCGCCCAGTAGCGCCTTTTCACTTATACATATCATATCGGGAACCGCGACCGCGACATTACTGTATTGCATCGTCTTCCAGTGATCAGTTAAGTTAAGACCGCTTTTCTTAGCAGTACAACTACATAATTAAAAGGCAAGTAGCCTTTCACCTAGTGTTCGATATCCGCCCATCAAAGCATACGGGACCGAATTAAATTGTTAAACGTAAATATATCAAACGAATATGTTGAACGCACTATTTCGTGCAAGTCCTTGGCTTGAAAATACATTAACATCTCTATACTTCAGGGGTACCCAGATTTTTATTATCAGTCTTCTATATATATATAATTATCAACGTATCCTTATGTGTACATATTTTTCATTGGTTATATATGTTGTTGTCGTTTCATGCAATACGGCTTTCAATAATTAACTTAATAATTAAATAAATAAATTCAATTGTCGCTAGTTTTATACAAATATTTTTTTTTTTCAATTAGATAATTATAATAATTATGCATGAAATATATTTTAATGTATATAAATAGTGATGTTATACGTAATATTTTAAATACAGAATTCGTGATTATTCAATAATTTAATAATCTCGCAAATAGCTTTTTTAATGATAAATCTTTTTCAGTTGCATGCTTTTGAGGTACAGTCAGGGACGATATTCAAAGAATACCTATTCATATGTACATACATACATATTTAGGTTATTGGAAATGAGTGTCGATCAAATTATATCGAATCAACATTAATATACTTCAGACTAAAGTGTACAATAGTAACATTAAAATTTCGTCGATACTCCTTTCTCGGTATCTTTCCGCTTACTCTTATCTCTAACTCTAAACATACTATTAGACGAGTGCAAAAGTTCGTGTCCAATTCGAAGATAAACCGCAAGAGATTATAATTTCAAGTAAACACTTTTATTAATCGCTTATATTAGTCGCTACCAGTTTCTACAATTGTCTTCTCCTAACATTTTACAAGTGGCTGGATTTCTTTTTCATGGAAACTCTGTGTGGCTTCTTTTCGAAGAAGGTCTCGATCGATATCTTGATCGAAGGTCTTAAAATTATTTTGTAGAGACCTAAACAGACGAGGATCCGAAAGAACAAGGTCTGGGAAATACGGTGGGTGACGGAGGACTTCCCACTTTAATTCTTTCAGTTTTCGCAGCGTTTTTTAAAATTGTCACCTTTTCGGTTAGCCAAATCGAATGGTTTTCTTGAATTTTCGCATCAAGTTTGGTGAGTCTCGCACAGTACTTATTCGATGCAATTATTGCACCAGGTGGAAGAAGCTTGAAGAAAATTATTCCCTTGCAATTACACTAAACGCACAACACCTTCGTTGGATGCAAGTCAGCGCTTACTGTACTTCCACCTGCTTGTTTCCAAGTTCTTTTTTGTTGCACAAGAAATGTCTCCAAATTGCGATGTAGTTCCTGCCACATCTGAAAATTGGACACAAACTTTTGCACTTTTAGTGCACTTCTGTTCAGATTTAAATTATTAAGTTTAGGCAAGACTGTCGATATACAATAATACATCACGATACACGATACACTTACCAATTTATTTCGTTTATTGTTTTAGCAAAAAGTATATCTATATTTGAATCTTCCGCATCGCATAGACTTTCAGCGTTAATTCAACAGTCCAATATGAAAGTTCAAATATTGCCAGCGCTCGAAGATAATTATATGTATCTTGTACGTATTGCAATTACTACATTAATCTCCTATCATCTTTATATCGTTCCGTTAAAATTTATTGAACGTCTTTAAAGATTATCGATGAAGCGACGCAGGAAGCCGCAATCGTTGATCCAGTGGATCCCGATGCTGTTATCTCTGCTGTTCAACAAAATAATGTAAATTTGACAAAGGTTTTAACAACCCATCATCATTGGGATCATGCTGGAGGAAATGAGAAATTATGTAAACAGATTGGTAACTTGCAAGTATATGGTGGTGACGATAGAATCGGAGCTCTTACGAATAAAGTGAAACACAATGATACTTTCAATATCGGAGAGCTTAAAGTTCAATGCCTTGCAACACCGTGTCACACCACTGGACATATCTGTTATTATATTTTGGGAGATCAAGATACTCCGGTAGTATTCACTGGTAAACAAATATCTATTTCATATATCTACAGTGAGCGAAATCTTGATATAAATATATTTATATACTATAATATTTGTACAGCTTGACAAATCTAGCTGTGCGGCTGATTGTCCCCTGTAAGGGGAAATCTCCCTGCTGCGCAATGGTAGGTAGGCGGAACCTCGCAACTGATCGTCACCTGTCAAATGATGCACGTAGCGCCAGTTCAGTTAAAAAGAAATTTTTTCAAAAATTGCAATTGATCAGAATTGTAGAAAAAATACTAAAAGTTGCATTTTACAATTTTTTTATGTGGGCCTATATTGAAAATTTAAAAAATACGTTTTGTCGATCTATATTAATTAAACGTGTTCTGAAAATTTCGTCAAAATCGGTCGACGTTGCAATGAGCTACAAACGTTTAAAGATGGTAAAAATTGCAGATTTTCACGATTTTCGGCCTATATCTAAGAATTCTTACATCTTTCAATGCCTGTCGTTTTCTCTCGCATCAACCGGTTTCGATGAAACTTTCACAGTGCATATAATTGACACAGACCTACAGAACGTATTTTTTAAATTTTCAATATAGGCCCACATAAAAAAGTTGTAAAACGCAACTTATAATATTTTCTCTACAATTCTGATCAATTGCAATTTTTGATAAAATTTCTTTTCACATCCTGCAATAAACTAATTGCTCTAGCTTCCCAAAAAAGTTCAAAGCGTATAGTAGAATATTAAAAAAGTTATCGTCTTCTTAAGAGCGTCCAAATATTAATTCGAGTCACTGTAAATACAGAAAATTTCGAAGCATAGATGTTGAAAGTAAAGGTTTAGCAACGTAAATAACTTTTCTTAAACGAGTTTCGCTCACTGTATACAATTTATATTTAATTTTTAATTATGTGTTCTCTACAAAGTAATCGATATTACCGAATAGGAGATACACTGTTTGCTGGCGGTTGCGGTAGGTTCTTCGAAGGTACCGCAGAGCAAATGTATAAAGCGCTCGTAAAGGTTTTGGGATCGTTACCTAATGAAACTGTAAGCATACAGTTATTACTAATACAGTTATTTTTGTTCCAAGTTATGGTATACAAAATTTTAATCGATTACATAATTAGTTCTCGGTTAACTGTTGTTTCACTTTGGTACTTTTATATCTTGCGAAACAATAAATCTTCAAGTAAAATCAGATGTAGTCTTGGTACCAGATGATGTTTTCATTTCCTTACAGCCACTTATTTATGTTTTTCCAGTTAGATTTTCGAAAATGTATACCATAATATGGGAAAGTAGTAATGTGTATCTTTCATTTATAGTAATCTATTAAAAAAAAACCACATTCTGGATGTTTTGCAGAAAGTATACTGTGGTCACGAGTACACAGAAAGTAACTTGAAATTCGGAAAACACGTGGAACCACAAAACGAAGCTATCATACAAAAGATAGAATCGGTTCGTGTACAGCGGGGAAAGTTTCAGCCTACCGTACCTAGTACTATTTCGGAAGAGAAACAGACAAATCCATTTATGAGGGTACACGAACAATCGGTAATGGACCATGCCGAACAAAATGATCCGATCAAAACCATGGCATTTCTTAGACTAGAGAAAGATAATTTCAAAGCATAAATTTATTACTGTTACAGAAGAGACAACAGTGTTTACATAATCATCTGTTTGTTAATATAAAATTGATAATTTGATAATACAAGGTTCTTCCATAAAAACGAGGTTAGTTTTCGTTGCATATCAAAGTACACGAGAGAGCAGAGTTAATTTCATTTATAATATATTTTATTTTGGATCACTATACATAAATATTAGCGTA
Organism: Lasioglossum malachurum; assembly: GCA_028455605.1. NCBI lineage: Eukaryota > Metazoa > Arthropoda > Insecta > Hymenoptera > Halictidae > Lasioglossum > Lasioglossum malachurum. The sequence continues at coordinate 676,663 of CM052315.1, forward strand.
TATGCAAATATTTGATGATAAATTACGTATTTACAAATGATATTTCTCTTAAATACAAAATAGAAATACTACTACGTTATATTCAAAGACATTTGATTCGGTGTGTCTTCCGATTTTTTATTATAAATTTGCATTTCGGCGACATATTTCTCTTTGGATCGTTCGTACATGTCGTAATAGACCTGAAAAAATGTGAACGGTAACCATTTAACGAATCTGTAATACATAGATAAGTGTAAATAACTGTCAACTGTTTTTCCATACTTTTTTATCTTCGGAACTTAGAGATTTCCAAGTAGTTGCAAGTTGCCTAGTAAGTTCTTGTTTACTCGGTTCAGGTTCCCCAGCTAAACGTTCCATCACGCGAGGTCTTTGCTCTTGACAGAATTGGAAAAATGGATTTGCTGGCCTTTTCGGCGCATTTGGATCCGTTTTTGTACCTTTCCTTTTCGTTCCTTTCTTTGTCCTTTCGTCTTTGGAATTGTGAGCAGTGGCCTTAGCGCCTTTCTCTTGTTTAGAAGTGGCTTGGAAAACATTATTTTCTTCGAGGACTCCCATAGGTGCTTCGCGCCAACGATCACCATGTTGATCCAAACGATCAATTAAAAATCTGTAACACGTGAAACATCTTTTTCGAACACACAGCACACATAATTACTCACTAAATTAAATGTAAATTAGTTTTGGACTACTTTCTTACGAAAGAGAACATTTCGATGGTACATTTCAATACATAACCTATAAATCGAACTAACTTTTTCTCCTTTCTCGTACGTTTGAGAAGCTTCCTTACTCGTTGAATTCGGTAAACCAACCTCTCATTCTCCTGTAATTGAAAAGAATTCAAGAAAACTTTAAAGCACAAACGAATTACGAGATGTTTAGATTAGAAAAATTGTTTTTTAACCTGCTGCAAAACTTCACATCTATCTAACAGTAATTGGTATTTTCGTTTATAAACATTAAATTCTTCTGGTTCTACGTCGTATTCAGATTCGTCTGACATTTTAGTAATGTATTGTAATTAAATTGAACTAATATTTTTCTGCATTGTTTTCATACGGTGTCAACAGTTCACGCCACGTTTATTTACTATGATTATGATAAAACTATGGTATCACAGATGTCGCTGGTTCCAATAATTATCATTCTTTCATCGGTTTTCCCTTAGACCATTTATATAGTCTAAGGTTTCTCTGATAGCTGCGAACAGAGGGAAATTATACAAGTTTCAAACCATAATAACATTATAAGCATACAGTCGTAAAAGTTATGTTAGTTTATATAAACTTAAAGGCAAATTACAGATAGCAACAAAAAATATGCTTACATAACCATTCTTTTAAAAAAGAAAAATTTGATCATTTAATTACTATTTCTACAAAGTAAGAAACAGAAAAGAGATAGTGTAAGCAAAGGAATTGGTTGTATCGAACGAAATTGGTACTTTTGCACCCTGAATTGCGCCGTCCCTGCGTTTCCGAAAACAACCAATGGAAGCTACGAAAGAAGGGTAGCGTCGATACACATGCGCAACTAATCAGAATTTAGCCTGGGCTCAAACAGTTGGTCAGGTCAGACATGGTCAAAACACGTAGCGGGCCCCTCGGTGCGTTATTACTTTCCTTTCCTACTATTTGAAACTACACGTTTTCCGTTAGCGTTATTTCCTCTATTCGCCTCGCCGTGCCGCGCCACCGCGTCAACAATTTTCGTCGCCCTTGGCTTCTTCGTCCTTTTTGTGTCGGTGTTACTTGGTGTTACGTGTTACATACTCGCTTTCCTCGACTTACCATTTGCAAGTTACCTATTGTTTTCCGCGTGTACGATGCAGTGCATCGCAGTTTTTTAGCATTCGCTCCAGATTCCCAGGCTGATTTCCGGTGAGTAGAAACAAGAAAAATATTCTTTTTATTCATGAACGTGCCTATATTTGTTCACGAGTGAGCCTACACGCGTTAGATCAGATTTGATTGCGTGCGTGGAAACGGACAGGAAGGGGTTTCCGACGCGGCACGCGCGTGCGAAAAAGCTCGCTCGCGAGATCAATAGCAGCCATTGCAGTTATGGTAACGCCATCAGCTGATCCTTATTTTGTTTACAAAAATCTGCAACTCTACATAATGTATTTATCGTTTCCAAAACGGTGGAGTCCATCTTTATCTTTCTTAACCTCGCAACTTTCTTGGCTCACCGGACCTCCCAATCTTTCTCTTCACGCTATTTTTCAAACCTCTTCAACGTCTATCGAACAGTTGAAATTGTTAGCGAATCTCTGATAAACAAAACATCAACGCAATTTATCACTAAATTATTACTACTATCTCTCTTACGAATATGTATTTACTGCACCCTAATAAATATATTTAAATAGTATCATATCGCACACTCGTGTGCGACGAACACGATTTTGCGTTTCCCATAGAGAAAATCGTATCAATTTCACGCATGTCTTTATTTCGAATTAGAACGTATATGTAGGTTAGGGCGTGCAACTTGGAGAATTTTAGAGAATAATAGATTGTTAGAAACATAACGGCTGTTGCCGAAATGAACGCCGGTAACGAACGTATTAACCTTGTTAAT